>OU342742.1:91321199-92011749 GCA_910589775.1 Avena eriantha
TGCTATAATTGTGTTGATAGGAAACGTTAATACATGTGTGTTTAATAAACAAAAGGGTTCCTAGTTATGCCTCTCTTATAGACTAGCTCGTTGATTAACAAGATGATCAAAGTTTCCTGATCATGGATATTGGATATTGTTAATAACGAGGTCACGACATTTGTAAAATGATGTGATGAACATTCATCCGAAGTATAGTATTACGATCAAAGTCATTATGTTTATATTTCTATAACATCATACGAAGTAATCTTAGTCCTTAGACCATGATATCATGTTAATTGCTAACACCAGAAGAGTATCTTGATAACATCAAACGTTAGACCGTAACATGGTGACTATAAAGGTGGGCTCACTGCTACGAAGGTGTTATGTTGAGGCTCATGGATCAAGAGTGGAATTTGTCAATCACGATGACGGATAGATATACTCTAGGCCCTCTCGGTGATATCATATTAAGATAGCTTGCAAGCAAGTGATGTGATCACTAGAATGTTATATCACGGGAACGAGAAAAGAGTGCATGTCGGCAACGAGATCAAACTAGGTATTTGGATACCGGTGATCGAATCTCGGACATGTATTATATCATGAGACAATGAGAGTAAGTTATTAGCGTTAAAGGTTCTCATGATCACAGAAGTCATCGTTGAATGTGCAGGAGTCAGTATGGATCTCTAGGTCCCGCTTTTGATTATTGATCTGAGAGGAGTCTCAATCATGTCTGCATTATTCCCGAACCATAAGGTGACACACTTAAAGGTTGCCGTACACCATTTTGGAGCACATATGTTTCAGACGAAAGAATTGCAAAGCGCAGGAATTGTTTTGATAGAAACCAGAATTGTTTCGGGTGAAATTGCAGAAAGTGGTTCTACATGTGATATTGAAATGTTGCAAGGGGTTTTATGTGAATGTTTGTTAATTAAAGTAATTAACAAAATTATGAATAAAATAAATAAAAGAGTTTTATTAATTGAGAGTTGCATTAAATTTGGTGGAAATTTAATGCATGTGAGTGGAATTTTGGGTGGAGCTTGAATTGATGTGAGTGGATCTTCCACCACATGAATGAGGAAGAGGTGGGGGCAACCCCCTTGGCCGCCGGCCATGGGAGGGGAGGATCCCCCCTCTCCTATAAAAGGCCCCCTCTCCTCCCTCACAAAGCACACCTCCTCGTGAAGGATCTCTCTCCCCCTCTAGATATATTCCCCTATGGTCTCGGATTAGCGAGATACATGTTCCCGGTGGCCTTGCGTCTGGAAGGAGTTGCTGCTTCCGCTGATTCGCTGGAGCGAGGAGGTGGAGGTTGTCTGATGGCTTGAACGTGTGTGCAAGGACGGATGCGCTGCTGATTTGTGGAGCTAGGACTTCCACACGATCTTGAGATCGGCAAGCATACGAGTACATCATCCACGAGTTCCAACTCGTTAACAAAACTCTGTTGTCTTCGAGGGTAAGTTCTCTATGGATGTATATCCACCCATTGCTCTGTATCTAGTAGATAGATCTTGGCGTATAGTTCTCATCGTAGGATTTTTTTTGTTTTCTATGCTACGAACCTAACAGTGGTATCAGAGCCTGATCTATGCGTAGGTGCTTTGCACGGATAGTACACATATGTTTATATGTGGGCGATGATGATCATGTTATTAATTCTTTGATGTATTGGATATTGGTGGCATAGTGGGATGAAGCGGCCCGGACCAACCTTACATGTCATCGTACATGAGACCGGTTCCACGACTGACATGCAACTAGTTTTGCATAAGTGGCTGGCGGGTGTCTGTCTCTCGTACTATAGTCAATATCTGATTTACAACAAGTTGCTAATAACTTGGTTATCCTTGTTGTGGTTTCATGTTCGTAGGTAAGACCGGTTCTATCTCCAAAAGTCCTAAGCCACGTAAAACTTGCAATAGATAAATTAGAGGCGTCTAGTTGAGATTGTTGTTGGGCTAGTGTATTGATATGGTAATGTTGTAAGTAGATGTATGGTAGATACTCTTACAACACACTTAACGTGTAAGTTCCATAGACCTTGGCCTTACACACAAAGGAACGATAGATATCATACCACGATGCAAATGATAGAGATCAAATGCATGGACCATATCATCTCACTTTACACATTAGATGTTTACATCTTATACTGCTAGTTTGGCGCTTTTAGTAGCATTGTAAGATGATCCCTCATTTAGATATCAAGATAAAATGTGTTCTTCCTTGAGTATGCATCGTTCTATGGATCGTGTTGCGAGACATCACGTGATGATCGGGTGTACTCGACTCCGCGCTTTCATACAACAGGTGTAAGATAGTTTTACACACGTGAATACTAAGGTTCTTACTTGGCGAGCCTAGCATGTACAAACATGGCCTCGGAACACGGACCGGAAGGTTAAGAATGAGTCATATAGTTGATATGATGCCCATATAGATGCTCGCCTTTGAAGCTACACCGACTCACGTGATGATCGGACTTGGTGTAGTGGATTTGGTTCATGTAATCACCAAAAAGACACGAGGGATGTCGTTTTTGAGTGGGAGTTCATTAGTAATTTGGATTAGTTGAACTCAATCTATCATAAACTTAGTCTAAATAAAATTTACAAATTCTGTTGAAGATGGCACCACCTGCTTTTAATTTCAATGTGTTCATGGAGAAAGAGAAACTTGCTGCGAATGGTAGCAACTTCACCAACTAGGCTATGAATTTGAGGATTCTCCTCACTGCTGCACAAAAGAAATATGTGCTAGATGCGCCGCTAGGCCCCCCACCAGCTCCTGATGCCCCTGACGAGGAAAGGAATGTCTATGTGACTCGTCAGGAGGACCACAACTTAGTTCATTGCGGCATACTGTATGGGCTAGAGCCAGAACTTCGAAAGCATTTCGAAAATGGCAATGCCTTTGATACCATGGGAGAATTGAAAATGATTTTCGATACCCATGCTACCGTAGAGAGTTATAATGCTGATGAAAAGTTCCTTAGCTGCATGATGGAGGAGAACAACTCCGTTAGTGAGCATGTACTCAAAATGTTTGGGTACGCCAATAAGCTTGTGTCTTTGGGAATAACGATTCCCATTGACTTAGGCATACACCGTGTTCTCCAATCTCTGCCACCTAGCTACTAGAGCTTCGTGATGAACTATAACATGCAGGGCATGAAGAAGTCTCTTCCTGAGCTTCTGTCAATGCTTAAGACTGTAGAAGTGGAGATTAGGAAAGAACATCAAGTGTTGGTGATCAATAAGACCACCGGTTTCAAGAAGGACAAGAAAGGCAAGCAGAAGGGAAATAAGGGCGGCAAATCTATTGCCGCACCTGAAAAGAAATCCCGAGCTGGCCCTAAGTCTGATACCGAGTGCTACTATTGCAAGGGGACTGGCCATTGGAAGCGCAACTGGCCCAAGTATTTGGCGGACAAGAAGGACGGCAAGGCAAACAAAGGTACATGTGATATACATGTTATTGATGTGTACTTGACTAGTACTCGCAGTAGCACCTGGGTATTTGATACGGGATCGGTTGCTAATATATGTAACTCGATTCAGGGGCTGCAGAACAAGCGACAGCTAGCAAGGGATGAGGTCATGATGCGGGTCGGCAATGGAGCAAGAGTTGATGTGATCGCCATCGGAACGCTGCCTCTCCATATGCCGTCGGGATTAGTGATAAATCTAAATAATTGTTATTTGGTGCCTGCACTGAGCATGAACATTGTATCCGGATCGTGTTTGATGCGAAGTGGTCATTCCTTTAAATCTGAAAACAATGGTTGTTCAATTTATATGAATGATATCTTTTATGGTCATGCACTTGTGTTGAATGGTTTATTTCTATTGGATCTCGATAGTAGTATTACACATATTCATTATGTTGATGCTAAAAGGATTAAACTTGATAATGATATATCTGCATATATGTGACACTGCCGTCTAGGTCATATTAGCGTTAAATGCATGAAGAAACTCCATTCTGATGGACTTTTAGAATCACTTGATTTTGAATCATTTGATACATGTGAGCCATGCCTTATGGGCAGGATGACTAGAACACCATTTTCCGGTTCAATGGAACGGACGACAGATTTATTGGAAATCATACATACTGATGTGTGTGGACCAATGAGTGTGTCGACGCGAGATGGTTATCGTTATTTTGTTACTTTCACGGATGATTTGAGTAGATACGGGTATATCTATTTGATGAAACATAAGTCTGAAACCTTTGAAAAGTTCAAGGAATTTTAGAATAAAGTGGAAAATCATCGTAATAGAAAGATCAAATTTTCACGGTCCGACTGTGGAGGAGAGTATCTTAGTTACGAGTTCAGCACACATATGAAAGACTGTGGAATAGTTTCGCAACTCACGCCTGCCGGAACACCACAACGTAATGGTGTGTCGGAACATCGTAATCGTACTTTATTAGATATGGTTCGATCTATGATGTCTCTGACTGACTTTCCACTGTCATTTTGGGGTTATGCACTGGAAACCGCTGCATTCACTTTAAATTGGGCACCATCTAAATCCGTTGAAACAACACAATATGAATTATGGTTTGGAGGCAAACCTAAGCTGCCATTTTTTAAAGTTTGGGGATGCGATGTTTGTGTGAAGAAACTTCAGCCGGATAAACTCGAACCCAAAGCGGAAAAATGCGTCTTCATAGGATACCCTAAGGAAACAATTGGGTATACCTTCTATCGCAGATCCGAGGGCAAGGTTTTTGTTGCCAAGAATGGATCCTTTCTTGAGAAGGAGTTTCTCACGAAAGGTGTGAGTAGTCGGAAGGTAGAACTCGAAGAAGTTATTGAACCTTCTCTTCATGAAATGGCGAGTAGCGCAGCACCAGAAGTTGTTTCGGAGTTGACTTCACCTAATGAAGAGAGAGCTAATGATAATGATCATGAAACTCCGAAAGAGGACACTACCGAACCTCGCAGGTCAAGCAGGACATGTGCAGCTGCTGAATTGTCCGGCAATCCTGTTATGAATTTCAAGATTGATGAAATGGATGACCCTGCAACGTATGAAGAAGCGATGATGAGCCTGGATTCCAACAAATGACTAGAAGGCATGAAATCTGAGATGGAATCCATGTACGAAAACCAGGTTTAGACCTCGGTGGACTTACCTCACGATCGAAAGGCCGTTGAGAATAAATGGATTTTCAAAAGAAAAACTGATGCTGATGGTAATGTGACCATCTATAAAGCTCGACTTGTCGCAAAGAGGTTTCGACAAATTCAAGGAGCTGACTACGATAAGACATTCTCTCCCGTAGTGATGCTTAAGTCGGTTAGGATTATGTTAGCAATTGTTGCATATTTCGATTATGAAATATGGCAGATGGATGTCAAAACTGCGTTCCTCAATGGTAATATTGAAGAAGAGTTGTATATGATACAACCTAAGGGTTTTGTCGATCCTAAGGATGCTGATAAGGTATGCAAACTTCAGCGATCCATCTATGGACTGAAGCAAGCATCCCGGAGTTGGAATCTCCGCCTTGATGAGGTGATCAAAGAGTTTGGATTTGTCCAAACTTATGGAGAGGCTTGTATTTACAAGAAAGTGAGTGGGAGCAATGTGGCATTTGTGATATTATATGTGGATGACATATTATTAATTGGAAATGGTATAGATCTTTTAAAGAGTGTTAAAAGTTATCTAAACAACAAATTTTTGATGAAAGACCTTGGTGAAGCTTCATATATATTAGGCATTAAAATCTATAGAGATAGATCAAGGCGCCTAATTGGGCTATCGCAAAGTACATACCTTGATAAGATATTAAAGAAGTTTAATATGGACGGAATTAAGAAGGGGTTCTTACCTATGTTGCAAGGCAAGACATTGAGTAAGACTCAAAGTTCGGCTACGGCGGAAGAAAGAGAGATAATGGATAAGATCCCCTATGCCTCAGCCATAGGCTCTATAATGTACGCTATGCTATGTACAAGACCGGATGTGGCACATGCTATTAGTTTGACTAGTAGGTACCAATATGATCCAGGTAGTAGTCAAGAATATCCTTAAGTACTTAAGAAGAACTAACGATATGTCTCTTGTATACGGAGGTGAAGAAGAGCTAGTCGCTAAGTGTTATGTTGATGCTAGCTTTGACACCGATCCGGATGACTCTTAGTCTCAATCCGGATATGTATTTCTCTTGAACAGAGCAGTAGTTAGTTGGAGGAGTTCCAAACAACCTGTGGTGTCTGGATCAACGACGGAGGTGGAATATGTTGCTGCTTCAGAAGCGGCGCAGGAAGCGGTTTGGATGAAGGAGTTCATAACGGAACTAGGTGTGGTTCCTAGTGCATTGGACCCAATGGTGATCTATTGTGACAACAATGGAGCCATAGCCAACGCCAAGGAACCAAGGTCTCACAAGAATTCCAAGCATATTAACCGCCGGTTCACTCCATCCGCGAGCATGTCAAGGATGGAGATATAAAGATTTGTAAAGTACACACGGACCTAAATGTAGCAGATCCGTTGACTAAAGTTCTCCCTAGGGCAAAACATGATCAACACCATAACTCCATGGGTGTTAGATTTATCACTATGTAAACTAGATTACTGTCTCTAGTGCAAGTGGGAGACTGAAGGAAATATGCCTTGAGAGGCAATAATAAAGTTCTTATTATGTATTCCCTGTATATGATAGATGTTTATTTTGCATGCTATAATTGTATTGATAGGAAATGTCAATACATGTGTGTTTAATAAACAAAAAGGTTCCTAGTTATGCCTCTCTTATAGACTAGCTCGTTGACTAACAAGATGATCAAAGTTTCCTGATCATGGACATTGGATGTTGTTAATAACGAGGTCACACCAGTTGTGAAATGATGTGATGAACATTCATCCGAAGTATAGCATTACGATCAAAGTCATTATGTTTATATTTCCATAACATCATACGAAGTAATCTTACTCCTTAGACCATGAGATCATGTTAATTGCTAACACTGAAAGAGTATCTTGATAACATCAAACATCACACCGTAACAGGGTGACTATAAAGGTTGGTTCAATGCTACGAAGGTGTTTGATGACCCACAAGTATAGGGGGTGTATCGCAGTATTTTCGATAAGTAAGAGTGTCGAACCCAACAAGGAGCAGAAGGTGCTGGCTAGTGGTATGGATCAGGAATTCTCTGCAAATACTTAGCAAATGGATTTTTGGGGTTTTTTGATAATGCAAGCAAATAAAGTACGAGTAAATAAAATAAAATAAGAATGAATGCAACAAGTGGCCCAATCCTTTATTTAGCAAAGGACAAACCGGTTGTATTACTTAAGATGACCAAACGTTCTCGAGGACACATGGGAAGACTGTCAAGTGCTTTCGCTTCACATAGTTGATTAATCTTCTTTAGCTTGCTACGTTTTGTGGGGGTGAACCTGTGCTAATGTACCAACATTCCTAGGACTAATACATACTTGTGATTATACCCCTTGCAAACATCCATAAGTACAAGAAAGTAATTAAGGTAGAAACCTAACCACAACTTTAAACTCTAAGACCCTTACGTCCCTTATGCAATGGTTTCCTAACGGGGGTTCATGTTTCTGTCACTCCGGCAACCCCTACGATTAGTAGCCAAATACACAATGCATTCCCCTAGGCCCATATAGGTGAAGTGTCATGTAGTCGACGTTCACATGACACCACTAGAAGAAGTACACCACAACTTAAATATCAAACCATTGAATCTTTCTCAATACAATCCACTACTAACAACATGACTTCTCCCATGTCCTCAAGAACAAAACGAACTACTCACAAGGCATCATATTGATCATGATCAGAGATGGAATAATGATGTATAACAATCTGAACATAAACAATAATTCAATGGTTCCACTCAATAGCATCAACTACAAAGAGTAATCAACACCGGGAAAGTTCCCCCTAAGAACTATGCAAGATTCAACCCAATTGTTACAGCAATATGGAGATGGTGATGATGGTGCTGGTGGTGATGATGGTGGTGGTGATGATGATGATCCTGATGAAGTCCAGCTTGATGGTGGTGTTGATGGCGACGATCTCCCCTCTCTGGGAAGGCATTCCCCGACAGAAATCTGTCTGCTAGAGAGATCTTTCTCTCTCGGTATTTTCCGCCCCGTAGAGGCGGCGGAATCTTTCTGTGGTCGCTCCCGTAGGGGAGAGCTGGAGGTGGGCCAGAGTGGCCACACTACCTGGTGGCGCGGCCTAGGCTTGTCCGCGCCAGGGGGTGGTGTGGGCCCCCTGTGGCCCATCTCCACTCCTCCTTTTGGCAGTCTTCGTCTTCTGGAAAAAATAGGATTTTCCGTATATTTTCCCGTATTTTCTGATCTTCGCGAATTTTGCCTCCAAACAACACCTTTTCCATTAGAATCCTGACTTCAGTGGTCCATGCTCCAAAAGTCATCAACCATGCAAAACAGATGAAATTACATAAGCATCATCTCTTAATATGAAATATATCAATGAATAATAGTAAATTATGATATAGAATAGTGATGCAAAATTAAAGAGCTTTATAGTATTTATCTTGAGTTAGGACATGAAGTGTTTGAAGAGAAAATTAAAAAACCTATGGAACTTTATTTGCATGCTAATAGCAATGTTGTTAGTATGAATTCTTTGGACACCATTATTGCTAATGATATGGAAAGGTCTAAGCTTGGGGAAGCTAGTTCCTATGAAAATGATCATTTTAGTTCCCTAGCTTTAGAAGATAGCTATTCTAGTGCTTATGATGGTACCAAACCTCCAATATATGATGAATACAATGATGAGTATGATATTTTCAGTCCACCTACTATTGAGGAGGAAATTAATTATGACTATAATATGCCTCCTATATTTGATGATTATGGTGATGAGAATAATAATGATAGCTATTTTGTTGAATTTGCTCCCACTACGATTAATAAGAATGACTATGCTTATATGGAGAGTAATAATTCTTTTATGCATGTGGCTCATGATAAGAATATTTTATGTGATAGTTATATTGTTACTTTTATTCATGATGCTACTGAAAGTTATTATGAGAGGGAAACATGGTTTTATGCATCTCAATAATATTAAGTTTCCCCTCTTTATGTTGAAAGTCTTGAAGTTGCACTTGTTTTGCTTTACTATGCTTGTTGCTTTGTTCTTTCATGAATTGTTTCTTTACAAGATTCCTATGCATAGGAAGTGGGTTGGACTTAAATGTTCTTTGAACTTGCTTCTTGATGCTCTCTTTTACTTCAATTCATATTTCTTATGTGAGCATCTTCTCAAACTATCATGCCTAACTTAAAGGCGTTAAAAAAAGTACTTATTGGGAGATAACCCAAAAGTTTTAGATGAGTCTTGGAAGTTATTACCTCTGTAATAACCGCTCCTTATCCTTTTTATTTGCTTTTTGTGCCAAGAGTAACCTCTAATGAGAGAGAAGTAATAATTGGGAAAGTTGTTGTGCCGAAACAGATTTATGTGCTTCACCGTAAAAATTCGTGTAAAATCTCTATACGTTCTTTTGAGGCGTGAATTTTTGTGCTTCTGCCCTAAGTTGTTATTTAACTTCCGTTAGTTCAACACTTTTTGATTTGAGCAACAGAAGATCTTCGAAAAAATTTGTATTTACCTGCTGGTCTGTTTTGACAGATTTCTGCGATTTTCTGCATTTGCTTCTTGTTGGTTCCTTTTTGAGTTCTTTTGGGGAATTAAGCTTTTTGAGGGAAGTGCTACAGTATCTAGTGTTATAATGGAAGTTTATTGGTGTTGGAACTGAACCTTAAGACTTATTTATCTTGAGTGCACTAATGTTGCTAATAAAGATTGTGTGAAGTTTTGTATGAAGGAAAAATTTCAGGTGTATGGAAGGAATGAGTAATGAGATGAAGGATGGACTAAAGCTCAAGCTTGGGGATGCCACACGTGTCACCCCAATAAATATCCAAGAAGTACAAGCTTCAAAGCTTGGGGATGCCCAAGGCATCCCCTTTTTCATCAATAAAAATCCCAGGTTTCTTCCAAACACTTTATTTTTATTGTTTCATACAAAGTTGTGTTGTTCTTGGAGCATCTTCTTTTTGTTTTAATTTTGGTTTTTCTTTTTCTTGGTTTGCTTAATAAATTGGTTGGACCCCCTCTTTCATACATTGGTTTTTAAATAGTTTGGTTCGGTTTGGAAAAGAGTAGGAAGGTTCATGCTTAAGTGGTAAAGAGAGCTTGTTTTTGACTGTGGCCTATGCTTTGTCATGCCATGCTTGATATTGTTTTGCCTTTATGCTTAGTATTCTTTGTTGTAGCATGACTTGTTATAAACAATTGAGATTGCTTAATGTGCCTTGGATGAATCATGCGTTGTTTTAGCATATTAAAGCATAGTATAGTGGTATTCTCCTTTGATGCTTTATTTGGGTTGACTTGGCGCATGCTCACACCATCTTATGACTATATCAAGTCGCCATAGACTTTATGATCCTTTAGTTTTCAACTTGTAGTATCACTTTATGCTTTGATCAATGATGTTTTGTCGCTCTGCATGATTATGGCCATTATTGCTCTCTTAGTTTGTCGCTCCTAGTCTTTTGCTAGCCTCCACAACCAAGTATGAGTTCCACTCATGCATCCAACTCCCTAAACCAAGTTATTCCAAAGAGTCCACCATACCTACCTACTAGCATTTGCTATTCCAAGTATATTCATGTTTTTGTCTACCTTCCAAATTAAACTTGTTATGAGAAAACTAGTGATTAAAGCTCTCACGAACTTGATGGCACACTTTACTTTTCTTGCCCTTAATAAACTTGAACCATTGTGTCGTCTATGTTGTATATGCTTGCACTTATTTGTAGGGAATTAGCAGAACCATGCTGTCATGGGGAACGCTTTCAACATTGCACTTGGTACTTTGTACCTTGTTGATTTCATGCTCTTTTGTCTATGGATGTCGTCGGTGTGAAATGAAAGGGGAGCTTGTAAGTCCATGGAGTTATGTATATGTGTTAGAGAAATGCCTGGGCCGCTGGTCTAATCCATGCTGACATGGTGGAAACCTGCAGCGTAACCATAATGAGATGTCTATGAAGCATTCTTCTTATAAAAAAAGAGTCCTATATTGAGAAAAAAGAGGAAAAGAGAAAAACAAAAAAAAGAGATTATGAAAAGAGGAAAGAGAGAAAAAAGCACCATATTCCCATGGTAAATAAGAAGATTGTTGAGATGCTCGTTGTCTGCTTGCCTTGTCATTTTGATATGGGGATTCTTCCGTATCATCGGGCAAGGGGTACCCCGTTGGCGGTTCTCTATGATACACATGTACTTACGATGACAAGAACTTACTGGTGACTAAACTTGAGTAGCATGAGGAGCGGCCCTTGTATACAAGGGACATGAGATTTCTAACTTATACTTCGTCAAGCATGTACACCATAGTTTGTTCACTTTAACCTTAATCACTTCAAGATGCTTATGATAGGGGCAATGAGAGCTGAAATCTATAAGTACCATAATTTTTGGAAGCTCTTTATGAGACTTGAATCCCTACTTCCTTCTATGAAGGCCTTTCTTCCACCATTATATTGAGTCTCCACCTTCTACCTTTATGCACCTACTTTGAGAGCATAGTGGCCATTCTTAGTTCTATGTGCATTGTCCCAAGACTTGTTGATTGATGCATGACTTGATATTGCTTGTTTTAAACTATTTGTATCTAGTCACTCTTGTAAACTTTGAAGATGTCCTATGCATTTATATTTGCTACTCTATGAGGGACAAGATGAATGCTATTATGCTACGTTTTCTTTATGTGAAAAAAACAAACGTCTTGCAAAGCATTGTTATTCATGAATCTTTTGTTTGTGCCTTTTCATGTTGCAACATAGTTTCTTTGTCTTATTGCTAGAACTTTGTCTTTCATGTTATGATTGAAGTACTATGATCCCAGCTTCGAATGTTTTGGCTTTCTGCTTAGTATTCTTTGTTGTAGCATGACTTGTTATAAACAATTGAGATTGATTAATGTGCCTTGTATGAATCATGCGTTGTTTTAGCATATTAAAGCATATTATAGTGGTATTCTCCTTTGATGCTTTATTTGGATTAATTTGGCACATGCTCACACCATGTTATGACTATCTCAAGTCACCATAGTCTTTATGATCCTTTAGTTTTCAACTTTTAGTATCATTTTATGCTTTTATCAATGATATTTTGTTGCTCTGCATGATTATGGCCATTATTGCTCTCTTAGTTTGTCGCTCCCAGTCTTTTGCTAGCCTTCGCAACCAAGTATGAGTTTCACTCATGCATCCAACTCCTTAAACCAAGTTATTCCAAAGAGTCCACCATACCTACCTATTAGCATATGCTATTCCAAGTATATTCCTGTTTTTGTTTACCTTCCAAATTAAACTTGTTATGAGAAAACTAGTGATTAAAGCTCTCACTAACTTGATGGCACACTTTACTTTTCTTGTCCTTAATAAACTTGAACCATTGTGTCGTCTATGTTGTATATGCTTGCACTTATTTGTTGGGAATTAGCAGAACCATGCTTTCATGGGGAACGCTTTCAATATTGCACTTGGTACTTGTACCTAGTTAATATCATGCTCTTTTGTATATGGATGTCGTCGTTGTGAAATGAAAGGGGAGTTTGTAAGTCCATGGAGCTATGTATATGTGTTAGAGAAACGCCTGGGCTGTTGCTCTAATCCATGCTGACATGGTGGAAACCTGCAGCGTAACCATAATGAGCTTTTTATGAAGCATTCTTCTTATAAAAAAGAGTTCTATATTGAGAAAAAAAAGAGAAAAAGAAAAAAAAAGATTATGAAAAGAGGAAAGAGAGAAAAAGCACCATATTCCCATGGTAAATAAGAAGATTGCTGAGATGCTCGTTGTCTCCTTGCCTTGTCATTTTGATATGGGGATTCTTCCGTATCATCGGGCAAGGGTTACCCAGTTGGCGGTTCTCTATGATACACATGTATTTACGATGATAAGAACTTATCGGTGACTAAACTTGAGTAGCATGAGGATCGGCCCTCGTATTCAAGGGACATGAGATTTCTAACTTATTGTTCGTCATGCATGTACACCATAGTTTGTTCACTTTAACCTTAATCACTTCAAGATGCTTATGATAGGGGCAATGAGAGCTGAAAAAGTACCATAATTTTTGGAAGCTCTTTATGAAACTTTAATCTCTGCTTCCTTTTATGAACGCATTTCTTCCACCATTATATTGAGTCTCCACCTTCTACCTTTATGCACCTACTTTGAGAGCATAGTGGCTATTCTTAGTTCTATGTGCATTGTCTCGAGACTAGTTGATTGATGCATAACTTGATATTGCTTGTTTTAAACTATTTGTATCTAGTCACTCTTATGAACTTTGAAGGTGTCCTACGCATTTATATTTGCTACTCTATGAGGGACAAGCTGAATACTACTATGCTATGTTTTCTTTATGTGAAACAAACAAACGTCCTGCAAAGCATTGTTATTCATCAATTTTTTGTTTATGCCTTTTCATGTTGCAACATAGTTTCTTTGTATATTGCTACAACTTTGTCTTTTATGTTATGATTGAAGTACTATGATCCCAGCTTTAAATGTTTTACAAATAATTTGATCAAGCTTATGATGGTGCATGTCACCTAAAAAATTATTCTTTCTTTTTATCACTTACCTACTCGAGGACGAGCAGGAGTTAAGCTTGGGGATGTTGATACATTGCAAATGTATCTATAATTTTTGATGTTCCATGCTTGGTTTTATCTACTTTCTTGTGTTTTGTCCACACTTTGGAGTACTTTTCATATGATTTCTTGGACTAACCTATTAACAAGAGCCACAGTGCCAGCTGCCTGTTTTCTACTGTTTTTGGTTCCAGGAAGTCAGAAAATGAATATTCTCGGAATTGGACGGGACAAAAGCCAAAGTTATTATTTTACCGGGGGACACTTGGAGCCAGAATACGAGACGGAGAAGGGCTAGAGGGTGGCCACACCACCTGGTGTCGCGGGCCAGGCCAGGCCGCGTCATGGAGGTGGTGTGGGCCCCTCCGGCACCCCCTCGGTCTCCCCTCTCGCCTATAAGAGCCTCTCGATGCATAAACCCTAAATCATCAAGCCTCCAGCCACGAAAAGTTCCGCAGCGCCGCCGCCACCGAAGGGGAGATTTGGGGGACAGAAAGTCTCTGTTCCGGCAACCTGCCGGAATGGGGAAGTGCCCCCGGAGCCATCTCCATCGATCTCCATCACCATCTCCATCACCATTGCTGATTCCCATGATGAGGAGGGAGTAGTTCTCTCTCGAGGCTAAGGGTTCTACCGGTAGCTATGTGTTCATCTCTCTCTCTATGCATGATCATACTGTGATCATGAGCTTTGTAATCAATTAGATCTACCTTGCTACTCAAGTGCTTTAATAGATCTCTGCTCTCCCCATGTGTGTGAAAGTGACAGCGTGCACACCATGGTGGCACTTAGGCTAGAGATTACAAATACTTGTTATGAGTTATATTTGGAGTTGGATGTTTCTATGAAATTATGGTGTTTGTTGGACTCATCTAGTACTCAAGGTGACAGTGTGGGGTTTTCTAGATGGGAAAGGCTTACTTTGAGGTGTGCTTTTATAGCCCTACCACCGATTAGAGTGTCCAACCGGAGAGTAGTTAAGAGTAGTATCATAAAGAGAAGATATTTGTATGAGAGTGTTCACTATTGAAAGTATGATCCCTAGGCCTTGTTTCTAAGCATTGATACACCATTTGCATTTAGATCGGTTACATGTTTGCTTGCTTCCATCTTTATTTCAGTTTGCTTTTAGTCTCTTCCACGCCATCAAGCTATCTTCTATCACCGTTACCACTTATAATTATCCATACTACTTGTATTTCACTATCTCTTCGCCGAACTAGTGCACCTATACACTTGACAAGTGTATTAGGTGTGTTGGGGACGCAAGAGACTTCTTGTATTTTGACTGGAGGGTTGCTTGAGAGGGGATACCTTTGACCACTTCCTCCCTGAGTTCGATAAACCTTGGGTGATCCACTTAAGGGAAAACTTGCTGCTGTTCGACAAACCTCTGCACTTGAAGGCCCAACAACTGTCTACGAGAATAGAAGTGCATAGACATCAGGGCCATCGTAACAATGATCACTTATCCTAACAGAAAACACAGGAATACCAGCTCTCATAACACTACTTTATGAAACAATATTAGAGGTATCCTTACAAAGGATGGTATGTCCCTCTTCTACATATTTAGCGACAAAGTCTTTCACATTTTCTATTATAGTTTCATCAACCATTTTTTTATCAGGTTCAACAGTGTTATTTGTACTTTCATTAACCATACTAGCTATCATAGAATGTTCCTTTATCTTAACTAGGAAATCCATTTTCTCAATGTAAGGTTCGGGTAAAACATGATTAGCAGTATAAACTTCAGCATTTCTTGCAGGAACACTCTTAGCAATATCTTTATAAGGTTCATGATACTTATTCCACTTATTTTAGGCACTTCAATATAAGAAGCAAAAGCCTTTAAATAAGAAGCAATAGTTTGAGAGTCTAGACCATAAGCATTTTTAATATTTTGTAAGTCATCAGTTCCCATAAATGATTCAATGCATTCATAATCATAATTTATACCTGACTTTCTTCCTTTGTCATTCTCCCAAGCTTCAGCATTATCTTGAATACGGTTCAGAAGATCCCATTTAGCTTCTTCTTCCATGCGAGTGAATGATCCAGCACAAGAAGTATCCAATAAATCCTTATCATGAAGATAAAGCCTTGCATAAAAGTTATTGATAATAATATTGTTGGGGAGCTCATGAATGGGACATTTGAGCATTAGTAACTTCAATCTCCCCCAAGCTTGAGCTGTACTCTCTCCGTCAAGAGGCCAAAAGTTGTATATTTGATTCTGATCTTTATGAATCTCACTAGGAGGATAAAACTTCGAATAAAAGAGAGGTACTATTTCCTCCCATTCTAGAGCTTGACCATTCTTCAGCAGCTTATACCATTCCTTAGCTCTTCCTTTCAGCGATAATGAGAATAACTTCTTCTTAACTTGATCTATAGTAATACCTGCACACTTGAACAACCCGCATAATTCGTGTATTTAGAGCAAATGATCGCCGGGATGGATAGTTCCATCTCCAACATAGTAGTTATCCATAACACGATCAATAATTCTTGTAGGTATTTTGAAAGTACCATTCTCAGTAGGTGGTGGTTCATCTACTACCTTAGCAGTGGTAGTAGCATTACGAAACAAGAAACTCAGTGAATTATCCATAACGAAAATAAAGCAACTACAGAAGTAAACAATACTCACAGTAGAAGTTTCCTTTACTAGTTCCACTCTCCAATAGCGCTTCACTCCACGACAACGGTGCTAGAAAATAGTCTTGATGACCCACAAGTATAGGGGGTGTATAGTAGTATTTTTGATAAGTAAGAGTGTCGAACCCAACGAGGAGCAGAAGGTCCTGGCTAGTGGTATGGATCAGGAATTCTCTACAAATACTTAGCAAATGGATTTTTAGGGGTTTTTGATAATGCAAGCAAATAAAGTACGAGTAAATAAAAGACAATACGAATGAATGCAGCAAGTGGCCCAATCCTTTATTCAGCAAAGGACAAGCCGGTTGTATTACTTAAGATGACCAAACATTCTCGAGGACACATGGGAAGACTATCAAGTGCTTTTGCTTCATATAGTTGATTAATCTTGTTTAGTTTGCTAAGTGTTGTGTGGGTGAATCTGTGCTAATGTACCGACCTTCCTAGGACTAACACATACTTGTGATTTCACCCCTTGCAAACATCTGTAAGTACAAGAAAGTAATTAAGGTAGAAACCTAACCACAACTTTAAACTCTAAGACCCTGACTTTCTTTGTGCAATGGTTTCCTAACTGGGGTTCAGGTTTCTGTCACTCCGGCAACCCGTACAATTAGTAGCCAAATACACAATGCATTCCCCTAGGCCCATATAGGTGAAGTGTCATGTAGTCGACATTCACATGACACCACTAGAATAAGTACACCACAACTTAAATATCAAACCATTGAATCTTTCTCAACACAATTACACTAGTAACAACATGACTTCTCCCATGTCCTCAAGAACAAAACGAACTACTCACAAGACATCATATGGATCATGATCAGAGATGGAATAATGATGTATAACAATCTGAACATAAACAATAATTCAATGGTTCCACTCAATAGAATCAACTACAAAGAGTAATCAGCACCGGGAAAGTTTCCCCTAAGAACTATGCAAGATTTAACCCAATTGTTACAGCAATATGGAGATGGTGATGATGGTGCTGGTGGTGATGATGGTGGTGATGATGATGATGATCCCGATGAAGTCCAGCTTGATGGTGGTGTTGATGGTGACGATCTCCCCTCTCCAGGAAGGAATTCCCCCGACAGAAATATGTCTGCCGGGGAGATCTTTCTCTCTCGGTGTTTTTCGCCCCACAGAGGCGGTAGAATCTTTCTGTGGTTGCTCCCCGAGTATTAGGGTTTCAGGAGGATTATATATGCCAGAGGGGAAAGCTGGAGGTGGGCCAGGGTGGCCACACCACCTAGTGGCGCGACCTAGGCTTGCCCGCGCTAGGGGGTGGTGTGGGCCCCCTATGGCCCATCTCCACTCCTCCTTCTAGCAACCTTCGTCTTCTGGAAAAATAGGATTTTCCGTATATTTTTTCGAATTTTCTGATCTTCGTGAATTTTGCCTCCAAACAACACCTTTTCCAGCAGAATCCTGACTGCAGCGGTCCATACTCCAAAAGTCATCAACCATGCAAAAACAGATGAAATTACATAAGCATCATCTCTTAATATGAAATATATCAATGAATAACAGTAAATTATGATATAGAATAGTGATGCAAATGGACGTATTAGTGTTATGTTGAGGCTCATGGATCAAGAGTGGAATTTGTCAATCCCGATGAAGGATAGATATACTCTGGGCCCTCTTGGTGATATAACATTAAGATAGCTTGCAAGCAAGTGATGTGATCACTAGAATGTTATATCATGGGAACGAGAAAAGAGTGCATGTCGGTAACGAGATCAAACTAGGTATTTGGATACCGATGATCGAATCTCGGACATGTATTGTATCATGAGACAAAGGGATTAAGTTACTAGCGTTAAAGGTTCCCACGATCACACAAGTCATCGTTGAATGTGCAGGAGTCAGTATGGATCTCCAGGTCCTGCTTCTGATTATTGATCTGAGAGGAGTCTCAATCATGTCTGCATTATTCGCGAACCGTATGGTGACACACTTAAGGGTTGACGGACACCATTTTGGAGCACATATGTTTAAGACGAAAGAATTGCAAAGCGCAGGAATTGTTTCGGGTGAAATTGCAAAAAGTGGTTCTGCATGTGATATTAAAATGTTGCAAGGGGTTTTATGTGAATGTTTGTTAATTAAAGTAATTAACAAAATTCTGAATAAAATAAATAAAAGAGTTTTATTAATTGAGAGTTGCATTAAATTTGGTGGAAATTTAATGCATGTGAGTGGAATTTTGGGTGGAGCTTGAATTGATGTGTGTGTAGCTTCCACTACATGAATGAGGAAGAGGTGGGGGAACCCCCTTGGCCGCCGACCTTGGGAGGGGAGGAGCCCCCCTCTCCTCCCTCACAAAGCACACCTCCTCGTGAAGGATCTCTCTCCCCCTCTAGATATATTCCCCCATGGTCTCGGATTAGCGAGATACATGTTCCCAGTGGCCTTGCGTCTGGAAGGAGTTGCATCTTCCGCTGATTCGCTGGAGCGAGGAGGTGGAGGTTGTCCGGTGGCTTGAACATGTGTGCGAGGACGGATGCGCTGCTGATTTGCGGCGCTAGGACTTCCACACGATCTTAAGATCGGCAAGCGTACGACTACATCATCCACGAGTTCCAACTCGTTAACAAAACTCTGTTGTCTTTGAGGATAAGTTCTCTATGGATGTATATCCACCCGTTGCTCTGTATCTAGTAGATAGATCTTGGCGTATAGTTCTCATCGTAGGAATTTTTTTGGTTTCTATGCTGCGAAGCCAACAGATGACCCACAAGTATAGGGGGTGTATCGCAGTATTTTCGATAAGTAAGAGTGTCAAACCCAATGATGAGAAGAAGGTGTTGACGAGTGGCTTGGAGCAGGAATTCTCTGTAAATACTTAGCTAACGGATTTTTAGTGGTTTTTGATAATGTAGATAAATAAAGTGTGAGTAAATAAAAGACAATAATAATAGATGCAACAAGTGGCCCAATCCTTTCTAGCAAAGGACAAGCCGGTTGTATTACTTAAGATGACCAAACGTTCTCAAGGACACATGAGAATATCGTCAAGTGCTTTCGCATTATATAGTTGATTAATCTTCTTTAGTTTGACAAGTGTTGTGTGGGTGAACCTGTGCTAATGTACCGAACTTACTAGGACTAATACATACTTGTGATTATACCCCCTGCAAGTACAAGAAAGTAATTAAGATAGAAACCTAACCACAACTTTAAACTCTAAGATCCTGATATCCCTTGTGCAAAGGTTTCCTAATGGCGGTTCAGGTTTCTGTCACTCCGGCAACCCCTATGATTAGTAGCCAAATACACAATGCATTCCCCTAGGCCCATAAAGGTGAAGTGTCATATAGTCGATGTTCACATGACACCACTAGAAGAATAACACCACAACTTAAATAACAAACTATTGAATCTTTCTCAACACAATTCCAGTACTAACAACATGACTTCTCCCATGTCCTCAAGAACTAAACGAACTACTCACAAGACATCATATGGATCAAGATCAGAGATGATATAATGATAAGTAACAATCTGAACATAACAATAATTCAATGGTTCCACTCAATAGCATCAACTGCAATAAGTAATTAACACCAGGAAAGTTTCCCCTAAGAACTATGCAAGATTCAACCCAATTGTTACAATGGTATGGAGTGGTGATGATGGTACTGGTGGAGATGATGGTGATGATAATCCCGATGAAGTCCAACTTGATGGTGGTGTTGATGGCGACGATCTACCCTCTCCGGGAAGGAATTCCTCCGACAGAATTCTGTCTGCCGGAGAGATCTTTCTCTCTCTATGGTTTTCCACCCTATAGAGACGGCGGAATCTTTCTGTGGTCGCTCCCCAGGTATTAGGGTTTCGTGGGGATAATATACGCCAAAGGGGAGAGCCAGGAGTGGGACAGGGTGGCCACACCACCTGCTGGCGTGGCCAAGGGTGGCCCGTGCCAGGGGGTGGTGTGGGCCCCCTGTGGCCCATCTCCACTCCCCCTTCTGGCATCCTTCATATTCTGGAAAAATAGGATCTTTCATGTATTTTCCCAGATTTTCTGATCTTCGCGAATTTCGCCTCCAAACAACACCTTTTCCATCAGAATCATGACTGCAGCGGTCCATGCTCCAAAAGTCATTAACCATGCAAAAACAGATGAAATAACATAAGTATCATCTCTTAATATGAAATATATCAATAAATAACAGTAAATTATGCTATAGAATAATGATGCAAAATGGATCATATCATACGTGCCCTTGTGTGCCTGGTATTGGCAACACCGGTGCATACCTTCATCCCCGAGGTGTCTCTGAGCCTGGAAATCTCGGACTGACGCCTCGTCTTCGTCAGCCTCGACAACGTGTTCTTCGGCATCAACACCTTCCTCTACGTCTGCCTCGACTACGTCACCGACAAGTTTTTCTTTGCGTATTCGGTTCTGGCACAACCGAAGTATGCCTTCGTCCCCGACGTGTGCCTGGTTCTGGCAAAACTACGGCTGCACCTCGTCTCCGATGGCTCGGATTGCATCGACTTTGGCATCGACATCCTCAATGACTGCCTCGACACGTCTCCGTCATTCTACTCATGCACTATGCGCTCGCGGCTTCATATGCGGCTACCTCGATGCCTGCACCCGACCACGACATCGACCACGGTGACCCCTCGCACGGTTACCTCGACCCAAGGTTGCAGCGCCCAACGCTCTCGGCTACCTCGACATCTGCACAAAGGGCTACCACCTCGCTTGAGTACCTCATCAACTTTCTCTATAGTCCAAACATTTGCGCCGCGACACGTCATCTACGACACTCCCGCTGCTACTGTGTGTGTGTGGGGGGGGGGGGGGGGATGTCAGCCTACTGGATTCTACCTCGGTTTATCTCCAGTCTGACCGTCCATGACGTTCCAGTTGTTCACGACGCTACTGCTACGGCTGCGGGGAAGTGTTAGAGTATTAGGCATATACGATTGTTATGAAAGTTTCGATAGAGTTAGGATTTGTTTACTTACAGTCTTAACTTGACTTGTATTCCAAGATGATCCCATGTACGTCTATATGTACTCGCCCATGAGGCTCAATAATACACCCATCGTATTCCGTCAAACTCATACTCTTTCATTTACTTCTCAATCAATTTTGATAGCCCTTCCATTGAGGATTTTTCTCCTTAATTCCTTATGTACTTACATGAATCTTGATGTTCATACTGGTTGGTCCTTAGCATCGACTAAAATATATTTACTTACCAATTGCAAAAAATACTAAGAGGGTATGTGGATTGAGATGACATTCACCTTTTTTATTCAGCGAAAATATGACCCTCGCATTATCAGCGCATATTTTTTACCTAGGGGCGTTTACCCAGGATTTGGTTGGTATATTATGGTTGCTACACTACAAGTTAGCCAAGTTTGACCGACTTTGTAAACGAATATGGTGACAACCACACTTGGAAATATTTTCCATGCAACCTAGGAGGCACATGTCACCGCAACATCGACTTACCATTGTATGAAAAGCTTTCCTCACATGAATTTTTTTGGACCTTATATTGATCACCTGGCCTAGATAAACACTTTCTGACGAGGCCCCCGCGTCGTCCGCTCGAGCGACTCGGGCGGTGACCCAAGCCCACACCGCGCCACCTCCTCCCCCCGTTCTTCCTTCCCCGCCACCACCTGAGGAGAACGTCGGGCCTGCTCAGGCGGACGCCGGTGAAGGTGGTGGCGAGGCTCGCATCGCTCCACCTCGAGGTGGAGGACCCCAGGATCTGGGCGGCGGCCCGTCAGGCTAAGCGTCAGCGGCCCTATGGCAGGCGTTGGCGTGGGTGGTCCTAGCCGTCGTCGGTGACCTCGCAGGAGGTGTGGCGGCGGCGGGCGGCGGTGGTGAGGTGAATCTCCTGCTCGGGGGTTCAGATTTGAGGTCATTTTCTCCCCCTTCTCTCCTCGGCCAGTTCCTGCGGCGTGTAGCGCTGCTGCCTCGATCCGGAGCTGGCCCGGTGGCTTTCCTTCCGCTCTCAGATATCTTAGGCTTGGGCGGTGTGGCCGGTGAGGTGCGCTCTTCTTCAAATGGTGGTTGTGCTCTGGGATTGCTCTAGGGCGCGAGTCCAGCACCTCTCCAGATCTCGGGTGAGCTTCTCTCATGTCTGATGGTTCGACGCCTTCAAGCCAAGGCGAGAGGGTAGGGGCCCTCTTCGGCATGAGAAAAGGAGGTTCTCCTCGTCCAAGACCTCCGCTCTTCTCCATGGCAGTGCCTGTCGTGCCTCTACCGGTGGATGTCCCTGGTGCTATTGAGCTGTAGTCTTCGCTTAGCAAGTGGTGTTTGTGCTTTCTTTTGTGTTGAGTTGTAAGCTGCTCAGAGTGCTCTCTTGTATCGTTCGGCCGTCTGGTTCTTATGTTGGTGGCCTTGTTTAATCCCTTGCCGGTTGTTGGCTTCGTTAAAGCCTGGCTCGTCTCGAGCCTACCGTCTAAAAAATCACCTGGCCTAGATACTAATTATAGCAAAAATGCATGAGAAATGTTGGCAAACTTAGAGAATCTCCACCGATGCCCCCGACCGAATGGGCTTTGGGGGTGTCAAGCGGAAAACAGCCCGCAACGGCACCCCAATTGCCGTCGGCAGATTGGCCGGCCCAAGAATCTGTCTAACACCCCATGCCGCCCCAGCACTCATGGCAGCTCCAATGCCATATGCAAGAAGCAAGATTGAATATGCTTTGGATCTGTATGGTTTTTTTCTTTCGTTATTCAAGGAATCTCGGAAAAATGCTTAAGATCCCTTTTTTTCGAATATCAACAAACAAATACTCAAGGAATGCTCCAGGATACGAATAAATGGTTTCGTAGTTCTCATGTTACATAGATAAAAAATAATGCTTGATCAGGAATATTTTGTTCGATTAAGAACGGAGTGGTGTACAAATGTAAACATTAACTGGAGAACCAGGAAAATACGAGGTGTGTTCTGCAAATTTTTAGGCACTTCTGGATGCGAACTAGATTTGGCTTCTAGACTTCTTTACAAAATATCAGCACCAATCTAGAAGCAGCTGAGCAGAATGGAGGGTCTGTGATAAGACCGGAACGTCAATAGCTATGTGGTTTTGCTTTTTTGAGAAAAGAAGACAACCGTGGAGGAGGCTTCGGTGGTGGCGTACATGCAAAGCCAAGCCGCCTAGGTGACCACCCAAGTCGGCATGCTCTAGGCGATGGTTGTCCAAATGGCCGACGAGGCGAGTATCTTGACATCCAACATGAACGACGAGACCAAGATTTGGTACTCCGATGCTCGTGCTCGCATCGTGGCAGTGATGAGGGAGACAAGGGTAGCACCGCTGCTGCACCGGCGTGGGCAGGGCATCGGCTGCTGCACCGACATGGGCAACGACTACACCAATATAGGCACCGTCATGGGATCCATCATCGGCATCGGTAGAGCCAATGCCAGCGGTGACCGACGACGGCCAGGCGTTCATTTGATCTCTTGGTGTAATTCTCAGGATTTTTATGGCGTTTTGGGCAGTTGTGGCCATCATTTGAACTGTAATTGGCCGGCGTGGCCGTGAATGTGACTTTGAACTATTTGTGAGGCTTGATTTATTCGACTTTGGGCTAAATGATCGCTGGGCGTGATCGTTAGGAACCACCGGTGTGAGAAGGCCTCCCAAAATGCTGGCAGTTTGGACAGGCTCCTCCACACGGAGGCACTATCGACGCAGGGCGCCGGTGAAAATGCTCTTAGTGTCTTTTACGTTGCTAGTGGCATCTAGAACCACTTCAAAATGAACAAATTAGGAGGTTAATAACACGCAGAAAAGATGACAATCCCAGGTTGGACTACTAGCCCACGGTCTTTGGTGTGCACCATCAAGGTGCTAGCACGCGGTCTTCCCCCTCTCGCATCGGCATCGAATATCCATTGTTTGTCATGTCCCGCCGTTTGTTGCTATCTCATTTCTGCTTGCAGCTATGCCGATCTAGCTCCCCACGAACCCAGCTCGAGCTACGCTCCAACGCAGCGGGTACGCCACTGCCACATGGTGACTTGGTGGGAGCGCACCACGCGCCATTCCAAGGCAAGAGACGGCGTGAGCCGCCACGCAGGTCGTCCTGGTCCTGTGGTCCATGTTACACAACATGGCAGTAGAAGTCTAGGCTTGTCTTACTCCCCCATCACGTGTCTCAGTACTCAGCAGAGCGCACGATTCTATGTCGTCTTCATACACTCTTCTCCCCGGGGTAAGTTGGACAAATCTAACCCTTTTACTAAACTTTAGTACCAAATAAACGTTTTTCAAATTTTTAGCTAGATCTAACCTTGTTTAGACCAGCAAAGGCTGTTACTTTTTTAGAAAACGCTTGATATACATTTTCTTTTACTAAATTTGGATAAAACAATACTCTTGTTCTAGACCCTTGTTCTAAACAATAATTTGAGTACTTAAATGAGGTGTGCTTCGGTCTACTCCTCCTCCTCCTCCCAAACTTACAAAATTGAAAACGCAAGGGCTAGGATTGACCAATACTCTTTCGGTTCAAAGGGCATAAAGGGGTATCAGCCAATCCTGGGAGGACACCGAAGCAAAACTCAAGGTACATATGTACCCTTGTTCTAAACCCTATTTTAACAAAATAATAGATTTATTGTTCACTAGTACAGAACGATCCTAAAAACACAAACAATCGGACATGATGGGGAAAAAATGTGCTTGGGCGACGAGCCACGGCAAAAAAGGGCAACCGCGTGGCTACCAACATCAACAATAGATTTATGGATTTTCGTTGTTGCTGCGGGTAGGCCATAGCCATTTTTGCTGGCCCATGTCCAATATGAGCTACATCTTTCACGATTTTTTCCTTTGCTCGTTTCCAATGTTGGCAGGCTAAAAGGCAATCAACATGAACCTTACATGCACAGGCAATCTTGTCACTCTCACACCCCCACAGTCTCATCCCCTCTGCAACCTTAGCTTGATCTACTCCCACTTCCATAATCTAGTACCCTCTCTAACCCTAGATACCACTCCATCGCCCCCTCTCAAATCCTACGATGGCTCACCGATGTTTCGGGCACTGGCTCCCTGCTCGCCTACATCAACCCGAAGGCAGAGGAGGTCGCTTCCTCCTCCACCAGTCATATAGCTCAAAGAAGGGAGGAGGAAAAGAGGAAGATGATGATAGTTGATCCTTCCTCGGCCGAAGCCAAAGAGACTGCCACGCGTGTGGGGCATGAGGTGGATGAGATGATGGACATCATCTTCCCATTTTTCATCATTGCACAAACGACATGTGATGTGGAGCTGAGAAGCTTCATCGACCTATCCTTGGATGATGTCCTAGGCCAAGGGTAGCAGATGGCGGTGTGCATGACGCGGATGAGGACTAAAACTTCTCCTCCGGCTCCAAGGGAGCCCGCCTTGAGGCAGTAGTAAGTCTTGTTTAGCTTATTTTGGTTTTTTTATCTTTAGTTCATACTAGATTGAGGGCTAAATATATAGTGAAGTTTGAATCTACGGTTGTTGGTGTAAATTTTGTAAATACCATGGCCATTAGTATGTTGTGCAATAGACTACATATAAATTTTGTAACTTGTTGTCCACAAGCTTATCTTGCGATCTTAGCACATGCCTTTAATGAATTTTTAAAAAAATTTATTCAGCTAGTTTCAAAAATAATATTCATTTTTTAGGAATAATACTTGTTCATCCACGAGGCGAACGACCAGGACTAATTTTCGAGAGCTTGGGCTATTGGACCTAGTCATCTACAGCTAGGATGACAGGTGCCTATCCCCGGGACAGCGGCTAGGTCCATACCACCGACATGCTTGTCATTTTGTGCTTGGACGAAAGGTCTCCAGTCAGCCATGTCAAAGACGACTGGGGTAGTCGTTCATGCTCTAGACGACATGAGCATGGATAGAATCGCGCCAACTGGCCTGCCTCCTCCTCCCCCTCTTGATGTCTCACTCTCTATTTTGAACCCAAGTAATGTCTTCCCCCTCCCTCGATTTCTTGCAAAAATTGCTTTCCCACCCCAAATAAACTAGCTAGAGGAAGGATGAGGCAAGGGAAGCAATGGTGGTGGAGGAGTTTTGGGGCTATTTTGGTGGTGTTCGGGTGGAGAAATGGTGGAAGGTCTTGGGTGAAGCAATGGTGGAGGAGGAGCGGAAGGACCTGCGTTTCTTGGTGGTGGTGGTGCCACTCGGGTGAAGCAAGGCTGTGGGATGGTCAGGCTTCGCACACATCAAGGTTAAACCCTAATCCCTCGCTAAATAGGGTTAGTGTTCGAGTTAGAGTATATATTTATAGTAGGGTTCGATTTAGCGTAGATAGCGTAAGTCAAGTGGATTAGGTAATATTTAGTTAGTATAGTATATGAATTTTGTTGATACCGTTTTTAATTAGAGTATTTAGCCGCTTATGTGGTCGACATATCTGGTGTATCGTATTTGACGTCACTCTAAATTTTTAGGTCAGTAGATATGTGTAAGTTTGTTAAATTTGTTGTTTGCTATGGTCTCGGTATTCTCCGATCAAATGAGATGGGAATTGATCCGAGTGATTTCAGTCTTTAGAGTTGGCATTGCCTGCTCTAGAAACAGTGAGAATTTGCCGGTTGAAGCTTTGGTTAATTTTCCTCTTGATCATGAAACTTGTACCGTCAGTGTCCAGTCGTTGTGGAGAAACCCATTCAAACATTTTCTGGGAGTTGATAATGATAGATCATATTTCTTAGTGGGTGGATGGTTAAGTGCGTGCAAAGGCAGGGGTACACCCTGTCGCCTTAGTATTGCCGATAGTGAAGGTGATTCCATCACCTGAAGGTGGCGGTGGTTATGATACTGGCCATGGTAGTGAAGCAGTTAGTTACATTAATGTATCTTTTTTTTGAGAAATATATGATATTGATGTATCTATGTCAGATTCCATATCGCACGCTTGCTGTGCTGCTTAAAAAACAGGGCAGAGTAGTCAGGCAATAAGATATTCTGATAATGGTGAGGCTGGTGGGGATGAGAAAGATGGGGACATGCATGAAATGATGGAAGATGACTATATGGATGAATTGGCGGAAAATCTTGATTCTGGTGATTAAGTTGAATAATTTGAAGAGAACAACGAGGAGGTGACGATTCCTACTTCACGGAATCGGTACTTCTCAGCCGTAATGACCATCAAAGATGACCATGATTCTGCCTAGGAGTATCATCAGAACAACATCGTAGTATGGGTCATGTATCCCTCAAAGAAACATATGAAGGAAGGAATCACTCATATGACAATGTGCATGCAAAGGGTTTTTAATACATACGTGTCCGAGTCAAAACACGTAACAATGATGGTTGTCCCACAAGGGTGCACAGTTATGTTCCTATGTACGACGTGAAGTGGAAAGTGAGCGACTTAGTGCCCCACACTTGTGATATTCCAAGTACGTTGGAGATCATCGAGACTTTACTTCAACTATTGTGGCGCAACTATTCTCCAGCGAGATAATGGAGGTCCGGTCCATGTGAGTGCATGATATCCAGAATAAAGTGAAAATGATCGTATGGGCACCTAGGGGGGTGAATATGTGCTACTCCAAATTTTAACATTTTTTCAATTTAGGCTTGACACAAAGATAATTCTTTTAGATATGCAACTACAGTGAATCTCCCTAACGTCAACCTAGCTACTAAAAGAATAAAAGCGGTGAGAGAAACGAGGTAACCAAGAGTGGAGCACGCGGAGACACAAGATTTTTTTACCGCAGTTCCTTCCTTTTTAGGGTAAATACATCTGCGTTGGAGGGGTGAGCAGTACTAAGACCACCACGCCACAATAGGCCAAACCATGTTCTCCGACTGATCTCGCCACAACTGGGCTGATCCACCTTTCCGCTATATGGTACCCTTTGAGGCGGGAACCGACGCCTTTACAGCGAGATCGGGGTATGCATCAACAACTGAATTAGAGGCTCCCGGGATGACAACAAGCTGCCACAACAAACAAGTTTATTAAGTAACAAAACCGAGATCTAGAAATTCAAACGAAACTCTAGATCAAAGGGCCCTCAAATGAATGAGGAGGAAATTGAAGATCTCTTGGATGATGATGTAGATCAAGGCCTCCTCCTTCGATTCTCCAAAGATTGAAGCTTTGAATGATTGAATGGGGAGATCTTGTGGAAATTGGAGCTCAACAGTACATCGATTTTTTGTCAGGTTTGAGAAACCCCAGGTTGAAGATGGGGAGGCGTATTAATACCCCTCCCAGAATGGAGTCGTTTGGAGTCAACTGGGGCCGGATAACCCGGCATGAGTGGGGGCCAGATAATCTGGCCGGAAAAAAGTCCTGCCTGGAGCAAATAATCCAGGCCAAACATCCGCCCCCTTACTGCACGACGCGCCGCTGGTGCTTAGCGAAAAACCCTGGGGGCCAGATAATCTGTCCCTTGGAGAGGGGTAGATTATCTGGTCCGGGAAAAAGCTTTGGCCGTTACCAAATATTTGGGGGAAAACTCTACCCCCTTCTGCATGATGTGTACTTGGTCTTTATTCGATTCTTGGGAGGGGCGGATAATCCGGGTGCAACATGGGCCGGATAATCTGGCCCTGGGAAAACATTCGGGCCAGTGGCAAATATCCGGCAAATAGTCTGCCCCTCTCGTAGAGCGGTGCACGCCTGGTCCTTGGCCAATTTAAGCCAGGGTGGATTATCCGGCCTAAACTGGGGCGAATTATCGTGCCTAAAAATCTTCTTTTTCTTAATTTGACTAGGAGCTCTTTTAGGGAGAATTATCACAGCACTCAACGCACAATTAAAATATCCTTGATATTGTTATCTAACACTCAAAACATTAGGGATCATGAAATTCTCTTTAAATCCCCCCCTTTTCGGTGTTGGATGACAATACTAAGATTTTCAATAAAGCACATAATCAAAAAGCAACATGCACCCAAAAGTATAAAGAGGCTTCCCTAAATGTGTGCATACAAGTAATTTGCATTGGAATACAAATGCACAACATATAGGTTCGAAGTCCCTTTATGATTTGGATACAATGTGCAAGAAAACATTGAGACTTTGAGATAAAGATCATACCAATTCGCCTCAACCAAAGAAAGATATATATATGTATGTCTCACAAGATAAATCCAATACCTCCATAGATGAATCCACATATAATCCATAAGACTTATATAATACTTCTAATATGAATACACACATAAATCTATAAAGTTCCATAGATAAGTACAAAATGATGCAAATCCAAAAACCACTATTTCTCCCCATTTGGCATCAAAATGCCAAAAAGGGAAAGGAGCGATAGAAACATTGTACTACACACCCAAGATTGCAAGAGGCGAATAATTAAAAGCCCAATTTTGAGTGTGTTTTTCATAAGAACAAAAGGTAGGCGATAAAACCAAAAAGATCCATAAAGAATCAACTCTTCACAAAGAAGAGGGCGGTGGCCAAAGCAGCATTTAGGAGTGTATGGTATGACATCGTGAATATATATCTTGGGTTCATGACCAATACTCATCAATTAAGCTCACGTATCACAAAATGATTTTTCTTACTTTCGGCATTATGGGGGGGGGGGGGTAGCCCAATCAATTAGGACCACACTCCCCCTATGTCCATGCCTGCATCTAAACCAAATAATGGTTAAGACATAGGTGTCTATGCAAGTGTATCAAGTCAAGCTCCTCGAATCTATGCTATTTAGCTCATTCCTCAAATAGCAAAATCTTGCTTCATCAAGATGCTTTGTGACTATATCCACAAGTTGATCCTCCGTGCTCACATAAGATAGCTCAATATCTCCACGAGCAACATGATCTCTAATAAAATGACTATGAATCACAATATGCTTTATTCTTGTATGTTGTACCGGATTGTAAGCAATTTTGATGGCAATTTCATTGTCACATAAAAGAGGCACTTTGTCACAATTGACACTGTATTTCCTTATAGTTTGCCTCATCCATAACAACTAAGTGCATGCACTTGCATCAGCCACATATTCAGCTTCGGTGGTGGAGAGATGAATATAATTTTGTTTCTTAAAAGACCAACATACCAAGGATCTACCCACAAATTGGTATCCTCCAGAAGTTGATTTTCTATCATCCTTATCACTAGCCCAATCTGAATTTGTGTACCCACATAGAGAGAAATTTTCTCCTTTGGGATACCACAATCAATAGTTTGGGGAATGAACTAAATACTCGAAGATTCTCTTGGCCTCCACCTAGTGGCTTTCTTTAGGAGCTGCTTGATACCTTGCACACACTCCTACACTCATCACAATATCGAGTCTAGATGAACAAAGGTAAAGCAAATATCCGATCATGGACCGGTATACCTTTTGAGCCACATCTTTACCATTAGGATTTAATTCAAGATGCCATTTAGTTTTCATTGGTGTAGAAACACCGCTGAGATCCATCATCTTGAATCCCTTGAGCATGTCTTGGATGTACATTGCTTGATTTATGAAGGTTCCTTCTCTCAATTTCTTGATCTCAAACCCAAGAAATAACCTTAATTCTCCCATCATAGACATCTCAAAACTATCAATCATAAGCTTTGAAAATTAATCGTTAAAATCTTTGTTAGTAGAGATAACGTCATCTACATATAATTGGCACACGAAAATCTCCCCCTAACCTTCTTAGTAAAAAGAGTGGGGTAAATCTTCCCAACTTCAAAACCATGGTCTAACAACAACTCTTTAAGATACTCATACCACACACGTGGGGCTTTTTAAGGCCATAGAGCGCCTTATCGAGTTTGTAGACATGGTTACGAAAGTTGGGGCCCTCGGATCCCGGGGGTTGCTTAACATAAACCAATTCATGCAATGGACCATTAAGAAAGGCACTTTTTACATCCATTTGTTGTAATTTAAAATTATGATGTACAACATATGCAAGAAGGATACAGATAGACTCATGGTGAGCCACTGGAGCATAGGTTTCACCGAATTCAGTGCCTTTCACTTGAGAGAAACCTTGTGCCAACAATCTTGCCTTGTTTCTTCCAACAATTTCATTATCATCTTGCTTATTCTTGAATATCCACTTAGTGCCGATAACATTGCGGCACTCTTTGGGCTTGTCTACTAACTTCCAAACCTTGTTGCGCTCGAAGTTGTTAAGTTCTTCATGCATGGCCAATACCCATTGTGGATCTTCAAGCGCTTTGAACACCTTTTTAGGTTCCACCATAGAGATATGAGCTCGATGATCACTGAAGCTTGCTAACTCTCTTCTTGTGGACACCCTTCTTCTTAGATCACCTACCACTTTATCAAGTATGTGACCTCTGAGTTCAAGATTTCTTCCAGCTCTTTATTTGCGACGAGTTTCGATTTCCTCATTGTTTCTTGGAGGGATCTCTTCAACATTTTGGTCCTCGTCTTGACCAATATCATTACCTTGCCCAACCACTGGTTCAGCATTAGCAGAAGTGTGAGAGACTTGATCTTAGTATTGATCAACATGGATTTCAGATGGTTGCTACAACTCTGGACTTGTAGGGTCAGATAATCCGGCCTAGGACTTCCAGCTTGATCAAAAGGTACATGATCTTTAGTATGTTGTTGTATAGGTGTATCGTTGGCTTCGGCCGATGGTGCTTGTTGGCCTTGTGTAGATGAGGGTTCCACTTGAGTAGAGCATTGTCCTTCCCGATCCGCGACAAGGGGGTCCTCAACGGGGCAGAAAAATCCCACACCAATTCTTCTTATGGCATCTTGGGGTATTTCAACATCTGTATCACAAACACCAACTTGCCCCACATGGGATCCATCATTCTCCTCGGACACCACACTACAAGATTCTACAACAATTCTAGAGGCCATGTTGTAGACTCTATAAGTGTGGGATTTGGCACCTTAACCAACAAAAATACCTTCTAAATCCTTATACTAAAATTTGGACAAATGGAATCCTTCTATGAGAAAGAAACACTTACAACTGAACACCTGGAAGTAGGAGATATTGCGCTTGTTACCGATAATTATTTCATAAGGAGTCTTGTCCAATTTCTTGAGGAGGTAGAGCCGATTTGGTGAGTGACACAAGATGGATATAGCTTCAGCCTAGAAATCATATGGAGACATGAATTCAACCAACATGGACCTTTCTAGATCCATTAAATTCTGGTTCTTCCTCTCAGCTACACCATTTTGTTGAGGGGTATATGAAGTGGAATATTGATGTGTTACCCCTCTTCACTTTAAAACTCATTCTAGGTGTAGTTCTTGAACTCAGAGTCGTTGTCGCTTCTTATTGCCAATATGGGAACATTGTGTTAATGTTGAACCTCATTGGCAAAGTCGATGACGGTTTATTGAGTCTCACGCTTCAACTTGAATCAGTAGACCCATGTGTACCTTGAGTAGTCATCAACAATTACTAGGCAATACTTCTTCGCACCGAGACTTGCATGAGATGCAGGACCAAAGAGATCCACATGAAGGATCTCTAAGATCTTCTTAGAAGAAATAATGGTCTTCCTTCGATGGAGAGAGTCATGCATTTTTCCTTCAACACAATCCCTACAAACATGATCTTTGGCAAATGAAACATTGTCTTTTAGTCCAAGAATGTGGCCACCCTTGTGGATACTTTGCAAAGTTCTCATATCGACATGGGCTAGTCGATGATGCCATAGCCAACCCACATCGGCCTTTCCTAATAGGCACATCGGACCTGCAGTGGTTTCCACGAAAAGTCCACCACATACAAGTCGTTTTTAACATACCCAACAAAAGAGACCTTAAGGGACTTGCTCCACAAGAGTACCACAATATCATCATCAATGAAAATAGCAAAGCCCATCTTACGAAGGGCACGAACTAAAAGTAAATTATAGTCAAGGGTCTCAACAAGCATGACGTCCATGAGAGAGGTATCGTGGGTGACCATAACCTTGCCAAGACCCAATACCTTTGATTTTGATTTATCACCATAGGAGATAGTTATTTGATCATGATTAGATCTCATCTCCATGATGATCGCCTTGCTTCTGGTCATATTAATTGTGCATCCACTATCAAGCACCCATTTCGGCCCACCGGAAGCATAGCCGTACAAGAAATCGGTTCTTGGTTTTAGGTACCCATTTTTCAGTGGGTCCTCTTTTGTTAGCAACAAGGGTCTTGGGAATGCAAATAGGCCAAGCAATATAGCAATCATAAGGTCCAACATATCTAGCATAGACATCACCATAATAATCATGAAACAAAACATAATGGGGATTAGTGGTTCTTGCAAAACCATCATGAGCAGTTTTTTTCCTTCGTGGTGTCATTTCCTACAATGGCGTTTGTCTTTGCTTGAGTAGGCTTGGCCATGTTCTTCTTGTTCTTGTTCTTCTTTGTCTTAGAGACATAGCAAGTCCCTCTTTCCCAATGTTTGACTTTTTCTTACTCAAAATATCATCAATCACTTCCTTAGCTTTGGGAGGAGATGACTTGGCAAGCTCATCCTTCAACCTAGCATTTTCCTCAAGAATATATGCAGGATCACACAAATAATTAGAGGTGCTAGGGACATCATATTTAGTTAGACGAGTTTGGAGCTGATCATGATACTTATTGAGAATAGAGTGGTCTCTCTCCAAAGCCTTATGGGCAATGTCAATTTTCTATACTTCCTCGGTTAGTCTAGCATGAGCAACCCCAAATTCAATCTTTTCCCTTTTAAGTTTTCATGCTTTAGCAACATCATGGTCACGTTAATTTATAAGTTTAGCACAATGTCATCATGTGACTCCTCTATAGGTTCCAATTTTCCTCAAGGGAATCCCGAAGCTCTTCCTCTTCTTCTAGAGCATTTTTAAGGATGTTATTTCAAGAGAATCCTCTCTTTCAATCCTACCTTTTTCTTCAAGAAAGTCTTCCGAATGGGCAAGTTGACCATGAGGGCCTCGAAATGCTTATTATGTTCGCCTTGCAAGTTAGTCATATAATGATCCACACAATAACCTCTTATTTTACCTTAATACTAGTATGATCATATAATTCAACATTCATAGTAGTCTTAGGAAAAGAGGTGCTAGAACGTGATACCTCGGAAGCCCTTGCCATGAGGTAATTGATGTCCTTGTTGGAGGTGTTCTCGTTTGGCGAGTCTAAGAGTGAAGCGGTTGGTGTCAATGTGGTAGCTATGACTGCCACTTCCCTTGAGCTTTCTTCTCCCTCTTCGTCTTTACTTCTGGATGAGTACTCCTCTTGTGCCACTAACACAATATTCGGTTGCTTCTTGTATGTGATTCTATTTTTAGAGAAAGGCTTATCGCGTGGAGCCTTTGATTTATCCTTGAGCACAAGTCTGCCACCATGATCTTCTCTATTTTGATAGGGGCATTCGGCAATGAAATGAAAACAGTAACCACAATTGTAACATGACCTCAGTTTTGGCCCATTTCCCTTTCTTTCGCTTGTCCCATTTCTCCATTCAAGCTCAGATTTTGCCTTGGCGGGATCTTTCCAAAAGTTCCTAGCGTAGAATGCCATGTACTCAACATGAGCGAGTTTGATATCCTCGGGGTATCTCATGGAAATTACACCATTGTTCCTTTCTTCCTCTTCATGCTCAATCACATTGGCCTTCAAGGGAATATTAACACCCTTTTGCATGCCTATTTCCCGTGCATGAGCATCTTCATCGTTTTTGGACGCAACCTTGAAGGCGGCCATCTCTTGGATAACTTCATTGGAAGTCATGAGGTGGTAATTGTGTCATCCTTGTAGGATGTTCAGATCAGTGGGTTCAAATGGCATGAAAGTACTCACATACTTCCTCTTGATCCAAGCATCATCAACATGGGAAGCACCATGATTTCTGAATGTGGTGGCAATGTACTTGAGTCTTTGATAAAGTCTTCATGGTCCTCAACATCCATTATGTATAATCCATCATTTTGATTGCTCAAGGCATCATACTGATTTCTTCTCATGCTCTCATTTCCAATGAACAACTTGGTGAGGACGTCCCAAGCTTCCTTGGCGGTGTTGAGATGTTCAATGTGCGTCATGTCCTTGGGACCCACACTAAGTTGTGCAAAAGTGGTGGCATTGAGTTGACTATCCACCACTTCCCTTCTTGTCATATTGGATGGATCGACAACATGGAGTCCACCTATCATAATCTTCCACAACTTGATAGAAGAACTTCATATATGATATTTCATCAAAAATTGCCATTGATTAAATGAAGATGCACTTAGATTGGGTGGATCACCCCTATTGTTTATATGAGGGTGAGGGATTGGTGGGTCGGGAGAGTATAAGTGAGGAACCTCACTGTATTTCTCCTTCCCACTTTCCTTCTTGGAGGAGGATCCACTATCCTTGATACCACCCCCACCTCCAACTCATTGGATTTATCTGAAGCATCATCCTTTGATTTAGAAGGTGTGTTCTCTGGAGGAGTGGGGGTATGCGGGTTTACTAGGTGGCATGAGACGTGTTGTCATTTCACGCATCTCTTGCATTTGAGATGCTATGGAAGAGTTCAAGGACTTTTTCAATCCCGCGAGATCTTCCATAGTAACTGTAGCACTAGCCGAAGCTTCACCTTCTAGTCTAGTACCCATACTTTCTTAGGCGGTAAATCCAGAAATAAGAGCCAAGGCTTTGATATCAAATGAAAAGGACCATATGGGCACCTAGAGGGGGTGAATTGGTGCTACTCCAAATTTTAACACTTTTTCGATTTAGGATTGACACAAAGGTAAATTCTCTAGATATGCAACTACGGTGAATTTCTCTATATGCCAACCTAGCTACTAAACGAGTAAAGGAGGTGAGAGGAACGAGGTAAATGAGAGTGGAGAACACGGAGACACAAGATTTGTGTTACCACGGTTCCTTCCTTTTTAGGGTAAGTACATCAACGTTGGAGGGGTGGGAGGTACTAAGACCACCATGCCACAATAGGCTTCACCCTGTTCTCCGATGGATCTCGCCACAACTAGCCTGATATAACTTTCCACTATACGGTACCCCTCAAGGCGGGAACCAGCACCTTTACAACAAGACCGGGGCACACATTCACAACTGAATTGGAGGCTCCTGGGATGACAATAAGCTGCCACAACAAACAAGTTTATCAAGTAACAGTATCAAGATCTAGAAATTCAAATGAAACTCTAGATCAAAGGGCCCTCAAATGAATGAGGGGGAAATTGAAGATCTCTTGGATTATGATGTAGATCAAGGCCTCCTCCTCCGATTCTCCAAAGAAGCCTTCAGATGATTGATTGGGGATATCTTGTGGAAATTGGAGCTCAAAAAACCCTGGGGGCTAGATCATACGGCCTTCGGGGAGGGGCGGATTATCCGGTCAAGGCAAAAGCTCCGACCCTAATCAAATATCTAGGGGAAACTCTGCCGCAGTTCTACATGACACACAATTGGTCCTTAGTCGATTCTTGGGAGGGGCGGATAATTTGGGTGCAACATGGGCCGGATAATCTGGCCCTGGGCAACCATTTGGCCCAATGCCTAATATCCGGCAAATTGTCCCCCCCACAGAGCGTTGCACGCCTAGTCCTTGGGCGATTTAGCCTAGGGCGGATTATCCGGCCTAGACTGGGGCGGATTATCCGACCTAAAAATCTTATTTTTCTTAATTTGACCCGAAGCTCTTTTGGGGGGAAGTATCTATAACACTCAACGCACAATTAAAATATTCTTGGTATTGTTATCTAACATGCAAAACACTAGGGATCATGAAATTCTCTTTCATAAAGTTAAGCACACAAAACACAATTAAAATATACTTGGTATTGCTTTGATCATACCTATTCATATAAAAAATATTGGTACTATTTTATGAGATGATCTAGAAGAAAGCTATAAATGCATTGCAATAGTAATTAAAACATAGAAAAAGATTTGTAAATATTTTTTGTGTAATTCAAATTGCTACTGTTTATAAATTGATTTAGCTATCCACTAGTATTTAATTTACAATTTAATATAATAGAAACATCAGAAGTTGAATTAAAGTGAGTAAATCCCTATTTAAATTGATATAGTTTTGATAATAAATTCTTTATTACATTAAATGATTTTCGATATGCAGCATGTGATATAATAATTTCTAGAGAACTAAATACAACCATTGTGACATATTAAATCATCATTATTTTGTTGTATTGTTGCATAGATACATGTTTGGAATGTTGGTATTGAAGGGGTCCTAGGGCAGAAAACAAAAAATTCTTACGCAGAGCACACCTAGCTAGGATCTATCTATGAGTAAAGATGTAACGGAGAAGGTTTCGGTAACATACCCTTGTAGACCTAAAGATTTTGATGTTCCGAGAGGAACATGGATTAGGTAGTCGATATCATAGCCGATCTCAAGGTCGTGGAGCTCCTCGCAAGTCACCCCTTGTACTAGTCCTTGTACGACAACCCAGGTGCCACGAGTGGCAGCACCTCCGAGGTTTCGCACACGTGCGGTTCCATAGTCCCTACTAGGAGTGCAGAAGTAGATCTCCGGCTGGAACCCCTGCAGCACCTCCGAGTGCCGCAACAAAGTTATCTCTTGCGTGTACATTCCTTCCAGGGACCGCGCCATCGCAAAATGCAATGATAGAGATATTATTCTCTAAGGAAAAATTCCTTAGAGAAATATATCAATTATTGTGTTCTTTTTCCCACCAATATAGACCCCTATATATAGTTGAAAATGGATGACTCCCTTTGCTGAAGTCCTGGGGTGGGACTAAAATAAAAGGAGAAGAGGGGAGCAGCCGGTTGGGCTAGGTAGAGGAGGCGGTGTCCGACCTGGCTCCCCCCGTGCCAGCCCAGCGCCAACGACCTGTCTAGATCAAGCGGTAGCTGCTACTGGTTGGGTGGGTCTTGGCCTAGCGGCCCGCCAGCACCTAAGCCGGCTGGACCAGCTTGCCAGCGTCTGCGTGGGTCGTAGTAGGGCCCTGCTAGCACTTGCTAGCTAATGCCTGCCCACATGCCTGCTGGCCGGTGGCCGTGCCCGCTTGGGCTGGCCTGCGTGTGCTAGCGCTAGCCCCTATGGGCAAACTAGCCGACGAGGCCCAGCAGTGGTGGTTGTTTAGTGCCCCCGAGGTGGCTTCCCTTTGGGATATTTCCCTCCGGGAATTCGGCCCAATAGAGGAAGTTTCCCCATAAATATTTATTTAATTCATAATTAACATATATAAATGCATTTTATAACTCTCTATTAATCTGAAGCACCTTTCATCTTCATTCTTTCTCCGAACCACTTTGGATCAATGATCATTAGCACAAGCAAGATGCCCATAATGACCCCCGTGTATTCCATGATGTCTATTGTCATTTGACATTGAATCCAAATCCCTTTGTTACTTCGATACATGACTTGTTCGAGATTTGATCATCGGTATCTAATACCTTGTTCAATCCCGTTACCGATAAGTGCAGTTTTACTCATTCCGTGATATTCCATCCCCGTGACCTAGTCACATGATGTGCAACATTTATGGATGTAATCTCACTGAGTGGGCCTACTATGTCTTCCTATTACGCAGTCGAACAAATCCCAATCTTGATGCATAGGCCTCAACTATTCCTCTGGAATACCCAACATACATCTTTATAGCCACACAGTTATGGTCATGATGTTTGATGCAGTCAAAGCAGCCTCGAGTGATAGTGATTAGTATGATCTAACGGTGAAAGGACTAGGATAATTCATTTCTAACTATTACAACGATGAACATGTGACTGTGATCATGTTGCAATAACTATATTGGGTAATATCCATCACACCATTCACCAATGATATAACTTCATTGTCAGGCAGCATAAATGCACCATGATCAGGAAACCTTAATCATCAGCTTCTCAATGAACTAGTTAAATAGATGCTAATAGGGACTCTTGTTTGTTCAATATCACACATATATCAATGTTTTCGCTTGATACTGTTATATCATGATACAAAACAATTATGAACTTATTGAGATATGGTAATAACCACACTATATTATTTGCCTTTAGGGAATATCTCCTTTAGTCTCCCACTTGCACTAGAGTACAAATAATCTAGTTGGCATTTGTTACTAATCATGAAACCATATCATATGTGTTTCTTGATTATGCCTGCTCATGGAGAAACCCTTCCATCTTTTCGATCTGTGTTACCAAATCCGCATGTTCTTTGCAAATCAGTAATGTCACCTAATTTGGCATTCACACCATTATCACATAATGTGTCAAAGTATTTGTTTTGGTGGCAGAGTGGGACTTTGTTTTCTAGTATTTTCCATGATGGTTGATCAGTCAAAATGAACTTTTGTTGTTGTCATGTATACTAGAAAACATACTCAGTTGAAGTAGAACTTCCTTTTAAGCCATACCAACTATATAAAATCTACATAGATCCTAGCTAAAATTGCATCTAACTTCAACATTTATGTCCAACCAGAATGAACTTTTATGTTCAATCAGAATTTACTTTTGAGCACATGTTCTTTACAACTAAGAACTTGTTCTTTTTAACGATAGACTATGGGTCATATTATATCAAGTACACAATATAGTTATGTGGAAGAACCTATGACCAAGGCATAGAAGATGTTACACATCTCATTTCTTCCATTTTAAGTATTTTTTTTATACCGAGTCAAACTCAATGTTTCATCTAGTTCCATAAGAACCATTTTCTTCTTGTTCTATTCCAAACTCTTTCAGAATCTAAACTAGAATATTTCGAACTCTTTCAGAATCTTTTTTCACAAAACATTTCGAAAATAATTTTCATTAAATGAATCATTCTATCTTGATAGATTTCTAATGTTGAACGTTTTGTTCAAATTTCATCGAATATTCATTTATTCCCATGTTGTCGTGCTCCCACTCAAAATGCCATCAACATATGAGGTAAGACTACTTAGCTCCAGCTCAATTTTATCTAAATGTAGAATTTCTCAATATTTTGGCAATTTCCAAAATTCCTCGATCATTTATCAACCTGAGAATTCCTACTACGATACATTTAGGAATTACCTGATGTACGAAACCTTTCCATTGTACCAATTACAACTTAGTTTCAATAATCTTACTACCAATTACTGGATTGGAGTAATTGCTTATGTAAATCCTATAGACGTAGGCATCGCTACTTAATGTAGTCAAACCTTTTATATTGTGAGACACATTTGTGACAATTCAATCCTTCAAAGTCTTCCTTGTGAGTTTCATTTCTCCTTATGACTTCACAGTCATTCGCAAGATCAAGTAAATATCCTTTACTTAATGAGATCAAGTAACGCATTACTTTGCAATCTCAAATGTAACTTAAATAAAGGATTTTATGATTCTTAATCATTTCTCGTACTTGGGTCCATCACGCTTCTTTGTAGTTCGTAGGTATGTCATGTTCCATTAACATGACAAATGAATCAACAATATAATCCCGCAACATCAGAATATATTTTGAATCCTACTTTCCTTAGTAAAAGTGTCATCCAAAACATTATGATCTCTATCTTCTAGAACTTATTTCGTTGCGTCCCTCTGATAATTGAAGGTAAAGTCAAAATACCTCATTTTAACTTTCACTTTCTTTCTACTAATGTCCTTTGTGAGAAATAACCTTTTTTCTTGACAAAGTACCATGTCAGGCAATACCAATTTTACCTTCTTTTAGTCTAGAAGATGTATTCATAGTTTCCTAAGAACACACTACAAAAAAATCCATTCACCACGACTTCGATATTATCGAAATCTCCAGAAACTTGAATGTGCCATAACCCTTATGGTGTTGTTTCCATGAATTTTTGGATGTTCCCTATGAGTGTTTGCTATTTCTAATGCTATCTCTCAATGATACTCTAATCTTATAGGAGAACAGTTCTAGACCATATGTATTTAATTCAGTATGATTACAATGACTTTGACATATCAACAACTTTGATGTATCCAAACCTTGTAATTTGTGAAAACACTTTCACAAGTCTTTATGCCGCAAATTTAACTCAAATACTAAGTCATTTCGATCAAATATCCAAGACTTTAGTATTCTAGTTAATTTAATATCCAACTTCATTTATGAATTGCTTTGAACATTTCAAATAGCTCTTGATTCGTGTCTCTCCTTGTAAATATCTTATTTACTTGGATCTAGCACGGTATCAACTATTTTGTTGAACTCCAATCATATTATGTTTCAACAAACCAATTATTCATAAATGAGTTTATCATTAAACTTTTAATATCTTTTCTTCATTTTATTTATAAATGTTTGAAGTAATTATCATGAAGATCAATAATAAGAATAAACCATTCATAATCAAGATGATACCATAAAAGATTTTATTCATAAGATCGTTACAACTGACTTGTTACCTACTTGTTGAATAATCGTCCTAGTTAAACAAGACATAGTAATAAGGTCACTCACTATGATTATAAAGTTTATTCAAATCTATCAATCTAAATGATAAATGCAGAGGGAGCATGTTTGTCGTCATCAACAATTTGAATGTCTTCAACACGCAACTATTGCCTCATCAACAAGGTATTTAAGGAGATGATTCTGTAATCATGAATAGAACAAGTATTGGTTTACTTGGTTAACTAGAATAAGTGTTTGCATGAAATATTTATAACTATGTATATCAAATATACCTGCATGTTCATCCATGGAATCATCATCGATGGACACCACTAGAGTTCTCAACTTGGTCACTAACTCATGAAAGGTAAACAATTCCCTTATCATGATGTATTCTATGAAAACGTTCTTGTAGCTCGGAGGAAACGAGTGCAACACCCCACCTATCACAAGTTCATCCATCATATTGTAGTCCACATCGCTTGCAATGTAACTTGTGCATGACCAATAAGTGACTCTGTAAGAAGCCATCCTCTCTCATTTTGCATGAGAGGAACTTGTCCATCAGGTCATACTTAATAAGCCTGACTTGTGGCATGAAGAGCGTCTTCAACTCAATGATCATATGATATGAATTAGTGTTGAAGAAATGCATCCTTAACACATTTTGCATTGACTTGAGCATGGCGCACTAGACAAGGATGGAGAGGTCATGTCGAGCTTGATAATCCTTGTTCTCTTACTCGCTCGCTGATCCATCAAGGCGATCTCCTAGTGGCTCTTGTATCACATGGAGTAGGTCATTTAGGCTGAGGGTACTCCGGAGACGCTCAAACCAGTCTATGAAATTTGACCCATGTACTTTGAGTTCCACATCATGTAGGTAGGACCCGTATTAAATTAATCTGGACATGATCTACAAGGATTTTTGCAAAGGACTTTAGGCTAAGTTCATAATATGAGTTCAACTTTGAAATCAAATTAGTAGTTGAGCTCTGACGTGGGCATACCCTACAGGTACTCGTGATCAGCATATACGGTCCAGCCAGAAGAAGCCCACAATGTTGCTAAGGCCCAGTCGAATTTAGGGTGGCCTAGGAGACTTCGACTCCTTGAAGAACATGGCAAAGTACAAGATAGAAGTTTGAAGGGAAACCCCTAATATGTAACCGACTTGGCTTGCTATCCCGAGACCTAGCCTATTGAGATAAAGGCTGGGAGGGGGCAGCGAAGAGGATATTTGCAACCCTAGTTTCCACACCATCGCCATATTTCATCTATGCACCCCTATAACTTTCGACTCCTCGATATTTTCAAGAGCAGAGAAGCAGGAGTAGGGTCCTCTACGAGGCCTGAATCTGGGTAAACCTCGTGTCACCCGAGTGCTTGTTTTCTAGCCAATCGATGCCTCCAGCGCTCCCTACTTCCTCGAACCTAAGTCCATCAAGGATGGGCATTGATGAGTTAACCCCTCGCCAATTGTCGCTGTCTGTGGGAAACATGAGTTCTGATGTTGTGGCTTCCTCGACCCCATCAACCGCGATCTATGACTCCACAGCAGAGGAGACTCGCCTCCTTTTCGGCGCCTTCGACTTCACCGTCCACACACCGACCACTCGCTCGGATTTTGAGTCTGTCGGCGACGGAATTGGCCTGGCGATCGGGAGCTTGCGCTTCCAAGTTGGTCAGCTGGGCACACTTTGTCTCCCTAATTAGCCGAAGGTTCCCGCGATTTCTCCTGCATCTTGAGCGAGCTCAATGCCCCGATATCAGTCGGGAATACGGAAAGCAACAGCAGTTGCGAGTCTGATCTGGGTGATCTAGCAATAGAAGATGGAGCCTACGGCTACGGATCTGAAAGCTGCGGGAGCAACAGCTTCCCCAACCACTACATGTGTGCCATCGTCAATACGGGCAGCAGCGGCACTCGGGAAAACACTGGTACTGGCGGTGGTATCCCAATCACGAACGGTGGCCCCTCCAACGGCGCCACCACAAACAACGGGCCAGCAGGCCGGCCCCCTGGCGATGGACCCATCCCAGAAGACCAGCCGCACCTCTCTGCGATTGAACATACCCGAGAGCGTGTACTGATCAAGCTCAACGACGTTGAGTGGGCCCGCTGCAGGGAGGCCCTACGGGGGAACCCCCTACCACCAAACTCATCACAAGATATGCTGATGGGTTATCACTGGCTCCTCAAGGAGGAGTTAAAGTGACAACAACAAGTAATCGCCCAGCTCGACGAGCGCAGAAGGGCAATGGATGAGTCGAGCCTCTGATGAGCTGCGCTCTCTTCCATCAGAGGATCCTCCTCTAGAGGCAACGATCAGGCAGCCACCAGAAGATGCTCTCGACTGGCTCACCTCACTGATAGGGATCGAGAAGAGGCCACTCAAGTCCTCGACTTCTCGTCCATGATGGTGGACACGCGGGGCAACGTGCTCTCGAAACACCACAGGTAGCAGTGACAACAGCCACCATGTAACTGCTCAACAACCAGCCACCGGCTGGGGACCCATGGTCTGCCTTGCACCGATCTACGATCGCTGGCTTGGGACTAGTCGAAGCTGCACTCACCAATTGACGAGGGTTTGACGCATCAATCGGCTAGCAAACAAGCACACAGGGAAGCAAAGTTTACCCACGTTCAGGCCTTGTAGAGGTCCCTACTCCTGCTTGTCTTCTCTTGGAATTATCGAGGGAGTCGAAAGTTACAAGGGTGTGCATATGCAATCTGGCGAGGTTGTGGAAACTAGGATTGTGATTATCATCCTCGCTGCCCCTCCTAGCCTTTATATAGATTGGCTAGGTCTCAGGTAGCAGGTCGAGTCAGTTATAGATTAGGGTTCGTCCCTTTAAACTTTCTATCTTAAGCTTCGTCTTGTGCAGCAAGCAATCGGACTCTCCGTGGGTCACTCGAATCATGCATTGGGCCTTGGCAACACCGTGGGCTTCTGCCATATCCAGACCGTATATGCCAAGCTCGAGTACCTGTAGGGTATGCCCATGTCAGTAGCCTCCGAGTGTCCAGTGGAATCGCAGATTCGAGTGGTGACTTTATGAAGTCTTTCGAGTGCATAGCTAAACATATTTTCAAGTGTTCTATTTTGTGTCATAGGGATTGCTGATATATGTGCCTGATTTATCCGATGTATCGGTATCAGTTAACTGCCTTAGGGCAAAACAACGCAATCTACTCAAACTCGAGTCCCCAGACTCGAATTTGGAAAAGTGCTGGTGTAATTCAACTCAGGCCACAGAGGTCTTACAGGAGTCGAATCCCAGTGTTTAAATGTGAGCACTCGACACGTCCGTCAAGGTATATTCATCGCACCTGTAGGTACGGATATATCTCTGGTAGTGCGCGGCAGATGCGTTGCCAGGCCTTATTCAGGTCTTATCTTCATGCTGTAAGCGCGACATCCGAATTTTGCCATCATGGAGATGATTCAGGTGACCCAGGAGATGCAATCTCTATGTAGGAAAAAATATGAGGCATAGTCGCCATAGTATTCGAGTGTGGATGTTATCGACACACGGTGCAATGTACAAGGAAAAAAAAATCATAGGGTGCGCGACCAGCGCTCCCTATGGGAGTAGCCCCCCGAGTGCCTATTCGAGTCGTAGACTCGAGTGGGGACTAAAAACATTTTGTGACTACTGTTGTCTTTTATTGCTTGTTTCAGTCGAATGTGCTTTCAGTGCTCCCTATGGGAGTAACCTAGAGTCCACAATTGAATCATTGATTTGAGTGAAGGGTTTTGATGATGCTTGGGTATCTGCGTAAAATTCTTCGGGTGCGTGTCCAGTGATCCCGTTAGGAGTAGCCCCCTGGTTCTTGGTTGAGTCGAAGACTCGAGTAAGGACTAAAGTAGTCAAAATGTTCTCCTGCTGGAGTTTGATAACGTCATTGTTGACCATGAGGTGACCTTAGTTGTCCGCGTGAGCGGCTTTCACGGGACGTGACGAGTAGTGGGTCCCACTTTCTGACTTGGATTTGACCGGGCGTGCGTAATCTTCTGTTTTAACTGCATCTCCTCGATTTCCGCATGTAATGGGAGTAGTGGGGGATAGTTCGTGATTTACCCCTGCCACGCGCCAATGCTGATGTCCGCTACGCGTCTAGCAAATTTTTGTCTAACCATTGGATGTCATCTACTAGGAGGTTAAGTAGGGACACACCGTGCGGTAATTCCCCACATCTCTCTTCTTGCTTGTGCTTCCTTCGCCATTGCTGTTCTTGTTGCTCCCTTGCGCACATCTTCTTCGTAGCACTGGACCAGCTGCGCGCCTTCCCCAGCTATTTCCTGCGCACACATCGCTAGCGCAAGATGGGCAAGAAGAAAGGATGTTCTGCTGCTGGATCTGCGGCCGCCATTGTTGCTGACAAGAAGAAGGGAGGCGCCGCCACCATGGGCACCAGCGCCGCCGGCGCTAGGAAGAAGAAGGGTGCGGGGACTCGCGTCACCAATGGGTCATGGCGCCCGTACATCATCAGGTCGTCAGAGCTGATCATCCAGCGCCAGGATGAGGCGCTTTCCACCACCGAGGATGACTCGCAAGTTCCCGGCGACGAGGTAATCCCCAATCCTCCGACGGGTTTTCGAGTGATGTTCCTTGCGTTCATCATTCACGGTCTTTCTCTTCCCCTACATCCTTTTGTTAAGGGTCTCCTTTGCTTCTACAGGCTTCAGCTTCATCAGCTGACCCCCAATTCTATTCTCCACATTGCTTGCTTCATCACTCTCTGCGAGTGTTGGCTCAGAATCAAGCCGCACTTCAGTCTCTTCAAGAATCTCTTCAATCTCAAACGTCAGTTGGCGTCAGGTTTTGTAGTCTACGACATAGGAGGCTGCGGTATCCACATCAACTCCAACATCAAGCTCACTTCGTCTGTCCAAGGTTGGCAAGAGAAGTGGTTCTACATATGCAATTAGAAGGCAGATGGGGAACACTACGGAGGAGGTCGTGGAAGAACACTGTTGTGCCTGCTGAAGTCGAAGAGACAGAGGCTCTCTATCAGCGTGTTCATAGGCAAAGAGGTTGGCGGAGCGGAGCTTAGCCGCACTTGGATGCGCCGCCGTGTCCAGCCTCTGCAGGCCAGGGCACACCCAATGTTTCGTTGGACCGGTGCTGGTGATGCCACTCACATTTCTGCGGAGGGCATCTCTTCGAGTGTGGTTGACAGGAGGTTGCGACTGCTGACCAAGTACAACGCCAGGGAGGATCTCCCGGGTGACTCAGTCGTGCCTCCCTTCCGTGCGAGTCATCCCCCGCCTGAGGTAAATTTCTTGATTGCTCTTTTAGTTGCTTGTAGATGCGTTTGATTACTAATGCTTTTGTCTTGTTAGGACTGGGCCGTGGCTGCCAATTTGCCTCCTCGTCCCGAAGGCATTATTCCTCGTGAGGTGGATGAAGAGGACGAGTCTAGTTCCACCATCCCTATGGAGGAAAAAGAGGAAGCCCCCGAGTTTGGTGACCGCGGGACTCACAAGCGCTCCCGCAGCAAGGATTCATATGCTTCCTTGCCGTCAACACCGGAGAGTTCTCCTGCTGCTATTGCAGAGGAGCCAATCCCCGCCGTTCCTGTTCGCGCCATGGCTCCTCCCGCTCGGAAGAAGCCGCGGTTGCCAAAGGAGTCGTCGGATGATTCCTTCCACCTTGACAAATTTAACTGGTGAGTTTTTATACTTTGTGAATTCATCTAGTTTTTCCTTGGAGTTTCTCTTCCGGAGTAACATTGGCCACATTTGTAGTCAAGAAGTGTCGTCGTCATCTGACGATGTCCAATTTGTGAAAGAACCCGGAGTCGCATACTCCAAGAACAAGGAGGTGGCCGCATGGTCTCCTTCTCCTCTAGTGGCGGCCCACTCCGGTGCCAACTCTTCGAGTTCCCCCCACACTGGGGGCACCAAATGGTTGCCCGGACGCCTACTCGATAGGAACCTTTAGAGTCCCTAGAGAAACACGTAAGTGTCTTTTATGGCAGTCGAACTTTGATCTTTTTCCTTGTTTGTCATCGCTGAAGTTTCGTCTCTTTTGGTGCAGCCCATCGTAAAGGATTCCGCTCAACTTGCGGAGCAGGTCCTTGCCATGGGTCATCAGCATGCTTTGTTGGATAGCTTCCATCGCACAGTCGAAGGTTTGTGCCAGGACTTGCCTCTTCGTTCTGCTTTGTATGGAAATTTGTAGACTTACGTTCTTGCCGTGCTCTACCCTTTGTAGGTGAACACAATGAACTTCTCTGTCGCTTTACGTCCCCCGAGAAGGGGCTTGCCGCAGTAGAGAAGAAGTGCGATGAGGCAATTGCTGCCCTGGAGGAGTCGTAGGAACGTGAGGAAGATCTGCGTGCCTCTACTGCTGAGCAGGAGAAGTTGTTCACATAACAACTTTTCTCGACTGCGAAGGCACTCTCAGGTACTTGTAATGTCTCACTTGAATTTTTCTCTACTTTGGTTTTCTTGCCTTTATGCTTACACCTTGTTTTCTTCAGATGCCGCCGGCATAGGCTTCGACGCCCAGGCCTTGCATCGTGCAGATGCTCTGGCTGGCGCTGTGGCTGCAGTCGAGGACCGTGGTGTCTCCCTCCAAGAGACACTGGGGAAAGCCAAAGGTGTGTTGAGCCGCCTCCGGGAGGACCTGACCCCCAAGGCCAGCCTAATCGACAATCTTGATGACCTGGTGGAATCCTTCACTGAAGGTATTCCCATGGACTTCAAGAACTCCTAGCAATCTGTCGGCGCCACCATGGCACTCGCGATGGCGCAAGCCCATGGCATGGAGTTGGACCCCAGCACGATCTCTGAGGCTATGCCTGTCAACGCGGATGGCCAGAAGGTAGTTTTTGCTCCCTTCTCTAGTAGCTGCGGTAAGTATGGGCCTCAGCTCATCGATATAGTCAGGAAATATTTGGCTAAGCTACGGCGAGCGAAGGCAGCAAAGACAGTGGTGTCTAGGGCTACCACCGGAAAGTCCGTGGCATCGGAGGCTGCCACGGATTTGATGAAGCCCCCGAAGTCGAAGTCCAAGCCGAAGAAGAAAATTGCTCCTTAGTTGTCAGCTGTAATAATTGTAACTTCCTTTTGGTTGAACTATGCTTTGTGGGAGTGCTCCTGTTAATACCTTGCTGCGTTTGAATGCATTCACTCTTTTTATCAATGTATTCTTGTTCCTTTATTTGCTTCTCGCTTGATTGTAATAGGGTCCTTCGAGTGGTCCTCGTGACTCTCCTCCCACCGATGAAAATGCAGCGCAACCGCGTTTAAAGGTGGAGGAGCTGTCGCTTCTCTCGTGACTGCGCGACCGTATTAAGCACTTGGAGCGGGAGTTGCCCATTATCCACGGTAACACACATGTATGGAAGTCGAAGGCAGAGAAGGCCACCGCTCGCGAGAAGTATCTTCTAGACGAGGTTGCTCAGCTGAATGAGCACTTTAAATGTTAGCTCTCTATCTTCTTATCCTTTCTTTAGCCATTCGCGATGATGCCTTGGATTATGCTTTTCGTCTTGCGTTTTGTAGTAGTTAGAGCTCGCCATCCGCATGATGAGAAGGACCGGGTGGCCATTCTAATGAATGACCTGACCCAAGAGCAGCTACAAGCTAGTGGGTACTTTTGGGTGGATCACGACCGTGCAGTCATGTTGGCGACTTTGAAGGATTGCGCGTCGCGTGTGCTTCAATGCTTGAAGAAAGCGCAGTCGTGCCTGAAGTCTATCTATCAGGCGATGTTTCTGCTGGACATTATGCCTCCGAGTCTGTTGGCTCTTCTGGCGAAATTTCAGGATATAAGCACGGTTCGTGAGTGCGTGCGCCAACAGCTAGTCGCAGGTGCGAAGGCCGCATTGTCATTGGTTCGACTTCATCGACCGGACGTAGATGTCAGGTCTGCTTCTGCCGGACCACCGCCTCCACCAGAAGAGATGACCTGTAACATGGTGCCGCATTATCAGGCGGTTGACCGGCCAGCAGAGGACATCGTCGATTTCTTTGAAGAGCAAACAAATGTTCTTATTTTGTAGTAGGAGCTTGATTTGTGTCCTGCACATAGATGTACAAGTGTTGTAAAGTTCATATGATTGTGCCGGGTGTATTTGATACCCATTAATATGTAAAGAGCCTACTAGCTTGTATTATTTTCGAGTGTATGGTACTCTGCAGTTCCCTTTCGTTAGCCTGACGTGTATTTATCTCAACACCTTTCCAACCTGTCAGGTGCGTTGTAGTTGGGTTGGTTTTTATCAAGGGTTCGATTGGTAGTGTGTTAGCTACTCAGGATACTACGATTTGTTCGTAGAACGAGGGTGTAAAGGGTGGCACAACCCCCGAGTGATAAAATTGCGAGAAAAATAGAAAATACATAGATTTTTTAGGCACTTAGCTTTATTTATTCGTAGAATACTACGAGGTAAAATGTGTGGCTAAGTAGCCTGGATGAATAGCCTTATCTGTAAAGTAAAAACGTCTAAGGATAGAAATGTCGCAGCTGCGCGACGTTCCAGGGATTGGAGTATGCGACTCCGCTTTTTAGGTCTTTGAGGCGATGGGCGCCACCTGGGATTACTTCGGCAATCACGTAAGGTCCTTCCCAAGGGTACTTGAGTTTAAGGTGCCCTTTCTACTTCAATCGCAGGACCAGGTCTCCTTCGACGAAGGATCTAGGGCATAGCCTTCTGCTGTGGTAGTTGCAGAGGTTCTGCTGGTAGATCATTGATCTCTCCGCTGCAATCTCGAGTGCCTCATCAAGGAGGTCGACGGAATATTTGAGTGCGAGGGTTAATTCCTGCTCGCTGTATGCGACCACCTGCTTGGCTTTGTAGCGCACTTCTGCGGGTAGAACCGCTTCGGCACCGTCCACCATGAAGAACGGAGTGTAGCCTCTAGCACTGTTTGGGGTTGTGCGTAGGCTCCAAAGTATTGATTGCAGTTTGTCTGGCCAGCAACCAACGACTTGTTCGAGTGGTCGGAGGAGCCTTTTATTGATTCCGCCACAGACGAGGCCATTGGCCTTTTCGACTTGACCATTGGTCTAGGGATGGGCCACCAAAGCATAGCTGATGTTTATTCCCAGGTTTTCACAGAATCCTTGGAACTCCTTGGAGGTGAAGTTTGTCCCATTGTTCGTTATGATGCTATGTTGCACTCCAAAACGGTAGACGATGGACTAGAAAAACTTGATGGCGCTAGATCCTGATTGATTTGTCACCGACATGGTTTCGATGCACTTGGTGAATTTTTTGACTGCAACGAGGAGGTAAACGTAGCCTCCTCGCGAGGACCGTGGGAGCTTGCCGACCGTGTCGAGTCCCCATTGTGCAAAGGGCCAAGCCACTGGTATTGGCCCGAGTTCCGTGCCAGGTGTGTGCGGCTTGTCTGCAAATCGCTGGCAAGCATTGCATCGCTGGACGGTGTCCTTGGCGTCGTGAATGGCCATTGGCCAATAGAATCCGGCTCACAGAGCCTTGGTGACGAGGGCGCGACTGCCGGCGTGATACTTGCAAGTGCCTTCGCGTATGTTGAGGAGGACGACCCTTCCATCCCCGTTGGAGATGCATCGTTGAAGGACTCATGTGATGCTGCATTTGTACAGTTCGCCATTGATGAGGGTGAATGCCTTGGATCGTCGCGCTATGTGAAGCGCGCTAGTTGGGTCATCTGGCAGCCTCTTGCTAAGCAGGTATGTGATGTACGGCTGTGTCCAAGATGGCTCGATCAGGATGACCTCCATGGGGCCTTCGAGTCTATGTCAGACTCCATGTTGTCGATTGCCATAGCCTCGCTCAGTGGCGTAGCCCCTGAGTCCTTTGTCGCGCTAGTTTTAGGCTCCGTGGCCTTTTGCTTGATGGAGCGTTCACAAATGCGCTTCAGAAATACGCCAGGTGGCACTTTGGCGCAGGTGGAGCCAATGTTGCGAGTATGTCCGCCTCCTCATTGCTTTCACGGCCAACGTGGCGCAGCTCGCAGCCATCAAAATCCCCTTCGAGTGTGTCGTAGAGGTCGCGATAAGCGATCATGTTGTTGCTTAGAGCATCACACTTGTTCATTGTTTGGTTGACCACCAGTTTGGAGTCACCGTAGATGACGAGTCACTTGGCGCCGCAGTCTTTCGCCATCCGCATCCCATGGATCAAGGATTCATATTTAGCTTCTTTGTCAGAGGACGTGAACTGCATTCGCATAACATACCACATCTTGTCTCCTTGGGGTGATGTCAGTATGACACCTACGCCAGCTCCTTCCTTGCGCTTGGATCCGTCGAAATGCATTGTCCATAAGTAGGACATGTCTGGCTTGTCGGGGAGCTGGTTTTCCATCTAGTGTACAAGGAAATTCGGGAGAACTTGCAATTTGATCGCGTCACGCTTCTCGTATGTGATGTCTCGTGGAGACATCTCTATGCCCCAGAGCGCGACTCATCCAGTAGCGTCAGGATTATTGAGTATGTGCCTGCGTGGGGCATCGTTTACCACCACGATTGGGTGCTCTTGGAAGTAGTGGCGCAGTCGCCTGGCCGTCATGAAGACGCCATATGCCAATTTCTGGTAGTGCGGGTACCGCTGTTTTGTTGGTGTGAGCACCTCGCTGAGGTAGTATACTGGGTGTTGTACCCCATGGTTTCTTCGGCTCGCTACACCACGAGCATAATGCTGATAACCTGGTTGGTGGCGGAGATGTATAGCAGCAGCGGCTCCTTTTCGCAAGGCATTACTAGTACTGGCAAGGTGTACAGTAGACACTTGAGGTCTTCAAATGCTTCTTGTGCTTCGTTTGTCCACTCGAACTTGTTAGCCTTGCGGAGAAGCTGATAGAAGGGTAGTGCCTTTTTGCCCATTCGACTAATGAATCGACTAAGCGCCGTGATTCGCCCAGTAGCTGTTGGACGCCTTTTATATTCTTCGGCTTCTCCATGGCCAGTATGGCCTTTATTTTCTCCGGGTTTGCTTCGATCCCTCTCACAGAGATGAGATACCCAAGTAATTGCCCAGATGGTATGCCGAAGGCGCATTTGTTCGGATTGAGCTTGATCCGGTAGCGGTTGAGGTTATCAAAGGTCTCGCGGAGATCATCGATTAACGTGGCTTCCTCTTTGGTTTTGATGACGATGTCGTCGACGTAGACTTGGATATTGCGACCAAGTTGGTTCTTGAGGCAAGCCTGCATGCACCGCTGATAAGTGGCTCCTGCGTTTTTTAGCCCGAAGGGCATCATGTTGTAGAAGAACATGCCAAAGGGTGTCGTGAATGCCGTCTTCTCTTGGTTTTCCTCCTTCATTCGAATCTGATTGTAGCCTGAGTAGTCATCGAGGAAGCATAGGCGCTCACATCCCGCAGTGGAGTCGATTATTTGATTGATCCGTGGCAAAGCAAAAAGATCCTTTGGGTAATGTTTGCTCAAGGAGGTGAAGTCCACGCACATCCGTAGGATATCAGTGTCCTTTTTAGGCACAAGTACTGTATTTGCGAGCTAGGTGCTTTCCTTGATCTCGCGTATGAAATTTGCGTCGAGGAGTCTGTTGATCTCCATACCAACCGCTTTTGCTCTTGGTTCAGACACTCGCCGTATTGTTTGCTTAACTGGCCTTGTGTCTGGATTCACGTTGAGTGAGTGCTTGATGAATTCTCTGGGAACTCCTGGCGTGTCCGCTGGACACCGGACGAAGATTTCCCAGTGCTCACGGCGGAACTCGGCGAGCGCGAGTTCCTATGCGGAACTCAAGTTGTTGGCAATGAGGGCCATCTTGGTTGGGTCCGTTGGGTGGACCTGGACTTTCTTGGTATGCACCGATGAGTCGAAAGATAGGTCAGGAGAGCTTCGCTTGCTTACGGGAGGCAGACTATTGTCTGTCGACTCCTTCAATCCTGCGAGTTCCTCTTGCATGCCGAAGGACTAGGAGATTCTGTTGAATTCCCTGTCGCAGCTGTTGGACCTCTCGAAGCTTCCATTGATTGTGATGACGCCGTTTGGGCCTGGCATTTTCATCTGCAGATAGGCGTATACTGACTCGTGTATTAACGAGCTCGTTGGGATGTGAGATCCAGGCACATGGCTTAATAGGATTGATAGGATACCCATATCAACAAGTTGCAACTTCTTTTCCGGAAGCTCATTCGAAAAGAACTCTAAGGTTAAGCGTGCTTGGCCTAGAGCAATTCTAGGATGGGTGATCGACCGGGAAGTGGGTACCGGGTGCGCACGAGTGAGGACAAAGTGCGCCAAAAAGACTAGTGTTGGTCTATGGGGCCAGTCTAGATATCCTATTAAGCTACCAGGAGTGACACCCCCCGGGCCCAGGAGTGGACGGGGTGTTACAAAGTGGTATCAGAGCCGACCCTTGCGATTACACGGGTGTGTGTGGGTCAGTGACAGGACATGTGGAGCATGGCGCGTGTGGCCCGGAGTGGACACGGCATGGCACATGTGCCGGCACTGGACACACAGACGCGTGCCAAGTGGGAACGTTCCTGGGGTGTGCTTGATGGATGAGGGCACCGACCTTCTAAAGGGTGGGTGTATGTGAGATACAGGCACATGGCTTAATAGGATTGATGGGATACCCATATCAACAAGTTGCAACTTCTTTTCCGGAAGCTCATTCGAAAAGAACTCTAAGGTTAAGCGTCCTTGGCCTAGAGCAATTCTAGGATGGTTGACCGACCGGGAAGTGGGTACCGGGTGCGCACGAGTGAGGACAAAGTGCACAGAAAAGACTAGTTTTGGTCTGTGGGGCCAGTCTAGATATCCTATTAAGCTACCAGGAGTGACACCCCCCGGGCCCAGGAGTGGACGGGGTGTTACATTGGGGAACCCCAAGAGGAAGGTATGATGAGCACAGCAGTAAGTTTTCCCTCAGTTATGAAACCAAGGTTATCAATCCAGTAGGAGCAAGGAAACATCCCAAAGGTGTAGCTAGCTGAACTTTGGCAGGGCGCACTACCGGTGCCAGCAGCAACGTGAAGACCTGCACAACACAACCACAGAACTCTGTCCCCAACTTGCAATGAGGTTGTCAATCTCACCAGTTTTGCTGAAAACAAAGGATTAAACGTATCGAGTGGAAGAAAGTAATATTTTGCAGAAGGTAAACACAAAGCAGTAAACAGTTGATTGTAGATTGATAGTAAAAGAAAGGACCAGGGTCCATAGTTCACTAGAGGTGGATCTCCTTAAGATAGATGACATGTTAGGTGAACAAATTACAGCGGGGAAATTGACAAACATCGAGAAAGCATACAAGCATATACTACTCATCTTGACTCCTTTGAGATTCGATTGGGCATTACAACATTATACATAGACCGCCATCCACCTTTAGGTTATCATCCGAACCCCCTCCAGTATTAAGTTGAAAGCAATGGATAATTGCATTACGAAGTGCGTGTAAAGTAAACAATACAATTGTTCTATGAACAAAGAATTGTTGTTTTCTCCCTAGTAGCAACAACACATCTAGTACCTTAGAGATTTCTGTCACTTCCCCTGATTACTAGAGGCATGAACCCACTATCGAGCATAAATACTAACTCTTGGAGTTGCTAGCATCTACTTGGCTAAGATAGCTACTAATAATGGAAAGCATGCAAGATCACAAATAACAAAGACATGATAGAATCAATAATCAATCTGAAATAGCATCTCAATATCCATCGGATCCCCGCAAACACAACATGTAGGAATACAAATGATCTTGATCATGAACGGTGCTCACAAGATCTAAACATGATAGCACAAAGGAGGAGAACCAGCCATCTAGCTACTACATGGACCCGTAGTCCAGAGATGAACTACTCACGCATCACACCGGAGGCTTGCATGATGATGAAGAAGGCCTCCAGGGTGAATTCTCCCCTCCAGCAGGGTGCCGGGAAGAGCTTCAGATCCCTCCCGATCTAGGGATGGAGATGATAGCGGCTACAGACTCTTTTGTGGAATTTTGATCGGGTACTTAGGGTTTCTGTATCAGAGGCAATATATAGGCGAAAGGAGAGGCCGAGGGGGGTGCCTGGGGTGGCCAGACCACCCCCTTGCACGGGCCAGACCTGGCCGCGCGCCCAGGTGGTGTGGCTGGGCCCCAGCCTCTCTCCATCTCGTATTCTGGCTCCTAGTGTCCCTCGGTGAAAAACTGACTTTGGCTTTTGTTCCGTCCAATTCCGAGAATATTCATTTTTTGACTTTCCTGGAACCAAATACAGCAGAAACAGGCAGTTGGCACTATAGCTCTTGTTAATAGGTTAGTCCAAGAAATCATATGAAAAGTACTCCAAAGTGTGGACAAAACATAAGAAATTAGATAAAACCAAGCATGGAACATCAAAAATTATGGATACGTTTGCAACGTATCAACATCCCCAAGCTTAACTCCTGCTCATCCTCGAGTAGGTAAGTGATAAAAAGAAAGAATAATTTTTGAGGTGACATGCACCATCATAAACTTGATCAAAGTATTTGTAAAACATTCAAATCTGGGATCATAGTCCAAAGGAGGAGAACTAGCCATCTAGCTACTACATGGACCCGTAGTCCAGAGATGAACTACTCACGCATCACACCAGAGGCTTGCATGATGATGAAGAAGGACTCCAGGGTGAATTCTCCCCTCCAGCAAGGTGCCGGGAAGAGCTTCAGATCCCTCCCGATCTAGGGATGGAGATGACAACGGCTACAGACTCTTTCGTGGAATTTTGATCGGGTACTTAGGGTTTCTGTATTAGAGGCAATATATAGGCGAAAGGAGAGGCCGAGGGGGTGCCTGGGGTGGCCAGACCACCCCCTAGCGTGGGCCAGACCTAGCCGCGCGGCCAGGTGGTGTGGCCGGGCCCCAGCCTATCTTCATCTCGTATTCTGGCTCCTGGTGTCCCTCGGTGAAAAATTGACTTTGGCTTTTGTTCTGTCCAATTCCAAGAATATTCATTTTCTGACTTTCCTGGAACAAAATACAGCAGAAAACAGGCAGCTGGCACTGTGGCTCTTGTTAATATGTTAGTCCAAGAAATCATATGAAAAGTACTCCAAAGTGTGGACAAAACATAAGAAAGTAGATAAAACCAAGCATGGAACATCAAAAATTATGGATACGTTTGCAACATATCAACATCCCCAAGCTTAACTCCTGCTCGTCCTCGAGTAGGTAAGTGATAAAAAGAAAGAATAAGTTTTGAGGTGACATGCACCATCATAAACTTGATCAAAGTATTTGTAAAACATTCAAAGCTGGGATCATGGTACTTCAATCATAACATGAAAGACAAAGTTCTAGCAATAAGACAAAGAAACTATGTTGCAACATGAAAAGGCACAAACAAAAGATTAATGAATAATAATGCTTTGCAAGACGTTTGTTTGTTTCAGATAAAGAAAACATAGCATAGTGGCATTCAGCTTGTCCCTCATAGAGTAGCAAACATAAATGCATGGGACACCTTCAAAGTTCATAAGAGTGCCTAGATACAAAAAGTTTAAAACAACCAATATCAAAGCTATGAATTAATCAACAAGTCTTGGGACAATGCACATAGAACTAAGAATGGCCACTATGCTCTCAAACTAGGTGCATAAAGGTAGGAGGTGGAGACTCAACAAAAAAGTAAAGGAAAGGCCTTTATAGAAGGAAGTAGGAATTCAAGTCTCATAAAGATCTTCCAAAAATTATGGTACTTAATAGCTTTTAGCTCTCATTGCCCCTATCATAAGGATCTTGAAGTGATTAAGGTTAAAGTGAACAAACTATGGTGTATATGCTTGACGAAGTATAAGTTGTAAATCTCATGTCCCTTAAATACGAGGGCCGCTCCTCATGCTACTCAAGTTTAGTCACCGGTAAGTTCTTGTCATCGTAAGTACATGTGTATCATAGAGAACCGCCAACGAGGTACCCCTTGCTCGATGATACGGAAGAATCCCCATATCAAAATGACAAGGCAAGCAGACAACGAGCATCTCAGCAATCTTCTTATTTACCATGGGAATATGGTGCTTTTTTCTCTCTTTCCTCTTTTCATAATATCTCTTTTTTTCTCTTTTTCTCAATATAGGACTCTTTTTATAAGAAGAATGCTTCATAGACAGCTCATTATGGTTACGCTGCAGGTTTCCACCATGACAGCATGGATTAGACCAGCGGCCCATGCGTTTCTCTAACACATATACATAACTCCATGGACTTACAAGCTCCCCTTTCATTTCACACCAACGACATCCATAGACAAAAGAGCATGATATCAACTAGGTACAAAGTACAAGTGCAATGTTGAAAGCGTTCCCCATGATAGCATGGTTCTGCTAATCCCTAACAAATAAGTGCAAGCATATACAACATAGACGACACAATGGTTCAAGTTTATTAAGGGCATACCATATGCTAATAGGTAGGTATGTTGGAATCTTTGGAATAACTTGGTTTTAGGAGTTGGATGCATGAGTAGAACTCATACTTGGTTGTGGGGCCTAGCAAATGACTGGGAGCGACAAACTAAGAGAGCAATAATGGCCATAATAATGTAGAGCGACAAAATATCATTGATCAAAGAATAAAGTGATACTAAAAGTTGAAAACTAAAGGATCATAAAGGTTATGGTGACTTGGAATAGTCATAACATAGTGTGAGCATGCGCCAAGTCAACCCAAATAAAGCATCAAAGGAGAATACCACAATACTATGCTTTAATATGCTAAAACAATGCATGATCCTTCCAAGGCACATTAAGCAATCTCAATTGTTTATAACAAGTCATGCTACAGCAAAGAATACTAAGCATAAATCCAAAACAATATCAAGCATGGCATGACAAAGCATAGGCCACAGTAAAAAACAGCCTCTCTTTACCACTTAAGCATGAACTTTCCTACTCTTTTCCAATCCAAATCAAACTATGTGAAAACCAATGTATGAAAGAGGGGGTCCAACCAATTTATTCAGAAAACTAAGCAAACCAGGCAAACTAAAAAACCAAAACGAAAACGAAAAAAACGCTCCAAGAACAACACAACTGTGCATGAAACAATAAAAATGAAGTGTTTGGAAGAAACCTGGGATTTTTATTGATGAAGAGGGGGATGCCTTGGGCATCCCAAGCTTTGACGCTTGTACTTCTTGGATATTTCTTGGGGTGACACGTGTGGCATCCCCAAGCTTGAGCTTTAGTCCATCCTTCATCTCATTACTCATCCCTTCCATACACCTGAAATTTTTCCTTCATACAAAACCTCACACAGTCTTTATTAGCAACATTAGTGCACTCAAGATAATAAGTCTTTAGGTTCAGTTCTAACACCAATAAAACTTCCATTAAAACACTAGATACTGTAGCTCTTCCCTCAAAAAGATCAATTCCCCAAAAGAACTAAAAATGGAACCAGCAAGAAGCAAATAAAAAAATGGCAGAAATCTGTCAAAACAGACCAGTAGGTAAAGAAGAATTTTTTCGAAGACCTTCTGTTGCGCAAATCGAAAAGTGTTGAACTAACGAAAGTTAGATAACAACCTGGGGAATAAGAACATAAATTAACGCCTCAAAAGGACGTACAGAGATGTTACACGAATTTTTACGGTGGAGCATAGAAATCTGTTTCGGGACAACAACTTTCCCAATTATTACTTATCTCTCATTAGAGGTTACTCTTGGCACAAAAAGCAAATAAAAAGGATAAGAAGCGGTTATTACAGAGGTAATAACTTCCAAGACTCATCTAAAACTTTTAGGTTATCTCCCAATAAGTACTTTTCCTTAACGCCTTTAAGTTAGGCATAAGAAGCAAAAAAAAGAATCAAGTGTTCTCAAATGAAGAAGCATTAAGAGCAAATTTTGTTTTCATAGGAGAGGAAAAAGAAATCTTCTCTCTTTTCTTAGGGAAGTGTTCTATACCTTTCTTGAGTGGGAGTTGATATTTAATGTTTGCCTTCTTTCATATCAATAATAGCACCAACGGTTCTAAGAAAAGGTCTTCCCAAAGTAATAGAATAAGAAGCATTGCATTAAACATCCAAAACATAGAAATCAACGGGAACATGGGCATTGCTAACCATCATATTATCTAGAAGCTTTGTTGCAGCACCCAAAGTGATGGTCATAAAGGTACCTCCAGCAGCAGAATCCAATAGATTTCTTGAAGAATAGTTCAATCCTGCATAAAAGGTTTGGATAATCATCCAGGCAGCCAGTCCATGAGTGGGACAATTCTTTACCAAAGATTTCATTCTTTCCCAAGCTTGAGCAACATGTTCATTATCAGATTGTTTAAACTTCATTATTTCACTTCTCATAGATATAATCTTAGCAGGAGGATAGTATTTTCCAATAAAAGCATCTTTGCATTTAGTCCAAGAATCAATACTATTCCTAGTTAGGGAATTTAACCATTCTTTAGCTTTTCCTCTCAAAGAGAAAGGAAACAATTTGAACTTAATAATATCTCCATCTATATCCCTATGCTTTTGCATCTCACAAAGTTCAACAAAGTTATTTAGATGAGCAGGAGCATCTTCATTACCAATACCAGAAAATTGTTCTCTCATAACAAGATTGAGTAAAGCAGGTTTTATTTCAAAGAAAGTAGCTTCAGGAACAGGTCGAGCAATAGGTGTGCTCATAAAATCATTGTTGTTGGTGCTAGTGAAGTCACACAACTTAGTGTTTTCAAGAGTAGTCATGTTTTTGTGTTTTTAATAAAGAAAGCAAACTTGTAAAACTATTTTTTGTGTGTTTTTGATAAAGAAACAAGCAAACGAAGCAAAAATAAACTAAGCAAAACAAAAACAACAAAGTAAAGAGATTGGTTATGAGGGACTCCCCTTGTGAAGATGTTCTTCACTCCCCCGCAACGGCGCCAGAAAAAGTACTTGCTGACTCGTGTATTAACGAGCTCGTTAGGGAACCCCAAGAGGAAGGTATGATGAGCACAATAGTAAGTTTTCCCTCAGTTATGAAACCAAGGTTATCAATCCAGTAGGAGCAAGGAGACACCCCAAAGGTGTAGCTAGCTAAACTTTGGCAGGGCGCACTACCGGTGCCAGCAGCAACGTGGAGACCTGCACAACACAACCACATAACTATGTCCGCAACTTGCGATGAGGTTGTCAATCTCACTGGTTTTGCTGAAAACAAAGTATTAAACATATTGAGTGGAAGAAAGTAATAGTTTGTAGAAGGTAAACACAAAGCATTAAACTGTTGATTGTAGATTGATAGTAAAAGAAAGGACCGGGGTCCATAGTTCACTAGAGGTAGCTCTTCTTAAGATAGATGACATGTTGGGTGAAAAAATTACAGCGGGGCAATTGACAAACATCGAGAAAGCATCCAAGCATATACTACTCATCTTGACTCCTTTGAGATTCGATTGGGCATTACAACACTATACATAGGCCGCCATCCAACTGCATCTATGACTAATAATCCACCTTCAGGTTATCATCCGAACCCCCTCTAGTATTAAGTTGCAAGCAACGTGTAATTGCATTAGGAATTGCGTGTAAAGTAAACAATTCGATTTTTCTATGAACAAAGGATTATTTTTTCTCTCTAGTAGCAACAACACATCTAGTACCTTAGATATTTCTATCACTTCCCCAGATTACTAGAGGCATGAACCCACTATCGAGCATACATACCAACTCTTGGAGTTGCTAGCATCTACTTGGCCAAGACAGCTACTAACAACGGAAAGCATGCAAGATCACAAATAACAAAGACATGATAGAATCAATAATCAATCTGAAATAGCATCTCAATATCCATCGGATCCCTGCAAACACAACATGCAGAATTACAAATAGATGATCTTGATCATGAACGGAGCTCACAAGATCTAAACATGATAACACAAAGGAGGAGAACCAGCCATCTAGCTACTTCATGGACCCGTAGTCCAGAGATGAACTACTCACGCATCACACCGGAGGCTTGCATGATGATGAAGAAGACCTCAAGGGTGAATTCCCCTCTCTGGCAGGATGCCGGGAAGAGCTTCAGATCCCTCCCGATCTAGGGATGGATATGATGGCGGCTACAGACTCTTTCGTGGAATTTTGATCGGGTACTTAGGGTTTCTGTATCGGAGGCAATATATGGCGAAACGAGAGGCCGAGGGGTGCCTGGGGCGGCCAGACCACCCCCTGGTGCGGGCCAGGCTAGGCCGTGCAGCTAGGTGGTGTGGCTGTTGGAGATATGCCCAAGAGGCAATCATAAAGTGGTTATTATTATATCTTTATGTTTATGATAAATTTTTACATCCCATGCTATAATTGTATTAACCGGAAACATTAATACTTGTGTGTTTTGTAAACATAAAAGAGTCCCTAGTAAGCCTCCTGTTAACCTAGCTTGTTGATTAATGGATGATCATGGTTTCCTGATCATGGACATTGGATGTCGTTAATAACAAGATCATATCATTAGGAGAATGATGTAATGGACACACACCCATAGTAAGCATAGCATAAGATCAAGTCATTAAGTTCGTTTTGCTACAAGATTTTCAAATGCATAGTAACCTAATCCTTCGACCATGAGGTTATGTTATTCACCATCACCGGATGGGTACTTTGATGACATCAAACGCCGCTTCGTAACTGGGTGGTTATAAAGGTGACATTGGGTATTCTGAAAGTATGTGTTGAAGCGCATGGACCAAGATTGGGATTTGTCCATTCATATGACGGATAGATATGCTCTGGGCCCTCTCGGTGGAATGTCATCTAGTTAGCTTGCAAGCATGTGACTAGGTCACAAGGGATGACATATCATGGAACGAGTAAAGAGTACTTATCAGTAACGAGGTAGAACTAGGTATGGAGATACCGACGATCAAACCTCGGATAAGTAGAGTATCGCGTGACAAAGGGAATTCGTTTCGTATGTTAATGGTTCTATCGATCACGAAGTCATCGTTGAGTATGTGGGAGTCGTTATGGATCTCTAGATCCCGCTGATGGTTATTGATCGGAGAGGTGTCTCCATCATGTCTGCATATTCACGAACCGTAGGGTGACACACTTAAGGTTCGAAGTTGTTTTAAGTAGATATGGAATGTGCATTGGAGACCGAATGTTGTTCGGAGTCTCAGATTGGATCCGGGATATCACGAGGAGATCCAGAATTGTCCGGAGAATAAGATTCATATATTGGGGATCATTTTCTAAGTTAGGAAATGTTCCGGAGTATTTGTATGGGGATTCTAGAAGGTTTCGGAATGTTCCGGAAGGTTCTAGAAGATTTCTTGGAGTTTGCTTGAAAACCAAGAAAGGATCAAGGAATCCTTGTGGGGCAAGGCAAGGAGTAGTGGGGGAGGAGGACTCCTTCCCCCCTCCCAATCCGCTGGCCAAGGAAGGGAGGGGAGTCCTACTAGGACTCCCCCTCCCATGGCGCCTCCGTCCTTTAAATAGAGGGGTGGAGGCGCCACCCCCTTGCCCCCTCCCCTCTTGCCCTAGCCGCCTCTCTCCTCCTCCTTTCTTCTGCTCAGGCTTAGGCGAAGCCCTGCAGAATTCTCTACTCCACCAACACCACCACGCCGTCGTGCTGCTGGGATTCCGTGGAGAAGATCTACTACCTCCGCTGCTCACTGGATCGAGGAGAGGAAGGTCTGCTTCGACTCCGCACGTGTGACCGACTGCGGAAGCGCTGCCGGAACGCGGCGCCGGAAGGATCGTCTACTCGATCTTGAGATTGGCAAGTGATCGACTACATCAACCACGAGATCCGATCTCGTAACGCGTTCGGGTCTACAAGGGTTAGTACAGATCTATCTCGTTGCACATGTCTAATAGATTAGATCTTGGCTTTTATGTAGATTAGATCTGGGTTTTGTTCGTTCTTGCGATAGAATTTTTTTGTTTTCCATGCTACGAACCCATCAGTGGTATCAGAGCCGTGTCTATGCGTAGATCTGTTGCACGAGTAGAACACAATGGTTTTGTGGGCGTTGGTGCTCGTGCCGTCTTTTGCTTTGTGTACTTTGCATCTTGCGGTATGGTGGGATGAAGCGGCTCGGGATAACCTTACATGTCATTGCACATGAGACTTGCTCCACGCTTGACGTGTAACTTGCTTTGCACAAGTGGCTTTGCGGGTGTCTGTCTCTCCCACCATAGTATAGATCCAATCTACACTTTGCACTTGATAGCACTTGTATCAACGTTGTGGTTCATGTTCGTAGGTAAGATCCGTTCTTATTCGAAAGCCCCAAGCCACGTAAAACATGCAAAGAAGATTAGAGGCGTCTAACTCATTTTTGCAGGGGTTTTGTGATGTGATATGGCCATTATGTGATTGTGATTATATTTGATGTATGCAATGATCCTTATTTTAATATGGCAACTGGCAGGAGCCTAATGGTTGTCTTTAAATTTTGTTTAAGACCTGCGTGTCTATTCATCATGTAATAGCTTTATTCCAAGTAGTTGTAATAGTTGCTATTGGTGATGGACAACCATGAAGCGGCGCCACGGACCTTGACGCCACGCTGGTGATGATGGAGATCATGTCCATGCTTTGGAGATGGAGATCAAAGGCACAAGAAGAAAGGCCATATCATATCACATATTATGAATTGCCTGTGATGTTAATCCTTTATGCATCTTGTATTGCTTAGATCGCGACGGTAGCATTATAAGATGATCCCTCTCACTAAATATCCAGTAATAAAGTGTTCGTACTTAGTTGGCACCATTGCTAAGACTCGTCGTTTCGAAGCATCTCGTGATGATCGGATGTGATAGATTCTACGTGTGCATACAACGGGTGCAAGCCAGATTTGCACATGCGGAAACTAAGGTTAACCTTGATGAGCCTAGCATGTACAGACATGGTCTCGGAACACGGAATACCGAAAGGTAAAGCATGAGTCATATGGATGATATGATGAACATGTTGATTGTTCGCCTTTAAAGCTACATCATCTCACGTGATGATCGGACTTGGTGTAGTGGATTTGGTTCATGTAATCACTAAAACAACTTGAGGGATGTTGTTTTGAGTGGGAGTTCATTTGTAATTTGGATTAGTCGAACTCAATTTATCATAAACACAATCAAAGTGAATTTGCATAGTTTTTTGTAGTCATTGGCATCCGTTCACCACCTTACGCTTAGTTATAGTAGAGATAGTGGAACTATAGAAATTCTGGATATTTGCTTTACGAACTGGTATCGTATTGTTTTGTGTGTCAATCTAAAGTTTAAAAGTCCTGTTGCAAACTTTCAGCAAACTCCGTTTACTCTGTGAAGTTTAATAAAAAGTATTAAATCAAGAGTAACAATTCCAGTGTTAGTATCTAATGTATCATGTTTTCCTCTATGATTCTTGATACTCAAAAGATTGTTTTTAATATCAAGTTTATCTAAGAGCTGAAAGCAATGTTTCAGAAACCATCATATGTGAAAGGTATTGCGATATCTAAAACAATGTGTTGGTTACAACATGATAGAGTATACGTCCTCATATTTGATGAGAATTTGTGAAGGTTGGAGACGCTAGTCGTCCTAATCCTCCGAAAGGTTTTGAAAAAGAAACATTATACTCGCAATTCACCTTTATAAGCTATAGCAGCATGATCATGAAAGTTGTCATGATAAGGATGAATAGAAGATGTAAGTAAAATGTTTACTACACTAAAAGATTACTAAAGAATGGAATTTTGAAAGAATGCCAAACATTTGATGAAGGTGATCCACTTCAAAGTGCAAGTCCAAAGGTATTGGTATCTGACTATACACACTTTGTACTATGTGTCATGTGAATGACACCACTATTGATGTTGATAGATTCTTTTAAAAGAAAAGGAATTGTTGAAAGAGAATCTATAAAATATTTGGCAGAAAAGAAAAGATTGGAGATATCCAACTTAGGTATATAGAAGATACATGTTATGGCTGTATTCCTTGGTTGTTAAACAATGTGGTTCTGCGCTATTGGATACCGAATTGGTTGGTATGAAGTGTCATACAGGACAACACAATTCATGAACTGCAATGGCCTAAGTAACTAGCAAGAGAATATGTGATGATGTTCATCGAGAACAAACAAAGGGTTGTTGTGTTGCTCGTTAACATCAAAGCTTGCCTTCAAGATTTGTTTCAATAATTGTTATTTTGATCAGGTATTATGACGACAAAAGGTTGTTCAAATAATTACTGTATTCCATAATAGATGGATGATATACAAGTCTGGTTGGAGAAATAACAACCATAAAACTAATGCTAAAATGTCGCAAGACAAATGATTGAAAGATCACTTGCAAAGTGACATCGCCGTTTAAATTATATTGAAAGGGATACATGAAGAAACTCCATGTTGATGGATTTTTGGAGTCTTTGATTTTGATCAAATGACGCTTGTGATACTTTCCTGGAGATAATTAAAACTCCGTTCGTAGGCCAAAAGAGGAACAGACGACTAACGGATTGGAATTTGTACATATTGATGTATATAGTCCATTATGTGTAGTCGTGGGCGATGGATTTCAACTTCATATGCTTTCTCCGAAGATTTGAGTAAGTATATGTATATACTTACTCAATAAGGAAGAAGTATGAAACATTTGAAAATGTTCAAAAACTTTCAAGATGAAGTGGAAAATTATTGTAACAAGAAAATAAAAATGTTTATGATTGGATCATAAAGAAATATGTTTGAGTTACAAGTTTAGCAAAACACCTAAGATTTGAGGAATCGTTCCATGGATTTGCATTTCCCAAATAACCATAGGAGTATGGAGTGTTCAAGATATGTAATGAAACCTTGTTTGACATGGTAAAATCAAAGGTGTCATTTATAAAACTGCCATTATATATTAAAGATTAAAGCTTTAGTGACTACCGCTTTTACACTGAAAAGAGCTCCATCGTGATCCGTTGAAATGACACCATATAAGTCATGGTTTGGGATAAAACCCAGGTTGTCCTTTTCTTAAATTTTTGGTATGCTAGGCATAAGTAAAATGTTTACAACCAAAGTCGGATGAGCATTTGTAGGTTATTTCGAATAACCATTGGGTATTCCTCCATAACACCGAAGACAAAAGTGTTTTTCACTTAGAATGTCGAGTTTCTTGAGAAGGAATTTTTGGTGAAAAGTTAAGTGGGAGGACAATAGAACTTTGACAAGGTTGTTGAACCTTGGCTAATATGTGCTGAGTTGCGCAGCATCGGTAAGTGTCCCGGAGGCAGCAACAATACTCATGGCTCACGTGCCTCAAAGGTTGTGGTCACGGAGATCTAAGTTCCTATTGAACCAAGTAGGTCGGGTAAGTAATCAAATGCCAAGATTTGAGAGTTAAATCATTGTTGTTTGACGATGAACTGACTACATGCAAATAATCAATGATGGGCCCTGACTTCGTTAAGTGGCTTGAAGCCATAAAATCCGTGATAATTCCATACACGAGAAATCAAGCTTTGAATTTGAAAGACCCTCTGGAAAGGTGCAAGACCTTACAGTCGTATATGGATCTATAAATAGACATGGATGTTTCACATCTATGAAATAGTCAACATGTCGGAAAGAGTTTACGACAATGTTCAAGGAATTGACTATGATAAGATTTGATCTTTCATAGCGATATTTAGTCTGGACGGATTAATGTAGAAACCACTACATATATTTTGGTATATGGTAGTTGAACAAACAAAACAAGTTCTTCTAATAGAATGGTTACCTAGGACGTGTACATGACACGATCCAAAGGGTTTTGTTAAATTAAAAGGATGCTAAAAGAGTATGCAAAACTTCAATGGTTGAAGTGAGCATCGCGGAGTTGGAATCTTCACTGTGATGAAACCGTTAAAAGGTTTAATTTCATCAGAGACGATGAAGATGTTTGCATTTTGCAAGAAATTAAGTGGGAGCGCTAAGACATATTTCTAATACATTATGTGAAAGACATATTGTTGATTAGAAATGATGTATCTTTTATTGACACAGGTTAATAATTTCATTTCGATGAAAGACTTAAGCATAACCCAAGAATTAGGCATCAATGTCTATATGAATAGATTGAGGCGCTAATATGGTTTTGCCAAATGTACATAGATAAGATGTTGAATGAGTTCAATATGGAAACAACAAGAAAGGTTCTTGACGCACGGAAAGGACTGAATCAAGATTCAAGTGTGTTGACACGAGATTCAAGTGTTTTGACACTTGGTGAAATCACAAGAATATTTTGATCAATCATTCTTTGAGATGTACACATCTAGATATGTCCTATGCTCTAAATGTTATGAGCATATACCAGAATGACTCATAAGATGATCATTGGACAATAGTAGGGATATTCCTATGATCTTTGGAAGAACTAAGAATATATTATTTATATAGTGGTGACAAATAGTTCATTGTAAATTGTTACATTGATACTAGTTTTGTCACAAATTAAGTTTATCTCAATTTAAACTATGGGTGGCACAATGTAATGGAAAGGAAGTTCCATAACGGATTTGGTTGAGTACCAAAGTTAAAACATTGTGACAGATACTACAACAAAAGGCTAAGTATATGACTACTATTGTAGCAGCAAATGAGGGCATTTGCGTCAAGTAGTTTGTTATCAAACTAGGTGTGGTTCATAGCAGGATAATACTATGAAGGTACATTGTATGACAATTGTATCAACATAATTTAATCCCAAGGAACTAAAGGTCTCACCAAAGGACCAAATTTATACAATGCCATCTCATTGGAGAATGAGTAATGCATAGAGACACAAGGACATGCAAATACACACGGACCTGGACGTGTCAGATCCGAAGATTATGTTTACCACTAGCAATAGTGTCTATACAACACCAGAAAGCCATAGGTGTTGAATGCACAAGTTTTTAACTAGATTATTGACTCTAATGCAAGTGGGAGACTATTGGAGATATGCCTAAGAGGAAATAATAAAGTGGTTATTATTATATCTTTATGTTTATGATAAATGTTTAAATCCCATGCTATAATTGTATTAACCGGAAACATTAATACTTGTGTGTTTTGTAAACATAAAAGAGTCCCTAGTAAGCCTCTTGTTAAACTAGCTTGTTGATTAATGGATGATCATGGTTTCCTGATCATGGACATTGGATGTCGTTAATAACAAGATCATATCATTAGGAGAATGATGTAATGGACACACACCCATAGTAAGCATAGCATAAGATCAAGTCATTAAGTTCGTTTTGCTACAAGATTTTCAAATGCATAGTAACCTAATCCTTCGACCATGAGGTTATGTTAATCACCATCACCGGATGGGTACTTTGATGACATCAAACGCCGCTTCGTAACTGGGTGGTTATAAAGGTGACATTGGGTATTCTGAAAGTATGTGTTGAAGCGCATGGACCAAGATTAGGATTTGTCCATCCATATGACGGATAGATATGCTCTGGGCCCTCTCGGTGGAATGTCATCTAGTTAGCTTGCAAGCATGTGACTAGGTCACAAGGGATGACATATCATGGAATGAGTAAAGAGTACTTATCAGTAACGAGGTAGAACTAGGTATGGAGATACCGACGATCAAACCTCGGATAAGTAGAGTATCGCGTGACAAAGGGAATTGGTTTCGTATGTTAATGGTTCTATCGATCATGAAGTCATCGTTGAGTATGTGGGAGCCGTTATGGATCTCTAGAGCCCGCTGATGGTTATTGATCGGAGAGGTGTCTCCATCATGTCTGCATATTCACGAACCGTAGGGTGACACACTTAAGGTTCGAAGTTGTTTTAAGTAGATATGGAATGTGCGTTGGAGACCGAATGTTGTTCAGAGTCTCGGATTGGATCCGGGACATCACGAGGAGATCCAGAATTGTCCGGAGAATAAGATTCATATATTGGGGATCATTTTCTAAGTTAGGAAATGTTCCGGAGTATTTGTATGGGGATTCTAGAAGGTTTCGGAATGTTCCGGAAGGTTCTGGAAGATTTCTTGGAGTTTGCTTGAAAACCAAGAAAGGATCAAGGAATCCTTGTGGGGCAAGACAAGGAGTAGTGGGGGGAGGAGGACTCCTTCCCCCCTCCCAATCCACCGGCCAAGGAAGGGAGGGGAGTCCTACTAGGACTCCCCCTCCCATGGCGCCTCCCTCCTTTAAATAGAGGGGTGGAGGTGCCACCCCCTTGCCCCTCCACTCTTGCCCTAGCCGCCTCTCTCCTCCTCCTTTCTTCTGCTCAGGCTTAGGCGAAGCCCTGCAGAATTCTCTACTCCACCACCACCACCACGCCGTCGTGCTGCTGGGATTCCGTGGAGAATATCTACTACCTCCGCTGCTCGCTGGAACGAGGAGAGGAAGGTCTGCTTCGACTCCGCACGTGTGACCGACTGCGGAAGCGCTGCCGGGACGCGGCGCCGGAAGGATCGTCTACTCGATCTTGAGATCGGCAAGTGATCGACTACATCAACCACGAGATCCGATCTCGTAACGCTTTCGGGTCTACAAGGGTTAGTACAGATCTATCTCGTTGCACATGTCTAATAGATTAGATCTTGGCTTTTATCTAGATTAGATCTGGGTTTTGTTCATTCTTGCGGTATAAATTTTTTGTTTTCCATGCTACGAACCCATCAGTGGCCGGGCCCCAGCCCCTCTCTGTCTCATATTCTGGCTCCAGGTGTCCCTCGGTGAAAAACTGACTTTGGCTTTTGTCCCGTCCAATTCCAAGAATATTCATTTTCTGACTTTTCTGGAACCAAAAACAGCAGAAAATAGGCAGCTGGTACTGTGGCTCTTGTTAATAGGTTAGTCCAAGAAATCATATGAAAAGTACTCCAAAGTTTGGAAAAAACATAAGAAAGTAGATAAAACCAAGCATGGAACATCAAAAATTATGGATACGTTTGCAACGTATCAACGTAGTGTGGCACTCCAAAAGTTTTGCGGTGTGCCGAAGATGACGTCGAGGTTGATCTTGCCTAGGGGGTACACTCCCTTCCCTAGAACAATGCCGTGGAACGTTGTATCTGACACTTCCAGACACGTCAGGGGAATTCTCATTTCTTGCAAGGTACTCGCGAACATGAGGTTGATGCCGCTTCCGCCGTCCAGGAAGACACGACTCATCTCGAACCCCCTGAATTGTGCCTCGAGTACCAGGGGAAAGTGGCCCAGGCGAGGTACTTGGCGCGGGTGGTCACTTTTGTCGAAGGAGATGCAGGACTCGCTGCCACTGAGGTACTCAGTGGTGGACAGTGGAGAGTTCATCGCCAAATTGACTTGGCGAGTGATTGCCTTCTGTGTTCGATTTGAGGGACGACCCTTTTGGATCATCCCATGTTTCCCAGTGGTCAGGGGTACGCCTCGCCTCCATGGTTGTGAGCTGGTGGAGCTGCGGGTGGTGTTGGTCTAGGCGGTGGTGGAGGAGCTCCATGTGCCACAGCGCCCGGGGTAGCTCCATAGCCTTGGTTGATTGCGTCGCAATTCATCTGGGCCAGGCCTTCGTGGAGCTTGAGGAACTCGTGGCAATCATTTAGGAGGTGGCTGGACTTTTTCTTGCCGCCGTGCTTGTCGATGTAGAAGTGTACGTTGCATGGGCCGGACAGTTTGTCCTAGATGGATGTTGCAGGTGCCTCTTCGCGAATGTGGTGTTGCCACACCTGCGTGGTTTTCCCACTGTCGCAGTATCCACAGCTGTTGCGGTAGTTGTCGCGTTTGTCGGCATAGCTGGCTGCGACCATGTCGACCTCATCGCGGTCTTCATATCCGCGCATTCGAGGTTTCCCTTGGCGGTCGCGTCTGCGCCCGAGGTCGTCGTCGTTGTCGTAGTAGGCATAGTTTTTCACCGAGTCCTCTCCATCGGCCCACCGATTCGCGATTTCCATCAGGTGGTCAATTGTTTTGGGCTTCGAGCGTCCCACCTCTTCCCTGAGCTCTCTGCGGCGTACGCAGCCGTTGAACGCATCGATTGCATGATCCTTTGTGGAGTTCTTGATGATAGACCATCTCTAGATGTACGAGCACAGCGACTCGCTACATCTCTAATGGCAGCCTCTTAGCTCTTTGATTGATGCGGGCCTTTTGTAGGTGCCCTTGAAGTTGCGCACGAAGGTGTAGACCAGCTCTTCCCAGCCGCGAATTGATCCGCACAGGAGATTGTTGAGCCATGCGCAGGCGGTGCCTTACAGCTACAGCTGTAGGCATTGCATCGCCGTACTTGAGCTTCCGCCGTGTAGTCTGATGGGAGAGATGAGATCGTCCAGCCAGATCTTCAGATCCTGCAGGCCGTCAAATTTTTGGTATTCGCTTATGCCTGATGGCTCTACTGAAACATCTGGCGCCGTAGAGTTCTATACCACCGTCCTTCGAGTCAGTTGAACGGGCTCGCCTTGTGCGCATCTTGCTGACCTTGCGCTGCGTGATTTCATCACGAGCATCGTAGTCGTAGTCATGTTGCCGTGAGCGGCGACGTCGAGACATGTCGTGGCTATCATCGCTGGACAAGGGCAAGGAGTAGCATTTTGCCAGAGCCTTGTTTTTCTTCGGCTTCGGTGTTGGCTCTTTGACGAGGGGAGCTTCGACTAGCCCCAGGCCTGCGATCGTAGATCGGTGCATGACAGCTCGCGGATCTCTAGCTGGTGGCTGGTTGTTGAGGAGGTACATGGTGGCCGCAGTCATCGTTGCTTGTGGCATCTTCAGGAGCACATTGCCCCCCGTATCCACCATCATAGAGCCGAAGTCGAGGACTTTCGCGGCTTCTTTGCGCTCCTTATCGGTGAGGTGGGCCAGTCCAGATCGTGTTTTATTGGCCATGTAGTCATTGCCCTTGGAGGAGGATCCTCCCATGGAAGCGAGTTGAGCTCGCCGAAGGCTCGACTCGTCCGCTGCCTTTCTTCGCGCCTCGAGTTGCGCGATCACTTGTTGTTGACACCTGTACTCCTCTTTGAGGAGGCAATGGTAACCCATCAACATCTATTGCGATGAGTTCAGAGGGAGGGGATTGGCTCGCAGAGCCTCCCGACTGCGGGCCCACTCATTGTCATTGAGGTGGATCTGCACGTGCTCGCCGGTATTCTCATTCGTCGTGAGGTGCGGTTCTCCTCCCGTCCCATTGCTGGTGAGTGCACCATTGGTGGGACCACCGTTTGCGACTAGGATGCCACCGTTGGTCGTTTCGGTGCTAGTACCGGTGATACGTTTCTAACGTATCTATATTTTTTGATGTTCCATGCTTGGTTTTATCTACTTTCTTATGTTTTGTCCACACTTTGGAGTACTTTCCATATGATTTTGTTGGACTAACCTATTAACAAGAGCCACAGTGCCAGTTGCCTGTTTTTTGCAGTTTTTGGTTCCAGAAAGTCAGAAAATGAATATTCTCAGAATTGGACTGGACAAAAGCCAAAGTCGTTATTTTCCCGGAAGATTCACGGAGCCAGAAGGAGAGACGAAGGGGGGCCACAGGGTGGCCAAACCACCCATAGGCGCGGGTCCCCCAGGACGCGCCAGTGCATGGTGTGAGCCCCTGGCTGGCCACAGACCCTGCCCCTTCGCCTATATATTCATCCCGATGCAAAAACCCTAAATCATCAAGCCTCCAGCCACGAAAAGTTCTGCAGCCGCCAACACCGAAGGGGAGATTTAGGGGACAGAAAGTCTCTGTTTCGGCACCCTGCTGGGACGGGAAAGTGCCCCTAGAGCCATCTCCATTGATCTCCACCACCATCTCCATCACCATTGCTGATTCCCATGATGATGAGGGAGTAGTTCTTCCTCGAGGCTAAGGGTTCTACCGGTAGCTATGTGTTCATGTCTCTCTCTATGCATGATCTTATTGAGATCATGAGCTTGTAATATATAGATCTACCTTGCTACTCAAGTGCTTTAATAGATCTCTACTCTCCCCATATGTGTGAAGTTGACAGTGTACGCACCATGGTGGCACTTAGGCTAGAGATTACAAATACTTGTTATGAGTTATATTTGGAGTTGGATGTCTCTATGAAATTGTGGTGTTTGTTGGAACCATCTAGTGCTCAAGGTGACAGTGTGGGGTTATCTAGATGCGGAAAGCGAACTTTGAGGTGTGCTGTTATAGCCCTACCATCGATTAGAGTGTTCAAACGAAGAGTAATTAAGAGTAGTATCATAAAGAGAAGATATTTATATGAGAGTGTTCACTAGCGAAAGTATGATCACCAGGCCTTGTTTCTAATCATTGAAACACCGTTTGCAAGTAGATATGTTACATGTTTGCTTTCTTCCATCTTTATTTCAGTTTGCCTTTAGTCTCTTCCACACCATCAAAGTATTTTCTAGCACCGTTATCTTATATCCATACCACATGTATTTCACTATCTCTTCGCCGAACTAGTGCACCTATACACCTGACAAGTGTATTGGGTGTGTTGGGGACACAAGAGACTTCTTGTATCTTGATTGCAGGGTTGCTTGAGAGGGAATACCTTTGCCACTTCCTCCCTGAGTTCGATAAACCTTGGGTGATCCACTTAAGGGAAAACTTGCTCCTGTTCTACAAACCTCTACACTTGGAGGCCCAACAACTGTCTACAAGAATAGAGGTGCGTAGACATCAGCCAGCGTTTTCGTGATTGACGTCGGTGTCGCCTGTGTTGATGATTGTGCACATGAAGTGATTGGGGAAGCTATTGCTCCCACAACTTTCAGATCCAGAGCCGTAGGCTCCATCTTCTATGGCTAGGTCACCCAGATCGGATCCGCGACTGTTGTTGATGTCCGTGCTCCCAACTGTTTTCGGGGCGTTGAGCTCCCTGAGGGTGCCGGTTGGTGGTGGAAACCACGATGCTGGAGAAATCGCAGGGGTCATCGGCTGGTCGTGGAGGCGAAGTGTGCCCAGTTAACCGACCTGGAAGCAGAAGCTCCCAATCGCCAGGCCGATCCCCTCGCCCACGGACATGAAAGTCGGGCGAGTGGCCGACGTGTGAACAGTGAAATCGAAGGCACCGAAGTGCTGGCGAACCTCTCCTGTTGTAGAGTTGTAGATCATGGTTGATGGGGCCAAAGAAGCCGCGACATCAACACTCCCAATTCCCACAAACAGCGCCAATTGATGAGGGTTTAACTCATCAATGCCCATTGTTATGGACTTGGGTTTTGGAGAAGGAGGGAGCGCTAGAGGCATCAATCGGCTAGCAAACAAGCATACAAGGACGCAAGGTTTACCCAGGTTCAGGCCTCATAGAGGTCCCTACTCCTGCTTGTCTGCTCTTGGAATTATCGAGGGGGTCGAAAGTTACAGGGGTGCGTAGATGGAATCTGGCGAGTGCGTGGAAACTAGGATTGTGATTACCATCCTTGGTGCCCCTCCTAGCCTTTATATAGATAGGCTAGTTCTCAGGTAGTAGGTCGAGTCGGTTACAGATTAGGGTTCGTCCCTTCAAACTTTCTATCTGAAGCTTCGTCTTGTGCTGCAAGCAATCGGAGTCTCCGTGGGTCACTCGAATCCTGTATTGGGCCTAGGCAACGCCGTGGGCTTCTGCCATATCCAGACCATATATGCCACGCTCAAGTACCTATAGGGTATGCCCACGTCACCAAGGATCCAACGCCGGAGCCGAGGAAAAGAAAGGCTCTAGCCAAGTACTACTCTCCCTCCTCCTCTAGCAACGATGACCATGACTTTTCGCGGTGACGCCGCTCACGAAGACATGACTACGACTACGACGTGCGTGATGATATCACACAGCGCAAGGTCAACACGATGCGTGCAAGACGCACCCGCTCGACGGACTCAGAAGATGATGGGACAGAGCTCTGCGGCGCCGGCTGCTTTAGCAGAACCATACGACAAAAGCGAATGCTGAAAGGGTTCAAACTCCCATCAGAGAATCCGAAATTCTACGGCCTCCAAGACCTGATGATCTGGCTGGAGGATCATATCTCCTCGGTCAGGCTGCATGGCAGAACCATGAGCACGACTATGCAATGCGTCCATCTACAGCTGCAAGGCACCGCTCGTGCATGGCTTAACAACCTCCCACGCGGGTCGATCCGCAGCTGGGATGAGCTGGTCTACAGCTTCGTGTGGAACTTCAAGGACACTTACAAAAGGCCCGCATCAATCAAAGAATTAAGAGCCTGCTATCGAAAGACCGGCGAGTCATTGCGCTCATACATTCAGAGGTGGTCCATCATCAAAAATTATGCAGAGGACATCTGCGAGGATCACGCAATCGATGCATTCAACGGTGACAGACGCCACAGAGAGCTCAGGGAGGAGCTGGATCGTTCGAAGCCCAAAACAATCGACCACCTGATGGAGATCGCAAATTAGGTGTGCTGATGGAGAGGACTCGGTGAAAAACAACCGTGCCCACTCAGACGATGATGATGACCTCGGTCGCATACGCGATCGCCAAGGAAAACGCCGGATGCACCGTTACGAGAACCGCGAGGAAGTCGACATGGTCGCGGCTGGCTATGCTGATAAACGTGATGAAGACAACCGCAACAGCGAATACTGCAGTGGTGGATTCCGCGACGGCGGGAAAAACATGCAAGTATGGCAACGCCGCACACGTGATGAAGAACCTAGAACATCCAACCAGGACAAACTGTCCAGACCTTACAACGTACATTTCTACATCGAAAAACTCGACGGCAAGAAGAAATCCAGTCACCTCCTAAAGGACTTTCGCGAGTTCCTCAAGCTCCATGAAGGCTTGGCTCAGATGAATCGCGACGCGATAAACCAGGGCTACGGAGCTGCCCCGGGTGCCGTGGTTCACGGAGCGCCACCACCACCACCCGGGCCACCCCCACCTGCGGCCACGCCAGTCTAGAACAACGGAGGCGAGTAGTACCCACGAGCGCTGGGAAATATGTGAATGATCCAAAAAGGATGTCCATCAAATTGGGTGCAAAAATCAATCACTCGCCAAGTCAACCTAGCAATCAATCACTCTCCACCCTCCACCACCGAGTACCTTAGTGGGTGTGAGTCCTGCATTACCTTCGACAAATGCGATCATCCACGTCAAGTACCTCGCCCACGTCACTCTCCCCTGGTGCTCAAGGCACAAATTGGAGGCTTCGAGATGAGTCGCGTCTTCATGGATGGTGGCAGCAGCATCAACTTGATGTTCGCCAGCACATTGCATGCCATGCGGATCCCGTCCTCCTGCCTAGAAGTCTCTGGCACAACATTCCACGACATCGTCCCAGGGAAAGGAGTATATCCCTTGGGCAAGATTAACTTGGACGTCATCTTCGACACGCTAGCTAACTTCAGGCGAGAACGCCTGGAATTCGAATTTGTCAACTAGCCCTCGCAGTACCATTGTATCCTCAGACATGTCGCGTTCGCGAAGTTCATGGCGCTGCCACATTACGCCTACCTACAGATGAAAATGCTAGGACCGAATGACATAATCACCATTAGCGGAAACTTTGCCAAGTCAGACAGCCGCGACAGGGAATTCAATAGCATCTCCCAATCCTTCGGAATGCAGGAGGAGCTGGCAAGGCTGAATGAGTCGACAGACAATAGTCTTCCTAATCCTAGTAAGCCAAACGCACCTGATCAATCCTTCAACTCATCGGTGCACACCAAGGCGGTCCAGGTCCATCCAACGGACCCGACCAAGACGATCCTCATCACCAACAACTTGACTTTCACATAGGAACTCGTGCTCGTCGAATTCCTTTGTGAGCGCTGGGAAATCTTCGTCTGGTGTCTAGCAGACGTGCCAGGGGTTCCCAGGGAACTTTCCGAGCACTCTCTGAACGTAAATCCTGAAAAAAGACCAGTGAAGCAGACTATACGTCGACTGTGGAACCAAGGGCAAAACCGGTCGGTATGGAAGTCAACAGATCCTCGACACTAACTTCATACGAGAAATCAAGGAAAGCACCTGGGTAGCAAACCCCGTACTCGTTCCTAAAAAGGACGAGGATATCCTGTGTATGTGTGTGGACTTCACTTCCTTGAACAAACATTGCCCAAAGAATCACTTCCCATTGCCGTAGATCGACCAGATAATCAATTCCACTACGGGATGCTAGTGCCTCTGTTTCCTCAACGCCTACTCATGCTACCACCAGATTCAAATGAAAGAGGAGGACCAGGAGAAAATGTCCTTCATCACGCCCTTCAGCGTCTTCTACTACACAACAATGCCCTTCGGGCTGAAGAACGCATGGGCCACCTACCAGCGGTGTATGCAGGCCTGCCTCAAGAGCCAGCTTGGCTGCAATATTCAGGTCTACGTCGACGACATCATCGTCAAAACCAAGGAGGGGGGCTCACTACTCGATGATCTTCGAGAGACCTTCGATAATCTTGATCGCTACCAGATCAAGCTCAACCCGGATAAATGCACCTTCGGCGTACCATCTGGGAAATTGCTCGGATACCTCATCTCTGCGAGGGGGATCAAGGCTAACCCGAAGAAAATAAAGGCCATACTGGCTATGGGGAAACCAAAGAACGTCAAAGGCGTCTAGCAGCTAGCTTCACAAAGCTGAAATGTTTGAGTGGACGGAAGAAGCACAAGAAGCATTCAAAGACCTCAAGCGTCTACTATCCACTTCGCCGGTGTTGGTAACACCTAGAGAAAAGGAGCCCCTATTGCTATACATATCTGCCACCAACCAGGAGATTATTACCGTGCTCGTAGTGGAACGAGCCGAAGAAAAAAAAGTCCACAGAGTACAACACCCTGTCTACTACCTCAGCGAGGTGCTCACTCCAACAAAACAATGGTACCCAGACTATCAGAAGCTAGCATATGGTGTCTTCATGACAACTCGGCGACTGCGCCACTACTTCTAGAAGCACCCCATCATTGTGGTGAATGATGCTCCACTAGGGCACATCCTCAACAACCCTGACACCACTGGACGAGTCGCGCTTTGGGGGATAGAACTATCTCCACGATACATCACATACGAGAAGCGAGACGCGATCAAGTAGCAAGTACTCCCGTACTTCCTCGTTCACTGGATGGAGAACCAGCTTCTCGACATGCCAAACATATCCTGTCTATGGACAATGCACTTCGACAGATCAAAACATCGAGAAGGAGCTGGCATCGGCATCATCTCGACATCACCACAAGGTGACAAGATGAGGTACGTTCTGCGAATGCAGTTCTGCGCCTCCAACAATGAAGCTGAATACGAGGCCCTGCTCCATGGGATGCGGATGGCCAAAGCTTGTGGCGCAACACGACTCGTCATCTACGATGAGTCTAAGCTGGTAGTGAATCAAATTATGAACCAGTGCAATGCCTTGAGCAACAACATGATCGCCTACTACAACCTCTATGACGCACTCAAAGGAGACTTCGATGGCTGTGAACTATGGCACGTTGGCCGTGAAAGAAATGAAGAGGCAGATACACTCGCCCAATATTGGCTCCACCTATGCCCTGGTGACACCTAGAGTATTCCTGGAGAAATTCTGCGAACGCTCTATCAAGCCAAAGGCTCCAGAGTAGCCAACCAACACGTCAAAGGACTCGGGGGCTACGCCACCCGACGAGCTCCAAACACTTGAAGATAAGGAGCAAGAGATAGGACTCGAAGGCCCCATGGAGGTCATGATGATCGAACCATCCTGGACGCAACCATACATCACATACCTGCTCACCAAAAGGCTACCAGATGACCCGATAGATGCGCGGCATATAGCACGATGATCCAAGGCTTTCGCCATCATCAACGGTGAACTATATAAGTGCAGAATCACAGGAGTCCTTCAACGATGCATCTCCAACAGAGACATGAGAACCACCCTCCTCGAGATACACGAAGGCACTTGCGGCCATCATGTCGAAAGTCGTGCCCTCGTTGCCAAAGCTCTACGAGCTGGATTCTAATAGCCAACAGCAATGCGCGACGCTAAGGACATCGTCTAGAAGTGCAATGCTTGCCAAAGATTTGCGGACAAACCACACGCACCTGGCGCAGAGCTTAGGCCAATACCCGTAGCCTGGCCCTTCACGCAACAGGGACTCGACATGGTTGGCAAGTTGCAAAAATCTTCACCTAGAGGATACGTCTACCTCCTCGTCGCAGTCGACAGGTTCACCAAGTGGATCGAGGTCATCCCTGTGACAAACCAATCAGGGGCCACCGCTGTCAAATTCTTCGAGTCCATCGTCTTCCGATTTGGGGTTCCACACAACATCATCACCGACAACGGAACGAACTTCACCTCGAACGAATTCGAGGATTTCTAGGAAAACCTGGGAATCAACATCAGCTATGCCTCAGTAGCACATCCTCAGACCAACGGTCAAGTCGAAAAGGTCAACGGCCTCGTCTGCAACAGCATCAAGAAAAGGGTCCCCAAACCACTCAAAAGAGCTGCTGGGTGCTGGCATGAGGAGCTACCATCGGTACTATGGAGCCTGCACACAACTCGAAACAGCGCCACAGGCTATACTCCGTTCTTCATGGTACACGGCGCCGAGGCAATGCTATCTGCAGAAGTAACGGGTCTTAGCATACAGCGAGGCGTAATCAACTGTCGCACTCGAAGACTCTATCGACCTCCTCGATGAAGCATGCGAAATAATAGTGGAACAATCTATGATCTACCAACAAAACCTCCGCAACTACTATAGCCGAAGGCTACGCCCAAGGTCCTTTGTTGAAGGAGACCTCATCCTGCGACTGAAGCATTAAGGACACCTCAAGCTCGAGTCGCCTTGGGAGGGACCTTATGTGATTACCAAAGTAATCCCAGGTGGCGCCTACCGCCTTAAAGACGTAGAAAGTGGAGTCACATACTCCAACCCCTGGAACATCGTGCAGCTGTGTCATTTCTACGCTTAGATGTTTTTAGTTTACAAATAAGGCTATTTAGCCATGCTACTTAGCCACACATTGTATCTTCTGATATTCTACGAATTAATAAAGCTAAGTGCCTCCAACCTTGTGTCTCTATGTTTATTGCAATTACATTACTCGGGGGTTGCGCCACCCTTTCTACCTCGTTACACGAATAACGCAGTAACCTGAGTAGCTGACATACTATTAATCGAACCCTTGATAAACCCAACCCAGTTGCAATGCACCTGACAGGTTGGTAAGGTGCTAAGATACGTATGCGTCAGGCTAACAAAAAGGCACTACAGAGTACAAGCTACTTGAAAAATACACAAGCTAACAAGCTTTACATAAAAACGGGTAACAAAAATACCCAATTCACATACACGAATTTTACAACACCTATACATATCTGTGCAGGTCCAAAAACTACTCTACTAGTGTAAAAGGATACCGTTGGTATGCTCCTCAAACAACTCGACGATGTCTTTGGCTGGCTGATCAACCGCCTGATAATGGCGCACCATATTCCACGCCATCCCCTCTGGTGGGGGTGGCGGTCCAGCTGCAACAACAACCAAATCCAGATCAGGTCGATGCAGGCGTACAAGCACCAGTGCAGCCTTGGCACCCACGACTAAATGTTGATGCATGCACTCGCGAACTGCGCCGACATCCTAGAACTTCTTCAACAGAGCTAACAAGCTTGACAGCACAGTGTCCAAGGGGAACATTGCCCAAAATATGTGCCTCAGGCATGAATGCGCTTTCTTCAAATAAAGCAGCACCTACGATGCACGATCCTGCAACATCGCCAACGCGACTACGTGATCCCAATCAACCCAAAAATACCCGCTAGCTTCTAGCTGCTCCTGGGTCAAGTAGTTTAGCCGAATGGCGACTCAGTCTGTCTCTTCCTATGGAAGGCGAGTGCTAACAACTGCAAAAAGTAGTAAAAAGCATAAGGGAAAATTGCTGCCACAAGTGGCTAGAAAAGGAGAACAAACTAGAGAAACTAACACTTCGATTGCTCATTCAGTTGAGCCACCTCACCTAGAAGATATTTCTCAAGATCACTGGCTTTTTCGGCTTTCGACTTCCACACGTCAGCGCTACCATGGATCATGGGCATCTCTCGCTCCAAGTGTTTTATGCGATCACGCAATCGAGACAGCAGCGACATTTCATCCACCTTTGAACATGGTTGCACCATAGGTTCATCGGTGGGAGGTGTGTCAGACGGATCACTCGAAGGACCCTATCCAAGCAGAGGAACAGACGGATAAGACCAACCATTCAAAATAATACCAATAATAAAAGCATCGAGTTTAGCAAGTTCAAGGCGAGTCAAAGAAGTCTGGAGAAGTCAAGGCAAGTCAAAGAAGTCTGGAGAAGCAAGAATATTACAAGAGGATGACAAAGGGAAAGCCTATAGCTACACATTAGCACTTGGGGGCTTCCTCGAGTCAGTGGCAGCCTCTGACGCCGCGGCCTTTTCGGTTACAACCTCTAATGCTACGGCTTTTGCCGTCTTCGACTGCCTCAGCTCCGTCGAGTACTTTGTGAGTGTCGCAATGAGCCGAGGCCCATATTTATGACAACGAGTGGCAAAGGGAGCAAACACTACCTGCTGGCCATCTGCAGTAACAGGCATCACTGTGGAGACTGATGACCCACAAGTATAGGGGATAGCAACAGTCTTCGAGGGAAGTAAAACCCAATTTATTGATTCGACACAAGGGGAGCCAAAGAATATTTATAAGCCTTAACAACTGAGTTGTCAATTCAGCTGCACCTAGAAACAATCTTGCTCGCAGTAGTTTATCAGTAGCAATAGCTTTGTAGTAGCAATATCAAAGTAATAGCAGTAGTAAAAGTAGAGACACTAGTAACATAAACAGTAGGATTAAAGCGCGGTACGCATAGGGATGGATGGACGGGCGTTGCATGGACAAGACAATTCATATAGCAATCAAGACATAGGGAATTTGCAGATAAATAAGATAAAGCATCCAAGTACTAAATAATCAAAGGCATGTGTTCCATATATAGTCATACGTGCTCGTAATGAGAACTTGCACAACATCTTTTGTCCTGCCAACCCATTTGCAGCGGGGCCTCAAGGGAACTACTGGCAATTAAGGTGCTCCTTTTAATAGAGAACCGGAGCAAAGCATTAACACTCCGTGAACACATGTGATCCTCACATCATAGCCATTCCCTCCGGTTATCCTGATTATTGTCACTTCGGGGCCTTCAGTTCCGGACAATAATATGTGTATACAACTTGCAGGTAAGATCATAAACGATACTATCATCATGAATCAATAACATGTTCATATCTGAAATCATGGCACTCGGGCCCCAGTGACAAGTATTAAGCATAACAAGTTGCAACAAAGTCAAAACGCACTAATAATAGATACTAAGCACCATGCCCTAACAATCTGATGCCATTACATGAACGATCTCATCCAATCCCTACCCTCCCCATAGCCTATAGCGGGGGATTACTCACTCATGGATGGGGGAATCATGGATGGTTGATGGAGAAGCAATGGTGATGATGATGGCGATGATCTCCTCTAATTCCCCGTCCCATCAGGTTGCCAGAACAGAGTTTCTGGTTCCAAATCGCGGTTTCTGGTGGTGGCGGTGCAGCGAAACTCTATCTAGAAAAACGTTGAACCCCCCTGAGATTTTAGGTCAAGAGGCATCTTATAGGCAAAGAGGGAGGCCGAAGGGGTGCTCGAGGCGGCCACACCCTCCCAGGCGCGGCCCGGGCTAACCCGCATGGCCAGGTGGTGTGGGCCCCTCGTGGCTCACATCTGTCTCGTCTTCTGGCTCCGTGAGTCTCCTGGTGAAATAGGATTTTTGGCATATTTTTCAGGATTTTTCCTGATAGTTGATTTTCTGCACAAAAACTAGACACGAAGGTAATTCTCCTGAAAACAGCGTCAGTCCGTGTTAGTTGTATCCAAATCACACAAGTTTAGAGGAGAAAAAATAGCAAAAGTCTTCGGGAAAGTAGATACGTTTTGGACATATCAACTCCCCCCAAGATTAGCTTGTTGCTTGTCCTCAAACAATTCAGTTGAAAACTGAGTGCGATAAAAGAAACTTTCATGAACACATTTGCTTCATAAGATGTATATATTCTCATCATATGATCAACTACTTAGGCAATTCATAATAAAGAGTATGCAAATAAGTTTACTTAATAGTCGTTGCAAGCTATGAAGAGAATCCAACATAAAAATAATAAGTAGCATGAAACATAAACATAAGCAACATTGCAATGTTCATAAAAAGGTATGATAGAGTGGTAGCTGATACATTACAAATGTATCAATAATTTTTGATGTTCCATGCTTGGTTTTATCTACTTTCTTATGTTTTGTCCATGCTTTGGATTAATTTTTATAGACTTTCTTGGACTAACCTATTAACAAGATGCCACAGTGCCAGTTGCCTGTTTTTTGATGTTTTTGGTTCCAGGAAAGTCAGAAAATGAATATTCTCAGAATTGGACCGGACAAAAGCCAAAGTCGATATTTTATCGGAAGATTCACGGAGCCAAAAGACGAGACGGAGAGGGGCCACAGGGCGGCCAGACCATGTGGTGGCGCAGGCTAGCGCTGGCCGCGCCACCAGGTGGTGTGGGCCCCTTGGCGGCCCACCGACCTTGCCTCTTCACCTATAAGATGCCTCCCGATGCAGAAACCCTAAATCGTCAATCAGAAATCCACCAAAAGTTCCGCAGCGCCGCCGCCACTGAAGGGGAGATTCGGGGGACAGAAAGTCTCTGTTCCGGCACCCTGCCGGGACGGGGAAGTGCCCCCGGAGCCATCTCCACGAATCTCCATCACCATTGCTGATTCCCATGATGAGGAGGGAGTAGTTCTCTATCGAGGCTAAAGGTTCTATCGGTAGCTATGTGTTCATCTCTCTATCTATGCATTTTCTTGTTGTGGTCATGAGCTTTGTAATCAAGTAGATCTACCTTTCTACTCAAGTGCTTTAATAGATCTCTGCTCTCCCCATGTGTGTGAAAGTGATAGTGTGCACACCATGGTGGCACTTAGGCTAGAGATTACAAATACTTGTTATGAGTTATATTTGGAGTTGAATGTCTCTATGAAATTGTGGTGTTTGTTGGACTCATCTAGTACTCAAGGTGACAGTGTGGGGTTATCTAGATGGGAAAGGCTTACTTTGAGGTGTGCTGTTATAGCCCTACCATGGATTAGAGTGTCCAACCAGAGAGTAGTTAAGAGTAGTATCATAAAGAGAATATATTTATATGAGAGTGTTCACTAGTGAAAGTATGATCCCTAGGCCTTGTTTCTAAACATTGAAACACCGTTTGCAATTAGATCTGTTACATGTTTGCTTGCTTCCATCTTTATTTCAGTTTGCCTTTAGTCTCTTCCACGCCATCAAGCTATTTTCTAACACCGTTGTCTTATATCCATACCACTTGTATTTCACTATCTCTTCGCCGAACTAGTGCACCTATACACCTGACAAGTGTATTGGGTGTGTTGGGGACACAAGAGACTTCTTGTATCTTGATTGCAGGTTCGATAAACCTTGGGTGATCCACTTAAGGGAAAACTTGCTGCTGTTCTACAAACCTCTGCACTTGGAGGCCCAACAACTGTCTACAAGAATATAAGTGCGTAGACATCAGTATCTTACTTGCCTTTGATTGTAGAGCAAACATAAATGCCAAGGCACCTCTGAAGTTCACGTGAAGACTAGAAGTAAGGATATCAAAGATACAAGCATCAAAGTCATGACACAATTAACCAAGTTTTGAGACAGGCACATCACTAAGAATGACAACTATGCTCTCAAGAAAGTGCTCATAGAATAAGTGGTGACTCAACAAGGAAGTGAAAAGGTTTTGAAAAGTTTGAAAGGCTTCCAAATGCTGAAAGTATGGTACTCATTAGCTTTGAGCTCTCATTGCCCCTATCATAAGCATCTTTAAATAGTTAAGGTGAAAGTGAGGTCCAATATGAGTTATATGCTTGATAGATTAGAAACTAGAAATCTCATGTCCCTTGAGTACGAGGGCCGCTCCTCATGCTACTCAACTTTAGTTACTGGTAAGTTCTTGTCATAGTAAATTCATACGTATCATAGAGAACCGCCAACGGGGTACCCCTTGCACATGATACATGAGCTATCCCATAATCAAAATTACAAGGCAAGCAGACAATCAGCATCTCAGCAATCTTCTTATTTACCATGGGAAAATGGTGCTTTTTCTCTCTTTCCACTTTTCTCATCTCTTTTTTTCTTTTTCTCAATGTCTATCTCTTTTTTTTCTAAGAAGAATGCTTCATAGATTGCTCACTATGGTGATTCTGCAAGTTTCCACCATGATTAGGTATGGCCTAGGCTAGTGGCTCAAGTGTTTCTCTAACACACATACATAACTCCATGGACTTACAAGCTCCCCTTTTATTTCAAACCGACGACATCCGTAAACAAAAGAGCATGATATCAACTGGGTATATATTTATAGGTGTTGAAAGCGTTCCCCGTGACAGCACGGTTCTGCTAACTCCTAGCCTATAATTTGCAAGCATATAACTTTCATGGATAGTCACAATAGTTCAGGTTTATTAAGTGCAAGAAATAAAGTGTGCCATCAAGTTCGTGAGAGCTTTACTAACTAACTTTCTCATAACAAGCAAACATTTTATGCAGAAGAAAACAAGGCATACTGAATATGCACGGAATAGCAAATGATACTAATAGGTAGGTATGGTGGACACTTTTGGCAATATTGGTTTTGGGGAGTTGGAAACATAATTAGAGCTCATACTCAGTGCAAGTGAAGGCTAGCAATAGAAAGGGAGCGACAAACGAGAGAGCAATAACTGTCATAATCATGTATGCAACATGACTAATTATGGCATGAAAGTGATTCACGATCCCTGAGGCAAAATAATTCATCGAGGCTTAACTGATTATTGTTTCAGTTATATGCATGTGTGAGCATGTGCCAAGTTGATTCAAACGAAACATTCATAGGAGGATACCACAATGTCATACCATGTTATGAATAGAATAATGCAAGCAAACATTCATATGACATGCTACAAACCATTAGCAAGCTGGAGCTAATCATAAGAAAGCAAGAACTACTAAGCATCCATAGATAACATACACCTTACATGAGCAGACTAAGCATGCCCACAATGATGAGTATATGTACAAAAATGAAAACAAATAGATTTCATTACCAGCCTCTTACCACACCTCAAATTGTCATTAATCTTCATTATTGCCCTTCACTTGTGTTGCTTGAATAATAACATGAAACCAAACTCCACTAAGGACTACTGAACCCTGCAACGAACTTCACAAAACCAAAGAAGAAGAACAAATATTTTTGGGTTTTCGATTTTTAAAGGAAAGAACAAAAAGGAAGAACAAGCAAAGCTAAATCTTTTTGGTTTTTTCGAATAATTAAGACAAAGCTAAAAGGAAGAAGCAAACCTAGGCAAAAAGATAAAGAAGCAAGCAAAGAGAAATAACAAAAATATTTTTTGTCTTTTTTTTGTTTTGGAAAGCAGAAATAAAGCAAGACTAAAAACAAAACGAAACATGGATATACAAAGTACCGACTGAACATGATATGTAGATAAGTGTGATGTCGGTGTACGTCCCCCAAGCTTAGGCTTTTGGCCTAAGTGGGTATCAATCCCAAGCTGGCTAGGAAGGACCACCTCCATAATATGGTGAATAAGTGCCTTCATCTTGATATGAACTCGAGGATGCCCCAGTGTAGTGCGCAGAGTAGTCATAAGAGGGCACATCCCCCTGGTGATACCCGTGGAAACCAAGCAAGCGGAGCTACTCATCCACCTCCTCCTTGGAATGCGACCATGGCATCCTGTAAATACTGAACAAAGTGAATTGTGGCAAAGGAATTTCCCTCTCATCTCTGTCAGTAAACAACATCCTGTAAACTAAACTCTCCATACTAGAGTCAGTAGTGACAAAGTGATGCGTTTTCGTAGCAGGAAGATCAAGCCTTTGTGGTGTCAATACAGTATCATTTTGATCAATAGAAAGTTCCAAAGCAATGACCATGCGTGAGGCAATAATACCCCCATAAATGGGTCCTCTAGCGGCTAGGCGGTGAGTAATGAGAGAACCAAGATTATACTTGGTATCATTATTAAGTGCAGCAGCGAGGAAGGCTAAATGATAATTAGAAATATTACTAGTGTTCTCCCTACCAAGAATGCTAGTGGCAAGATAATAAGCAAAATATCTAAGAGCTGGTAGTTGAATGTTCCTTATCTTCCCCTATTGAGTTGTGCGGTCATCATCATTTGTCACACTTAGGTAGAGCTCCAGCAAATCAGCGGGTCGACCTTGGATCTTCTTCACTGTCCTAGTCATGCCTATGCCTATAATGCTGCAAAATCTTTCTAATGGCATGGTAATAGGCAGATTATAAATTATTAACGAAATAGTTGACCGATAAGGGGTGTTAGTGAAAATGAATCTTTCAACAAAAGTTTTGGTGAGCACGGCATATTGCTCACTCTCATCTTCCATGTAAGTGGTCAAACCAACCCTCTGAACAAGGAGTAAGAAATTATCGAGGATCCCTGCAGCTTGCAAAAAGGCAAAACAAGGGAAGGTAGATGGGTGAGCATCTCCCTCGTCTACTTCATTGCCAAAGTGAGGTGCAATAAGATCTTCATTATATGACGGCCTTAATTGAGAAGCTGATCTCGAAGGCCTTGCCCTCCTGAGTGTGTCCCTCTCAAATACTTCTCCAAAAGTGTGGTTGTTCATCTCTGCTATTCTGAAATTTAAACATCCATCATACAAGTGATTGCAAAGTGATTACATAATGGAAGGAACTACTTATGGGGACTTGTAAGAGGCCTAAATATGCATCAAAACAATTTTTCTCAGCATTGAACAAGCTTACAAGCTCACATAACCTGTCACCTACAATAGCAAAATACTCAAGATATAAACCACTAATCACAAATCTACTTGGACAAGTGGAGGAGTCACATACTGGAGAACAAATGCTCCAAATTTTAGCAACAAAGATGGGCTGAGCAAGGAGATCGAAAAATCGCAAGTAAGAACAACAACAACGCGAGTTTGAGCAATGAACTAGCGTTTTCTTGGGAGAGAGAAAGAAGTAGCGGGATGGAGAGTACGTGGAGGGCTAGGGGTGGCCCACACCATGGCTAGGCGCGCCCCTGGTCTGGCCGCGCCACCAGGTGGTGTGCCTTCCTGGTGGGCCCCTAGGTCACTCCAGGTACTTCTCTCCCCTTTTTTGACGTAAAAATTTAATATGAATTTTTTGTAATTTTTCGAGACACTTTATTTTTTTAGCAATTTTCAGGTATTGATGAATAATTTTTTGGCAGAAAGATGATTTTAGAAAGATGCAAATACAAAAAAAGCAAAATTTTCAAAAGTTCTAAGACACTCTAATATGCAAGCAACTAGCAATGGAAAAGTAAACTAAGTGAAAGCAAAAATTAAAATGGATAAAATAAAATTAAGCAAAGATAATCATGGCGAAAACAATGTTTTTGTTCATTAAAATCCCTTCGTTAACAAGGTTGATGTAACATCCCAAAACTTTAATCCAAGGTTATTAAGATCCAAATCATCAAAATTGGGGTTAACAAAAACTTTTCCAATTAAAATTATTAAAGCATTCATGTGTATGTGCATTTAATTAGGAGTTGATTTGAATTGCCATGGTTCTGTGATCCATTGCTGGTAAAATGATTCTTAGGTGAAATAAACATCATCTAAATCATTCCCAAACATTTCCCAAAGAAAAACAAATCAAAATGAATAAAAGAAGTGAATGGTCATTTTTGCCAAATTAACTACCATGCCTACCTTGGCTATTCCTGGAACTCAAAACCTAACATAAACAATTGTGGATCTTTGCACCCCTTTCTAGTTCACATAATGATGTACCAAGGCCCACTTTGTGATCTGCTAAAAACATTCAAACACTAATTTTAAATGGTAGTTTAAAATTGAATCTATTTCATATGGGAAGATCCCACTATTTCAAAAACCACTCAAACAAGCTCAATTTTCAAAACCCAAGCACCCACAGAGTCTCAAGCTTAGTACTAGGACACCCACCAAAAATCTTTTCAAAATTCAAAAAGAAAGTTCTTGCGGCCATTTCACCAAACACATGGCAGGCAGAATCAAACACTAATAGCTAGCTCATTGTTTACAACAGGGTTTTGCCCCGAAATGATCCCCATTTAATCCCTTTGTCCCCTCTTGATCCAACCAGGCCCATTGCACCCCATCCCCTACCCCCTAGTGGTAAGGCCAAGCCATGCCGAGCACCAACTCGCCGGCCAACTTGGTCACCGCCGCAGCAGACCGTACCCCCTCTCTCACCTTGTCTACGAGCTAGCCAGGACCTCACCGCCACCCACTGTCCCCTCCCCGAGCCAAGCCAGAGCGTGGACCACCAAGGAAGCGCCGCGCACTTCCTGTCTGCGCCATGCCGAGCACGCACCAGAGCGCCACGCCCGACACGCGTGCACAAGCCGCCACTCGACCGCAACCCACGCCCACCGCTTCGCCACAACCCAGGGAGCACGCCGAACATGCCCGTTCGCTGCCCAATGCACCACAGCCACCGCTCGCCATGGACACCGCCGCCTCTGTCGCTCAGAGCGCCTGATGTAGCCCGACCTTTGGTCGTTACCACAGCATGGTCTCCAACTTATGCCAAGTCGCCATGGACTCCAAAGGTGAATCCGTTCCTCTATGCGAACCCACTTCCTACCCTCTTGAATGGTATACTACTTCATACATCGTCCCATATCAATGATAGGTTCACACCAACAAGTATGGAGGCATGGGAGGAAGCCTGGAGCACCAAGCACGACAAGACGAAGGCTTGGAAGAGAAGACGGAAGAAGCAGTAGCTGGAGCACCGGAGTCTCCGGCCTGTGCACACCGGAGTCTCTAGCTTGAAGACACCGGAGTCTTCGGCCTGCTTACCCCGGAGTCTCCGGACCCATCTCCGGACCGACCCCCAGATCGAGCTCAAGGACCGTCTGTCTGCTACTCCGAAGACGACACCAGAGACAGACCGGAGTCTCTGGCCCACACCGGAGTCTCTGGACCCCACACCGGAGTCTCCAGCCTGAGCGTATGGGCCTGCGTGCCGCCAGCTGGGCCTTTGGCCCATGTACCCGTTAGTCCGCCCAGACTTTCCCCTTTTATTCCTAAAGTACCCTTGAACTAGTGGCTGGCCTATATATAGTGCCCCCACCCCCTCATGTAACCCAAGGCATAGATGATAGACTAAAGAAAACCCCCTTTGTGGAATCTCTAGTTTTGCTTCATCCCCTTCTACCAAAGGGGATCGACTATCGTCACCACCTCGTTGGAGTTTGCATCGCGCCTCCCTCGTTGTACAAGGCCTTCGCATCGGTGTCCCTTTGCCAAGACGTCAAGACCCTCTCCAAGGTGTTCTTCCCCCTCCGTGTGGGATCGAGGGAGCACATTGACCGATCTTTCCTTGCGAGGATTCTATCGGACCGGTGGCCACCGATGAGAGCAATCGGCCTTGTATGTGTGTGTTTTGCGTGTGTTCATCGTGTTCTTTGCGACGTGTGTGTCCGATTCCGCTACCTTCTCCCTTTCCCCTCGCTTTCCCATCGATTTGACCACGAGATCCGTGAAGATCGTGCCACCCACGGGGTTACCCCATAAGATCTGGTATCAGCAGCTTTTGGTTGTCACGGATTTCCCCTCGATTTGGTCTTTTTCCCCATAAATTCAAAAATTCCACCAAAAACAGCCCCAATTCGTGTTTTGGATCGATCTGTGATTTGAGTGCATTTTGGTAGGTTTTGATCCATGGATTACTTGCTAAACTTGTTGATCTACCTTTCCCTGCATTCCCATGGCCTAATTCCTTGATTTCCCCCACCAATTTGGTGTTTTGGTTTGAGTTTTTCGGCCAAAATCACGTCCCAAACAAGTTCTGCACGTCCTGGAACCTCCAGACCGGAGATTCCGGCCCCCAGACCGGAGACTCCGGCCCAGACCGGAGATTCCGACCCCCGGACCGGAGATTCCGGTCCAGACCGGAGTTTTTGGCAAAGTCTCCGCCCCCCACTGCTGACAGCAAATCTGTTTCACCATTTTGGGCATAACTTTTGCATACGAACTCGGATTTTGGTGTTCTTTAGCTCGTTTTGAAGAGGAGAAAGAGCTCTACATCATCATCTCTGTGGTTCATGCTATCTACTCCATCCAAATTCCGTGAGCAAGGCGGAATCCACCAATAAAGATTGAAGATCAGCGAAGAAAGGTATTAAAATTCCGCCACTTCTCCTCACTTGCATCCCTTTGTGAGCTACACTATCTTTGCGTTCAAAAAGCACCTATTGAGACTAGTTACTCCTATTATTTCTTGGGCTATGCACATTTGATACCTTGTAGAATTCCGAGCAAAAGTTGTGAGCGCGCTATCTCATATAGTTATCTTGTATAGTTGTTGGCACAAAGAAGAGGCAAGTGAGAAAGAAAGAGAAAAGGAGACAAAAATATAGAAAAAGAAAAAGAAGAAAAAGAAAGAAATAAACAAGTGCCTCATAGAATAGGAAGCGCAAGCTCGATGAACATCATATAGGTGGTACTTATTGTGCATATCTTGTAGCCCACCAATATAATTGCAATCGAACTAGCGTCTCTCCTTGCACTTGTGCGACACAAGCTTATAGTCTTCGCTAGGTAATCATTTGGTTCTTAGCTCACTTTCTCTGTCGCACAAGTCCCATTTATCCCACCGTGTATGTTTCCTTGTATATATTCCTATCTTGTGGATTGACTTGTTTTGCTTTGTGCTCATCGTGGTTCTTTACTTGCCATTACAATATCTTGATTTCGGATTGTTCTTGGACACGCCACCTTCCATACCTATCCACCATAAGCTTTGTGTGTGTGTGTTTGTTTAGTGGTTAGTTGGTTTTGGTGTTCCGCGTGAACTTCACTTTGCTTGGTTTTGATTTCTCTGAAGTGTTGCCACTTGCACGATACTATCTTCCAAGGTAAAGTAAGGTTTAACGTTGCATCCCTAACCCCCTACCACTTCCATATACACACTTGGTCTTTGAATCATGTCTAGGGACTTCGGAACCGAGGATGATATCTATGAAGAATCCACGATGAGCCACCATGCCGACTCCTCCACAAGCATGGATGACATGATGGAGCACTACACTGACAATGACTCCACATGCTTGGGTGATATGGAGTTCTACAACAACAATAACTCCCCAAGCATGGATGACTTCAAGAACGCCAACGACAAGCTCATCAAGTCACGTCAACCAAGACGGAGCCTCCACCTCGAGAGCACCAAGGTCCACCATCCAATGGACAACTTCAAGCGCGACATGGACAATGACTTTGCCAAAACCATGAGAATGATGGCCAAGACTAATGATGCTTTGCGCTCATTACAATGCCTCACCAAGAAGAGTGCCAAGGACAAGGAGCATCGTCGCGAGCGTCATCTAGATGACCAAGTGCGCCATCTACATCAACCTTTGGCAAGGCACGCCAATGACCTCCGTCGACACCATCATAAGGCACCTTCAACTACACGTGCCACCACCAAAATGGCAGCAAGAGCAAGCTCTCCTCCACGCCATCAAGATTCAACGCCCAAACTTTACGTCCTAGATGATGCATTAACCTTCATGGATGAGGAAGACGGAGACTCTCTACTTCGCCAAGTTGGACGAGTATGTCAAGAGGACTACACAATCCAAGGTCCAAGAGGGCGATGACAAGGTCAAGATTGGTGAGCATGGGATTTTCCCTTCACCAAAGGAGGCACATGGAGTTGAGAGAACCGAGCCTACCCCTACATGCTTGAGTGATGATGTGGTACCAATCCCATGTGAGTATGAGAGCCACTTAGCCCACTTGAGTCAGAACAAGAGTGAGATGAGTGCCTCCACCATATGTGAGATTGAGTGCTTCCATTTGGAGGGCATGAGTGATACACTGAGTGAGTTGAGAGTGGTAGTTGATAGGTCATGTGAGACCACTTGGATTTCTAACAACTTACCCTCTACCTCTAGTGTGTTATCTCATGATGTGCTAGGTTCCATGGATCAAGACGTGCCAAGCATGGAGATAATGCTGCCTCTAACCAAGAAGATGTACGTGGTGGATGAAGATGATGCCATCCCCATATTGTATGAAGAAGTCGCCCAGATGGAGGCCAACACTACCACAACACCCACTTCATATGAGAGGTATGAACAAGGTAAAAATAAGGGTCTTGATGATGCCATGATCCCACTAGTGGACATGATGACTTGTGATGATTGGCCATCTATCGATGATGTTTGTGATATCACATATGACTCATTGGTATTTCCATGTGATACTTTGCCTTTGCATAATGTTGAGCATGTGAAATTATTTGATTGTGATGATGTTGCTATAGACATGCCATGCTTTAAACATTACGTTGATGATATCATTGCTTGCACTTTGTTGAACAATTGCTCTTTCCAGTGTTTTGCTTGCAATGATGTTAGAAATGGTACCCCTCGAACCATGCTTTGTCATGAATGTTTTACAATCTCTCCCTTTGCTTGCAATAAGATGAACAATTGATCGTTCACATGTTTTGCTTGCAACAATAATTCTCATATGGTTTATATTGAGATGGCCCCCATAGCTTTCTCAAATTTTGGAGATTTTGATGATTGACATGTTAAGCATGTTCACCGCTTACATACTCACCATGCACATATGTTACACTTGCTTGACACTAATGGTGATGTGCACAAGAAGGGATATGTCATGATGGACGATGTATTTCTCTACCATCCACACATGTTCTTCCTTTTGTGTTTGATGTGTGAAGGTACCCGCACAAGAATGTCAACCTCGGTTGAGCACGAGTTGACAAAAAGAGCTCTAGAGAGCATCCCCCAAGTGAGTTCAAGATCGAACCTAGCTCTGATACCTTTTGCATGCTTTTCATCTTTCATGTTGACAAATTTCTCTTTCCTATGGTTTGATTGCAAGCATGTTAATGGTATTCTTTCACCTTGTGACAATCATGTTTCGTTGCTTTTGGATATTGATGCTTTGTGTGTTGCCACAAAAATGTTGAACAATTTCTCTTTTCAATGTTTTGTGTGCAACCATAATGATTATGAGCATGTATTGTCACGAGAGCTTCCAAGTCTCTCGTATTGTTGTTGCAACAAACATAAGGACCACTTGCTCTTTCATTTGGTTTGTTTGCAAACATGTTGCTTGTGTTTCCACTTGCGATACTCACACCCCCATGATCTTGGCTTTTGATGATATGTGTATGGCATCCAACATATTGAACAATTGTTCTTTCCAATGGTTGGTTTGCACACATAATGATGTTGCTTTGGATATTCTTCCTCATGTGTTTTTTCCGAATTCTCCTACTCTTGCATCAAAGATGTTGATCAATATTTTAGTCACTTGCTTTGAGTGCCACACTAAGACGTTATATGGAGTTTTCGAGTTCCCACATTTGGATGATGTTCAAACGATTTCCATGCACTTTGACCTTGCATATGCATTCCGTTTGCTATACTTGAGTTGTGCTAATAGTGTTGTGAACAATAATGGACATGCCACAATTGACATGCTCCTCTATCACACACGAACATATGTTGCTTGGTCTTTGTTGTGTGAAGGTACAATTGCTTACGCGTCAACCTCTATGGACCATAAGTTGACAAGACGAATCAAAGAGAGTTACCTATGGCTGCCCTTCAACGAGCCATCTCTACATCCTAAGGTGACTTCCTTCTACTTGAGGACTCATACTATAATCTTCATGAATTGGCTACGCTTTGAGTGTTGCTTCGCTTTTGTGGCGAGCTTTGTAGGCTTCATTGAAGGTGAAGGAACATTGAGGTGTTGTCAATTCAATCATTCAGAGGACGACTATATGGTGTACCCCATGATCAAGAAGGTCTCTCGACATCTTGTACTTTGTGATGAGCGTGTAGAATCGAGGACGACTCTTTTTGAAGGGAGGGGAGATGATGTAGCCCGACCTTTGGTTGTTACCACATCATGGTCTCCAACTTATGCCAAATTGCCATGGACTCCAAAGGTGAATTCGTTCCTCTATGCGAACCCACTTCCTACCCTCTTGAATGGTATACTACTTCATACTCCATCCCATATAAATGATAGGTTCACACCAACAAGTACGGAGGCATGGGAGGAAGCCTGGAGCACCAAGCACGACAAGACGAAGTCTTGGAAGAGAAGACGGAAGAAGCAGCAGCTGGAGCACCGGAGTCTCCGGCCTGTGCACACTATAGTCTCCGGCCTGAAGACACCGGAGTCTCCGGCCTGCGTACCCCGGAGTCTCCGGACCCATCTCCGGACCGACCCCCAGATCGAGCTCAAGGATAGTGTGTCTGCCACTCCGGAGACGACACCGGAGACAGACCAGAGTCTCCGGCCCACACCGGAGTCTCCAGCCTGAGCGTATGGGCCTGCGTGCCGCCAGCTGGGCCTTTGGCCCATGTACCCCTTAGTCCGCCCAGACTTTCCCCTTTTATTCCTAAAGTACCCTTGAACTAGTGGCTGGCCTATATATAGTGCCCCCACCCCCTCATGTAACCCAAGGCATAGATGATAGACTAAAGAAAACCCCCTTTGTGGAATCTCTAGTTTTGCTTCATCCCCTTCTACCAAAGGGGATCGACTATCGTCACCACCTCGTTGGAGTTTGCATCGCGCCTCCCTCGTTGTACAAGGCCTTGGCATCACTGTCCCTTTGCAAAGACGTCTAGACCCTCTCCAAGGTGTTCTTCCCTCTCCGTGTGGGATCGAGGGAGCACGTTGACCGATCTTTCCTTGTGAGGATTATATCGGATCGGTGGCCACCAGTGAGAGCAATCGGCCTTGTATCGTGTGTGTTTTGCGTGTGTTCATCGTGTTCTTTGCGAGGTGTGTGTCCGCTTCCGCTACCTTCTCCCTTTCCCCTCGCTTTCCCATCAATTTGACCACGAGATCCGTGAAGATCGGGCCACCCACGGGGTTACCCCATAACAACGCCAACACCGCCCGACCGCATACCACCGTCCCTAAGCCCACATTTAAGCCCTAGAGCACCGCCAGGAGAGCACACGTCGATCGCGACTCGCAGCCATGCCGCTAGCAGCCCGTAGCCATGTCGCCATCGTCGCCTGGCCATGCCGTGTTGTCCCGTCGTCGATCCTATAAAAGGAGACCACCCCCAGCCCCATTCGACACACCACTCACCTACCCTCACCTCATTGACCATCCCACACCTCTAGCCGGAGCAAGGCGAGCAGCAGTTCGTCGGAAAAGAACCAGAGCAGGCCGCCTCTAGAGGAGAAAGGCGCCGCTGATTGCGACCACCCTCGGAGCTGCCTCGACCCTCCTTGAGCTTGTCGTCGTCTACCAGTCCATTTGGTCGCCTCGCCATTGTTGCTGGAGCCCTGGTATGACCCCTGAGCACCCCCACCGAGCCGCTAGGGTTAGAGTTCGTCGGCGACCAGTTCGTCGTTGACGACGACCCCTAGCTGTTGATCTCCATTCTAATCCAACGACCCATATCTCCACGTATCGCTTCGCGCGTTATGAGCCGCTGACCTGTGGACCCCCCTGTCAGCTGAGCGCCGTGCCGCGGAGTGACACTGGGCTGGCCCATTAGCGTTCCCGCGCAACCCAGTTAGTTTGAATTAGAATTTTTCTATTTTAGTTAAACCTAGTTCTATTCCCTAGTTTAAAATTCAATTCAGAGAGATTTATAAATCCAAATGGAGTGATTCAAATTTTGTTATAAAGCTACTCAAAAGATCTACCCAAGCCCGTTCGTTTTAATTCAATTAGATTTATAGATTTCTCCTAGTAAAAATAATAAGACAGAAGCATTTGCACCTCGCAACATTTTTATAAAATCAACCAAGATAGCTTTTGAGTTGATTCCAACTCTCAAAAATCACAATTCATCATACCTATATGAATATGTAATAATATTAAAGTTTACATGCAGTGACTTTGGACTAGTACCAAAATAATGCTATATAGGCATTTCTAGTCACTTTAAATCATTAAATAATGAACTTAAACCAAAGTAGTGATTCCCACATGTTAGAATGTGTGGTGATGACATGTGTCCACATGATCCCATATTTTAAGTGGTGAATATTAAATCTTAGTAAAATTTTCAATGAGTAGAAATTACTTTTCTAAAATAAAAAGAAGGAAACTAGTTGATAAAACTTGTGATGCTTGTGATGATAATAGATCATCAACTATATGCCTTAGAGTGCTAATTAGACTAGTTAAGTATTTTTTGTTGATTGTGTACTCCGTATGTATTTATAGACGATGGTACCGACCAAGTCTACGAGGAGGAGGAGTTCTACCAAACAAGAAGAAGAAAACTTCAACCAGTGCACCAACCAAGGCAAGCCACCATTAACAATGCAAGCTAACCCTTGCAAGCTAGATAATATAAGCAAATGCATTAGGCATGCTTTGATTATAACACTTTGACCATTTACCTACCCCAAGTATTATTTTCAAGCTTTACTTCCTTTACTTTACATAAAGTTCCTTATTTGTTTAGAAGGTAGCATAAAGAGTATACAACTTGACCTATATGGAACCCTTTAGATATCATTCTATGGCATGAGATTGATCCCATCATTTTCCACCTTAGTGAACACTCTTAACTTAGTAGTTTAGAGTAGATAACAACTTGAGTCACTTTAGATGGTAAAACTTGGTGAAAATGAATTATGAAAACCTTAGAATGATGAGTCATTCTATTGAGATGTTTTGACATGTGTTGAGAAACACAAATGGTTTATCATGATGAAAATGTTAAGGAATGAGCTTTAACCCTTTTATAAAGCTGATGGTTGGATTCGGATGCGATACCATTCCAAATTTATTGTACAACCACATTACCGGAATAGGGTAAGGCTTAGCCGGAAGTTTATATGCATTAGTGTTAGTTCCCTCGTGGGAGAGGTTTGAGCTGAGGCTACCTCTCAATGTTGTCCACCTATGCAGTGCCCAAGATGACAGATGGTCATGGTTGGGAAGCCATGCTCATAGGAGATGTGCTTATACTAGGGTGTGTAAAGGAAAGGTTATGTTTGATTATCTGCATACTAAGTATGATGATTCATGGTTTTCCCTGACAGATGTATCGAATCTTGTGGTGAAAGTGTACCACCTCTGCAGAGTGTCAAACTATTCGAATAGCCGTGTCCACGGTTATGGACAGTTGGAATGGCCATACTATTTCGTTGTCAGATGTTTTCAAAATAACTTATGAAATGAATGATGAATCTTGACTTGACCACAACAGGGTTTTGACTATGACACTAGCTTCCCAACTTAAGTGATTCTAGAACTTTATTTTATCTTTCTTTGCTTCTGAACTCAGCTTAGGTTTCAAACTTAAATTTATAGTTAAACTTAGAGTTAGCACTTTAACTTAGAATCTATACTACTTGTTAGTGGTAGTTTGCGAGTACTTAAAGAGTACTCATGGCTTTTGTCCCTGGCTATTCTCATGGCCAGACTATGAAGGAGACTACCAAGATGATGGCCAGCAGGACGACTATGATAACTAGGACTATCTGCTTTCGTCAGCATTGCCTATGCCACTGAAGATGGACCCCACCGCTACGCTTATCTTTTATTTCCGTTGCTTGTTGTATTAAGACTAGATCAGGAGATCCTTATTTGTGTAAGACCTTATGTATGGTTTGTAATGGATGATGTACTGTGATATCCAATCTGTTATGTCTCGCAAAAATGGTAATCCTGGGATTGCGATGAATGACATAACAGGCATCTGGGATTAAAAATCCGGGTGTTGATAGTTGATCAGAGCCATCCTGACCATATGATACCCTAGTTAGAATGGACGTCCGAACAAAAACTTAGTTTCAGAACCAAAGTGAGTATTTATGAAAAACTATTTCCTCTCTTATCCTTGGGAATTCATTCTCTTTCTCAAAAATTCATGTTCTCAAATTTCTTACATTACTACTTAAAAATTGACACACTTGATCACTTCACTAACTTCCTCATCCTTAATTCTTGTAGATGGAGACTCAGTTCAGCAAGTTCTACCAGTTGGGAAACGGAGGTCAGCTGATCTTCGAGAGGGATCTGGATTCACTAGCAGAGTTACTGGGACGCCCACATCCGGAGTTTCTTGGAGGTCAACTTCCAGGACCCCCAGGAGGAGATTTGAAGTGGCTAGTCACCGCTGATCTTCGAGGAAGCATCAAAGCACCAACATCCGGGAGAATCCAGTTCTCCGTGAGAGAGAACAACTGGCTAGATGGATTAGCCAGGGCAATGCATGAAGCTCTCGCACGTCTATGTGCCCTCAGTGTCAACCAGATCCAAGGAACCTGTTTTTCCCACTATGCAAGACGTGACTTCATGGGAATGCCGATGGAGATGCCAAGTCATCCAGCACTGAAGCGCCAAGTGGAGAACCTCGACTTCCTGTTGTATGACGGTCAGAAGGAGCTGGACAATGCTAGAGAGTTAGCCAACCAGAACCGTGCCATTGCCGACCAGAAGGCCCAGACTTTCGCACTGCTCGTCCAGGATCGCCAGTCTCTTTGCCGCCAGCGTGCAAAGAAGGATCGCACCATCGCCCATCTTCGCAAGAAGGTGGCCGACCTCGAGAAGACCGTCAAGGAGCAGGAAGCTCAGCTTGCAGCAAAGGAGGAAGAAGAGGAGGGTGAAGACATCCAAGGAGACATGGATTCTTACCTCAGCAATGATGATGACTTTCTGGAGGAAGATCCTATGGACTTCTACACTGACGATGATGACTCGGACTTCATCGACGATGTGTAGATGCACTAGATCACTGTCGTAGTCTGAGATGTATCGGTCCCACTGTATCGTAGCTTGCAGAATGGTTCTTCAAACCATCTGTTTTTCCTTTGATTATTGTGGTGTGTGTTGTATCGTGTGTTTGCTTGCATGAATGAAATTAAGTTAGTTGCAAAACCTGAGTTAAACTCAAACTTTTAGCTTTGAAACCAAAACCCTGAACCTTAGAAAATACCCTCTTACCCCCGTATCTATCTCAATCTTTAGATGACTCGTGGAAACCAAGGACGGAGCAGCACGTCGCAAGACCCAATGCTGCAGATTATGCAGATGTTAGTTGCAGACCATGAAGCAAGCAAGGCAGAGCGCCAAGCCAACTTAGCAACATTGCAGCAAATAGCTCAGATGGCCCAAAACAACCAAGGACATGGAAACCAGGATCACCATGGATCCAAACTCAAAAACTTTCAGAACACCAATCCCCCAATCTTTAACCAAGCTGAAAACCCATTAGATGCTGATGACTGGTTGCAAACCATGGAAAACAACTTAGAAGTTGCAGGAGTTGATGACAACAAGAAAGTTCTCTTCGCCACCCACTATCTGGCGGGAGATGCAAGAGCTTGGTGGACTAGTATCCGCAACATGAACCATGGTCAAGTGATGACATGGGAAGCATTCAAAGTGAAGTTCAGCCGCACCCACGTGCCGCGGGGTCTAGTAAACAGAATGAGGGATGAGTTCCGCGACTTGAAGCAAGGAAGAATGACTGTGGTGGAGTACCATGATAGATTCCTATCACTTGCCAGATATGCACCTGATGAGATCAACACGGAGGCCAAGAAGAAGGAGAGATTCTTGAACGGACTGCATGATGAGATGCAGACTGTCCTCGTCAACATTTGTTTCCAGGATCTCGAAGAGCTAGTCAACTCTGCCATTCAAATGGAAGGGAAGATTAATCAGGCAAATGACAACCGCAAGTGTCGTATGATGCAGCAATCTGGATCCAGCAGCCACCAGAAGTACCGTCCCAACGCCTCACCAGGATATGCACCAAGGAACAATCGACCCCCAATGTCTCACCCAAGCTACCCCAACCGTAGCGGAAACAATGTGAAGTCTGGAGGCAACAATCACCACTCCGGCAATGCCAACAACTTCAACCATGCACTTCCCAAGAGTAACAACAACAGCAACCACAACACTTCACCTAGAACTGGCAGCAATGTTGTGCCTGTCGCAGTAAAGGACAAGTCCCAGATCACTTGTTTCGAGTGTGGAGTGAAGGGTCACTATTCCAATGAGTGGCCCAAGAAGACTGCCGCCAATGCCAATATGAATGCCCCAGCTCAACAGCAGCGTCGTGTTCAACCAGGGAGAAGATTTGCCCCAGGGAACCCTCACAACCGCAACGGTCGTCTCTTCCACATGAACGCAAAATAAGCCCAAGAAGCGCTAGATGTAGTGCTGGGTATGTTTTCTATCAACTCAGTTTTAGTGAGAGTATTGTTTGATTCAGGAGCATCGCATTCATTTGTCACCGAAGAATTTGCATGCACTAGTAAGATTCACCCAACCAACTTGAAGCATGTCATGATAGTTCAAATCCCCGGTTCAACAACCAAAGCTAGAAACATTTGCAAAGTTGTGCCTATCAGAATACATGGGATAGATTTTTATGCCAACCTAATTGTACTTGGAACCAAAGGATTGGAAGTAGTACTAGGTATGGACTAGATGTCAAGGCATAAATGACTGATAGACTATGCTAAGAAAGCCATCACCATGACCAGTAGCTCTAGAGTAATAGTAGAGCATATATATGAAACCTTACCCCATCAATTCAAGTGCAACAAGAGTCTAGCCCTACCCACCATAGACCAGATCAGAGTAGTCTGTGAATACCCTGACGTATTCCCAGATGAATTGCCAGGTATCCCCCCGGATAGGGATATTGAGTTCATTATCGAACTAATCCCTAGAACCGGACCCATAGCCCAGAGACCCTATAGCATGAACCCCTCAGAATTAGTGGAACTAAAGAAGCAGTTGGATGCCATGTTAGAAAAAGGCTTGATTCAACCAAGCGCATCGCCATGGAGATCACTAGTGTTATTCGTTGACAAGAAAGATGGAGGCAACCGTTTGTGCACAGATTACCAAAAGTTGAATGACGTCACCATCAAGAACAAGTACCCCTTGCCAAAGATAGATGATCTTTTTGATCAATTGACTGGAGCCCAGGTATTCTCAAAGATTGATCTTAGGACTGGTTATCACCAACTTAAGATTCGTGCCACGGATATTCCAAAGACCGCCTTTACTACTCGCTATGGTTTATACGAGTATACGGTTATGTCTTTTCGATTAACCAATGCCCCTGCTTATTTCATGAATCTCATGAATAAGATCTTTATGAATTTCCTAGATAAGTTTGTAGTTGTATTCATCGATGACATCCTTATCTACTCCAAGTCGGAAGAAGAGCATGAGCAACATCCGAGAATCATCCTAGAAACCCTGAGAGAGCATTAGTTATATGCCAAGTTTAGCAAGTGTGAGTTTTGGCTGAAAGAAGTAGGATTCCTAGGACATATTGTGTCTGCCGGAGGAGTCTCTGTTGATCCCGCCAAGATCAAAGATGTCGAAGAATGGGAAGCCCCAACCACTCAAACCCAAGTCCGTGCATTTCTCTGATTAGCGAGGTATTACCGCAAGTTCGTAGAAGGATTTTCGAACATCGCCAGACCCATGACCCAATTGTTGAAGAAGGAGAAGAAGTTTGAATAGACAGACAAATGTGAAGCCAGTTTCCAGGAGCTAAAGAAGAGATTGATATCAGACCCAATATTGATCATGCCAGACATCAAGAAGCCGTTTGATGTATACTGTGATGCATCCAAGATTGGTCTCGGGTGTGTATTGATGCAAGAAGGCAAAGTCATCGCGTATCTGTCTCGACAACTGAAGCAGCATGAGCAGAACTATCCGACCCATGATCTTGAACTCGCAACCGTATTTTTGGCATTGAAGACATGGCGTCATTATCTGATGGGTAATCGCTATGAGATTTACTCAGATCACAAGAGCTTGAAGTATATTTTTACTCAGAAGGAGCTGAATATGAGGCAAAGGATATGGATAGAGTTAATCAAGGATTATGACCTTGACATTCACTATGACGTCGGCAAAGCCAATGTGGCAGCAGATGCTCTTAGCAGATTGCCTTGTAGGCTAAACACTATGATCAAGGATAAACAACCAAGTTTGTATGAGGAGTTGGAGCAGTTTAGAACTGAGCTGGTTACCAAAGGATTCTTAGCTAGTATTGAACTTCAACCCACTTTGATTAGCCAAATCAAGCAAGCCCAGAAGGGAAATGAAAGTATCAACAGAATCAAACGTCGTATTGGTACAGGAAAGGTACCTGGATTCACTTAAGATGAAGAAGGAGTTATGTGGTACAAAGGACATATCTGTGTGCCCGTAGATTCGGAGCTGAAGCAAGTTATCATGAAGGAATCTCATGATACTCTTTATTCTATCCACCCCGGAGGAACGAAGATGTATCAGGATTTGAAAGAGCAATTTTGTTGGCACAAGATGAAGAGAGAAATCAGAAGCTACATCACCAAGTGTGACATCTGTCAAAGAGTGAAGGCAGAGCATTAGAGACCTATAGGACTATTGCAACCATTGCAGATTCCGGAATGGAAATGGGATTCCGTCGGGATAGACTTTATCACCGGTTTACCTACTTCCAGTAGGGGAAATGACTCAATCAGGGTCATAGTTGATAGACTGTCCAGGGTAGCTCACTTTATCCCAGTCAAGCCAACCTACCAAAGTTTGAAGCTAGCAGAACTATATATTGCTAGGATTGTTAGTCTCCATGGAACCCCCAAGACCATTGTATCAGATCGAGGAACCCAGTTTACCTCAAGATTTTGGCAGAAAGTTCAGGAAGGATTGGGAACCAAGTTGAATTTCAGCATAGCTTATCACCCGCAAACTGATGGGCAGACTGAGAGAGTCAACCAGATCCTAGAGGATATGTTAAGAGCTTGTGTGTTGGAATATGGATCAAAATGGGAAGACTGCCTGCCTTTCGCAGAATTCTCATATAACAACAGTTATCAGGCTAGTTTGCAGATAGCACCATTTGAGTTCCTATATGGAAGAAAGTGCCGTACCCCTTTGAATTGGTCGCAAGTAGGAGAGAGTCAGATCTTTGGACCCGACATTCTCCAGGAAGTAGAAGAGAAAGTTCACAAAGTCCGTGAGCACCTTAAGACCGCCCAATCCAGACAGAAGAGTTATGCTGACAAGAGAAGGAGAGACCTGACTTTCAATGTCGGAGATTTTGTATATCTCAAGGTTTCACCATTGAAAGGAATCCAACGCTTTAGTCTGAAAGGAAAGTTAGCCCCCAGATATATCGGACCCTTCAAAATTCTGAACCGTCGAGGAGAAGTATCGTATCAACTGGAACTGCTGGAAGAGATGTTAGCCATCCACAATGTGCTCCATATCTTGTTACTTCGCAAATGCTTATAAGTTCCAGAGAAGACTGAAGTTTTCAAGAACATCGATCACAGAGCTGTTGAGATCAACAATGACCTGACATATCATGAAGTGCCCATCCGTATCCTAGAGGAAGCTTACAGAACCACCAGGACCAGGAGTATCAAGTTTCTCAAGATTTAGTGGAGCAACCATACCGAGGAGGAAGCCACTTGGGAGCGCGAATATTACATTAGGACAGAGTTGCCAGATCTCTTTAGTTCCTAGTTTTCTTTGTAAATCTCAGGACGAGATTTTGTTTAAGGGGGGAAGGTTTGTAACATCCCAAAACTTTAATCAAAGGTTATTAAGATCCAAATCATCAAAATTGGGGTTAACAAAAACTTTTCCAATTAAAATTATTAAAGCATTCATGTGTATGTGCATTTAATTAGGAGGTTATTTGAATTGACATGGTTCTGTGATCCATTGCTTGTAAAATGATTCTTAGGTGAAATAAACATCATCTAAATCATTCCCAAACATTTCCCAAAGAAAAACAAATCAAAATGAATAAAATAAGTGAATGGTCATTTTTGCCAAATTAACTACCATGCCTACTTTGGCTATTCCTAGAACTCAAAACCTAACAGAAACAATTGTGGATCTTTGCACCCCTTGCTAGTACACATAATGATGTAACAAGGCCCACTTTGTGATCTGCTAAAAACATTCAAACACTAATTTTAAATGGCAGTTTAAAATTGAATCTATTTCATATGGGAAGATCCCAGTATTTCAAAAACCACTCAAACAAGCTCAATTTTCAAAACCCAAGCACCCAAAGAGTCTCAAGCTTAGTACTAGCACACCCACCAAAAATCTTTTCAAAATTCAGAAAGAAAGTTCTTGCGGACAAGCAAAATCAAACATTAATAGCTAGCTCACTGTTTACAACAGGGTTTGGCCCCCAAATGATCCCCATTTAATCCCTTTGTCCCCTCTTGATCTAGCCAGGCCCATAGCACCCCATCCCCTACCCCCTAGTGGCAAGGCCAAGCCATGCCAAGTACCAACTCGCCAGCCAACTTGGTCACCACCGCAGCAGACCGTCCCCCTCTCTCTCACCTTGTCTACGAGCTAGCCAGGACCTCACCACCACCCACTGTACCCTCCCCGAGCCAAGCCAGAGCATGGACCACCGAGGAAGCGCCGCGCATTGCCTGTCTGCGCCTTGCCGAGCACGCGCCAGAGCGCCACGCCCAACACGCGTGCACAAGCCGCCGCTCGACCGCAGCCCGCGCCCACCGCTTTGCCACCACCCAGGGAGCACGCCGGACATGCCCGTTCGCAGCCCAACGCACCACAGCCACCGTTCGCCATGGACACCGCCGCCTCTTTCGCTCAGAGCGCCAGCACTGCCCGACCGCATACCACCGTCCCTAATCCCGCATTAAAGCCCTAGAGCATAGCCAGGAGACCGCGCGTCGATCGCCACTCAGAGCCATGCCGCAAGCAGCCCGTAGCCATGTTGCCACCGTCGCCTGGCCATGCCATGTTGTCCCGTCGTCGAGCCTATAAAAGGAGACCACCCCCAGCCCCATTCGACACACCACTCACCTCCCCTCACCTCACTGACCGTCCCACACCTCTAGCCAGAGCAAGGCTAGAAGCAGTTCGCCGAAATTGCACCGGAGCAGGCCGCCTCTGGAGGAGAAGGGCGCCGCTGATTGCGACCACCCCCAGAGCTGCCTCGACCGTCCCTGAGCTCGGCGTCGTCTACCAGTCCAGTTACCCGCCTCGCCGTCGTCGCTGGAGCCCTGGTACACCCCTTGAGCACCCCCACCGAGCCTCTAGGGTTAGAGTTCGCCGGCGACCAGTTCGTCGTCGATGACGATCCCCAGCCGTTGATCTCCATTCTAATCCAACGACCCATATCACCCTGTACCGCTTCGCGCATTATGAGACACTGACCGGTGGACCCCCCTGTCAGCTGAGACCTGCGCCGCGGAGTGACACTGGGCCGGCCCGTTAGCGTTCCCGCGCAACCCAGTTAATTTGAATTATAATTTTTATATTTTAGTTAAACCTAGTTTTGTCCCCTAGTTCAAAATTCAATTCAGAGAGATTATAAATCCAAATGGAGTGATTCCAATTTTGTTATAAAGCTACTAAAAAGATCTACCCAATGCTGTTGATTTTAATTCAATTAGAGTTAGAGATCTCTCCTAGTAAAAATAATAAGACATAAGCATTTGCACCTCGCAACATTTTTATAAAATCAACCAAGATAGATTTTGATTTGATTCCAACTCTCAAAAATCTCATTTCACCATACCTATCTGAATATGTAATAATATTAAGTTTTACATGCAGTGACTTTGGACTAGTACCAAAATAATGCTATATAGGAATTTCTAGTCACTTTAAATCATTAAATAATGAACTTAAACCAAAGTAGTTATGATCCAACCTTTAAATCACATTCCCACATGTTAGAATGTGTGGTGATGACATGTGTCCACATGATCCCATGTTTTAAGTGGTGAATATTAAATCTTAGTTAAATTTTCAATGAGTAGAAATTACTTTTCTAAAATAAAAAGAAGGAAACTAGTTGATAAAACTTGTGATGCTTGTGATGATAATAGATCATCACCTATATGCCTTAGAGTGATAATTAGACTATTTAAGTATTGTTTGGTGATTGTGTACTCCGTATGTATTTATAGATGATAGTACCGACCAAGTCTACGAGGAGGAGGAGTTCTACCAAGAAGAAGAAAACTTCAACCACTGCACCAACCAAGGGCAAGCCACCGTTAACAATGCAAGCTAACCCTTGCAAGCTAGATAATCTAAGCAAATGCATTAGGCATGCTTTGATTATACCACTTTGACCATTTACCTACCCCAAGTATTATTTTCAAGCTTTACTTCCTTTACTTTACATAAAGTTCCTTATTTGTTTAGAAGGTAGCATAAAGAGTATACAACTTGACCTATATGGAACCCTTTAGATGTCATTCTATGGCATGAGATTGATCCCATCATTTTCCACGTTAGTGAACACTCTTAACTTAGTAGTTTAGAGTAGATAACAACTTGAGTCACTTTAGATGGGAAAACTTAGTGAAAATGAATTATGAAAACCTTAGAATGATGAGTCATTCTATTGAGATGTTTTGACATGTGTTGAGAAACACAAATGGTTTATGATGATGAAAATGTTAAGGCATGAGCTTTAACCCTTTTATAAAACTGATGGTTGGATTCGGATGCGATACCATTCCAAATTTATCGTACAACCACATTACCGGAATAGGGTAAGGCTTAGCCGGAAGTTTATATGCATTAGTATTAGTTCCCTCGTGGGAGAGGTTTGAGCTGAGGCTACCTCTCAATGTTGTCCACCTATGCAGTGCCCAAGATGACAGATGGTCATGGTTGGGAGGCCATGCTCATATGAGAGATGCTTATACTAGGGTGTGTAAAGGAAAGGTTATGTTTGATTATCTGCATACTAAGTATGGTGATTCAGGGTTATCCCTGATAGATGTATTGAATCTTGTGGTGAAAGTGTACCACCTCTGTAGAGTGTCAAACTATTCGAATAGCTGCGTCTGCGGTTATGGACAGTTGGAATGGCCATACTGTTTCGTTGTAAGTTGTTTTCAAAATAACTTATGAAATGAATGATGAATCTTGACTTGACCACAACAGGGTTGTGACTATGACACTAGCTGCCCAGCTTAAGTGATTCTAGAACTTTATTTTATCTTTCTTTGCTTCTGAACTCAGCTTAGGTTTCAAACTTAAATTTATAGTTAAACTTAGAGTTAGCACTTTAACTTAGAATCTATACAACTTGTTAGTGGTAGTTTGCGAGTACTTAAAGAGTACTCATGGCTTTTGTCCCTGGCTATTCTCATGGCCAGACTATGAAGGAGACTACCAAGATGATGGCCAGCAGGACGGCTATGATAACTAGGACTATCTGCCTTCGTTCAGCATTGCCTGTGCCCCTGAAGATGGACCCCACCGCTACGCTTATCTTTTATTTCCACTGCTTGTTGTATTAAGACTGGATCAGGAGATCCTTATTTGTATAAGACCTTATGTTTGGTTTGTAATGGATGATGTACTGTGATATCCAATCTGTTATGTCTCGCAAAAATGGTAATCCTGGGATTGCGATGAATGACATAACAGGCATCTGGGATTAAAAATCTGGGTGTTGACAGTTGATCAGGTCTTGTTACCAAGACAATTTTATATGAAAAAAAACTTTGCATTTCCCTAAATGATTATGTTACCTCAACCTTGATAGCAATGGTCCCAATCATAATAGTTTCATATTTTCTCGTGGTATGGGACAATATATTTCTCCAACTTGGATGCCCTCAATATTTTCAATTGAATTTAGGCCATAATTCCTATCAATCTTCTTGGGGAAATAGACAGTATGCTCCTTGTCATTAACATTAAAAGTTACCTTTTCTTGATAGCAATTAATAACAGCTCCTGCAGTATTAAGAAAAGGTCTCCCAAGAATAATAGACATATTATCATCTTCAGGCATTTCAAGCACAACAAAGTCAGTTAATATCAAGCAATTATGAGCCACTTGAACGGGACCATCCTCACATATACCAACAGGAAGAGTGGTAGATTTATCGGCCATTTGCAAAGATATGTCAGTTGGTATTAATTTCTCCAGTTGAAGTATTTTGTAGAGATAAAAAGGCATAACACTAACTCCTTCTCTCAAATCACACAAGGCAGTTCTAACATAATTATTTGTAATAGAACATGGAATAGTTGGAATCCTTGGGTCTCCAAGTTTCTTTGGAACTTTACCATTAAAGGAATAATTAGCAAGCAAAGTAGAAATTTCCTCATTAGGGATCCTCCTTTTATTAGAGACAATATCCTTCATATACTTTGAATAAGGAGGCGGTTTAATTGCATTAGTTAAAGAAATTTGCAAAAATAAAGGTTTCATCCACTCACAAAACTTATTATAGTGTTTGTCTTTCTTTGACTTGTGTTTCTTATCAGGGAAAGGCATAGGTTTTTGGACCCAAGGCTCTATTTCACTACCATGTTTATTAGCAACAAATTCTTCCTTAGTGTATTTAGTATTCTTAGTGTGTCTTTCAGGTTCTTCTTCAACTTTATCTTTACCAAGAGCATCATTTTCCTCATTACCACTTTTAGTTTCAACATCAGAGACAGATATACTATTAGGATCTTGGGCAGGTTCAGAAGACTCTACAATAGTTTTATGTTTCCTTTTCCTTTTCTTAGGAGAAGTACCACTATTTTCAATTTGTTGAGAATCCTACTCAATTCTTTTAGGATGCCCCTCAGGATATAGAGGATCCTGAGTGGCAACACCACTTCTAGTTCTAATTTCATAAGCATGTTTTTCTTTAGCAGCATTCACTAACAAATCTTTTTGTACTTTAATAAGCTGATCAATTTGAGTTTGAACCATTTGGAATTGTTTAACGAGCATTTTAACATCATTAGAGGTTCTTTCCACAATATCTTTTAACTCAATAATAGCTCTAGAGTTTTTCATCAAATGATTCTACACTCTTTTATTAAAATTATCTTGCTTAACAATAAAAATATCAAATTCTTCTAAGCATTGATCAGGAGGTTTAGAATAAGGAATATCACCTTCATCAAAATATTGGAAGTAGTGTACCTCAATAGTGGATGAGTGGGAGATTGGCTTACATAACTCTTCTATAGGAGGTAGATTCTTCACTTCTTCAGTTTTAATACCCTTCTCCTTAAGACATTTCTTAGCTTCCTTCATCACTTCATCATTTAGTTCAATAACTCCCCTCTTCTTTGGTGCTGGTGTTGGTTCAGGCATAGTTAACTCAGGTGTAGTTGTCTCTAGCGTAGTTGGCTCAGGTGAAGTCCAGTCATCATAATTTTTGCTTATTTTAGCCATTAATTCATCAGCTTCTTTGGGACTTCTATTCCTGAAAACACAGTCAGCATAACTATCTAGGTATGTCCTATATTCTTCAGTTAGTCTATTATAATATATATCAAGAAGCTCATTCTTAGGTAATGGACAGCCAACATGTGCATGAATCAAAGCACAAAACCTTGCCCATGATTCAGGCAATATTTCCTTTTCTCCCTATTTAAAATCAAAAAGTTCTTGCAAAATGGCATGTCTAGCACTAGGAGGGAATTATTTCTGAAAGAAAGTACTAATCAAGCAATCAGGGTTGTCAAAAGATCTAGGAGGTTAAGTATTAAACCAACCCTTAGCTTCTCCTTTCAGTGAAAAAGGGAAAATTTTAGCAACAAAGTAGGTGTGCATCTTAATATCATCAGAAAATAGGCCACTCATGGTAGAAAGCTCAATCATATGTGCTACAGCACTTTCATTCTTAGTCCCACAAAAAGGTTCTTTCTCAACAATGGTTATGTAAGATAAATCAAGAGAGAAATCATAATCTTTATCTTTAATGTTTATGGGAGATGTAGCAAACTTATCTTTAGGAGATAATTTGGGTTTTATAGTACGCCTCTCAAGGAGACTCTTAATAGCACTTTTACCATGAGCATTTTGGCATTCCTTAATAAATTCATCATTCATTTCTATATATCCGTCTTCAATATCATAGCTCTCACTAGACTTAGGTGAACTGATAGGTGTAGTAGTGTCTTCATTAGGAGTTTCAGTATTTCTAGCTATACTTCTAGCAATCGTAGCATCTAGGAAAGGACCTAATGAACCACTCTTATCAAGCATAGTAGAGGCATCATAAGTATCAGATTCAGCAGTAGTAGCATGATGTGTAGCATTTGTATGTGGTAGTGTAAGGAGCTTACTCATCACAGATGGTGAATCAAGAGCAACAAAGGTGTTCAAAACCGTACCTTTCCTTGTAGTGGATGGTAATATAGGAACTTTTCCATCACGAGATTTACCCATGATGAATGGATGGCAGCGAACAATAGTGATCCCAAGTGAACTTGATAAATAGAGCTATGCTCCCCAGCAACGGCGCTAGAAAATAGTCTTGATGACCCACAAGTATAGGGGATCGCAATAGTATTTGAGGGAAGTAAAACCCAATTTATTGATTGGACACAAAGGGGAGCCAAAGAATATTTATAAGCCTTAACAACTTAGTTGTCAATTCAGCTGCACCTGGAAACAATCTTGCTCGCAGTAGTTTATTGGTAGCAACTGTTTTGTAGTAGCAATAGCAAAGTAATAGCAGTAGTAAAAGTAGAGACAGTAGTAACAATTGTAGTAAACAGTTGGATTAAAGTGCGGAAGGCATAGGGATGGATGGACGGGCGTTGCATGGACAAGACAATTCATATAGCAATCAAGCAATAGGGCATTTGTAGATAAATAAGATAAAGCATCCAAGTACTAAATAATCATAGGCATGTGTTCCATATATAGTCATACATGCTCGTAATGAGAACTTGCACAACATCTTTTGTCCTGCGAGCCCGTTTGAAGCAGGGCCTCAAGGGAACTACTGGCAATTAAGGTGCTCCTTTTAATAGAGCACCAGAGTAAAGCATTAACACTCTGTGAATACATGTGATCCTCACATCACAGCCATTCCCTCCGGTTATCCCGATTATTGTCACTTCGGGGCCTTCGGTTCCGGACAATAATATGTGTATACAACTTGTAGGTAAGATCATAAACTATACTATCATCATGAATCAATAACATGTTCAGATCTGAAATCATGGCACTTGGGCCCTAGTGACAAGCATTAAGCATAACAAGTTGCAAAAAGTCAAAAAGCACTAAATAGATACTAGGCACCATGCCCTAACAATCTGATGCCATTACGTGAACGATCTCATCCAATCCATACCATCCCCATATCCTACAGCGGGGGATTACTCACTCGTGTATGGGGGAATCATGGATGGTTGATGGAGAAGTGATGGTGATGATGATGGCGATGATCTCCTCAATTTCCCTATCTCGGCAGGGTGCCAGAACGGAGTTTCTGGTTCCGAATCGCGGTTTCTGGTGGTGGCGGCGCAACGGAATTCTATCTGGAAAAAGTCGAACCCCCTGGGTTTTTAGGTCAAGAGGCATCTTATAGGCGAAGAGGGAGGCCGAGGGGGTGCCCGAGGCGGCCACACCCCTCCCAGGTGTGGCCTGGGATGACCCGCGCGGCCAGGTTGTGTGGGCCCCTCGTGGCCCTCCTCCGTCTCGTCTTCTGGCTCCGTGAGTCTCCTGGTGAAATAGGATTTTTGGCATATTTTCCGGGATTTTTCCTGATAGTTGATTTTCTGCACAAAAACTAGACACCAAGGTAATTCTGCTAAAAACAGCGACAGTCTGTGTTAGTTGTATACAAATCACAGAAGTTTAGAGGAGAAACAATAGCAAAAGTGTTCGGGAAATGAGATACCTTTTGGACGTATCAGAGACCATGCTAGGGTTCAGATTAACACTGTGGGCTTGCGCCATCGCCAAAAAAAACGAGTCCCATGGTAGCTCCGACCCCCTCTGAGCATTCTAGAAATCCATGGGAGCGCCTCCAGCGAAGGACTCCACCAAGCCATCAAGATCTTCGATAAGCTCGGCCTTGGGGAACATATCCTCTCAAAGACGTCCAAGTGCACCCTTGGCGTTCTGAAGGGAATCCTTGACGGAGACGATGCGGTCTTCGACTGTGGCTATAGCACAGGACAAAGCATCCCTGCGAGCCAGAGCTTGAGCGTCGAAGCTCACACCAGCAGCATCTGTAGAAGACACATATGAGCACAACCAAACACAGGCAAATATGGAGCAAAGTAACGATGCAACATCATACCTGAGAGTGCCTCAGCAACAGAGAGAAGCTTATCCACGAACACCTTCTCCCTGTCAGCTGCAGCTGCAAGCAGGTCCTCCTCACGCTTCTTTGACTCCTGGACAGAGAGTTCAAAGGCTTCGAGTGCCTCGTCGCGTATCTTCTCTGCTGCGGCAATACCCTTCTGAAGGGAATTGACGTGACGGAGGAGCTCATTGTTCTCACCTGCAAAGGACGGTAGAAAAACTTAAGCTCGACGATTTTTGTACCAATAGTATGGAGATAAAGAGTGCAAGTTCACCTTTCGAATGCGCAATGTTGGGTCTCTAGCGAGGCATGCTGACAGCCCAAGGATATAATATGTTCAGCGAGGCGAACTGATTCCTTCAGGATAGGCTGCAAAAAGAGAAGCATTAGCATCAACCTAATTTTGACTGGCATAGTCAAGAAAACTTACATGATCCTCCAGGGACTCCAAAGTTTCCTTCTGCGTAGACGTCTAGGTAACCATCTGGTGCCCCCCATGTGGGGAACTCGAAGAATTGGCACCGGAGGTGGCCGCCACCTGGGGAGAATGAGACCGCTCTGCCACATCCTTATCTTTGTAGTCCACGACTCTAGTCTCCATCACGAAGTGGCAGTCATCAGATGACGATGATACAATTTTGCTACAAAAACATACAAAGCAACTTTAGATGAAAAGATTTCATGACATAAGGTCAAACTAGCAGAAGTACAAAACTTACCCATCGAAGTCTTCGAGGTCAAAAGAGTCCTCAGACGCCTCCTTCGGTGTCCTCAGTTTCTTCCGTGGAGGAGGAGCCACGACGCGTACAGGCACCGCAGGGATTGGATCTTCTACCACAGTCGAAGGACCATCCGGCATCGACGGTGACAAAGCATCCGAGTCCTTGCTTCGAGAGTGTTTGCGAGATCCGTTCTTGCTAGACTCGGGGGCTTCCTACTCTTCAGCATTAGGGACGGTGGAGCCAGACTCATCCTCCTCCTCCACTTCGCGACGGACTACTCCCTCTAGCTAAGGAGGCAGGATAGTAGCCACTTTCTAGTCCTGGCGCAAGAGGCAGCATCAGTATAAAGAAAACCTCGCAGGCAATCGAAAAACAATAAGAGATAAAGAAAGAGCGCTACCTTAGGCGGAGGGTGACTCGCACAAAACAGAGGCACGATTGAGTCACCAGCGAGTTTATCCTTGGCTATGAACTTGGTCATCATTCGAAACCTCCTGTCTACTTCAACAGAAGAAATATTTTCCCGGGAGATGCGGGTGACATCTTCAACACCGGTCCAGCAGCACATCGGATGCACCCTAGCTTGCAGCGGCTGCACTCGACGATGCATCCAGGTGCGAATGAGGTCTGCGCCACCCACTTCCTTCCCCCGGATGAGCTAAAGATCACAGACCCGCTTGTACAAAACCTCAGTTTTTTGGCTTCGCCGGGCATCACCGTGTTCTTCCATGATCTCTTCCTTTTGCACTCTGCCTTGGGATCAAAAGTTGCGAGTCCGAAGAGTTCATCGTCGGCCTTCTGATCATGGATGTAGAACCATTTCTCCCTCCATCCTTGGATGGATACATTAAACTTGAGGGAGAAATATTGGACATTGGAGTCCACATGGATCTTGTAGCCTCCTATATCATAGACTACCGACCTGGAGCCCGACTGCCGCTTCAATTTGAAAAGCTTTTTGAAAAGACCAAAGTGTGGCTCGATTCCGAGCCAACACTCTCAAAGTGTGATGTAGAAGGCAATGTGGAGAATGGAATTGGGAGTCAGCTGATGGAGCTGAAGCCCGTAGAAGCAAAGTAACCCTCCCACAAACTTGTGGAGGGGAAGAGAGAGGCCACAAATGACAAAAGCGAGAAACATCACCCAAAATCCGGCAGGGGGATCGGGGATTACCTCATCGCCGGGCATTCGGCAAGCAGCTTCAGTGGCTGGAAGAGCGCCATCCTGGCGCCAGTTGAAGATCTCTGACTCCTTTATGGCAGACCGCTGCCATGATCCATTGGTGACGCGCATGCCCGCACCCTTCTTCTTGCAAGCTGCAGCTGCAGTACCGGAGCCCGTAGTAGCAGTGGCCTTCTTCTTGGCTGCAATAGTGGCGGTCGCATATCCAGCGGTAGAAGTGCCCTTCTTCTTCCCCATCTTTTGCTTGCGGTGGGAGCGCAGAAAGTAGCTCGGGAAGGTCTTGAGGCCGTCCAGTGCAGCAATGGAGGTGCGAGGAATGGAATAGTAGTGGGCAGCAATGGAGGAAGTGCGCAAGGGAGAAGATGAATTGTGGGAAAAATTACCGCACCGAGATCCCTACTTAACCTCAACATAGATGCAATTCAATGGCCAGAAGCGCACCAACCAGACGCGTGGCGCAAATCAAGGTGGACACGTGGCGATGCAAACGGTGAACCATCGCCCCACTTTACCCATTACGTGCGAGAATCGAGGAGACGCAGTTAAACACCAAAGGTTACGGATGCCTGGTCAAATCCAAGTCATAAATGGATCCCCACCTTCATCACGTCCTATCAAAATCTCTCATGCGGGCAAATGAGGTCATCCGTCAGCACTGACGTCATTCACTCCAGCAGGAGCATCTTCCGACTAATCTAGTCCTCACTCGACTCTACGACTCGACTAAGCACTCAGAGGCTACTCCTAATAGGAGCGCTGGCCGTGCACTCGAAAACTTCATGGACATGGAAACATTTCAACAAGGTAATTGCACTTAAACCCCTCACTAGAATCAACGATTCGATTCTGGACTTGGGGCTACTCCCATAGGGAGCACTGAAAGCATACTCAGCTGAAACAAGCAAAAGACGATAGCAGTCGAAAATATTCATAGTCCCCACTCGAGTCGATGACTCGAATAGGCACTCGGGGGCTACTCCCATAGGGAGCATTGGCCGCGCACCCTATAATTTTATTTTACTAAATGTGTGTTGACTACGTCCGCACTCGAAAGCATTGGTGACTCTGCCCCATATTTTCTAGCAAAGAGACTGCATCTCCTAGGCCACCCTAATCATCTCCGCGATGACAAAATTCGGATGCCATGCTTACAACATGAAGATAAGACTTGAAAAAGGCATGGCAACGCACCTGCTGCGCTCTACCAGAAACAATCTGTTCCCGCAGGTACGATGAAATAAGCCTTGACAGACACGTCGAGTGCTCACATTTATATACTGGAATTCGATTCTATAAGACCTCTGTGGCATGAGTCGAATTACACCAGCACTTTTCCGAATTCGAGTCCGGGGACTTGAGTATGAGTAGATTGTTTTGTTTTGCCCTAAGGTAGTTACCTGATACCGGTACATCAAATGAATCAGGAAGGTATATCGACAATCCCTATGACATAAACTAAAGCACCCAAAAATGCATATGGCTATGCACTCAAATGTTTCATAGTCTCCACTCGAATTTACGATTCGACCGGACACTCGGGGGATACTGACGTGGGCATACCCTACAGGTACTTGTGATCAGCATATACGATCCATCCCAAAAGAAACCCACGATGTTGCTAAGGCCCAATCGAATTTCGGGTGGCCTAGGAGACTTCGACTCCTTGAAGAACACGACAAAGTATAAGATAGAAGTTTGAAGGGAAAACTCTAATATGTAACCAACTCGGCCTGCTATCCCAAGAGCTAGCCTATCTATATAAAGGCTAGGAGGGGCAGCGAGGAGGATATTCGCAACCCTAGTTTCCCCACCATCGCCATATTGCATCTACGCACCCCTGTAACTTTCGACTCCTCGATATTTACAACAACAGACAAGCAGGAGTAGGGTCCTCTATGAGGCCTGGACCTGGGTAAACCTCATTTCACCTGAGTGCTTGTTTGCTAGCCGATCGATGCATACATTGCTCCCTACTTCCTCGAACCTAAGTCCATCAACGATGGGCATTGATGAGTTAACGCCTCGTCAATCTTTGACTAAAACTATCATCCCTAAGATGGTTTAGCGATCACACGATCCCTTTATACTATATCATCCCCGATCATCATGGACTTTGATATAGCTGCCAGGGTAGACTATACTCCATCAATCACAACTTCTTGTGAGTCATGCTTGATCCTTCAATATTATTGTGTTCCATGGCAATGTGGGTACATGCTAGGCTCGCTAACTCAACTTAGTGTATTCGCGGTGCATACATGGCTTGCACCTACTGTATGCAAACTTCGATATGTCTAGCATCCGATCGTTATGGCTTGCTTCATAAAGATGAAATTTCTTGGTGGTGCACACTAACGGGAGAACACTGCGGTTGGTATTTTAATAGGTATCATCTTATTAATGCTAATGTTAGGGTATCTAATAATAGTAAACAACAAGATGTATAAACTATCAACATCATTTGCAGAAAAAATGGTATGATATGGTCTTATTCATGCGCCTTGATCTCCATCGAGTGCTCTGGAGTGATCTCCATCTTTCCACCGGTATGGAGTCAAGTCCACGACGCCACCAGTTCACAGTTCATCACGAATATGACTTTTACTATAGTAATTACCAATATAAACAAAACTACTTTACCTTTACTATGAATAGGACCATATCACATCATCTGCCTCCTGCAAAACAAAGTTAGATGCCTCTATCTTATCTTTTGCAAGTTTTACGTGGCTATTAGGCTTTCTTGACAAAACTGTTTCTACCTACGAACTTCCAACCACAACATGGACCAGACAGTTATCTCTATTGCACTCCTTTCGGAGACCTTCATTGTAAATACTATATCAACTATTGAATGAGAGACAGACACCCGCTAGCCACTTATATTGTACAAACCATGTGTTGTGCGTGAAACCAGTCTCACATAAGATGACGCGTAAGGTCGGTCTGGGCCTCTTCATCAAACAATGTCGTGATATAAACAAGTACACGCGAGAGGGTAACAAGTGTAGGATCAATTCCCACACAATCAACGTGTGTATTGACCGTACAGAAGTACTACACATAGATTTGCTCTGATACCACTGAAGGGGTTCTGTGGTAGAAAACAAAAAATTCCTACGAAGAACACACCTAGCCAGGATCTATCTATGAGTAAAGCTGCAAGAAAGAAGGTTTCGGTAACATATCCTTGTAGACCAAAAGCTTCTGACGTTCCAAGATGAACGTGGATGAGGCAGTCGACACCATTGCTAACCTCAAGGTCGCAAAGCTCCTCGCAATTAACCACTTGTATTGGTCCTTGTACAACAACCCAGGTGCCACTAGTGGAAGCACCTATGAGGTTTTGCACATGTGCTATGTAAGAAGACGACTTTCGGTTCCCCGATCCCTGTCGGGAGTGCGGAAGTAGATCTCCACCTGGCTCCAACTTTTGCAACACCTCTGAGTGTCGCAACAAAGTTATCTCTTGCGTTATAGTCCTTCCAAGGACCGCGCCACCACAAAAGGCAATGAGAGAAATATTATTCTAAAAGGAAAAATTCCTTAGATAAATATATCAATTGTTGTGTTCTTTTTCCCACCAATATAGACCCCTATATATAGGTGAAAAGGGAGGACTCCCTTCCCTGAAGTCCCGAGGTGGGAATAAAAGAAAAGGAGAAGAGGGGAGAAGTTGGCTTGACCAGGTAGAGGCGGCGGTGGCCGGCCTGGGCTCCCCCCGCGCCAGCCCGCAACCCGTCTGGCTCGCGCGGCAGTTGTTGCTGGCAAGGTGGGTCTTGGCCTAGTGGCCCGCCAACACCCGTGTGGGCTGTGGAGGGGCCCACTAGAACTTGCTAGCTAATTCCCGCCCACGCCGTACCGGCTTGGGCCGGCCCGCCTATGCCCGTGCCAGCCCGTGTGGGCCATCTAGCCGACAAGGACAAGTAGTTGTGGATGTTTGCTTCCCTATGGGTATCTTCCCTCTAGGTTGTTTCCCTCTAGGGATTCGGCCCAATAGAGGAAGTTTCCCCATAAATATTAATTTAAGATATTTATTGAATATATCTTAATTCATAATTAACATCTATAAGTGCATATTACAAATCTCTATTAATCTGAAACACCTTTCAACTTCTTTCTTTCTCCAAACCACTTCGGATTCACTTCGGAACTATTCTGGCATTCTCTCTTTCATACTTTGTTGACTCCATTCAATCAAAAGATATACAAATATCTTTGTACCATTAAGTGTGTTACCCCTACGGTTCAGGAGTATCACAGACATGATCAATACCTCTCTCGGATCAATGATCATTAGCGGGACCGGGATGCCCATAATGACCCTCGCGCATTCGACGATGTCTGTTGTCATTTGAAACATAAACGTTGAATCCAAATACCTTTATTACTTCGACACATGACTTGTCCGAGATCTGATCATCGGTATCTAATGCCTTGTTCAATGCCGTTATGGACAAGTGCAGTTTTATTCATTCATTGATATTCCATCCCGTGAACTAGTCACATGTTGCGTAACATTTATTGATGTAATATCATTGAGTGGGCCCAGTGTATCTTCCTATCATGTAGGTGAAAAAAAACCCGATCTTGATGCATAGGCCTCAACTATTCCTCTAGAATACCCAACGTACATCTTTATAACCACCCAGTTATGATCATGACGTTTGATGCAGTCAAAACAACCTCGGGTGATAGTGATTAGTATGATCTCACAGTGAAAGGAATATGATACTTTGTTTCTAACTATTGCAATGATGAACATGTGACTGTGATTGTGCTGCAATACTTATATTGGGTAATGTCCATCACATGATTCATCAATGATATGACTTCACTGTAAGTCGGCATAAATGTACGATGATCACGAAACCTTGATCAACAACTACCCAATGAACTCATTAAGTAGAGGCTACTAGTGACTCTGGTTTGTTCAATATCACACATGTATCAATTTTTCCGCTTGATACAGTTATATCATGATACAAAACTATTATGAACTTACTGAGAGATGATAATAAACACCCTTTATTATTTTCCTGTAGGGCATATCTCCTTATGGTATGGATTGTTTATGGTGCTTTATTTAAAATGCTCGATTGCGAGGAGTACAACTATTATGATTGTGACAAGTGAAATTATTATAATTATGAGGATTATCTGAACAACTACATCTTAATAGGCAAGTGCGCTATCATAAACTTCCTATTATTTTCCTACACATTGTAGTACTATTTTTGTAGATACATGTGTTGGATTTATTTATGCTATGTTATACCCTATGTATAGTGGTAGGAATATTACTACTAGTTAAGCCACCTTATGAGTACATGTGCTTAGCCATGTTATTTTTAGACGATGGTTGGGATTATACCAAGAGAAAGTTGTTTTTAAAGTAATTGTTTTGTGAAAACCAAAGCCAACTTAACTAATGAACCTCGTAGGTCTAATTGGCTGTGCTATGGATTATGCTGAGTGGTTACTTTTGTATCACACTTCTGGATGGCCACCGAAGACACTGAGAAAGGATTGGTTTATTTATTTGGTAGATTACGTGTACAACCATCTGTTAGTGAGATTTTTGTGGCTGGTTTGACTTAGTAGGTTGCGGTGACTCGAACACACGTAGCTAGAGATGTAATGAATGTTAGGTTGGAACGGTGTGTGTCGGGTTTGGGATATACTTCCCGAATTGTCTCATCTTTGACTTCTCTTGACCATTGTGCAAAATGAGTGTAATCGTAAAAAGGGTTGACGAAGGATAGTTTTCACGATCCCTTAGTAGTCTCACTTCCGAAGGATGGAAGAGAGTTTATTTGTTTGGCAATCATCTCGGGCTAGCAAGTTTAGATTACTCTAAGACAAAGACGAAGATATAAGTGTAATGAGGATGATTCCCTCAGACTTTATTCATAGGATGACTGGGATATCTTATAGGATGTTTACAAGAGGTCTTGGTGGGTTTATAGTGATATCCGACGACAGATGAAGCTAGAGCTCTGACTAAGGAAAATGGTAAAGACCCATGCGTCTATGGTGTGTCCTTTTTCATGTCAATGTTCTTCAGTATTTATAGGTGTTGATGGTGGTGGAGTCTCGCTTAGTCACATTAGGTATTCATCTTGACTTGCAAGCAATCTTGATCTCCGATCTCTCCTGGACATACGTCTAGTCTTCGAGATCTCCAGAGATTCGTCTTGCAGCCCCACATGTCAGGTTAGTTGAGGTAAGATCGGTTGTGAGCTTCTAGATGCATGCCTTCAGGTCCTTGATTGTAGAGGTAGGTGTGGGCAGGAATTGTGGGTTTAGGCCCATGTAAGGTACATGCCTAAGTCCACCCATCATCGGCAAGCCCCTAGTCAGTCCCCTTAATAAGACGACCTCCATTCCATTAGAATTTCTTTTAGCTCGTACCCAACCTCCCCCTACTAAGATCGATGGCTTCTTCTTAGTCTTGAGGTGTGAGGTCTTGGTTCAAGGTCTCCCGCATGTGCTGACATCTTGATCAGACAGACCTTTCTGTGTGCCTGTCTCATCTCAGATGTCCTAGGGTAATGGGATTATGATGAGGTCCTGTAAAGGGTTAATCACAAAAGGGAAGAAAATGATCCTTCTATGTAGCGGTGTGAGTACCTTAATGACCAGAGGAGGTCTAAGGAAGAGATTCTTATATGACATGGAGTACCGAACCAAGAAGTCGATAAGGTATTCGTAAATTCAGCTCTTATCATGTTGGAACCTTGCCTATGGACCCATTTGACGCAGTGAGGTCATAGCATGGTTTAGGTCTGGTCTAGGATGATGTAATCAGTGACCCTAACAACTGGGTTAACTTCCACGATGATCTTAGAAGGTCTGCTGCGATGATATTTTCCGTGGCCATGAAGACCTCCATATAAACCGGTTGAACTGGTCTTTCCAATAACTGTTGCTTCTTAGAGCTCTTTCTACCGCGTGGGAATATGTTCTATGTGGTGAAATTTAAGGTGATGATCATAATGATATTCCTGCCCACGATACTAACTCATAGGACATGACCTTGTGTGAACTTGGAGTAAATCTTCCGCCTTTGATGACACGATTACCTCTTAGGCCGTTGTCCTTAAATGGAGTTCTCTTCGACTTTGTAATTTGTTCCCATAGACATGATCTCATGAGTCGCGACCTTCTAGAACTCTTCTCCCATAAATACTACTACTCATATATTTCCTTTAGCAACCCTTCTAACTCTCCCATTGCCTCACCAGGAAAAAAACCTTGCTTCTGAGCATCTTCTTCATGGTCACTGGCATCAGCTCTCTCCAACGAAGGGAAATCAGGCATACGCAAAATAGGGAGATGACTGCCTCTATATGAGGCGGTTATCCTCAATCGCCTAAGAGATATTCAAGCTAAAAGAATCACGATGGTGAACAATGTTCCGGCAATGTTTTCAGGAAGCGTCCTGATGACTACAAGTGCGCAGATCGATTGTAGATAGTTTCAAAATAAGAGTATCAAACCCACAAAGAGCTATTTGGTTAAGGTCTTTATGCCCCTTGTCACTGTCTACCAAAGGATACTTGTAAGCCGCCTTATATTTCAAGTAAAGGGTGTTTAAAAGGTTTTTGGTTGAATACAGAAAAGTAATTAAAACAAGTAAAAGAAAATAAGTAACAAAAGCGTTTGGAATGGTAGTTGAACTCAATAAGGCTAAAAGCATTCTCAGGGATGTAGGATACACCACTAGCCTGTTGTAATTAATCATAATTAGGATAAGCTATTTATTATGTCATGACATGTGTCGAGAGAGCTCCATAATAAGATGTTCACTACAAGGCTCGTAGGCAATCACTTTTTGGAGCTAGGAATGAGGTAATCTATAAATAACCACCGCGATGTCTGAGAGAAGTCACCCGTAGAGACCACCGTAGTTAAGGGTCTCCCCGTGGATATCGTAATTAGCTTAGTGAATCTCTCTTTATTCCTCCTTCGACCATGCAGGTTGCTAGCCGATCCTTCTAGTCACAATAGCTCTGGGCACACTTACAAACACGTCCAAATTATTTTACGCTTTTCCTTAGACCTGAAGGCAAATGATATGTGGCTGACTATACATACCATCTAAAGAGAGAGAGAGATCAAACACACATCATAGATCCATATATCATAAACACAAGTAATAGATCATCTTTATTTCATTTCATAATAGTGTTAGGGTTTCTCCGTCTCCCCAAGAACGAATGGAACTTCTCACACGTGGAAGAAATCAACAACATCATCATAATAAAATGGATGGATAAAACTACGACGATGAATCTAGTGCAAACCACAATTGAATCTAGAATTACAACAAGATCTAATGACTGGAAGATGGGGATAGTAGTGGTGATGCCGATGTAGTGGTTGATTATGAAGGGTATGATGCGATGTCCTCTAATGATCCATGAAGCAGCAAGGATTTTCCCCTCTCCAAGCTCCTCCTCCATATCCCTTTCTGGTGTGTGGTTTTTTGTGGCTGGAAGTTTCTGTAAATGTCGTATTTGTGATCCGTCTTCGCGAGGTGAAAGTATTTGACGAGGCGGACATGCTACCACCTCGTATGGGTGGACGGTATGGGAAGGATCCGCCCGTACCAGTGGTTGTTATGACTTCTTTGTCCTCCAATGCATGTGCATATTTCCCAGGTGCAAAGATAAATCAATTAAATGACTTCTATCACTTTAAAATATCATATTACAACATAATATGATAGGTCCAATTGATATGTTCATAAGAGACTAAGGAATTCGGGATCCTGTTGAAACGAGGACAAAACGAGGACAAAAGGTGCACACAAACGCAGTAAAATACCAAAACCCTACTCTACTTATGCAGAAACGAAAGGTAAATATGCTTCAATTTTGGACTCATCAACTCGCCTAGGCTAGACTATTGCTCGTCCATGAGTAAGATGGTGGATTATGGACAAGATCATCATGTTTATGAGGCACAAGTCGTTACAATAAATGAGGCAAAAATGGAAATAGGAGTACAATATCAGATGTAGAGTTACATAGGGAGTTTTATCACACCTTTATACATCACATGACTTAGAGGCTTCCACACCTTTTTGTATTAATGAAGTTATAAGAAGCTTTTAGTGATTAAACATTTAATATAATCATAAGGTTAAAATGGTTGAGCACTTGATTTGAGTAATGAAGATTCATGATCATTCTTTTTTCTTTTTCTCTTTTCAAGCTTGTACTTTTCTTTTGCCTTGAATTTCTCTTGATAGTTAATTTTTTTTAACTCTTTTCTCTTTCTTATTTATATGTAGCAGATCTACTTGATCATACTCCCTACTTTTTTATGGCTCTTGTAAACTCAAACCTGTGACTATAATATGCTACCAAGATTTTTCTTCTCATAATATAATCAATACTTTTATTGGTGTGGAACACCCTAAAACCATAACAGTTCTACAAGTATCATAACACTCAACCTAATTCAATCATCTAATATAATAGTCATGAGTCAAAAGATTACTTCAAATATTGTAACGTCTCGAAACTCAACGGATATAATTCTTTCCTTGAATAGAAGGGAGCTTGAAGATGATGCAACTAATGAAAATTCTTGAATTAAAATCTAACATGTGTGGGGTAAAGTAAACATGCTAAAACTGTAAGATAGATTACAAGATCTTCACAGATCGCCCCAAGCTTGGAATCGGGGAGGATCCCAAAAAAATCCTTGTGAGTACCTACTCCTTCTTGGGAGTGAAGAAGTCACCATCTTCTTCTTCCTCTTCTGTCTTGAGGTTGCAGGCATGAGAAATACATGCGAATCAAGTGGACAATTTTGTGATGCTAACATGTTATTCTTTAATAATTTTTCTTAGCATCTTCCTGTCATCGGCTATCTCCATAATAATCTTGGTTAACAGTTGGATTCTACCATCGATGTCATCGACCTTCTTTTCTAGGTCTTTTCTCATCATCCATAGTTTCAAAGCTTTGGAAATCTTTTCAAGGTTCTTGATCTTTTCCCTAATCTCATCCTGTTTTTCCTCTTTCTAAGAAGAGGATCTAGGAGGAGATTTGAGAGAGGATCCGCGAACGTTATACCTGTAGGGCTTGAGTGGGGTTCTTCTTTGTTCTTCCTTTGCTCCACGTGTCGGAGCATCTCCAACTTGTGCGGAAACATATCCTCCCAATTTGGGAGTGGAACCACTTCAGTAGACTCTCTAGTGTAGAAAGACAAAGAATCCTGCTCGAATTCCCTTCTTTTGACTCGTGCTGCAGGTACATCTTCCTTCTTGGTCCAAGTCTGCTTGATATGAAAAGACTGCATGGTTCTTGAACGATCAAGTGAGATCTAAGGTGTCATAGTAGAAGACAAAGAAAGAAAAACCCTAGATCCGAAAAATGATGGCGGAAGACAAAATGGAGAAGAGGTGATATCAAAAGGGAAAAATAAACCTAGATAAAAAGAGGTTTGAAGTTGGTCATGGGTAATGGTACGGGCGGGCCCCGTCCGTATCATGCGCCCCAACCTTCTTTTTTTAATAGATCGTAAATAAATGAGGAAGATATAGTTCTAGCAACGACCTGCCGTAGGGGCAGCTGCAACCGTATGGCCCGGTCGTATCTAAGTGCGAGAAAATAAATACGGGGTACTAACGGTTTAACGACCACTGGTACGGTTGTACGCGCCCGTACCGCCAGGTCGTACCAAGTTCTAGAAAGCTGGAAAAAAGTGAAAGCAGTGCCGAGCGTGTAATGACCACTGGTATGGGCGCGTCCACCCGTGCTGCCCGCCCGTACTAGGTCGAAAACACCTAAAAATTCAAAAAAATAAGAGGGAAGAAAAGAATACATCAAGACGATCCGAATAGTTCTTAGAACTACAAAAATAAAATAGCTAAGACATTGTTATGTCACTTTGTTTGATATATTCCTCAAGCAATATTAAGGAAGTTAGCTCCACTGTGTTGACTTCCCCAACTCAATAGTGTTTTAAATGCTACCCATTAACAATTCAGGACAAAGAGGAAGAAGTAGTATTTTTCAACTTTACAGCTCTCGAGGGGTATTCCTCCTCTACTTCATAAGGTCCTTGGAACTTGGATTTTAGCTTTCCTGCAAAAATCTTAAGCCTAGATGAAAGAACATTTCAAGATCTCTAGTGTTTTGTGTGTTAGATAACAATACCGTGGAGTATCACATGTGTGCTAAGTGCTGCAGATAAGAAACATGTTGTTGAGGGCCGGATAATCCGCCCCTATCAAGGGCTGAATAATTCGGCCTGACCCTTTTGCCCAAAGTTCGATGCGGTGTGAGCCTCTATCTGGGGGTGGATAATCTATCGGATTATCCTGACCACCCTGCCCAAGACGTTGGCTCGTACGTCTCCTAGAGAGGGGGCGGACTTTCCTCCGGATTGTCCGGCCAGGGCCGACGATTTTGCTCGGGCTGGAGAATCCGCCCCAAAAGGGGGGCCGGATAATCCGCCCCAAGGAAAAGTTGCTAAGGGAGCCTCAGCGCGACCTTATGTGTCGGGGCGGAAAATCCCCCGGATAATCCGAGGCTAGGGCGGAGTTTTACCCCCAGCCAGACAATTCGTCCTTCACTTGGGCCGGTTAATCCGGCCCCAGACTTCAGCAACGGCTCTGTTTGGACAGGGGGCATAAAAGCCCCAATCACCCCTCCTGTCAGATCTTCTTGATTCATTCGAAAAATCACTGGTCTGTTGCAAAAGCTCTCATTCAAGATCTCCCACTTCAACCACCCAAAGGCTTCGATCTTTGGGGGAATTGAAGGAGGAGACTTCATCCATCGACATCACGAATCAAGCGGTTCACTTCCGCTCCATTCACTTGGAGATTTCTCGATCTAGTATTCTTGTTAATATCTAGATCTAGTGTTTCGATATTGATAACATTTGTTCTTGTGGCAGCTTATTGTCATTATGGGAGCCTCCAATTCAGTTGTGGAGTTATTGCCTACTAGTTGTGTAAAGGCACGGTTCCCGCCTCGAAGGGTTCCAATAGTGGAAAGGTGGATCAGGCCTTTGGTGGCAAGATCCATTGGAGAACAGGGTGAGGCCTATTGTGGCGTGGTGGTATTAGTACCGCCCATCCCTCCAACGCAGATGTACTTCCATTAACAAGGAAGGAACTGCGGTAAAACAAATCATGTGTCTCCGCGTGCTCCACTACAGTTTCCTCGTTCCTCACTCTTACTCGCCTTTACTCGCTAGTAGTTAGGTTTGCATATAGGGAAATTCTACGTAGTTGCATATCCAGAGAATTTACCTTTTGTGTCAAGCCTAAAATTGAAAAAGCATTAAAATTTCAAGTAGCACCTATTCACCCCCCCTCTAGGTGCCATACGATCCATTTCAATTGGTATCAGAGACCCGGCTCTTTATTCGGGGATAACATCCTAAGAGAAGTATGGGTACTAAGGAAAATGGGAGTGAGGTTGTAGACAAGGTCACAATGGATGACCTCAAGACGTTGGAAACAACCTTGTTGAAATCCTTTGAGAGCAAAATGGAAGAGATGCAGCAAATGATTGCTCGTCTCACCTCATCTACATCCCCACCTCCATCTTCTTATGAGGCCACCACTCCTCTATCTAAGGATAAGGCTCATGCCGGCCCTAAGGAAGACGAAGTGGCGGGGGAGAAAAATAATGGCTCCTCTTCCAAGAAGGGAAGTGGTAAGGAGGATTATAGTGAGGTCTCTCACCTATATTCTCCTGACCCTCCTATCCCCCATTCTCATATAAACAATAGAGGTGATCCACCCAAGCTTACTGCATCCTCATTTAATCAATGGCAATTCTTAATGAAATCTCATGTGTGCAGTTCATCGGTTGAGCTTTGGAGGATCATTGAAGATGGCCTCCACATTGGAGACCCCACTAACTTGACAAGAAGATAAGTTGTGGACAATCAACTAAATGCAACGGCTCTTCACATGATTCATCTTGGTGTGGGTCCCCCAAGGACATGCCACATATTGAGCACTTTAACACCACCAAAGAAGCTTGGGATGCTCTCACTGACATGTTCATCGGCAATGAAAGCATGATAAGAAATAGCTATGATGCTCTTAGCAATGAAGCTGAAGGTTTCTACATGTTGGATTGTGAGGACCATGAAGACATGTATAGAAGACTCAAAAGCATTGCAACAACCTTTAGAAAGCATGGAGCCACTCACATTGATGATGCGTGGATCAAAAGGAAATATGTGAGTGCCCTCATGCCTTTTGAGCCCACGAACTTGAAGAGTTTACAAGGGAAAGACAACCACCATCAAATGACTTCCAATGAAGTCATTCAAGAAATGGCAGCCTTCAAAGTTGCAGCTAAGAATGCCGAAGATGCTCGTGCTCGAGCAATTGGGATGCAAAAGGGAGTTAATGTTGCTCTAAAGGTCAATGTTGTTGAACAAGATGAGGATGATAGAGGGTATGATGTTGTCTCCATGAGCTGTCCCGAGGAGGTCAAGCATGCTCATGGTGAGTACATGGCTTTCTATGCAAGAAACTTTTGGAAGGACCCAGTTAAGGCCAAATCTGAACTTGAGCACAAGAATGGGTCAAGTGGGCGAAAGGAGAATGGCCCAAAACTGAGAACTTGCTACAATTGTGGAGACCGGATGCACTTTGTGGCTGAGTGTCCCTATCAAAGTAGAGACAATGGGGGCAGACTCATCCTCAAAGAAAAGTCTAAGGCGCCTTGAAACAAGCCATTTGTTGAGAAAAATGGTCCTTACAAGAAGCAACCTAAGATTGTCTTGGTGGCACAAGAGGAATATTCATCCGAAAGTGAAGATGAAGAGGATGAAGATAGCTCTCAGGAGGTGGCTGCTATAGCCACCACATCTAGCCCCAAATCACTCTTCGACTCTCCCGACGAAAATATCATCAACAACAACGTCACTTGCCTTATGGCAAGAGGGTCCGAGGTATCATCTTCTATTTCCTCATTTCCTAAGACTACTATGAATGTTGATATGGATGATCATACAAATCTTAGGATAAAAGAAGAATTTATTGCTTTGGACAATTTTTTCACTAACTTGCAAGGTGAGCACAAACTTCATTTTGATGCTCTTATGAGTCAACTTGCTCACTCCAAAGAACTTATCAAAGAAAAGGGAAGAATTGAAAGAGAAGATGCCTTGGAGATAGCCTCTTTGAAGAACTCTCTAGAGGAAGAAGAGGAAGCTTGAGTCTCTTTAGAGGAGAAACTTGAGTCAATTGAGGAGTCCCATGAAGAGGTTGTTTCCCAGCTCATAAAGGAACATGACAATGCTCTTGCTAAGTCAAAGAAACTAAAGAAGGAGAAGATTCACTTTGGGATGCTCATGCTAGACTCTCAGAGAAGTTTGAGAAACTTGGCATTGCCTACAATGCATTGGAGAGTGAACACTCTACTCTAAATGAGTCTCGTGATCAGCTCCAAACTCAATTGCACAAGTATGATATGCCTAGCACCTCCACACCATCGTGTGGACATGAAGATATTATTGAGGAAAACACAAGATTGAAAGAAGAACTTGTCAAGGGATCTCAACCCAAGGGTAAGGAAGTCCTAAATGAGATTCTTAGAAAGCAAAGGACAAACAATGGAAAAGAGGGTATTGTCTATGTTCCCAAGACAAATAAGAAGAATAAGAAGAAGAAGAAGAAGAAGAAGAAGAGCAAAACTGCTCAAACAAAGACAAGCACCACAACTAATGACAAGACTAACTATGTTGGTTTTGCAGGGCCTAATAATCCTAATTATGAATTATTTTGTGATTACAACGGTGATGTCTATGCTAGTTATGTTGGCCCATTTGATAGTTACAGTTCTTGGTCTATTTGGGTTCCTAAGACCCTTGTTACTAACATGAGAGGATCCATTGAAAACTGGGTATCTAAAACCAAGAAGTAGCTTTCTTGCGGCGCTATACTTCCGGTGGGTCCAAATGGGTTCCCGATAGCGGGTGTGCTAGTCATATGTTCGGAAGCAAGGAGATCATCTCGGAGATGCGGCCTGAAGGAAATATGCCCTAGAGGCAATCATAGAGATGATTGTATTTCATGTGTATCCATGAGTTATTATAATGTTCCTTGAATATCCATATACCAGGCAACTTGTATTGATTGACAATTATGTGAATTGTTTGTGAAACTCTTTACTTGTATGGTTATCTAATAATTGTCCCTAGTCGGAGTTCATGCGAGGACAAACGTGAATATTAGACTAGCACATCGATTGGTTGATGACTATGTTTCACAAGTCATTGACATGGAGATGTCAAACCAATGATGTGGACACATGTTATGAACATGGGGTTGGACTGACCCAACATGAGACTAGCAATAATACTTGCAGCTCTCTCTACACATCGTGTACGTTTTGTCCTTAGACCTGAGATTGTCGCATGTACTTGAGATGTGGATCGACCTACTTTGGGGCTATCAAACACTACTCCGTAACTGGGTAGTTATAAAGGTAGCTTTCGGGTTTGTCCTGATACATGCTGCAAGGCATCGGTCAATCAAGATGGGATTTGCCCCTCTCTACTTGAGAGAGATATCTCTGGGCCCCTCGAGTGATCGGATCCAGAAATGCATGGCCGTGCTACATATGGTTAAGAGTTAACCTAGTAAAGGGATTCTGAATCATAGTATCGAGAAAGAGAGGTCAGCTTAGAGCTAGACCAAATATCGTGAGGCAAAGGGAAAGACATGTACTCAACCTTGTGATGGTTCGTCCGAATGATCTTTATATGCGTTTAGGAGTTGGCACGTCTTGCTAGAGGCCGCTACCAACTATTGACGGAGTAAGTGTACTCGCGTCATGTCTATACGTGTATGAACCTATAGGGTCACACACTTTAGGGGCTGGAAGCCTAATGAGGATTGGATCCGAATTAGACCAGGCTTAGGCTGCTAATGGGCTGCTAATGTAGAAGCCCACCAGGGATGCCTATATAAGAGGGAGTGAGGCGAGCTGAAAAGGAGAGAGCATTCCACCCAGCCGCCACTCCTCTTCCGCCTGTGTTGCACGCGCAGACCTAGCAGTCTGGCGTGTAACGGCTTCCACTCCGGACGTGTGGATACCTCGGAGGTGCTGCATCTGTAGCACTTGGACGAGCCGCGCAAAGGGGAGCTGCTCGTGGGACGAGGACGAGGAGGAGACGTAGAACATCTACACTGCCGCAACGTGCTTCATCGAGTTCCGCACCTGCGCGTCTAGCGGTAATCCCGTGATCTATGACAATAGTATTCCTGGTTGACGCGGTAGAAAATTTTGATTTTACGCTAGTGTAGCCTACCCGTAACCCTTCAGTGGTATCAGAGCCGATGCTATTCAGTCATAGGTTTGGGAAGTTTGCATATGGTGATATGTAGATTGATATGAATGATATGATCGTTTGTATGGCGGTGTTTCTGGATTGATCTATGATCTTACTTTCCGTGATCGTGATTCTAAGGTCGTCGAACGACTTACCCCTACCGGTCGGTTTCCGCCATCGGGGTAGACAGTGACACATAAATCCTTCTGAATCACGCGAAGATCAATATGATTGATCGAATCGGGAATTAGATCTGAATCGACGTACCGTGATCAAAGGAGTTTGGTCGAATTGGAACTATGGTCGGTTTATGGTAAATTGGATTTGCCGATCAAAATCCTTAAAGGTACCGCGAGGGGCGCTGCCCCTTCGAACCCCGCAGGGGGAGACCCCCTAGACCCCCCTTAGTCGTAGCCCCCTTTTTTGTATCTCGTTAAGGTTCATAGGTGGTACGATTTCACATGATCCGGTAGAATGCGATTCTATGCACAACTTGTTTTTGCAGGATTTATGTGATCAGTATGGCCCAAAAATGTATGTGATGCATGTATGTATTTTTCATGACCTGCGTGTCGTGAGTTGGGCAACACGGCTGGAGCCATATGTGTTGTCAATTATTGTAATGGCCTGCGTGCCAACTTGTGATGATCCCAATACAATGTAATTTTGATTACTAGATGTTAGGAGTAATAGCTTGTATTAGTTCTTGGAGAACTCATCACTTGGAGGATGGCTCGCATAGAGCATGAAGATGGCGATCATCATGGTGGACAGGTTCTATGGCGATGGAGATCACCATGAGAAAATGGGCCATACTGTATCACATCTATGTGAATGCTATTCTTATACGTTTTACTACTATGCATGCTTAGATGATAGAAGTAGAACGATCCCTCACAAAGTTTAAGTTAAACCATGCCCTCCCAACCAAACCTTGCACCATCCTATGCCCTGTACAATCGTTGGTGGGTCTATGAAATTAGGGTGCCACGGTTTTCCTTGGCTGGATGGGTTTGTATCGGATACCTACACGCATAAGGGTTGGTGAGCTTAACAAGGTCATCTTAACAGTTAAGGACCTTGGGGCATAAAGGTTGGGCGCCTAGTTTTGACATAGAGATGTCACCCAACAACAAGAGTCATATGTGATATGATTAGCAAAGGTTGCTTACCGATTTACCTTGTCTTCTAGCAGTGATGCTAAAGCTCACTAGTCGACTTGTTAATTGGGGATCTTGAATCACTTAGTATCAATAGATGGATGTTGATTTAAGTGGGAGTATATGCTATTAAATTGTTTAATATGTTTTACTCTTTCATGGTTACATGGCTTAGTATTTTGCATATTTTTTGTTGTAGATCAATGGCACCGAACAATTCATCACCTTTTGCTTTGCGTTCGATTCTTGAAAAGGATAAACTAAATGGAACAAACTATTCGGACTGGGTCCGTAACCTGAGAATTGTTCTCAGGGCTGAGAAAAAGGAAACTGTTCTAGATACCCCAATCCCGGATGAACCTGCTGATAATGCAACTGCTACCCTTAAGAATGCCTACAAGAAATCATGTGATGAATCTCTTGAGGTCAGTTGTCTTATGCTTGCATGCATGGAACCTGATCTTCAAAAACAGTTTGAGGATCAGGAAGCGTACGATATGATCGTTGCGCTTAAGGACATGTTCCAGACTCAGGCTAGGACTGAGAGGTACAATGTCGCTAAGTCCTTTGTGGAATGCAAGCTGGCAGAGGGAGCAGCTGTAGGCCCCCATGTGATCAAAATGGTTGGTTACAGTCAGACTTTGGAAAAGCTTGGTTTTCCATTAGGCCAAGAGTTGGCCACTGACTTCATTTTGGCATCTCTTCCATCTAGCTATGGGCATTTCATTTCGAACTACCATATGCATGGGGTGGAGAGGGGCCTTAATGAATTATGTGGGATGCTGAAAACAGCAGAATGTGACATTAAGAAGTGTGCAGGGCATAGCCATGTGATGGCTGTGCAGAACAAGCCTAGCTTCAAGAAAAAGGGCACTTCTTGGCAGAAGAAGAAGGGCAAGGCTAAGGATACGATCCCTAAGCCAAACCCTGCACCCAAGCAAAAGGCTGGTCCTGCAGGAGACGCTGAGTGTTTCTTTTGTCACGAATATGGCCACTGGAAGAGAAACTGCAGCAAGTACCAGGCTTCTTTGAAGAAAAGTGGAAGTAAGAGTACTTCCCACTCAGGTACACTTGTTGTAAATGTTGTGGACATTTTTCTCGCAGATTCTTATGTTAACTCTTGGGTATTTGATACCGGATCGGTTGCTCATATTTGCAATTCGATGCAGGGGCTAATAAGGACTAGAGAAGTGCAGAAAGGCGAAGTGGATTTTCGCGTCGGAAATAAAGCAAGGGTTGCTGCATTGTTCGTCGGCGTCATGCAACTTCACCTTCCGTCAGGATTTATCATGGAGTTGAATAATTGTTATTACATTCCTAGTATGGGTCGAAACATTTTATCACCTTCATGTTTGATGAGGGATGGTTATTCATTCGCGAGTACAAACAATGGTTGTGTAATCTCTAAGAATGCTATGTTTGTGGCTGATGCTCCCATTGTGAATGGGTTATTTATTTTAAATCTTGATAATGCATGTGTTTACAATGTTAGTGCTAAAAGGCTTCGGCCAAATGATTTGAGTCCTACCTATCTATGGCATTGTCGTTTGGGGCATATAAGTGAAAAGCGCATGAAGAAGCTCCATGGTGATGGTCTTCTAACTTCGTTTGATTTTGAATCATACGAGACATGTCAAGCTTGTTTACTTGGAAAGATGACCAAGACGCCTTTCAAGGGGTTTCCCGAGAGAGCGACAGACTTGTTGGAACTCATACATACTGATGTATGTGGACCAATGAGCACGACAGCCAGAGGAGGATATCACTACTTCATTACTTTCACTGATGATTTCAGTAGATATGGCTATGTCTACTTGATGAAGCATAAGTCTGAAACTTTTGAAAAGTTCAAAGAGTTTCAAAATGAGGTAGAGAATCAACGTGGCAAGAAAATAAAGGCCTTGCGATCTGATCGCGGAGGTGAATATTTGAGTCACGAGTTTAGCAATCATCTTAAGAGTTGCGGAATTGTTCCACAGCTCACGCCGCCCGGAACGCCTCAAAGAAACGGGGTCTCTGAACGGCGTAATCGAACTTTGTTGGACATGGTTCGATCGATGATGAGCCAGTCGGATTTACCATTATCATTTTGGGGTTACGCGCTAGAAACAGCAGCTTTCACACTAAATAGGGTACCATCTAAATCCGTAGTTAAGACACCATATGAGATGTGGACTGGAAAGAATCCTAGTTTGTCTTTTCTAAAGATTTGGGGTTGTGATGCATTTGTCAAGCGACTTCAGTCGGACAAGCTAACACCCAAATAGGATAAGTGCATTTTTGTGGGATACCCAAGGGAAACCTTAGGGTATTACTTCTACAACCGAGAAGAGGGCAAAGTGTTTGTCGCTCGTAGCGGTGTCTTCCTAGAGAAAGAGTTTCTCACAAAGGGAACGAGTGGAAGGTCGGTGCGACTTGAAGAAGTTCAAGATGAGCCAGTCGGGGATGCTTCTACGAGTGATGCTATTGTAGCAGAACAAGTTGAGGAACCCGTGGCAATAGAAGCACCACAACCACGAAGGTCGGCGAGGCTCCGCGAAGCGCGAGAGTTATTATTGTTAGACAATGATGAGCCTGCGACCTATGCAGAAGCGATGGTGGACCCAGACTCTGAGAAATGGCTGATTGCCATGAGATCCGAGATAGAGTCCATGGGAGACAATCAAGTTTGGAACTTGGTTGACCTGCCTGATGGTTTTAAAGCCATCGAGTGCAAGTGGATCTATAAGAAGAAGATTGATATGGATGGAAATGTTCACATCCATAAAGCTCGACTTGTTGCAAAAGGTTTTCGACAAGTTCAAGGAGTTGACTACGACGAGACTTTCTCGCCCGTAGCGATGCTTAAATCTATATGGATCATTCTAGCCATTGCTGCACATTTCGATTATGAGATATGGCAGATGGATGTCAAGACGGCTTTCTTAAATGGAATCCTTTCTGAGGACGTGTATATGATGCAGCCCGAAGGTTTTGTCGATCCAAACAATGCTGGAAAAGTATGCAAACTTCAAAAGTCTATTTATGGGCTGAAGCAAGCATCTCGGAGTTGGAACATTCGATTTGATGAAGTTGTAAAGGAGTTTGGCTTCACCAAAAACGAACAAGAACCATGTGTGTATAAGAAAGAAAATGGGAAATCACTTGTGTTTCTAATCTTATATGTGGATGACATATTATTGATTGGAAATGACATTCCTATGCTCGAGTCTGTTAAGACCTCATTGAAAAATAGTTTTTCTATGAAGGACTTGGGAGAAGCGGCATATATTCTGGGTATCAAGATCTATAGAGATAGATCAAGGAGGCTAATTGGATTAAGCCAGAGTACGTACATTGACAAAGTGTTGAAACGGTTCAGCATGGAAGAGGCTAAGAAGGGGTTCTTGCCCATGTCTCACGGCATTAAACTCAGCAAGACTCAGTGTCCTTCGACCACTGATGAGCGAGAACGCATGAGTAGGGTTCCATATGCTTCGGCTATTGGATCCATCATGTATGCAATGACATGTACTCGCCCAGATGTTTCCTATGCTCTAAGTGTTACGAGCAGATACCAGGCTGATCCAGGTGAGATTCACTGGACAGCGGTAAAGAATATCCTTAAGTACTTGAGAAGGACTAAGGATATGTTCCTAGTTTATGGAGGTGAGGTTGAACTTGGTGTAAAGGGTTACACAGATGCGAGTTACCTTAATGACTCAGATGACTCGAAATCGCAATCAGGTTATGTGTTTGTCATGAATGGTGGTGCTGTGAGCTGGAAAAGTTCCAAGCAAGATACAGTGGCCTCCTCTTCAACAGAAGCTGAATATATTGCTGCCTCGGAGGCTGCAAAGGAAGCTGTTTGGATTAGGAATTTCCTGATCGCTCTTGGTGTGGTTCCGGGCTCGTCCAATCCCTTGGACGTTTATTGTGACAACAATGGTGCTATTGCACAAGCCAAAGAACCTAGACAGCACCAGAAGAACAAACATATTCGCATGCGCTACCATCTGATTCGTGATTTCATTGATGAAGGTAGTGTCATGTTATGCAAAATACATACGGACTCAAATGTTGTTGATCCCTTGACTAAGCCACTCCCGCAGCCTGCGCATGAAGTGCACACAAGAGCAATAGGTATTAGATACTGTCTAGATTGACTCTAGTGCAAGTGGGAGACTGAAGGAAATATGCCCTAGAGGCAATCATAGAGATGATTGTATTTCATGTGTATCCATGAGTTATTATAATGTCCTTGAATATCCATATACCAGGCAACTTGTATTGATTGACAATTATGTGAATTGTTTGTGAAACTCTTTACTTGTATGGTTATCTAATAATTGTCCCTAGTCGGAGTTCATGCGAGGACAAACGTGAATATTAGACTAGCACATCGATTGGTTGATGACTATGTTTCACAAGTCATTGACATGGAGATGTCAAACCAATGATGTGGACACATGTTATGAACATGGGGTTGGACTGACCCAACATGAGACTAGCAATAATACTTGCAGCTCTCTCTACACATCGTGTACGTTTTGTCCTTAGACCTGAGATTGTCGCATGTACTTGAGATGTGGATCGACCTACTTTGGGGCTATCAAACACTACTCCGTAACTGGGTAGTTATAAAGGTAGCTTTCGGGTTTGTCCTGATACATGCTGCAAGGCATCGGTCAATCAAGATGGGATTTGCCCCTCTCTACTTGAGAGAGATATCTCTGGGCCCCTCGAGTGATCGGATCCAGAAATGCATGGCCGTGCTACATATGGTTAAGAGTTAACCTAGTAAAGGGATTCTGAATCATAGTATCGAGAAAGAGAGGTCAGCTTAGAGCTAGACCAAATATCGTGAGGCAAAGGGAAAGACATGTACTCAACCTTGTGATGGTTCGTCCGAATGATCTTTATATGCGTTTAGGAGTTGGCACGTCTTGCTAGAGGCCGCTACCAACTATTGACGGAGTAAGTGTACTCGCGTCATGTCTATACGTGTATGAACCTATAGGGTCACACACTTTAGGGGCTGGAAGCCTAATGAGGATTGGATCCGAATTAGACCAGGCTTAGGCTGCTAATGGGCTGCTAATGTAGAAGCCCACCAGGGATGCCTATATAAGAGGGAGTGAGGCGAGCTGAAAAGGAGAGAGCATTCCACCCAGCCGCCACTCCTCTTCCGCCTGTGTTGCACGCGCAGACCTAGCAGTCTGGCGTGTAACGGCTTCCACTCCGGACGTGTGGATACCTCGGAGGTGCTGCATCTGTAGCACTTGGACGAGCCGCGCAAAGGGGAGCTGCTCGTGGGACGAGGACGAGGAGGAGACGTAGAACATCTACACTGCCGCAACGTGCTTCATCGAGTTCCGCACCTGCGCGTCTAGCGGTAATCCCGTGATCTATGACAATAGTATTCCTGGTTGACGCGGTAGAAAATTTTGATTTTACGCTAGTGTAGCCTACCCGTAACCCTTAAACCATGATCACATAACCGTCTCTTATGGCGACAAGTCAAAATCTGAGGTATTGGGTCTTGGCAAGGTTGTGGTTGCTCACGTTATCTCTCTCGTGGACGTCATGCTTGTTGAGACCCTCGATTACAATTTACTTTCTGTTTGTGCCCTTGGTAAGATGGGCTTCGCAGTTTTTATTGATGGTGATTTGGTGGTACTCTTGTGGAGCAAGTCTCTAAAGGTTGCTTTCGTGGGATACGTCGAAAATGACCTGTATGTGGTGGACTTCTCAGGGAAAACCACTACAGGCCCGATATGTATTTTCATAAAGGCCGACGCGAGATGGTTATGGCATCACCGACTAGCCCACATTAATATGAGAACTTTGCAAAGTCCTCACAATGGTGGCCACATTCTTGGACTAAAATAAAATGTTTCCTTTGCCAAAGATCGTGTTTGCAGTGCTTGCGTTGAAGGAAAACTGCATGACTCTCCCCATCGACGGAAGACTATCATTTCATCAAAGAGGATTTTGGAGCTCCTTCATGTGGATCTCTTTGGTACTCCATATCATGCAAGTCTCGGTGGGAAGAAATATTACCTCGTAATTGTTGATGATTATTCAAGATATACTTGGGTCTATTTCTTCAGGTTAAAGAGCGAGACTCAACAAACAGTCATAGATTTTGCCAATGAGGTTCAACGTCAACACAATGTCCCTATTTTTGCAATTAGAAGCGATAATGGCTCCGAGTTCAAGAACTACTCTTTGAATGAATTCCTAAGTGAAGAGGGGATAAGACACCAATATTCTGCTGCGTACACCCCTCAACAAAATGGTGTAGCCAAGAGGAAGAACCAGACTTTAATGGATATGGCAAGATCTATGTTGGCTGAATTCAAGTCACCATATAACTTTTGGGCTGAAGCAATTTCTACCACATGCCACTCATCCAACCACCTCTACCTCCGCAAACTCTTGGACAAGACACCTTATGATATACTTACCGGTAACAAGCCAAATATCTCCTACTTCCGGGTATTTGGTTGTAAGTGTTTCTTTCTCATCAAAGGAGGCCGTTTATCTAAATTCGAGTCTAAGCTTTTAGAAGGTATTTTTGTTGGTTATGGTGCCGAATCCCACACTTATAGAGTCTACAATAAGCTCTCCGGAACTGTTGTAGAATCTTGTAGTGTGGTGTTCGACGAAAATGATGGCTCCCATGCGGGGCAAGTTGATGTTTGTGATGCAGATGTTGAAATATCCCAAGATGCCATAAGAAGAATGGGCATGAGATTTTTCCGCCCCATTTAGGAACCCCTTGTGGCGGATTGGGAAGGAAAATTCTCTAATCAAGTAGATCCCTCATCGACACAAGCTCAACATGCTCCAATAGATGGAGAAACTTCTACACCAACACCTCCAACTGCTAAAGATCACCGTTCATCTGCTCCAGAAAGCTCCATGCCAGATTATCCGATGGACACCGGATTATCCGGGAAACCTACCTCAACTGGCATAACTGAAAACGTTGCCAAAGAACTTGATGCAACTCCCAGGCCAGATTTTCTGGGCGACACCAGATTATGCGGCTCCTCTCCAATTCGAGCCAGAAACTTACAAGACAGTGAAGATGGTCAAAATACTCCCAAGCCGGACTATCCGGCCACTCCCTCGGCCAGATTATCTAGCCCTAAAACTTTAGAACAATAGCAGCCTCCTATTATGGCTGATGATCAACTTCAAGGGCAAGATTCATCATCTCCTATTCCTGCTGATCAAGCTGTAGATCAAGGGCAAGCTAGTGATTTCAACGAAGACTCAAATGACGAAGATATTCCTCCAAGAATAAACAAATTGATTGAACTTCGTTGCAAAGCTTGTGCGAAAAGGAATCTTGAATTGAGAGGTTACACGCTTGATAAAGTGGTAGGTGATCTCAGAAGGAGGGTGTCCACAAGAAGGGAGCTAGCAAGCTTCAGTGAGCATCAAGCTCACATAACCATGGTGGAACCCAAGAAAGTGTTTGAATCTCTTGAAGATCCGGAATGGGTTGCTGCTATGCATGAAGAGTCAAACAATTTTGAGTGTAACAAGGTCTAGAAATTAGTGGAGAATGCCAATGATTGCCTCAATGTTATCGGCACAAAGTGGATTTTCAAGCAAGATGAGAATGGCATTGTTGTAAGGAACAAGGAAAGACTCGTGGCACAAGGCTATTCCCAAGTTGAAGGCATCGACTCTGGCGAGACTTATGCTCATGTGGCTTGTCTTGAGTCCATCCGTATATTTCTTGCTTATGCAGCCCATAATAATTTTAAATTACAACAAATGGACGTTAAGATTTCTTTTCTTAATGGTCCTCTACATGAGTTGGTATATGTAAAGCAACCCCCGGGATTTGAGGATCCTAACTTTCTGAACCATGTCTACAAACTCGATAAGGCACTCTATGGCCTTAAACAAGCCCCACGTGCGTGGTATGAACACCTTAAAGAGCTTTTGCTAGATCGTGGCTTCGAAGTAGGGCAAATCGATCCCACTCTTTTTACTAAGAAGGTTATGGGGGAGCTCTTCGTATGCCAGCTATATGTAGATGACATCATCTTTGACTCTACTAATAAAGCTTTTAATGATGAATTTTCAAAGCTTATGACTGACAGGTTTGAGATGTCTATGATGGGGGAATTATGGTTCTTTCCCGGATTTGAGATAAAGTAACTTATAGAAGGAACCTTCATAAATCAAGCAAAATAAATCAAGCAAAATAAATCCAAGACATGCTGAAGAGATTCAAGATGACGGATCTTAATGGCGTCGCCACACCGATGCAAACTAAATGCCATCTTAAACTCAATCCAAATGGTAAATATGTGGACCAAAAGGTATATCGGTCCATGATCGGCTCTCTCCTTTACCTTTCCGCATCTAGACCCGATATTGTGTTGAGTGTAGGTGTGTGTGCAAGGTATCAAGCAGCTCCTAAATAAATCCACTTAGTGGCGGTCAAGAGAATCTTCCGATATTTGGTTCATTCCCCTAATTTTGGCTTATGTATCCCAAAGGCTCCAATTTCTCTCTATGTAGTTATACTGATTCAGATTAGGCTGGTGACAAGGATGATCAAAAGTCAACGTCTAGAGCTTGTCAATTCTTGGGAAGGTCATTAATATGTTGGTCTTCTAAAAAGTAGAATTGTATATCTCTCTCCACCGCCGAGGCTGAATATGTGGCTATTGCTAGTGCATGTGCTCAGTTATTATGGATGAGGCAAACTTTAAAGAATACAATGTCAATTGTGACAAAGTGCCTCTTTTATGTGATAATGAAAGTGCAATCAAAATTGCATACAATCCGGTGCATCACACAAGGACAAAGCACATTGAGGTTCGGAATCATTTTATTCGGGACCATGTCGCTCGTGGTGATATTGATCTCTCTTTTGTGAGCACGAAGAATCAACTTGCTGATATTTTCACAAAGCCACTTGATGAAGCAATGTTTTGTTACTTGAAGAATGAGCTAAATATCATTGATTCAAGGAGCTTGTCATGATTACCCATGCACTCACTCTTATATCTCCTCCTTATTTAGTTTAGGTGTGGGCATGGACATAGGGGGAGTGTGGTCCTAATTAATTGGGCTAACCCTCCCCCATAATGCCGAAAGGAAGTAAAATCATTTCTCTTAATATCATTTTGTGATATGTGAGTTTATTGATGAGTATTGGTCATGAACCCAAGATATATCTTCGCAGTGTCATACCATGCACTACAAGCCTCGGCCACCGCCCTCTTCCATGAGAAGAGTTGGTTCTATGTGGATCTTCGTGGTTTTTCTTGCTCATCTTATGTTTTTATGGAAACAACACTCAATGTTGGCTTTTATTTGATTTGGATCTAGCAATCTTGGGTGTGTAGTACCATCTTAGTTTGGTTGTCTAATCCCAAGCCTTTTCCTATTCCTAAGCCATATTTTCTTGCACACAAGTCCATTGTTTATCTTGTGGGGGTTTTGTTTGGTGGTGCGCGGTCCTGAATCTGTGTGTAATAGAAATCCATAAAACAGGCCGGAAATTCTCTCATCCATCTTCTGCTCCTGAGGGCTTTATGAGGGATGCGCGTGCCAGTGCCCGTAGGCCCCCAGTGCCTCCTATTGCTCATGAGGTGAAGCAGTTGAATTGGTTTCAGCGGAACATTTTGTGTATGGGGGTGGACACTCGGAAGGGGCAGTATGCGGTGTATAAGCAGCGCCACGAGATGGCCCATACTCAGCATCTCATTCTCCATCATGTGTCCAGGGCGTCAGGCGCTCCTCCTGCTCCCACCGCTCCCACACCATATGCTCAGTGGAATTCTTCGTCTAGACTCAACTATGGAGAGCTTGAGCGTCACCTGTTTCTTACCCCGACGAGGGAGCCTACTGCACCAGCTGATGAGGAAGGTGAAGACATCGAGGAGTATGATGATGAGGACGGGGACGAGGAAAACGATGAGTACTATGAGTGATCCCCTTGGGGCGCTAGCATCGCTCTTCTTCCTTTTTGGCGTTTCGATGCCAAAGGGGGAGAAGCAGTTCTATTAGGTCTTTGTGGATTTGCATGGGTCGGGCGTAAGAATTTGCACTTTATCACTTCGGTCTTTTTCTCGCTTGTGCCCATTTAGCATTGAACTTTTATTCGTAATTTTCTTTGTATGAGACTATGTTAATTTGTGGCTTTGGAATTATCTTGTGAATTATTCTCTCGTGATTACGGATCCATTTATCATATTGGGTATGTTGGTTTTCCATCTCTCATGGAATGTGTCTATAATGGTTATCACATTGGATATTCTTATACTATATTGAGGACGCCTCTCTCTCACGGTGGTATGTTTTTTTAGCTAGCTCATCATTTATGTGTAGCTTCCAATCCAATGAAATAGACTTGTACCTACTTGTGTGCATTTGTATTCAAATGAAAATTTCAATTATGCACACATTTAGGGGGAGTCTTTTTCATTTGCTATATGATGTTGTTAGTAGAACTATCTTGCAAATCCTAGTATTGTCATCTAACACCAAAAAGGGGAGATTGAAAGAACATTTTATGATCTCTAGTGTTTTGTGTGTTAGATAACAATACCGTGGAGTATCTCATGTGTGCTAAGTGCTGCAAATAAGAAACATGTTGTTGAGGGCCGGATAATCTGCCCCTATCAAGGGCCGGATAATCCGGCCTGACACTTTTTGCCAAAGTTGGATGTGGTGTGAGCCTATGTCTGGGGGCGGATAATCTATCGGATTATCCGGACCACCCCGCCCAAGACGTTGGCTCGTACGTCTCCTAGAGAGGAGGCGGACTTTCCGCCGGATTGTCTGGCCAGGGATGGCGATTGTGCCCGTGTCGGATAATCCTCCCCAAAAAGGGGGCCGGATAATCCGCCCCCGGGAAAAGTTGCTCAGGGAGCCTCAGCGCGACCTTCTGTGTGGGGGCGGAAAATCCCCTCGATAATCCGAGGCTGGGGCGGAGTTTTACCCCCGGCCGGATAATCCGGCCTTCACTTGGGCCGGATAATCCGGCCCCGGACTTTACCAACAGTTCTATTTGGACAGGGGTATAAAATCCCCAATCACCCCTCCTATCAGATCTTCTTGATTCATTCGAAAAATCACTGGTCTGTTGCAAAAGCTCTCATTCAAGATCTCCCACTTCAACCACCCAAAGGCTTCGATCTATAGGGGAATTGAAGGAGGAGACTTCATCCATCGACATCACGAATCAAGCTCTTCACTTGCGCTCTATTCACTTGGAGATTTCTCGATCTAGTATTCTTGTTAGTATCTAGATCTAGTGTTTCGATATTGATAACATCTGTTCTTGTGGCAGCTTATTGTCATTACGGGAGCCTCCAATTCGGTTGTAGAGTTGTGTAAAGGCATCGGTTCCCGCCTCGAAGGGTTCCAATAGTGGAAAGGTGGATCAATTCTTTGGTGGCAAGATCGATCGGAGAATAGGGCGAGGCCTATTGTGGCAAGGTGGTCTTAGTACCGCCCACCCCTCCAACGCAGATGTACTTCCCTTAACAAGGAAGGAACTGCGGTAAAAAAATCCTGTGTCTTCGCGTGCTCCACTATGGTTTCCTCATTCCTCACTCTTACTCGCCTTTACTCGCTAGTAGTTAGGTTTGCATATAGGGAAATTCTACGTAGTTGCATATCTAGAGAATTTACCTTTAGTGTCAAGCCTAAAATTAAAAAAGCATTAAAATTTGAAGTAGCACCTATTCACCCCCCTCTAGGTGCCCATACGATCCATTTCACTAGAGTTGTATAGCAAAACCTTATCTCCAGATTTAAATTCTTTATTCTCTATTTTTCTATCATGCCATTTCTTTACTTTTTCCTTGAATATCCGTACATTTTCATATGCCTCATTTCTAAGTTCATACGAAGCATGAATATCTAAGAGGAGTTTTCTCCTACAATTTAAAATCAAAATTCATAGTTTTAACAGCCCAACGAGACTTATGCTCTAACTCTAATGTCAGGGTATCAAGCTTTACCGCAAACCATCTTATATGGTGTCATTCCCATTGGATTCTTGAATGTCGTGTGATATGCCCATAATGCATCATTAAGCTTCATAGCCCAATCCTTTCTTAATTTATTCACTATCTTCTAGAGTATGTCTTTAATTTCCCGGTTAGATAGTTCCACTTGCTCACTGGTTTGTGGGTGATAAGGTGAGGCTACTCGATGATCGACTCCATATTTTTGAAGTATCTTCCTAAGAGTACCCTTCGTAAAATGACTTCCACCATTAGTAATCAAAAATCGAGGTACTCCAAACCTGGGAAAAATGATGTCCTTAATCATCTTGATGGAAGTGGCCACATTTGCATGGGAAGTGGGTATAGCTTCTACCCACTTGGTAACATAGTCAACAACAACAAGAATATGAGTATAACCATTAGAGGGAACAAAAGGTCCCATGAATCCATTCCCCAAATATCAAATGGTTCTATTATGAGTTTATATTTCATAGACATTTCTTGTCTTTTGCCAATGTTACTCATACGTTGCCACACATCGTAACTCCTAACATAATCATGAGCATCCTTAACCAAGGTCAGCCAATAAAATCTTGACTGTAAGACTTTGGCTGATGTACGATCACCAGCATGATGTCCCCCATAAGGACTATCATGATAGGTCTAAGAATAGCTCTCACCTCGTGGTTAGGTACACATTTCCTAATTATCCCATCAATACTATGCTTGTATAAGTAAGGATCGTCCCAAAAGTAATTCTTTAAATCATTAAATAATTTCTTTCTCTATTGTAACTCATTCCTTTTGGTAGAAACTTACCCACAAGAAAGTTAGCATAATCTGCAAACCAAGGATCATGTGACTCTACAACAGCAAGATATTCACCTAGCAAACATTCGTTAATAGGAATGGGATCTTCTATAATGCCCTCCATACATGAGAGATGATCGGCAACAAGATTATCCTTACCTCTTATATCCACTATTGGTAGGTCATATTCTTGTAGTAACAAGACCCATTCAATTAGACGAGGTTTCACATCTTTCTTAGCTAGGAGATGTCTTAAAGTCTAATGGTCGGTGTGAACTATTACCTTTGAATTGATAATGTAATATCTAAACTTGTCACATGCGAAAACCACAACTAAGAACTCCTTTTCAGTTGTTGCATAATTTCTTTGATCTTCATTGAAAACTCACCTAGCATATATTGAATAATGTTTAGGTTAATCCATTCCTTTCTCCTAGAATAACCCCAATAGCATATTCACTAGCATCACACATAATTTCAAAAGGCTCATCCCAATCTGGTGGTTGAATAATGGGTGCAGAAACTGGCACCTTTTTCAATTGTTCAAAGGAATCGGTGCACTTTCTATCAAAAGAAAAAGGGGTATCCTTATCTAGAATATAAGTTAAAGGATCGGCCATTTTAGAAAAATCCTTAATAAAATGCTTATAGAAACCATCTTGCCCAAGAAAATTCTTAACCCCTTTTATGTCTTGTGGAATCAGTAACCTTTCTAAAGTAACAAGCTTTGAAACATCAACCTCAATTCCATTTTTAGAAACCTTATGGCCAAAAACTATACCTTCTCTTACCATGAATCGGCAGTGCTCCCAATTGAGAACCAGCTTAGTTTGTCTACACCACTACAAAACTCTATTACGATTATAAAGACATTGCTCAAAAGAAGTTCCGTACACAACAAAGTTGTCCATGAGAACTTCCATAGAGCTTTCTACAAAACTGTCAAATTTCTTCAAAAGACAGTCTTGAAAAGTAGCAGTTGCGTTGCATAAACAAAACGGCATTAGTCGGTATGGATAAGTTCCATAAGGGCAAGTGAAAGTATTTTTTTTCTTGGTCTTCGGGCTGAATAGAAATTTGAGAATAACCCAAATAACCGTCAAGAAAACAGAAATGAGTGTTGCCAGACATCCTTTCTATGTTGCTATTCATGAGAGGTATTTGATTGTGATTCTTTATGGTTGCCTTGTTTAATTTTCTAAAGTATATACACATTTTATAACTTGTTATTGTTCTAGCAGGGATTAATTCATCCTTATCATTATTAACTATAGTTATGCATCCTTCCCTGGGTATACAATGAGTTGGACTTACCCATTTGCTATTAGAAATCTGATAGATAATACCATTGTCTAACATATGTATGACCACTTTTCTTACTACTTCTTTCATTCTAGGATTCAACCTTTTTTGATTATCAACAAACGGTCTAGCATCTTCAACCATAGGTATTTTATGAGTAACTATGGAAGGATCTATCCCTTTTATATCACTAAGAGTGTATCCAAAAGCTTCACGCTATTTGGCAAGTACTTCTAATAATTTCTTATTTTCCTTAGAAGAGAGTTTATCATCAGTTATTACATGGCACTTTGTTTGTCTAAGAATTCATACTTGATCCCTGGAGGAAGAGGCTTCAAAACAAGAGGCGGTGGATCCTCATCTCATTTTCTCTCTAGTCCTTCGAATTCGTCTCTAACAAGATTCTCAATTTCTAGTGCAGTGTTGGGGATTTTATCCAATTATTCTTTTGCAGAGTCATTTGGGAGTGAATCATTATGTGTCAAACTCCTCTCCAACTCAGATTGTGGGGTGCCAAAATAAATTTCCGCCAATTCTTCAATAGTTCTTTCCTCTCTTACCTCAATTTTCTTCTCATAAGGCATCTTTGTAAATTGGCTACAATTAACCTCTAAAACTTCTTCCCCAAACTGTAGAGACAAAACTTTTTTCTTATTAATATCAACATTCATAGAGCTGTAAAAGTGATTACCAAAAATGATAGGGAAAATAAGTTCAAAGGAATATCGATAACATAAAAATCAACTAGGTACACAAATTCTCCTACAAAAATGCAGGCATTGCGAAGAATCCCATGCGACTGCTACAAGGTTTGGTTAGAAAGCATAAAGATAACTTTGGACTATTCAAGATCTGGATAATCAAGATGGCACCATAATTCTTCATAGATAGTGTAAGGCATAATGTTCATGGAAGAGTTTAAGTCACAAAATCCAACATAAGTAGCTTCCCCTAAACAAAAAGGGATTTTCTGTTGACTTTTATTCTTACCATCAGACTTGCCTCTAATTATATTAGAATATTATCTACTTACCATTATTACTTCATCCTTAAATACCTCTGGTTCTAGCAGTTCTTTTACCATGCCAATGTTCTTTTTAATAGTTCCCAGATTTCTAGTTAACCTTCCTATCCTTTTCTTTCCTTCACCCTCACTCTCTATTCTTTTTGTGAGGATAGTTTCCTCCTCAGCTAGCATCTTCTTTTGCATTTGCGATTATTTGTCCTTGGGACTAGCTCTAGGTGTCTTTACCTTGCAAGGCGACATGTAGTGTTCCCACTCCTTTGGGATCTACAAATTCTCAGCATAGGCTTTAACAATTTGAACAATCATACGATGGTCAAGGTTGAAGTTTCCAAGTAGTTTTTATACTTTGCGCGAGGCTAGAAATTTTCATAAGTAATCATACACTATAGGATTTTCTTCATTAAGTTCGGATCCATAATGAGCTTTTTCTATCCTATGTACTGTAACTAGCAAATTCCAGGCTCTTTCAACACTAAATTCAGTAAACCGCCCATTGGTAAGGGAGTCTAATTCATTTCTATTATTAGTGCTCAAACCTGCATAGAAAGTGTGTATTACCAATCAAGGAGGTAAATTGTGGTGGGGGCGGTGGTCGAGTGTATCCTTCATGCAAGCTTTCTTCAGGTCTCCCTTTAAATTAGTGATCATGCGTCTAGCTCCAAGAGTTCTTGTCCTCGGAAAGAAATCAAGTAAGAATGAAAAGGCCAATCTCTCCCAGGAGTCAATAACTTTTTAGGACTTTTAATATACCAATAAAGGGCCTCATCAATAAGAGTTTGAACAAAAAGAATAGATTTAACCTCATCCTCGCTGAATATATTAAGATAGAAAGTCCCACATGTATCTTCAAAAAACCCTACATTCTCATACGGATCTTCTATACTATCCCCTGCAAACTTTTTAGCATGCAAAAGATCCAAAAGCATGGGGTTAATATCATACCTCTAGGGTTGTTGGATTTTAAATAAGTGTTGGGGATATGCTAAATGGGTATCATCATTGCATGTCTCTAGTCCGGCTAACCCGGGTGGCCCATAGTTGGTAGCATGTCCTATGCCCTACTGGACGACCCGGTTAGACGGATCTAGAAGGGAGGCCCATGCTGGATAAAGGAAGGCTATGTGGGAGTCAACGACATACTCAGAGCCTTGGAGTACAAGACACGAAGACCAGTTAGTATTAGTGTATGACTGCGTAACTTATGCGTCAAGGTACTTTCCCTATAACCCTAGGTTCTGCTACCTTTATAAGCCGGACCTATGGGAGCCTTTAGGGCATAACAATACAGACAACCAACGTACAACGTACAACACCTCGCACAGCGAGCCGATCCCTATAACTAGGGGTATTGCCATTATAGTGATTTATAGAAGGAGTAGAGTTCCGCCACCGTTGTGGGACTTGAACCTGGGTAAGCTATGTTACCTCGTACCCACCAACTCACTGCCTTCCCCCACGTCTCTAAACACGCACTATGAGGAACCCTCCATGGTGTACACGTCTGTTGGGTCACGTAGAGAGAAACAAAACTTTTTCCCTACACGATGATCCCAAGATCTAGCTTAGGTAGAAGGCCACGAGGATTACCACTAGACGCGCAGTTGCGGAATCAATGAAGCACGTCGCTTGATGCAGTGCGGTCCTCATGATCCGTTCCGGTTCCACGATCGTCAAAGTGCTGAACGTATAGCACCTCCGCCAGTATCCACACGTAGGAGGAGGAGTATCGGCGTTGGACTGCTAGGTCCGGTACGGCAGCGACAGGACAGACTGGAGCTAGGGTTTCCAACACATGGAGTGACCTAACCTTGTGCTCTAAGCACCTGCACCCCAGCTTATATAAGGAGTGAAAGTGGGCTCCACTCACTTGTGGCCCATTCACTAAAAGGCCTATATTAGTCACTGCAAGTCCAACTTGCTCACTTAGTCCATGTCTCTATTTGGGTCCAACCCAAATAGATTTCCTGTTTGGGTCTAACCCAAACTTGCTCCCGCTCTTAAGTGTGTGACTAGACAGGCTCATGGTAACCCGGACACGATCCGAGTCTCACTCGTGACCGATCAGTCGGTAGCGGCTCCTAGCAGAACGTGTTGACTCCCAAGTACCAATAAGTCATGATGACATACCTTCCAATGCGACTTTCGTCTGAGTCCCTTTTGCCTCACGATATACCTTGTCGAACTATAGGCGAATAATTGTCATCCCTTAAATAGTCCGACTCTCTTTCTCGATCCGAGATAATTGATTCATCCGACTAACTCTTAGTCGATTGCCTCGGTTAACACTTAGCCGAGTCATGCATGGCCATGCTTTCCGAATCATATCTTCCGAGAGGGCCCGGAGAATATCTCTCCAGATGGAGGGGCAAAATCCCATCTTGGTTATTCACATCACGCAGCTTGATTCTTAGTCGACCCGAACTCCGCCTTTATAACTGCCCAATGACGGAACAGCGTTTGACAAAACCTAAGTCGGTGATCCTCAACTCGGATTGTGCAATAACCTCAGATCTAAGGATTACATTGATTGAGACATGCAAATGACGACTTGTTTGTTACATCTCAATATGGGTCAGTCCGACTCGCTAAACTCTTTAGCCAAATCCGTGTAAGTCGGAATAGCATCTCCATGCCCATGACAAGTGGAACCGAGTCATTTACCGACTTTCACATTGGTCTAAGTTGTGTGTCCGGCACAACCTCAATGACTAAGGACAATTATTATGAACAACATGAATATATAGTTCCACAATCGAATCACATATTCAATGATACATATTAGTAGTTCATACATGGACAATAACTTTATGAATACATTGGGAATAACATCATATACGATTGCCTCTAGGGCATATTCCCAACAACGTCGGCAGTACCACGATAGTAAGCATCCATGGGTGGACCAGAATTCTTTACAGCCTCTAGCTGAATTATATGTCGGTACTCGCCCATGGTGTTTATCTGAAACTAGTAAACAACTTTAGTAAAACAATTAGTAGAATAAGCAACTAAGAACAAAGACCAAAAGCTCTTAGCTCCCCAAAAATGGTGCTAGAAAATAGCTTGATGACTGCAAGTGCATAGATTGACTGTAGCTAGTTTCGAAATAAGAGTATCGAACCCACAAAGAGCTATTTGGTTTAGGTCTTTATGCCCCTCGTCACTGTTTACCAAAGGATACTTGTAAGCCGCCTTTGATTTTAGGTAAAGGGTGTTTGAAAGGTTTTTGGTTGAATGCAGAAAAGTTATTAAAACAAGTAAAAGAAAACAAGTAATAAAAGCGTTTGGAATGGTGGTTGAACTCAATAAGGCTAAAAGCGTTCTCGGAGATGACCTTGATCATAATTAGGATAACCTATTTCTTATGTCATGACATGTGTGGAGAGAGCTCCATAATAAGATGTTCACTACAAGGATCGTAGGCAATCACTTTGTTGCGCCAAGAATGAGGTCATCTCTAAATAACCATCGTGATGTTTGAGAGCAGTCACCCATATAGACCATCGCAATTAAGGGTCTCCCCGTGGATATCATAATTAGCTTAGTGAGTTTCTCTTTATTCCTCCTTCGACCGTGCAGGTTGCTGGCCAATGCTTCTAGTAAAAATAGCTCCAGGCACACTTCCAAACACGTCCAAAGGATTTCACCCTTTTCCTTAGACCCAAAGGCAAATTATATGTGGCCGACTACACATACCATCTAAAGAGAGAGATCAAACACACATCATAGATCCATAGATCATAGACACAAGTAATAGATCATCTTTATTTCATTTCATAATAGTTCTAGCGTTTCTCCATCTCCCCAAGAACGAAGGAACCTACTCACACATGGAAGCAATTAACAACATCATCATAATCTAATGGATGGATAAAAGTGTGGGGATCAATCTAGTGCAAACCACAATTGAATATGGAATTACAACAAGATCTAAGAATGGAAGATGGGGATAGTAGTGGTGATGGTGATGCCCCCCAATGATCCGTGAAGTAGCAAGGATTTTCCCTTCTCCAAGTTCCTCCTCCAGATCCCTTTCTGGTGTGGTTTTTCGTGGCTAGAAGTTTCTGCGAATGTCGGATATGTGATCCGTCTTTGCAAGGTGAAAGTATTTGACGAGGCGGTCACGCTGCCACATCATATGGGTGGACAGTACGGGCAAGTTCTGCCCTTACTAGTGGTCGTTAAGACTTCTTTGTCCTCCAATGCGTGTGTATATCTCCCAGGTGCCAAGATAAATAAATTAAATGAATTTTATCACTTAAAATATCATATTACAACATAATATGACAGTTCCAATTGATATGTTCATAAGGGACTTAGTAATTCAGGATCCTGTTGAAACAAGGACAAAACATGCGCGTAGACGCAGTAAAATACCAATAACCCTACTCTACTTATGCAAAAACAATAGGTAAATATGCTTCAATTTTGGAAACATCATGTCCCTGCGTGCCGATCTCCTGATGGCGACATGTACTATTCCTTTCCTCCCAAACTACTCCTAACCTTGTCATTTCCTTGGAGGGATCCTCTGGCATTGTCACTAGGTGCCTCAATCTATAATTTCTCTGCCTCTAGGACCTCCATGATCGGTCTTCTCCTTGCCCTTTTCGGACCGAGGTGGCAAAAGGGCTCATCAATAGCACCCCTTCCGGTGGCCTTGAATCCGGGAGTGAAACGGTAACTGTGTGTCGTGGTGGTGTCACGGCAGATGCCATGTATAGGCTAAAGATGGGGACAAATACTCGCTAGGGGAATCCAGGGAGGGATAGTGAAGTGATTCTCCACACAAGAGTTTGTATTGATTTACTTCCAAGGTTACAAGTGCTCCTAGAGCTGTATTGGCGAGAGGAGGAAGAAGGAGCTCTCGTACTCTCACCCACAGATCACACCTGAAACCCTAGCCCAAAACAGAATCGCCGAGAGATCAACCCCTTCTACAGAAGCCCTAGCCCCCCTTTTATAGGGGAGGCTCGGTTTATGCCTAGGGCATACGTGGAGGCATATTCCTAAGAATATGCCTCCTCCCAAAGTGGTAAGCCGACCGGGGTGCTTTTTCCCCCGCATCACACATGCTTTAGCTACGTGAGCCTCTGCGGCGCCCTCGTTAGCCGTCACGGGCGTCGTCACGCTTGTCGGCCACGCCCCGGTGGTCCTGTCTTTGCTCGCTTCGCTCAGGCAGTGGGTATCAGGGCTCCTTTTGACCAGCGAGATTCCTTCCTTCTCCTAGAAGCTTGCTGTGACCCGGATGATGGTTCATCCGGCCACACCCGTTCCTGCATACAGGTAAAACATGCACTTCCGACTTACTGCTTAAGTCATATGAGACCTAGTTAGCCGAACGCCCCCAGGTCCGAATTACCCCGTGATTCGGCCTGCCTTGAGGTGACCCGGCCAGCATCTGCTTTGGCCTTGCCGAACCTCGGCTAACTCGGCCTTTATACCCCGGCGTGACCCTACCCGGGGGTATCCCCCCAACATTAGTCCCTGAAGCTGGTCCGGTCTTAGCTGCCTTGGCCGCTAAGGCCACACCAGGTTCAATCTCGTGCCCCGGTCGTTATTGCCGAGTTACCTCTATACCCCGAACTGCTTGGATTTACGTTCCCTTCGCACATTTCAAGTTTTCACTTGCCGGCTGGGTTACCACAGTTCCATCCAGGTCTTGCTTCCTTCTCTCGTACGTTAACCCATGTGAAGGGTAATCATTATGTCGTCTTACTTTAAGGGACAGTACAGTAACCGCCGCAGTAATTGTCAGTTATCACTGTGCGTGGGTCACGTCACGCCTGCCTCCTCGTTTACCGCATCAGCGCGTCGCGTCACAGGACTCTCTCCGCCCTATGGCCCTCCGTGTGGCTCCTCACTGATTGGTCCGGACGGGTGATACACCGCCACAGCGTGTGGCCGGTCCACAGGGCGCGATCCCACTCACCCTTGATTGGAGTGGTTAAATAGCGGAGGGGTGCTTCCCTTAGGATTTTCCCCCTCCGCACCCCTCTGCCCGCTGCTATTCTTCTTCCTCTTCCTCGTGACCGCGCTGGCAACAGCATCGCCAAATAGCAACGTCGCCTCCGCGCTTCTCTGTCGCACCTCCGCGTCGCCGTGACCGCGATGCAAATTTCTCGCCACGGGTCCGCGCTAGTCCCTGCCACTGTCCTCGCCGCCTCCAGTGCCAGCGAGGGCCTCGAGGACCAGATTACTGAAGAGGAACTCATTGTTGCTGAGCAGCAGATGGAAGAGGACGCCGCGGCGGCGGACCGCGGCGCGTGGGCCGGCTCCTGGGTTTGCCAGGATGACCTGGACTGGCTCCTCCGGACCAGACGCATCCCTGCCGGTGTCGCCGCGCGCCTTCCTTCCAACGAACTGGCCCCCTCACCCAATCCAGGCGAGTTCGTCATGGTCTTGTCCCATTTCCAACGGGGCTTTGGCTTGCCGGTGAGGGATTTTTTCCGGGACTAGCTCGGTACATACCAACTCCAGCCACACCACCTTCCAGCCAATGCCATCACCTCTCTTTCTGCCTTTGCTTCTACGATCGAAGGCTACGCCGGACTATGGCCCATGAAAGAGCTATGGATCCGGTTCTTTGGCCTTCATCGCAACGTCATTCCCAACATCCACGCTGATCCGGAGGACAAGGGGCTCACTCAATTTGGAGCGGCCTCCATTTCACCCCGGCGATTTTCTGTTTTTCCCCGGGTCACCGGGCTAGAGTCCTGCAAAGGATGGGCCCGGACCTTCTTCTATGTCCGGAATACGGGCACCGAAGACTTGATCCAGTTGCTTCCCTACACTCCGGGTCCACCTAACCCGGACCTGTGGGATGTGATCCCCAAGAAGCCCACAGCCTTGGCCAACCAAGTGAGCAAAAGGTTCGCGGAACTAAAGGAGCTCGGGCTATGCAACAAGGATGCCATGTTCACCTTTGTGCGTAACCGAATCTCACCCCTCCAGAAGCGCACCCACAAGGTGTGCCACAAGAGCTACGGCCGCGATCCTAACCGGACCTCATCCTTCGAGCTGACCAACTCGGAGATTTATCGTCGGGTTAAGGCTCTCTTCAGCACTCACAAGGACTTTTCCACTGATTGGACTTGGGGGATTGAGCATTTCTGCCGTGACCAGCTTCCTCCCACGGTAAGTTTCATGCTGCAAACTTAACCCGGACTAATTACATGTTAGTTATTATTGCAATTTTTGACTCTTTTGTTCGCTCTTTTCCTCAACAATTCCTTCAGCAGACCCTTGAGGATGGCACCGATCCATCCCTTAAGTGGGCGCCGGACCGGGAGACTCTAGATGAGGAAGAGCCGGACCAGGAGATGTTCCTCCCTATGACCGACGCCACGAAACGACCCGCGGGTAAATCCTCTTCTATTAGAGATTGGCCCGATGATGAAGATGACTCGGAAATCGAGGTGATTGAACCTTTTGAGGTTGTCCCCCTTTCTTTTGCTTTTCCGCCATCAGCTCACCCCGGCGGTCATATTCACGAGGATCCCCCTCTCGCTACGGGCGAGCGTGTTCTGGTGGCAACGAAGAAGAAACGTGGGGCTTTTCTTCGAGTTCTTCCTCCGGACCCTCTCAGCCCGTTGAAAGGCGAAAGAAGTCCGGGGACAAGACTGCCCCCAAACCGGCAGGCAAGGCCCTAGCACGAAGGGCTCGGAAACCCAAAGCGGCCGAAACTTCGGATGCGTAAGTCCTTCTTTCTTCTATAACTTGTTCTTCCTTACTCCGTCGTAGTTTTTCTTCTGACATTATTCGATTTTGCAGGGCTCCGGTGGAGGTCCCTCAAAGTGGACCTAGCATCTCTTCACCTCTCCGACCTAGCCCTTCTCCCTGTCATGACGACGAGTCACACCCGCTGAGCCCTATCCCAGAGGGTTCTGCGGCCGCTCCGGGTTCAGCTCCACCTCGGCAAGAGGAGGGTAACCTTGGAGTGGGGGAGACCAGCCTAGCCGGAGCAACGGCATCCACCGCCTCGACAACACCTCAACCAGCAGCCACTGAGGCTACTTCGGCCCCAGCACCAATTCCAGTACCAGCAAGCAGACCAGCACCAACTCCAACCTCGGCATCAGCACCAACTCTGGCAGCGAAAACTTCAACGCCGGCACCAAGCCCAACAGCGAGAGTACCAGCACCTAGTTCCTCTGCATCTTCCGAGTCCTCTCAACCTCGGCAAGGAACTACCCCGACAATTTCTAAGGGGAAAACCACTGCTACAGCTTCCTCTACCCAGCAAGCCAAAGGCAAGAAGGCTCCAGACGCTGCCAACCCACTACCGTTGAGTCTGGGCAGTGCACCCTTGTGTCAATGCTCCCCAAGAAGACATCAGCGGCAAAGGATGTGCCTGCCGAGCCAAGCGAAGCCCAGCAGTTGGTGCTGCATACCAGCCCCGCCCTTGCCTTGGTGGAGAAAGGAAGCACATGCAAAGGGCTTGGTGACGCCCCATATGCCTACCGGAGAACGGTACCCCCTGAGCCTGATGGAATTTGTTATGAATTGGAACAAGGCCGAGATAGTCCAGGAATCTGATCTCCTGGCAAAGTTTGGTCCTGCCGAGTTTTCCGCTCAGATGAACACGGCCGCAAAGGCCATTAACCTCGCTGGGCGAATGATGGAGGTACATTGCTTCTCCTTGACAAGCTGTAGACAATAACCATTAGTCCCCGAGCCTCCGGGGGAGTGACTTGTTACTCGGCCGGATGCTCTTTTAGAACACTAACGTAGCTCTGTGAGAACTTCGAACGTGCACACACCTAGAGCCGGGTTAAGTTCCACTTGGCCCAGATTTTAGTACACTTCGAACATGCACACACCTAGAGTCGGGTTAAGTTCCACTTGGCCCGGATTTTAGTACACTTCGAACATGCACACACCTAGAGCCGGGTTAAGTTCCACTTGGCCCGGATTTTAGTACACTTCGAACATGCACACACCTAGAGCCGGGTTAAGTTCCACTTGGCCCGGATTTTAGTACACTTCGAACATGCACACACCTAGAGCCGGGTTAAGTTCCGCTTGGCCGGGATTTTAGTACACTTCGAACATGCACACACCTAGAGCCGGTTAAGTTCCACTTGGCCTGGATTTTAGTACACTTCGAACATGCACACACCTAGAGCCGGGTTAAGTTCCACTTGGCCCGGATTTTAGTGCACTTCGAACATGCACACACCTAGAGCCGGGTTAAGTTCCACTTGGCCCGGATTTGTAGTACGCTTTGAATATGCACTAGGCTGACTTAAGTTTCTGTATCTCTTTTAGGTGACCACCAACCGCCGGAGTGCTGAATTCCAATGCTTGCTGGATACGCATAAAAATCTTCGCGCAAAACAGACTGCACGCATCGCAGAGTACGAGAAAAGGGGTAAATTTCTTTCTTATCCTTTCCTCATTTTTCTTCAACTTCGTTTGCCGAACTAATCTGATTGTTCGGTTCCCGCAGCTGGGGTGGAAGCTGAAAACAAGATAATGCGGAAGAACTTGGAGCAGATCAAGGGTACGTCCTTCTTGTATGTCTTTACCGTGGTTTCCATCGGCTTTCCTCCTTGGCTCGGCAAACATTCATTCCTCGGTACTGCTGGGCCAATGCACTATTTCAGCATCGCTTGAAGATAGTGTGCCTGTGCCTGACGTGATGCTACATTTTCTCGAACAAGCAGGGCAGCACAAAGCCGAACTAAAGAAGAAAGATGATGAGCTCGCCCTCCTCCGGACCAAAGACGATGAGATAGCCAAGCTCAAGGCTGAGATGGCTAAAATGAAGGCGCAACACCAAACCGAGCTAAAAAGGCTGGCCAGGACTACACCGAAGAACGTGAGCGCCTCAAGCTCCAAAATGCTAAGGACCGTGAGCTTCTTCAGGAAGCCGAGGTCAAACTTGAGTCGGCAAATGCTGAGCTCGAGCAGCTTCGGAAGAGGCGTGATGCTTGCACCAAGGAATTGACCCGGATTCACAGTCACATCTCACGTAATTTCTTTTCCTTTATCTGCCTTATTTCTCTGGGTTACTTCATATGTCTTGTTTTCTCAACTTTGTCCTTTGCCTTGTTTCCTAGGCCACTTTCCAGAGGGTACTGCTATTGCAAGTGCTGCTGTCGCCAATTTCCGCCGAGAAAGGGGTACTCCGGTCGTTCCTGAGGGTGAGAGCATTCCCTTTGACATGGAGGACCTGTTGGTCAGCCTGTCGTCTCGCGTGGAAATCATTAAGAACTACGGCAGGGACCTCCTCGATGTTTCAGTCCGAGTCTTCAACGCCTTCTGGCCCGCCGATGATGCTCCGGAGAGAGTCACACAGCTCGCTGAAAAGCTTTCAGAAATCGAGACCCAGCTCGACCTCTGGTGAGAGTCCACTGGACGTGCTGCAGCCGATACCATCCTTCACCACATTCTGACGTGGTATGAGAAGATAGATCTCAGCCTCCTCACACGCATGCGCACCGGATCCAAATGGACAGATGACCCGGAGTGGGTAGCTCGGCGCCAGGCTTGCACCCACAGCCTCATCGAATATGCCCCCATTCATGAATGGACTGAGGGTCCGAGCTTCCTGGAAGTCGCTGGCGAAGAAGAAGTTGAGAACGTTGAAGATGATTCGGGTGAGGACGAAGAGGACACTGCCTCGGATATCGAAGAGGGCGACGATGATGCCGAACTTCCTCCCGCTGCTCCTTAAGTAAAAACACTTGAAAATTTATGAGATCCCCGGTATGCCGAGTGGAATTGTATTCCAAACACATGTGATATTTTGCTACTAAGTGCTTATGCCGGATTAACTTGGGCGTAGTCCCCGAGTTTATTTTTCTTGTTCGTTCAATCTTTTGGCTCGGATCATGTCTACCTTGATTCGGTTTTACAACTTATGAATCCGAGCTTGAAAAATTGTCTTAACAATACTGGGAAACTTTTAGACTTAGCTCAAAAATAAAACTGTATAACAATTTGAAAATGAATACGGGGTTAGTCCGAAACATAAACTTCAGTTCGAATAAATTCTTTTCCTTAGTCGTTTTTCATGTGCTACGCAATTCCAAACTTGTTCTCTTGCTTGCCATGAAGCCAATTCTTGTTGGACAGCAGCAAGTCGAAGAGTTGGGTTTTTGGTGCTCACACACTACTAATCCGAGTTAAGTAGAATAACTTACTCCAGCTGACGCATAGAAAATAACAAACATTATTAAGGCAGTCCCCGAGTTACTGCTCGAGGTGCCAACATTTCATTGATAAGCTCATTGCCGACAGACATACCAACATATGAGATAACCCGGATACATACACTTCTTAGCTAGGTGTAGAAAGGCCGAAGTAGAGCTATGTTCCATGGTCGCTTGGATTCCTCTCTGGACCTGTCCGCCTTATTCTTTTCCTGTGGCTTTGCATCTATAAGATAGTAAGAATCGTTGTGCAACGCTTTGCTCACGATGAATGGCCCTTCCCATGGGGGGGATAATTTATGCATTCCAGTAGTACGTTGTACCAACCGAAGCACCAGATCGCCTTCCCGAAAGACTCGGGGGCACACTTTCCGGCTATGATAGCGTCGGAGATTTTGCTGATATATGGCGGATCTGGACAGTGCCAGTTCTCTCGCTTCTTCCAGCAGATCAACATCATTTTGCCGGGCTTCTTGCACTTCGGCTTCTGTGTATTGGGTGACCCTAGGCGAATCATGCTCTATGTCGGCTGGTAATACAGCTTCTGCCCCATATACCAGAAAGAACAGCGTATAGCCTGTTGATCGATTCGGAGTTGTTCTTAAACTCCACAGTACCGCTGGTAGTTCTTCTATCCAGCACCCTGCTGATCTTTGCAGAGGCTCAATGAGCCGGGCTTTTATTCCGGATAATACTAATCCGTTGGATCTTTCCACTTGCCCGTTCGATGCAGGGTGAGCTACCGAGGCTACATCCAGCCGGATCCTCTTATCCCGGCAGAAACGAGCAAACGCTCCTTCCGCAAAATTTGTGCCATTGTCAGTTATGATACTGTGAGGATAACCGTACCTCAAGATGATATCCTTGAGAAACGTTACGGCCATAGCTCCATCACATTTTCTTATAGGCTTTACCTCAATCCACTTCGTAAACTTGTCCACCATTACCAGAATGTGAGTCATATTTCCCCTTGCTGGTTTGAACGGGCCAACCATATCCAAGCACCATATGGCAAATGGCCAAGTGATTGGGATGGTCTTGAGTTCCGACATTGGCATATGTGTCTTGGTAGCGTACCTCTGACAACCATTACATTTTCTCACCAGATCTTCTGCTTGCTCTAAGGCATTTGGCCAGTAGAATCCGTGTCGGAAAGCTTTTGCTACCAAGGCTCGGGATGAGGCGTGATGCCCGCATTCCCCCTGATGTATATCTCGGATGATTTCAAGCCCTTCTTCCGGGTCAACACACCGCTGGAGGACATTGGTCACACTTCTTTTGTATAACTCGGAATTGATGATCGTGTAGGCCTTTGCCCTCCTCTGTGTTTGCCTGGATAGCACCTCCTCAGTGGATAACGTTCCATCCTTCAGGAATTGAAATATAGGCAGTGCCCAAGCCAGTATTGGCCACATGGGGAACACGTCCTCGTCTATCCCCATCTGATCCACCGGCATAACTTCAACCGGACCATGCTGAGCAGTCCCCGGGTTTGTCGAAGCAATCCCTGGGTTTTGCGCACCACTTCCTGTGTCCACGTCCAGGGGCACAACTCCGGATTCTGTGTCCTCCGGAACATAGATTGACTCGGATTCTAGGGATGGCCTGATGGATGGTTTCCTGAGGTGCTCTAATGCTACACCCGGTGGAATTGCTTGTCTGGTTGACCCGAGCTTCGACAGCATGTTGGCAGCCTCATTTTCCACCCGGGGTACATGATGAAATTCGCATCCCTCAAAGTAACCAGAAATCTTCTGCACATGAAATCTGTATAGTGCCATATTTGGATCAAGGGCGTCCCACACTCTGGACACTTGTTGCACCACCAAATCCGAGTCGACAAAGCATATGATCCGACGTATACCAATTTCTTTTGCTACCTTGAGCCCATGCACAAGTGCTTCATACTCAGCGACATTGTTTGATGCCGTGAAGTGGATCTGCAGCACATATCTCAACTGGTCCTTCTTCGGTGACGTGAGTACAACTCCGGCGCCTAGCTCGGTTTTGGTTTTTGATCCGTCAAAGTGCATTCGCCAATAGTTCGGATCAGGAAGCGGTGGTTCGTACTGCACCTCGGCCCAGTCCACGAAAAAGTCCGCCACAGCTTGAGATTTGATGGCTTCTCGTCTGTCATATTGTGGAGCATAAGGAGCTAGCTCAATTGCCCATTTTGCAATTCTGCCGCTTGCATCCTTGTTACTCATTATCTCGGATATGGGGGCCTCACATATGACCCGGATGGGATGCTCCTCAAAGTAGTGCTTTAGTTTCTTGGCGGCCATGTACACGCCATATGCCACTTTTTGATAATGTGGGTAGTTCTGCTTTGAGGTTGACGACACTTCACTCAAATAATACACCGGCCTTTGCACCGACTTACCTTCCTCATTGCGCTCCACCACTATCACTGCACTTACAACTCGGTTGGTTGCGGCTATATAGAGTAACATTGGCTCCTTTGATAGTGGTGAGGCTAGCACTGGTGCCGCGGCTAACATTTTCTTTAGGTAGGCAAAGGCTTCATTGGCCTGCGGTGTCCAAATGAACTTATCCGACTTTTTCATGAGTTGGTAAAGAGGCAAAGCCTTTTCTCCCAACCGACATACAAACCGACTTAATGAGGCCAGGCAACCTGTGAACTTCTGGACATCGTTAAGACACTTCGGCAGTTCCATTCGTTCGATGGCCCGGATTTTGGTTGGATTAACCTCGATACCTCGGCTGGAGACGAGAAAACCGAGCAATTTTCCAGCCGGGACACCAAAAGTGCATTTTTCCGGGTTAAGTTTCATCCGGAACCTTCTTAGGTTTGCAAACGTTTGCCTGATATCGTTAAGGAGCGTTTTTCTTTCCTTGGTCTTGATAACCACATCATCCACATACACCTATACATTTTGACCTATTTGGTCGTGCAAACATTTTTGCATACACCTCTGGTACGTTGCCCCTGCATTACGTAAACCAAACGGCATGGTGCGATAGCAATAAACCCCATACGGGGTAATAAACGCAGTCTTTATTGGATCATCCGGATTCAGAGGTATCTGGTGGAAACCAGAATAAGCATCAATGAATGACAACAGTTCACATCCAGCAGTTGAGTCTATGACCTGATCTATCCTTGGCAGCGGAAATGGGTCTTTTGGACATGCCTTGTTCAGGTTCGTGTAATCAATACACATGCGCCAAACCACTGCCACGTTCGGGTCATCCTTTTTCTTTTCTACCAGCACCGGATTAGACAGCCAATCCGGGTAAAGAACCTCAATGATAAATCCTGCAGCTAGCAATCGAGCTATCTCATCTCCAATGACTTTCCTCCTATCTTCGGCGAAGCGGCAGAGAGGTTGCTTCACTGGCTTAGCTTCGGGTCTTACATTCAAAGAGTGCTCGGCCAACTCCCTCGGAACACCTTGCAAGTCCTGCGTGGACCAAGCAAAAATGTCCCGATTCTCACGGAGGAAGCTGACGAGCTCGCTTTCCTATTTATCACTTAGCCCGGCACCAATTGTTGCGGTGCGCTCTGGGAACATGTCATCAACGGGAACCTTCTTGGTATCTTCCGTGGCCTGGAAAGAGACAGTTCCATGCGGGTTACTCAGCGCCGGCATATACTGCTGCGTGGACTAAGCCAATGCCGCCACCTCTTGAATTTTTCTTTTTTCCTGCGCGATCACAAGTGACTCGGCTAAGTTTGATCCGGCCGACGCACACTCCATGGAACGTCGGAAGTCCCCAGCAATGGTAATCACTCCGTTTGGTCCGGGCAATTTCATCTTCAAGTAGCTGATATGACAACTTGCCATGAACTTGTTCAGCGCTGGCCTTCCGAGCAACGCATGATATGCGCTTTCTAAGTTCACCACTTCGAACTCCAGATTTTCAGTTCGGCAATTATCCCTCGTGCCGAACAAGACGTCAACCCGGACCTTGCCTATGGGCTCGCAAGAAATGTCGGGCACAATGCCATGGAAAGTTGTCCTCGTGGCCTGGAGCATGTTCTCCGAGATACCCAACTTGCGCATTGTGTCCGCATACATGATATTTATGCTACTGCCGTTGTCAATCAGTACCTTTGAGAACCTTACGTTAATGCTAGGTCCAATGAACGTAGGATCCAGCACCAATGCATACGAACCAGGGCTCGGCATGAGCTTGGGATGATCCCTAATGCTCCAGGTGATTTCCTGATCGGACCAAGGCATGTACCTCGTCACTGCAGGCATTACTGCATTCACCTCCATATGCCTACGCTGCAAGCTTTTTCTATCAGTTTCTTCTGTGGTGAATACACAGTAGCTCTGGTGATGCTCCCTGTACTCGTTTCTCCCCTCATTTCCGGGGTGCCTCTGATCCGGCTGATGCTGATTTTCTACCTGATGCACTGCATCCCATCTTTCATTGTTATCATACCTCAGCGGAGGGGGAGGCAACATTAGCTGTTGCGTGTTTGCTCCGGAGAGCAATTGCTGCCGAGGTAACTCCTGCCGAGGCTGATCATTCCGGGGTTCCTGAGCATTCCCTGAACCACCTTGCTCGATCTTGCGCATCCACTCGCATTGCCTCGTCGTATGACCCGCTGGGTTGTTCAGATTTGGCGTGTGAAACTTACACGGCTGGTCCAACATCGACTCGTAAGTATACCTCGGACGATCTTTCCTTTCTTGCCAATTCTTCTTTTGTTCCGGTGTCCAAGTTTTCTTCCCATCGTTCCTTGGAGTCCATTGACCTCCAGTTTTCTGGCGCTGGCTACCCCCTACTCCGGGTTGATCTTGATTCACAGCTGCAACTTGGTGCGAACTGTACAGGTGGTCCGGTCTATCATCTCTCCTTTTTCCTCTGTAATCATTCCTCCGGGATGATCCGGATCCATCCCTCTGATAGTACTCATTGCTTGACTCGTTTGACGCGAGCCTTGGTTGGGTAGGGTCACCCAACGCATACGAATCTGCAATCCGGATCATTTCTGCCAACGTAGCTGGCATTTTCCGTTGCAACTTCATCCACAGCTCGCTTCCATATCTGCACTCCTGTGCAAACCATGCTATGGCCTGTGATTCTATCACGCCCTCACATGAGTTTCTCATGATACACCACCGGGTCAAGAACTCCTGGTCTGTCTCATTGGGTCTTTGCTTGCACATAGCTAGGGTCTGTGGCCTATTTGGCCTTTGATACGTACTCGAAAAATTGTTGATGAACATCTCCTCGAAATTTATCCAGCAGTTGATGCTTCCTGGTGGCAAATTGTTCAACCACACCCTTGCCGGGCCTTCCAACATCTGGGGTACATACCGTACAGCCCATCTCAGGTTGCCTGTGGCAATTTTTACAATCGTAGCATAGTTTATCAGCCAATCCTCTGGCTTGGTACTACCGTCATAGGTCTTGGTGCCCCTAGGCAACTGAAAGTTCGGTACTGGTGGCTCTTTCATGATCCGGGGTCCAAAACACGCTGGACCCGGTGGACCTTGACATTCAATCTGTTCCGACCTATACAGTCGATCTAGTTTCAACCTTGCATCGTCCGGCATCAAATCCCTACTTCCCAATCTCGACCCTATCGCATGATAGTCCGGTCTTGGATATCCCGCATGTGCCATCTCCGAATCACCGTCGTTGTACCGGTTTTGCTCTTGTGGCGCACCTTTCTGTTGCACACATCGGCCGACACTGTGCTCTTGCCTTGGTATGTTCCGCTGCTGCGGTTGTCTTGCTCCAGCTGAGTTTTGCTGCCCGGCATTGCCGTTGACAACGTTCCCTTGACCGGCATTGCCTTGGTCGCGGTTACCTCGGCCGGCTTCGCCTTGGCTCACACTCTGTCGATCATCATTTTTATGCGCTTCTTTTTCTTTCCCTGCCTGCGTCGGGTCATACGGGACGATCTGTTTGTTCCGTCTGGCCGAGGTTACCACCTCTTCTCTCCTTTGGCCACCGTGAGGGGACGACGTGGCTCCACCGGATTTCTCCGGGTTACCCACCGCCGAATGAACAATCTTGGAGGCTCCAGCTCTCTCCGGGTTTGCCCTGAGCAGCTCCTCGTTCTGCCTATTCGCAATCCGAACCAGCTCGTTAACCCGATCTTGCTGCCTTTACCGGGCTTCACCCATCAGTCCCTCTAACTCGGACGCAGCTGCATCCGCTGCTCTGAGGTTCTTGGCCGGGGTACTATACCTCGGCAGCCCCACGGACAAACAGTTTTCTGATTCGTCGATTCCAACATCACCTTCTCTGTTCATCTCGCTCATGACATTTCTTCCTTTGACTTTTACATTATCAACCTTGTTCGCCTTAGAGTACTCACGCAGCGTCATATTCAACGACTGCTGGGCCGCGGCTATTTTCTTTGCGCCCTCTAGTATTTTCTGCCTAGTTTCTTCTAGCTTGGCCTGTGCACGAGCCGGATCTACCGCTGCTACTACAGGGTTTGCCAAGCTATCCATTGCCTCTCTCAACACGTTTTCCGGCCTCTCTAGCGGAGGACCTCTACCTTTCCTTGGTGCCTTGGGCATTACCTCCGGATCTGGCACCGGATCTTTGCTCGCACCCGCACCTGGCGCTGTCATCATTACCTCTGCATGGTCCGGGGAACGAGCGATACGCTCCCCGCGAGCCACAGTGAGGGACGGTTCGCCTGCTTCGACGACGTGGCGCGGATGAACGCTAGACACGTCCACCGCAACGTAGACCTTGTTCACGCCGAGCTTGATGAAGATGCCGTTGCGCAGGAGAGGGCGTGTGCTGAAGCAGCCTGCGTTGTCGCTGACGAAGTCCCGCGCTCCAAGGCGCTGAACGAGCCCGGAGACGATGCGCTCGCCGGTGGCGATGATGTTTCCCGTCCGGATCTTGACCCCTGCTAGCGCCGCTATCCCCACGGTGGGCGCCAACTATCGTGGTGGTGTAACGGCAGATGCCATGTATAGGCTAAAGGTGGGGACTAATACTTGCTAGGGGAATCCAGGGAGGGATAGTGAAGTGATTCTCCACACAAGAGTTTGTATTGATTTACTTCCAAGGTTACAAGTGATCCTAGAGCTGTATTGGCGAAAGGAGGAAGAAGGAGCTCTCGTACTCTCACCCACAGATCACACCTGAAACCCTAGCCCAAAACAGAATCGCCGAGAGATCAACCCCTTCTACAGAAGCCCTAGCCCCCCTTTTATAGGGGAGGCTCGGTTTCTGCCTAGGGCATACGTGGAGGCATATTCCTAAGAATATGCCTCCTCCCAAAGTGGTAAGCCGACCGGGGTGCTTTTTCCCCCGCGTCACACATGCTTTAGCTACGTGAGCCTCTGCGGCGCCCTCGTCAGCCGACATGGGCGTCGTCACGCTTGTCGGCCACGCCCCGGTGGTCCTGTTCTTGCTCGCTTCGCTCAGGCAGTGCGTACCGGGGCTCCTTTTGACCAGCGAGATTCCTTCCTTCTCCTAGAAGCTTGCTGTGACCCGGATGATGGTTCATCCGGCCACACCCGTTCCTGCATACAGGTAAAACATGCACTTCCGACTTACTGCTTAAGTCGGATGAGACCTAGTTAGGCGAACGCCCCCAGGTCCGGATTACCCCGTGATTCGGCCTGCCTTGAGGTGACCCGGCCAGCATCTGCTTTGTCCTTGCCGAACCTCGGCTAACTCGGCCTTTATACCCCGGCGTGACCCTACCCGGGGGTATCCCCCCAACACTGTGTTATTTATCCTCTTAGTTCTAGATCCCAGAATCGATCTTCTCACCCTAATACTACGTGTACACCATTCTCCTATTGAATTCTTCCTTCTTTGTTGATGAGCAGAGTCACCGGGTCTCGGTGATGGCCAAGAGTGTGTTGAAGGGCCTTTACCTGGACTCGACATACCGTAGGTCCCTAGAGAGGGAGGTACTCAGGCTTGGTGGAGCATTAGTGGCTGAGACGGAGGTCCTGGCCATAACCCAATAATCCTTGTCCCCATTGATCGGAGAGAATGTCGACCTCCACCGTCAATCGAAGATCTGGGAGAAACTTCATTACAAGGACTAGGAGGCGATGGACGCTGTCGGAGACTAGAGGGATAGGGCCCACATCGAGATCGCTAAGAAGGAGTTCCTAGTGAACTTGTCGATAGAAGAGAAGGCCCGGCTGGAGGAGAAGTTCCTCCAGATGTGACTCCAGCTCGACAAGGTCTTCACGTCCCACTCCAGGGATGATGAGGATCTTTCTAACTCCGTGACAACATTGAGGGCCACCATCCGTACGAGTCTGGCCTGATTTCCCACAGGGAGAGGTCTTAGCTATGTAAGGGTGTCATGTTCGTTGCCGTCTAGGGTCCCCCTTGATGAAACCATGGAACCCTTCTGAGAGGACCCTTCTTTCGGCAGCTATGTAAACTTTTACCATCTTCTCCTTCTAAAATCCATGCCAAGTGTATACTGTTTTCATCCTGTATCCTTTCTTCCGCATGGTCTAAACACACCAGGAGAAGGGAAATAGATGGTAGGCTTGGGAAGTTTCGACCTTCCCAGGATGATTGATACGACACACCAGGAGAAGGGAAATAAAGTTGATGATGCAGTAGGCTTGGGAAGTTTCGACCTTCCCAGGATGATTGATACATTGCAAACGTATCTATAATTTTTGATGTTCCATGCTTGGTTTATATCTACTTTCTTATGTTTTTTCCACACTTTGGAGTACTTTTTATACACTTTCTTGGACTAACCTATTAACAAGAGGCCATAGTGCCATCTGCCTGTTTTCTGCTGTTTTTCGTTCCAGGAAAGTCAGAAAATGAATATTCTCGGAATTGGACGGGACAAAAGCCAAAGTCAATATTTCACTTTGGGGGACACGGAGCCAGAATACGAGACGGAGAGGGGCTAGGGGCCGCCCACACCACCTGGTCGCGTGGCCAGGCCTGGCCCGCGCCAAGGGGTGGTGCGGCCGCCTAGGGCACCCCATCATCCTCCCCGTTCGCCTATATATTGCTTCCAATACAGAAACCCTAAGGAACTGATCAAAAATCCATGAAAGAGTTTGTAGCCGCTGTCATCTCCATCCCTAGATCAGGAGGGATCTGAAGCTCTTCCCGGCACCCTGCCGGAGGGGAGAATTCACCCTGGATGCCTTCTTCATCACCATGCAAGCCTCCGGTGTGATGCGTGAGTAGTTCATCCTTGGACTACGGGTCCATGTAGTAGCTAGATGGTTGGTTCTTCTCCTTCGTGCTACCATGTCTAGATCTTGTGAGCTCTGTTCATGATCAATATCATCTATTTGTAATCATACATGTTGTGTTTGTGGGGATCCGATGGATATTGAGATGCTATTTCAGATTGATTATTGATTCTATCATGTCTTTGTTATTTGTGATCTTGCATGCTCTCCTTTGTTAGTAGATATCTTGGCCGAGTAGATGCTAGCAACTCCAAGAGGGAGTATTTATGCTCGATAGTGGGTTCATGCCTCTAGTAATCTGGGGAAGTGACAGAAATCTCTAAGGTACTAGATGTGTTGTTTCTACTAGGGAGAAAACAACAATCCTTTGTTTATAAAACAATCGTATTGTTTACTTTACACGCAATGCTTAATGCAATTATCTTTTGCTTGCAACTTAATACCGGAGGGGGTTCGGATGATAACCTGAAGGTGGATTATTAGTCATAGATGCAGTTGGATTATGGTCTATGTATAATGTTGTGATGCCCAGTCAAATCTCATAGGACTCAAGATGATTAGTATATGCATGTATGCTTTCTCGATGTTTTTCAATTGCCCAGCTGTAATTTGTTCACCCAACATGTCATCTATCTTAAGGAGAATCACCTCTAGTGAACTATGGACCCCAGTCCTTTGTTTTACCATCAATATACAACTATTTATTGTTTTTGTTTACTTTCTGCAAGCTATTACTTTCTTCCACACAATACGTTTAATCCTTTGTTTTCAGCAAAACCGGTGAGATTGAGAACCTCACTGTATGTTGGGGGCAAAGTTCTGTGGTTGTGTTGTGCATGATTCCAAGTTGGAAACAACACCTTGGAGGTGTTTCCTTGCTCCTACTGGTTCGATAACCTTGGTTTCATAACTGAGGGAAACTTGTTGTCGTGCTCATCATACCTTCCTCTTGGGGTTCCCCAACAATCTCGATATCAACCACGAGCCATCAAGTATTTTTCTGGCGCCGTTGCCGGGGAGTCAAGGACATCTTCACAAGGGGGGTCCCTCATAACCAATCTCTTTACTTTGTTGTTTTTGTTTTGCTTAGTTTATTTCTGCTTTGTTTTCTTATTTCTTTATCAAAAACACAAAAAAATAGTTGTACTAGTTTGCTTTCTTTATTAAAAACACAAAAAAATGACTACTCTTGAAAACACTAAGGTGTGTGATTCCACTAGCACCAACAACAATGATTTCATGTGCACACCTATTGCTCCACCTGTTCCTGAAGCTACTTTCTTTGAAATTAAACCTGCTTTACTCAATCTTGTTATGAGAGAACAATTTTCTAGTATTGGTACTGAAGACGCTGCTGCTCATCTTAATAACTTTGTTGAACTTTGTGAGATGCAAAAGTATAGGGATATAGATGGAGATATTATTAAGCTTAAATTGTTTCCTTTCTCTTTGAGAGGCAAAGCTAAAGAATGGTTGCAATCCCTAACTAGAAATAGTATTGATTCTTGGACTAAATGCAAAGATGCTTTCACTGCAAAATACTATCCTCCTGCTAAGATTATATCTATGAGAAGTGAAATAATGAAGTTTAAACCATCTGATAATGAACATGTTGCTCAAGCTTGGGAAACAATGAAATCTTTGGTAAAAAATTGCCCCACTCATGGATTGACTGCTTGGATGATTATCCAAACCTTTTATGCAGGATTGAATTATTCTTCAAGAAATCTACTGGATTCTGTTGCTGGAGGTACTTTTATGACCATTACTTTGGATGCTGCAACAAAGCTTCTAGATAATATGATGGTTAACTATTCTGAATGGCACACTAAGAGAGCTCCACAAGGTAAGAAGGTAAATTCTATTGAAGAGACCTCTTCCTTGAGTGATAAAATTGATGTTATTATGTCTATGCTTGTTAATGGGAAAGCTCGTATTGATCCAAATCATGTTCCTTTAGCCTCTTTGGTTGCTCAAGAAGAGCAAGTTGATGTGAACTTTATAAGAAATAATAATTTTAGCAACAATGCCTACAGGAATAACTTTGGTAATAATAATTATAGGCCATATCCTCCCAATAATGGTAATGCATATGGAAATTCCTACAACAATAATAGGTGTGCACCCTCTGAACTTGAAGTTATGCTTAAAGATTTTATTAGCAAACAAACTGCTTTCAATAAAACTATTGAGGAGAAACTCTCTAATTCTGAAAGAAACATATCATCATTGGCTGAAGGATAATCTGTTTTTAATAAAATGGTTGCTAAACCTAAAACTATTGAAAACCCCTTTGCTGCTACTAATGCCATACAAGTTAGAATTTATTAAATGTTAGATTATTAGCTGAATTGCATGCTAAGTGGGAAAGAGAAGATGAAATTGCTAGAAATATTAGTGTTTCTACTATCACTACCACTAATGTTGAAGCTAGTAAACCCAATGGAACCTTTTCTAATAAAAATACTGAAATTCTTTGACACATGGGAAACAATAGCTCTACTACTTTAGATGATAATTATGATTTTCATCTTGATGGTTGCAGCATCACTTAAGTTAATAAGTTCCTACAAAAGCTTGCTAAAAGTCCTAATGCTAGTGCTATGAATATAGCATTTACAAAACACATTACTGATGCTCTCATAAAAATTAAAGAAGAAAATATGAAACATAAAGCTTCTATTCCTATGAAACTAGAAGATGGTTGGGAACCAATCATTAATATGAAAGTGAATGATTTTGATTTCAAAGCTTTATGTGATCTTGGTAGTAGTGTTTCTATTATGCCTAGAAGGATTTATGATATGCTTGATTTGCCACCATTGGAAGATTGTTATTTAAATGTCCCACTTGATGATAATGCTAAAAAAACTCATGGGGAGTATTAATGATGTTCTTATTATGGTTAACAATGCCTATGACCCCGTTGATTTCTATGTTTTGGATGTTGAATGCAATGCTTCCTGTCCTATTACTTTGGGAAGACCTTTTCTTAGAAATGTTGGTGCCATTATTGATATGAAAGAAGGCACCATTAAATATCAACTCCCACTCAAGAAAGGTATAGAACACTTCCCCAAGAAAAGAGAGAAGATCCCTTTTGCCTCTACTATGAAAACAAAATTTGCTCTTAATGCTTTTTCATTTGAGAATACTTGATTCTTTTTCTTGCTTCTTATGCCTAACTTAAAGGAATTAAAGAAAAGTACTTATTGGGAGATAACCCAAAAGTTTTAGATGAGTCTTGGAAGTTATTACCTCTGTAATAACCGCTCCTTATCCTTTTTATTTTCTTTTTGTGCCAACAGTAACCTCTAATGAGAGAGAAGTAATGCTTGGGAAAGTTGCTGTCCCGAAACAGATTTTTGTGCTTCGCTGTAAAAATTCGTGTAAAATCTCTGAATGTCGGTTTGATTGTGTTTATTTGTGCTTCTGCCCCAGGTTGTTATCTAACTTTCGTTAGTTTAACACTTTTCGATTTGAGCAACAGAAGGTCTTCGAAAAAATTGGTTTTACCTTCTGGTCTATTTTGACAGATTTCTGCCATTATTTGCATTTTCTTCTTGTTGATTCCTTTTTGAGTTCTTTTTGGGGAATTGAGCTTTTTGAGGGAAGTGATACAGTAGCTTGTGTTTTAATGGAAGTTTATTGGTGTTGAAACTGAACCCAAAGACTTATTATCTTGAGTGCACTAATGTTGCTAATAAAGATTGTGTGAAGTTTTGTATGAAGGAAAAAATTTCAGATGTATGGAGAGAATAATGTAATGAGATGAAGAATGGACTAAAGCTCAAGCTTGGGGATGCCACGCGTGTCAACCCGAGAAATATCTAAGAAGTACAAGCGTCAAAGCTTGGGGATGCCCAAGGCATCCCCTTCTTCATCAATAAAAATCTTAGGTTTCTTCCAAACACTTCATTTTTATTGTTTCATGCACAGTTGTGTTGTTCTTGGAGCGTCTTCGTTTTTGATTTTCGTTTGCTTCGTTTTCTTAGTTTTCTTGAATAAATTGGTTGGACCCCCTCTTTCATACATTAGTTTTCAAATAAGTTTGGTTTGGTTTGGAAAAGAGTAGGAAAAGTTCATGCTTAAGTGGTAAAAGGAGCTTGTTTTTGACTGTGGCCTATGCTTTGCCATGTCATGCTTGATATTTTTTTGGCTTTATGCTTAGTAATTTTTGCTTAGCATGACATGTTATAAACAATTGAGATTGCTTAATGTGCCTTGAAAGAATCATGCGTTGTTTTAGCATATTAAAGCATAGTATTATGGTATTCTCCTTTGATGCTTTATTTGGGTTGACTTGGCGCATGATCACACCATGTTATGACTATCCCAAGTCACCATAGCCTTTATGATCCTTTAGTTTTCGACTTGTAATATCACTTTATGCTTTAATTAATGATGTTTTGTCGCTTTGCATGATTATGGCCATTATTGCTCTCTTAGTTGGTCGCTCCCAGTCTTTTGCTAGCCTCCATAACCAAGTATGAGTTCCACTCATGCATCCAACTCCAAATGAAACCAAGTTATTCCAAAGAGTCCACCATACCTACCTATTAGCATTTGCTATTCCAAGTATATTCATGTTTTTATCTACCTTCCGAATTAAAATTGTTATGAGAAAACTACTGATTAAAGCTCTCACAAACTTGATGGCACAATTTACTTTTCTTGCCCCTAATAAACTTGAACCATTGTCTCGTCTATGTTGTATATGCTTGCACTTATATGTTGCGGATTAGCAGAACCATGCTGTCATGGGGAACGCTTTCAACATTGTACCTAGTTGATATCATGCTCTTTTGCCTATGGATGTCGTCGGTGTGAAATGAAAGGGGAGCTTGTAAGTCCATGGAGTTATGTATGTGTGTTAGAGAAACACCTGGGCCACCGGTCTAATCCATGCCTAATCATGGTGGAAACCTGTAGCGTAACCATAATGAGAAATCTATGAAGCATTCTTCTTATAAAAAAAGGAGCGACCCTCGTATCATCAGGCAAGGGGTACCCCGTTGGCGGTTCTCTATGATACACATGTACTTACTATGCCAAGAACTTACCAGTAACTAAACTTGAGTAGCATGAGGAGCGACCCTCGTATTGAAGGGACATGAGATTTCCAACTTATACTTCGTCAAGCATATACACCATAGTTTGTTCACTTTAACCTTAATCACTTCAAGATTCTTATGATAAGGGCAATGAGAGCTAAAAGCTAATAAGTACCATAATTTTTGGAAGCTCTTTATGAAACTTGAATCCCTACTTCCTTTTATTAATGCCTTTTTTACTTTTATGTTGAGTCTCCATCTTCTATCTTTATGCACCTATTGAGAGAGCTTAGTGGCCATTCTTAGTTTAATGTGCATTGTCCCAAGACTTGTTGATTGATGCATAACTTTGATATTGCTTTTTCTTAAACTATTTGTATCTAGTCACCCATATGAACTTTGAAGGTGTCCTATGCATTTATGTTTGCTACTCTATGAGGGACAAGCTGAATGCCACTATGCTACGTTTTCTTTATGTGAAACAAACAAACGTCTTGCAAAGCATTGTTATTCATGAATCTTTTCTTTGTGCCTTTTCATGTTACAACATGGTTGCTATGTCTTATTGTTAGAACTTTATCTTTCATGCCAGCTATCAATGTATTACAAATACTTTGATCAAATTTTATGATGGTGCATGTCACCTCAAAAATTATTCTTTCTTTTTATCACTTACCTACTCGAGGACGAGCAGGAGTTAAGCTTGTGGATGTTGATACGTTGCAAATGTATCTATAATTTTTGATATTCCATGTTTGGTTTATATCTACTTTCTTATGTTTTGTCCACACTTTGAAGTACTTTTTATACACTTTCTTGGACTAACCTATTAACAAGATGCCATAGTGCCAGCTGCCTATTTTCTGCTATTTTTGGCTCCAAAAAAGTCAGAAAATGAATATTCTCGGAATTGGACGGGACAAAAGCCAAAGTCAATATTTCACCGAGGGGGACACCGAGCAGGAATATGAGACGGAGAGGGCCCAGGGGACGCCCACACCACCTGTCCATGCGGCCAGGCCTGGCCGGCGCCAGGGGTGGTGCGGCCGCCTAGGGCACCCCCTCGGCCTCCCCTTTTGCCTATATATTGCCTCCGATACAGAAACCCTAAGGACTCAATCAAAAATCCACGAAAGAGTTTGTAGCCGCCGTCATCTCCATCCCTAGATCGGGAGGGATCTGAAGCTCTTCCCGGCACCCTGCCGGAGGGGAGAATTCACCATGGAGGCCTTCTTCATCACCATGCAAGCCTCTAGTGTGATGCATGAGTAGTTCATCCTTGGACTACGGGTCCATGTAGTAGCTAGATGGTTGGTTTTTCTCCTTTGTGCTACCATGTCTAGATCTTCTGAGCTCCGTTCATGATCAAGATCATCTATTTGTAATCATACATGTTGTGTTTGCGGGGATCCGATGGATATTGAGATGCTATTTCAGATTGATTATTGATTCTATCATGTCTTTGTTATTTGTGATCTTGCATGCTCTCCATTGTTAGTAGATATCTTGGCCGAGTAGATGCTAGCAACTCCAAGAGGGAGTATTTATGCTCGATAGTGGGTTCATGCCTCTAGTAATCTGGGGAAGTGATAGAAATCTATAAGGTACTAGATGTGCTGTTGCTATTAGGGAGAAAACAACAATCCTTTGTTCATAGAACAATCGTATTGTTTACTTTACACGCAATGCTTAATGCAATTATCTGTTGCTTGTAACTTAATACTAGAGGGGGTTCAGATGATAACCTGAAGGTGGATTATTAGTCATAGATGCAGTTGGATTACGGTCTATGTATAATGTTGTAATGCCCAATCAAATCTCATAGGAGTCAAGATGATTATTATATGCATGTATGCTTTCTCGATGTTTGTCAATTGCCCCGTTGTAATTTGTTCACCCAACATGTCATCTATCTTAAGGAGAATCACCTCTAGTGAACTATGGATCCCGGTCCTTTCTTTTACCATCAATCTACAAATGTTTACTATTTTCTGTTTACTTTCTGCAAGCTATTACTTTCTTCCACACAATACATTTAATCCTTTGTTTTCAGCAAAACCGGTGAGATTGACAACCTCACTGTAAGTTGGGGCAAAGTTTTGTGGTTGTGTTGTGAAGGATTCCAAGTTGGAAACAACACCTTGGAGGTGTTTCCATGCTCCTACTAGTTCGATAACCTTGGTTTCATAACTGAGGGAAACTTGCTGTTGTGCTCATCATACCTTCCTCTTGGGGTTCCCCAACAAGCTCGATATCAACCACGAGTCAGCAATGATGCGCTGGGTTGAGAGTCCCCAAATAGTGGCCCTAAGGCCGGAGTGTGGGTCGTGGTCCGAGGACCAGAACGGTGTAGGGCTAAGGCTATGTTAACTTGTTCCCATGCAGGCACCTTTACCTTATCTAGTCATGACCCCCTCACTCTGCCGACGTGTTATATGGGGTTGCAAGTGATATTCTAGGCTGGGTACGGGTGGTTGTACCTCTTGAGTAGTGTCTATCTTCACCTCATATAAACTATGTCAAAGGTAACTTAGGACCTGCGAGAGTTCCCAGGTCATCACCCAGTGCGCTCTCTCAGATTCCCTTAACCTGCTCCCTATACCTGTACCTTGGCAATTCATAAGCCAGTTAGGTTGCTCGATGTTTGAGCGAGGCGAACTCTAGAGGTTAGGTTATGTAACCGTGTAGGTTTTTCAGATATGAGGCCTTGGTCCTAGGAACATGAGGTATACCGAATATGGCTTTTAGACCACTAGCAGTTTTACCCACCCCTCCAGAGTGGTGAGGGCCGCGACCTGGGCGGATAAAGAGAGGGAGAGGGCATTCTAGTACGAAAAAACTTGGAGATCACCGGATGAAAATTTGTGTGTATCTGGGGGTTAAGACGAGGCCTTAATTCCGTGTACACTAATTTTTTTGCAACAACACCAGTTTTGAATCCCAAGAAGTAAAATGGGTCTTGAGCTTGAACCTTATATCAAGGTTGTTTTTGTCCCTAGGGAAGGTGACGAACTCTTTTCCTCCGAAGAGATGCCTTCGTATGGAGGTGGTGTGCCTCCCTACACACGTTGATGTTGTGAACAAGGTGCATGTCAGTTGTCACTGCCATGTAAGGGGTATTTTGTGGTTGCGCTGCCTGAGGGGTGGAGATATTTTTACATGGACTGTAATGGTCCTTGTGCGCGGGTCCTGTTACCGGGTTTGATGCTGAACATGGGTTGATTTTCTAGGTAATTCCTATTTTGTGGTTTCCAGCCTCTGTTCTGTATGAAACCCTATGTTTTCATGCTCCCTGAGGAGGGCCTCGATGAAGCGTATGACTTGTTCTCTGATCCAGATACCAGCGTACCATGCCGTCATGGCCGCGACCTTCCTAATGCCCGAGCTGGACACCTTGAGTGCAACGGATGCTGCACTAACACAAAGTGCCTTTAAGGGGATTCACTCATCCTCCCTTGACGGTAGTTCGGCTGATAGGGAGGTGAGCGCGTACCCATGTTTGTCCTTCTGATTCGTCAGGGTAGACTCCGCCATGCAAGTGTCCCTAATCCTTCTCTTTGGCTGGCGAGCGACTATCTCATGAGGGATGCCTGACGATGCCTGTCTCATCTCATAATTGCACCGGTCGCACTCCACTACATGCTTCAGGGATGCTTTGATAGTTATTAATCCCCTAGGTCCCAGGAGTTTAAACACCAAGTAGGTGTAATTGGGGATTCCCATGAACTGTGATATCTATGGATGCCCGAGCAACACATTGTATACCATGGGTAAATCCACAACCTCAAACACACACCATTTTGTACAGAAGTTTTCTCGACTCCTGAACATGATAGGCAGAGTAATCTGCCCGACCGGCTCATGAGCTACCCCGGGGATTATCTCGAAGAACTGGTTCGAGACAGGCCGGACTTAAGATTTGGGGACCTGCATCTTCCCTAGGGTGTCCATCATAATGATTGTGAAAGAGCTTCCTCCGTCAATCAAGACCTTGTGGACGGTGGTGTTGGCAATAACCGGGGAGACTACTAGGGAAGCCTACCTAGGTAGGCTAGATTTTTTGGGCAGTCGCTGAATCCGAATGTGATGGACACACTGGCTCATGCTGGTTTAGTGGTGCTTCTGTGCCCTGTTGTGAGGATCTTGTTATAGACCTCCTTGACTTTCCTGTGTGAGGAGTACCCGTACGATCCTCTCCACAGGTGGTTTACCTCGGGGGTGGTCTTATGCTCACCGAGGCTGTAAAGAAAACCCACGCTCCCTCCGGTGGTGTACTGTCTTGGCTCGAAAGCCCCCGGGTCCTGCTGCCAAGGTCCGGCGGGAGGTCCTAGAGCTTCGTCGGGGTGGTGCCCTAGCTGTTGATGGTTTGGGTTGGTGCGCCGTGACGGCTCAGGTGGCGGAGGCTTGCCTTCCTATAATTCCATGGCCACGTGCTTGAGCCATGAGATGATGACTCAGCAACTGGTTCTCCCATGTGAGGCTGTGGTGTGGAAGTCACACCAGTTTCCATTGTACGCTCCTTCGGGGGATCCACCAATGTTGGGCTTCCCTGTTCCATGCCACGACAGGGTCAGGCGGTTGTTGCTGTTGATGTGTAGGTCGAGCCCATGGATGCGGATTCGACCGCGGCAACCTCATGTTGGTGTCCCGGGCTATCTCTAACATGGGGCAGTTGGCCACTTGGGGCCATGCATAGCTAGTACTTGGCCTGATACTTCCTTGTGAGACCTCCTGGGGTGCTCGTCTGTTGATTTGTAGAGCTGAAGTCCCCGGTTTGACTCTTCCTGTCGAATCATCCTATCATCGTGGGTGACCATCTTCTTGAGGACGGCCATGAGCTGGTCCAAGGTCCTTGTTTCTACAGTTTGGTGAATTCCCACACGATGTCCTTGTTACAAAGGTCGGGCGTGGTATTCACTAGGACCCTGAACCGCTTCACGAAGTCCTTCAACCTCTCTCCTAGGTACTGCTTGATGTTCTTGAATTCCTCGTGAAATGTGTTGGCATCGTCTTCCGTGGCAAATGCCTGGATCAGCCCCTAGGTAAAGTCATCCCAGGTCCTGATCGGCTGGGGGACCTTGTTCCAAAACCATTTCAGGGCGTTCCCCTTCAAACAGGTCAGCAAAAGGTTCACCATATGTCGCGAGTCGCTGCCCATGATGTTGACGCATGTGCAAATATTCCCAAGTACATGACTCGGTCCTACGATTTGTCGTACTCCTCATAATTCTTGACCCTTACGACCCTAGGCACCTTGAACCTGGCTAGTTCATGGGACTGAGCCTTGCACCCACTGATCAGCTGTGCATCCGGATCCTCATATTCTTGATCGTACTCATCTCGGGGGTAGCGACACCGTTCTCGCCGTCTTTGCCGATGTTCATGCCTTCGATTCCATCGACGGGCCCTGTCATCCTCGTCATCGCGCTTGGGCTCGGGGTCGTGGTCAGTTGTCTCGAGCTCCTTCTTCCCTTGTCCTAGGGTCCTCCTGAGGGTTGGGGCCGGTGCCCGTGTTGTTTGTTCGGCCTGGTGAATCCCGGCACTAACTGGTCAGGGCTTCTTTCCTTCTCGAGCGCTACTTATCCTGGCGGTGAGCGCGATGCTCGGCCTATGGGTTGTATTGGAGCTAGATATCGTTGCTATCAGAGCTCGCACTACTGCTGGTGAGCAACTGATTGCCTTGGCGGCCCCGCTTGCTCGTTCCGGGGGCCCGAGTGCGGGCGCTATACTCCTCGAGCTACTTCTGTAGGTCTGTTGCTATCTTGGCTGCTAGGTCCTGGTTTTTTAGCTCTGCTTCCATGGTCATCTTGTCCGCCTAGGAGGCCTGCGTGACCTGTCTCTAGAGGTCTTGTATATGAGCACAACGGCAAACTGATTCACACATGCTTGTGCTGGTGGTGTGAGTTTCGGAACCGGTGAAGCACTCATAAGGACGATATCCCCACGCCGCTTGCGGGTTGTAAGGAGCGGCATTTTCCCAAGATGTCCCCGAGCTTTCTGACGTGTCCATGCAGGTGGAGTAGGTCGTTCCTTGCGAGTAACCTGTACTAGAGCTAGGAGAAGGGCTAGTTACGTAATAACCTATAGATACGAGGCCAGGGTAATCTGCATAGATGTCGTGGACAGAGTGTTGGTGTAGGTCCCCGCGGGGTCGTAGACTTACGGGCCCTGTCATACCCATAGATGGGTCCCGCATAGATGGCGAGCGAGGGTCCCAATGGAATCGGAGAGCCGGGTTGAGGTAGTCGTTTCCCAGTGAAGCGTAGAGTGATTCAAGATAACGATGGTACACAGCTCTATACACCGCCTCAATGATGTCGTAGTAGACCTTGTGTGATGTCGACGGGGTGTCCGGGACGTACTCCTCCTGCGGCGCCCCGACGGTTGTGTGGGCGTGACCTGGATCAGGAGTCCCCCGGACCTCCACCCAGGAGGTCTTTGGCGGCTTCGTCCACTGGAACGGTAGACCCGATCTGCATGACGCGGACTCCCTCTGTCTAGCGCGCCAACTCACGAAGGATAGTTTTCACGATTCCCTTGCAGTCTCACTTCCGAAGCATGGAAGTGAGTTTATTTGTTCGACAATCGGCTCGGCCCAGGAGATTTGGATCTCTCAAACACAAATATGAAGATATATGTGTAATGGGGAGGATTCCCTCAGACTTTATTCATAGGATGATCGGGAGATCGTACAGGGTGTTTACAAGATATTTTAGTGGGTTTATAGTGATACCCGGCGGGAGATGAAGCTAGAGCTATGACTAAGGTGAATGGTAAAGACTCGGACCTCGTCTATGGTGTATCCTTCAGTTTCTTGATCGTAGAGGCAGGTGTGGGCATTAATCGTGGGTTTAGACCCATCTAAGGTATATGCCTAAATCCACCCATCACCGACAAGATCGATAAGGTCATATGGGTAAAGTGTACCATCCCTGCAGGGTGTCTAATCTAAGTACTTAGATGTGTCCCTGATTATAGACAAGTTGAGTTGTTAGATACTGAGGCTATGGCATATTTCTCACTCATCCCAATTTTAAAATTTCTTAAAACTTGTGAGAACATAATTGGGTTGTGTGAGTAAAATATATTTGATCAAATGGTAGGATAAAACTATAATTATTTTTCTGCAAATAGCCAAGCTTCTCCTTGCTAAATAAGCATATAGTTGCCAGGTTTGCTACAATCTCCTTAGCTCCACTTGCCAATACATTCAAAATATTGATCCAACTTGTTTAGTCGCAACTTTTCATGTTGCAGGTAATTCTGACTCCGAGTGATTGTTCGGATGGCAATACTCCACTCAACATATTTTCGCCTGTGGCACATTTGAAGGATGGAGATCTATCTTGTTAATGTTTTTTTTGTTGTGTATTTGAATATTTCGAGATATGTAAGTTGCAAAAATTGCAAATTCTGGATCATGCGATGCACTGTTAATTTGTTTGGTATTTATTTATAGTGTGTGTGCTAGTGAACCGATCCATGGATTAACACTATACATAGTAACTCAGTTTTATTAGACGAGGGCGTTACATTATTCCTTTAAATTTTGATATTCGAGTATTACTTTTGGAATTAAAGAAAAAATATTATTTTTGAGGTCAAGTTTTTACGAAATTCCAAACACAAATTTCTGTTCATTCCCTACACTTACGTCTTTTTTCTTCATTTTTGGGAAGTTTTGAAAACTTTTCTGCTCATGTCGAGACTAGCACTTAGTGTTGGCGGCGGAGGGGTTTGGTTCTAGGAAGGGGACACGGAAAAACTGAGGAACCCAATTACCGGGTGCTAGCTGGTCAAATCATGCAAAGATGGCGTTAACCGCGTCGTTTCTTTACTCCTACCAAACGGGCCGCAAAACCAAAACATCATAAACAGCAAGTTAATACAGGATCAAGCTACGAAATCAAAATCGGAATCATTCCAACCTGGCAAACATAATGGCCAATTGCATGCCAGGACCCCGTCTCTCCCGTTGAGCAAAATCCCCTAGCTAAAAATTAAGATCGGCAAATACTCCTCCTTCCATATAAGGCAGGCCATCGTCACGAGCTCATACACAGCGCACAGGATTTTGCTGCTCACGAGCTGAACATTCGCATACAGTCAAAACCACCAAACAACCAAGACCTGCAGCTAGCATCGATCGTCACGGGTAACCATGAAGCTCACATTGCTGACCCGAGATTTTGTTTTTCTCCTGCTCCTCGCCTGCGCCTGCATTGCACCAGCGACGGCAGCAAGCGGCGGCGGTGGCGGGCGGTGGGACCTCCTGCAGCGCAGCATCGGCGTGTCGGCGATGCACATGCAGCTGCTGCACAACGACCGCGTGATCATCTTCGATCGCACCGACTTCGGCCAGTCTAACCTCTCCCTCCCCGACGGCCGCTGCCGCCACAACCCGCGTGAGCGCGTGCTCCCCGTGGACTGCACCGCGCACTCCGCCGAGTACGACGTCGCGTCCAACACGTTCCGCCCGCTCACCATCTTCACCGACACCTGGTGCTCCTCCGGCACCGTCGCGCCCGACGGCACCCTCATCCAGACCGGCGGCTGGAACGACGGGTACCGCAACGTGCGCACCATGCGCGCGTGCAACGACGGCGGCGACGAGGGTAGCTGCGACTGGAACGAGACGCAGGACGCGCTCGCTGCGAACCGGTGGTACGCCACCAACCAGATCCTCCCCGACGGACGCGCCTTCATCGCCGGCGGCCGGAGGCAGTACAACTACGAGTTCTTCCCGAAGGCGGACGCTTCCGACACCTCGGCCATCGCATTGCCATTCCTGGTCCAGACCAGGGACCCCGAGGAGAACAATCTGTATCCATTCGTCCACCTGAACATCGATGGCAACCTCTTCATCTTCGCCAAGAACCGCGCCGTCCTCCTCGACTACAAGAAGAACAAGATCGTCCGGACATACCCTGAGCTGGCCGGCGGCGACCCGAGGAACTACCCCAGCTCGGGCTCGTCGGTGCTTCTGCCGCTGAAGCCATCGCCGACCGAGGCCGAGGTGCTGGTCTGCGGCGGCGCGCCCGCCGGCTCCTACAACTCGACCAAGGACAAGACCTTCTACCCTGCGCTGGTGACGTGCGGGCGGATCAAGATCACCGACACCTCGCCGTCGTGGGTCATCGAAACAATGCCGTCGCCGCGGGTGATGGGGGACATGATCCTGCTGCCGAACGGCGCGGAGGTGGCGATCATCAACGGCGCCACGGACGGCACTGCCGGGTGGGAGTCCGCCAACACCCCGGCCTACGCGCCCGTCTTCTACCGGCCCGACCACCCGCCCGGGGACCGGTTCGAGGAGCAGAGCGCGACCGACATCGCGCGGCTGTACCACTCGTCGGCGATTCTCCTCCGCGACGGGCGCGTGCTGGTGGGCGGCAGCAACCCGCACGTCTACTACAACTTCAGCAACGTGCAGTACCCGACGGAGCTCAGCCTGGAGGCCTTCTCGCCGGAGTACCTCGACAGCTCCAACGACGTCCTCCGCCCGACGATCACGAGCCCCTCCCCCGCCGACGCGCCCGTGAGCGTGAGCTACGGGGAGTCGATGACGCTGCAGTTCGAGGTGCCGGCGCCGGCAAGGAGGAGAGGCCGGGGCGGCGGCATCGGCCTGGTGTCGGTGACGATGGTGGCGCCGTCGTTCACCACGCACTCGTTCGGGATGAACCAGAGGCTGCTGTTCCTGGAGGTGTTGCAGATGACGGCAGCATTGCACCGCGCGGGCGCCTACGAGGCGTCGGTGGTGATGCCGGCGACGGCGGTCCTGGCGCCGCCCGGGTACTACATGGTGTTTGTGGTGAACGGGCACATTCCCAGCGAGGGGATCTGGGTCCACATAGAGTGATAGCGGCACCATGTAGTGGTATAGGATATTAGCACGATTTGATTTGTTAACATGCGGGTGATTGTTTTGTTGGCGACATGAGACAGGAAAGAGAATGTGTCTGTAAAAAGGCGATGGATCGATCAGCTGAGAAAAGCTTCACGTGAGGCCTGTCTTGCGTGCATTCGATACGGATGAATCTCGTAAATTGGCACTGCTGTCCTGTGTCCTGTATCCAAGTGCTATGGCGCTGACGCGATCCTGACGGTTTCCCTTCTCTTCTCTTGGGGAGTGTGAGTAGTAGTAGTACCTGCAACTTAAAGCTGTGAACGCCCTTGGTGTGCGCGCACGGGTGACGGCCGGGATGGTTGTGGCCGGTGGCGAGGGATGTCACGGGGGATCATAGCGCGGAAGTTGGACAGTACAAGTGCCAAGTAACAGCTGACGCCCAAGGATGATGAGTATCATGGTGACCGTGGTTCGGGCAACACGAGCGCTTTTTTGTTTGACAGGACTGAGCCACGAAAATAAGACATTAGCGGCTTGTTTGATTCACAGGTAGGAAAAATGGATGGATAGGAAAAATGAAGGATTGGTGTGGCATGCCTCGTTTGAATCCTACGGAAATGAAAACCATGAAAATCGGCATAAGAGGACGTTTGATGGTAATGCAGGAAAGCCACAAGAATTTGATTGAAGTTTGAGCTTTCAAACAAGTAACCTTACTCACAAAGCTAGCCATAGAAATTTTTCCAAGAGCTCAAACATAATGGAAATTTTCCTACGAAATAGCCTAGGCAAAGTTCTATAGAAAATAATCCCACGGATTATATTCCTCTACGAATCTGGTGGTGGAAAAAAATCTATAAGAACTCAATCCTATAAAAATACTACAAATCAAACAAGCCCTAAATGGTCAGCTTAGGACTTTGAAACCTAAACCTCGTATTGGGTATGTCGCTTTTGCTAAACACTGCTCCCTCCTTTCTAAAATAAATGACTTAGATTTACCTAGATTCATATGTATCTAATATTAAAACATCTAGATACATACAAATTCAACTCACTTATTTTAGAACAAAGAGAGTATAAAAACCCAACATTTACTTGTACATAGTACTAGCAATATTGACTGAACCATTTTCTCGATCAAGTAGTTGTAGACAAACTCTCTACTAGTCCTAAATATTAAGCGAGGAACTAAGAAATACCAAACTTAATCTTGAAGTTTAGGAAACTTAAAGAATGAACTTTAGATTATGATTAAAAATTCACAAAATGTCGACCATCAGATAAGTGCACTTAAAAACTGAAAACATAAATAGAATGTTTGAATCTTGAAACATATTTTCTCTAAATCTAACTAATTCCATGTATTATAAGCTTAGTTAAAAATCCAGAACATAATAAAACGCGAGATCATATCAAATATTCATGTTCTCAACCAGCGTATGTGCCATATAGGTAAAACCTTCCGCTCCACATGCCATGATAACAAACCCACCTTATGTTGAAAGTAATCAAGTTTTATAAGCTGAGAATTCGACTATTATGTACCCACGAATTTCAGAATGTGAAAATACATCTATTTACATATTAAGAGACACGGACTCTCAAATCTATTGTAGAAGAACAAATATGCAGAAAAATATAAATAAACATAATGTATTGTCTCCTGTTTTTATTCTCTTCTTGCTCTGAGGTGGTTGCCAAATGTGATAGCAATCTGAAGGTTGAAGCCGTTTCCATGATCGACTAGATGGTTTATGTCAGCTCTTGTTAGATGAACTACTGTTGGCACTAAACTTTTGTTGTTAGTTAACTTGTGTGGTTGGTGAACTATGTTTGCATGTACTTAGCAATGTCTTAGTATTGAACTTTATCTATGTTTGTGTAATACTTGCACTCTGTATGTAGCCCTGGTCTGCACAAGTGATGGCAATCTCACCACTCCAAGAACAAGACAGCAATTCAATCATCTTGTACATAACCAAACACCAAGAATTGCATCATCCTGCCCCCAAAAATCCGCAATACATCCAACTAAGAAGTGGCTTATTTTTCTTCATGCAATACAAGACAATGTGGGCAACCACAAGACAATGCTGGCAACCAATTGCAAAACGCTACTCTAATGCTGCATATGTGCACCGAAGCTCCCACATGTCATGTTCACACCCCAAGATGTCGTGTAGTTGTGTAAACCGTCGGGGGAAACCAAATGATTTCATTCTTCCAAGACATAAGTATCTTAATTTATTTTAGACCTTGATAGTGGACTTTATATATAAAGCCACGAAACGGCGGCGTCATACGCACCGTGGTTCAGATTATAATACTAACCTAAGCTAGAAGTAAATGATAGCTCGATAGTCTCGAATGTTATCTTCCACACGAGGAAAATAGAGTGTGGTGATAATTTCTAAGTCTTGCATACAAGCTTCTTAACACTCCCATCACGTCCTCAATAGCTTGCATGTCGGTCGGCTTGCTAAGCATCTTCCAATCCTGCAGGTATATTATCATTGTGATATGAACTTTTTTCTAATTTTCATTTTATTTATAATATTACATAGAGTCCAACACATATCCGACACACATATCAAGACAATCTTGCATGTGCGGCCCGATAGAATGTTCCCCGTCGGCGTCAGATTAGACTCATACTAGTCAATGGGCACCACAATGTCGTGGAGCTTGTTGACATTCTTGTTTCCTTTCTGATACGTGCATTTTGCATCATCACAATAGCAACATTTATAATTATTTTAGAATGTTATTTTCATTCTTCTATCATTGTTTATGTATTTTTAGATGATTTATGGGACTTTTCTACAAAGTTCTCTTCATTGGTATTTAATTTCTAGGAGGCATAAAACCTCCTTTTTCGTATTTTACTATTTCACTGACCTTCTGAATGTCAATAAATCGAAGGAAGAATACCTGATCGTTTTTTCATCAAGAGAAGGACAATTGAGCGAAAGAAACACACGAGAGGAGCCACGAAAACCAAAAGAGGTCAAGTGGCACGGCCACAGGGTGCACGCGCCACCTGGGCCCATTTGGGCCTTGATCATCGTCTGGGCTCTCCCTTTTTAAAGACGCCTCCGTTTCACCAAAAAATATACGCCATATTTTCCCCACGATTACAGAGGCGGACGTCAAGGAGAAAGTCTTCTCCTACTCCGGGAGAGGGTACATCCTACTGTGTCGGAGCCTCTAGTGAGGGGGAAATTGATGCCATTGTCATCAGCACTCCTCCTTGGCGTAGGGAGGGGCCTATCCATCAACATCTCCATTGCCACCAACATCATCACCATCTCCATCTCCAAGATCCACCTTTCCCTCATAGTTTGTGATTGATTGAACCCAAGATATTGTTTAAGTTCTATTTGCATGATTGTGATTGGCAACTTGTCTTTATTTGGTGGATAGATTATATTTTTAGATTGTTTTGTAATCCATATGCCACTGATCCATATCATGTTTGATACTTGTGAGTAGATCCCCATGTTCTTGAGGGCATAGGATGAATTGGCTATGATTTCCATATAATATAAAGTGAGTATTTGGTCAAGTTTACCTACTTTATGTTGTTCTATGATGGTGATGTGCAAACGTCGACTGCATACCACTTCACCTATATGGGCTCACAGGGCTACACTTTAATACAATGAAGAGGGTTGGAAGGGACGGAATGATAGAAACCGGTTTCCAATACTTTCAGTTGCATTGGAGGGATTTATATCGGGGACCCATGACCTAACTACTGTGGTGCGACATTTATGTATTAAATATTCCTATATTTGCTCATGGAAATGGCTATAGGACCCATTATAAGGGGTTTACTTGCTCATATCTATAGCTTCACCTAAACTAGGCTCCGCCCTAAGAGAACTAAACTTGACAAGATACTCACCATATTGTGTAGAAATATATATGCTAAGTAAATTCATGACGCCCTAGGGAGAACTTGTCACATAGAAGAACACACACTTGAGCGTGTTGAGCTTATCCTCTTTCTGCATAGAGGATTGGGATTTCTCTTATTAAGAGCATCCATTTACTGCAATTTACTGCTTTACTTGTCAAACTTGCTACCTAATACCTTCAGCTCGGCGTGGGTTCGACAACCTTTTCTTATTGAAAGGTACTACAATTGATCTCCTGCACTTGGGAGTCATCAAGATACTTTTCTAGCACAATTTTTGGGGAGTGTCGCGCTATTGGTAGGTTTGTTTGGTAAGGAAACTTGAAAGCTGGTTTTACTTTTGCTATATCATTTTATCATGGATTTCCTTGGTCATGAAAGTATGAAACTTTATTTATGTGAATATGTTAATGATGTTAAGAACAAGTTTGATAAACCTCCTGAACCAGAAGTGGAATATCAAATCCCTATTGGTATTGACAAAGAGGTTAGGAATCAAACTTTTACAGGAGATGGAAGTAAAACTGCTCACGGGCATATACAAATAATTGAAGATTTGTGCTCTCTATTTAAACTCTCTGGTATTCCTCATGGTGAAGTGAAAAGGAAGTTATTATATTTATCTCTTTCTGGTAATGCTCGCAAATGGTTTAGATCTTTGGATGATAAATATCGCCTTGATTGGGAATTTCTAAAGACGACTTTCTATCTCAAGTATTATACTCCTAAAGAGGCTTATGATCATCGTTGTCATATTTATAACTTTTTGCCTCATGTTGGAGAAAGTATTACTCATGCTTGGGGGAGATTAAAGGAACTCCTTCGTAAGAATCCATGTCATGGTCTTCCTGAAAACATTATATTGATCAATTTCTATGTGAGATTACCCCAGCATCATAAGGACTTTCTGGATAATTCCTCTAGAGAAAGTTTCACTAATAAAAGTGAAGAATAAGTATGGGACTTATTGGATACTATTTCTGAAAATACTAATAATTGGGATCTTGCCAAAGGTAACAAAGCCCATTTTGAATATGAATATGCATGTGTAGAAAACTTCTCTACTTATATATTGTTTGAAGAGTTAAGTAATAGATTTGGCCTTGATCCTTATGTTTTAGTAGCAGTTACTTAAAACTTTTGCTAATCATCTTGTTTTTCCTAAAAAAGGATTTGATGTTTATGTTGATCCTGTTAAACACTCTATTGTTGTGCCCAAAGTTATCAAGCAGGTTAATCAAGTATCAACTACTAAAATTGAAGAATATGTTGAAGGTCCTCCATACCCAATTAAAGTGAAGGAAAATGTACTCACTACTGTTCCAAACAAGAGTGCTAGAAGATGTAGTGAACCATATGAAAATTTTGAAATTCAACATCAAATTTCTGCCATCAAAGAACTAAAATGAAGAAAATCCTTGTGATGTTTATTTATGTGAAGATTCTGCCAAGGTAATTCAAGGGAATACCACCAAAGTTAGTAAACCTATTATATCATGTGCTATTGGAACTTCATGTTATCATGGTATTTGTGAGCAAGTATAAGTGTGATACCATATTCTCTATATGTTGAAATCAAGCTAGACATTGATCCCATACACCTAGAAGAGACGGGTATAACTATCAAACTTGCTAATGAAGAATATATTTGTCCTCTTGGTATGGTTAGAGATGTTGAAATACTAGTAGGGAAAATTAAATATCTCACAAATTTTATTGTGCTTGGTTGCTCCCAGATTCATTTTGTCCCATCATATATTTGGTAGACCATTCTTGCATACTATGGGTGCTGAAATTAGTTTACCTAAAGAAAAAGTGTTCATTAAATTTCTTCGTGAAAGATTAGAGTTTAACCTTTCCAAGTTTACTGATAAGCATTTAGAAAATGAAAAATTTGCTAAAGATATAGTGGAGACTCTTGCTTCTTTGGCTATTGCTTCATCGGACATGATGGAGCGATATGTGTGTAACCAAGAGGAACCTTTTTGTGATGAAGAAAAAGAAGCTTTAGAACAAATACTATCTCAACAACCACCTCAATTAGAATTCATATTCCATCTGATGATTTAGGAGAATTACCTCTACCTAAGGAAGATCCTAGTTTTGAACTTAAACCCTTGCATGAGGATATGAAATATGCATTCCTTGATGAAATGAAAAATATCCCGTTATTATTAGTGCCAATATTTCAATTGAAGAAGTATCCAAGTTACTTGAAGTGCTTCAAGCTCATAGGTCAGCCATTGGCTATTCACTTGATGACTTGAAAGGTATAAACCCTACTTTATGTATGCATAAAATTAACTTGGAAGAAGCTGAAAAGCATGTTGTTGATTATCAATGCCATATTCATCCAAAAATGAAAGAAGTGGTAAGGAAAGAAGTAATCAAACTCATTGAGGCAGGTATTATCTATCCCATAGCTGATAGTAAATGGGTTAGTAATGTTCATTGTGTGCCTAAAAAGGGTGGAATAAGTGTTGTTCCAAATGATGAAAATAAACTTATATCTCAACGAACTATTACTAGTTAAAGAATGTGCATTGATTCCAGAAAACTTAATAAAGCTACTCGTAAAGACCATTGCCATTTGCCATTCATTGATCAAATGCTAGAAAGGTTGTCAAAACATTCACATTTTTGCTATCTATATGGTTACTCATATTTCTCTCAAATTCCTGTGCATAAAGATGATCAGGAAAAGACAACTTTCACATGTCCCTTTGGTACTTCTGCTTATAGGAGAATTCCATTTGTTTTATGTAATGCTCCCGCTACTTTTTAAAGATGCATGAATGCTATATTTGCTGATTATATTGATAAAATTATGGAAGTATTCATGGATGACTTTTCTGTGTATGGTATCTCTTTGATAATTTCCTACTCAACCTTAACAAAGTTTTGAAGCGTTGTGAGGACCAATACTTAGTCCTAAACTAGGAAATGTGTCATTTCATGGTGACAAAAGGTGTTGTTCTTGGACACCGTATTTTAGGAAGATGCATTGAAGTGGACCATGCCAATATAGAAGCCATAGAAAATCTACCATATTCGAAGGATATCAAAGGTACAAGAATCTTCCTTGGACATGCAGGTTTCTACGGAAGGTTTATTAAAGACTTCTCTAAAATATCAAAGCCTCTAAATAACCTTTTGCAAAAGGATGTTCCATTCTATTTTAATGATGACTGTGTAAGTCATTTAATGTTTTAAAGAATGCTTTAATAAGTGTTCCTATAATTCAACCTACTAAATGGAATTTATCATTTGAAATCATGTTAGATGCTAGTGATTATGTTATAGGGGCTGTTTTAGGCCAAAGAGTTGATAAGAAATTAAATTTTATATACTATGCTAGTAAAACACTTGATGGTGCTCAAAGAAACTATGCTACTACTGAAAAAGAATTCTTAGTAGTAATCTTTGCATGTGATAAGTTTAGATCTTACTGACATGGATATACCCTACAGGTACTCGAGTTTGGCATATACGGTCCAGATACGGTAGAAGCCCACGGCGTTGCCAAGGCCCAATACAGGATTTGGGTGACCCACGGAGACTCCAATTTCTTGCAACGCAAGAAGAAGCTTAAGATAGAAAGTTCAAAGGGACGAACCCTAATCTGTAACCGACTCGACCTGCTATCCGAGACCTAGACTATCTATATAAAGGCTAGGAGGGGGCGGCGAGGAGGACGATCACAACCCTAGTTTCCACAACCATCGCCAGATTGCACCTGCGCACCCCTGTAACTTTCGACTCCTACAATAGATCACCACAATAGACAACAGATCTAGAAAACACCCGTGGCATACACATACGCCAGATCCAATCTGTGCATCCACCGCCATCGGTGACATTATAATCCCTCGGATCATCATCAATCAAGAGCAAACAAGCAGGAGTAGGGTCCTCTACGAGGCCTGAACCTGGGTAAACGTCGTGTCACTTGTGTGCTTGTTTGCTAGCCGATTGAGACTTCCAGCGCACCAATATTCCTCAAACCTAAGTCCATAACAATGGGCATTGGTGAGTTAAACCCTCGTCACTTACATTATTAATTGTAAATTCATTGTACATTCTGATCAATCTGCTATTAAATATCTCATAAAAAGATGCTAAACCTAGATTAAGAAGAGGGGATTTCTTACTTCAAGAATTTTATTTGCACATTGTTGATAAGAAATGTGAAGATAATCCGGTAGTTGATCACTTATCTAGAATGGAAAATATTTGGGTAGACCCCCTATTCCTATTAATGATAGCTTTGCTAATGAACAACTTGCAAACATTAATGTATCTAGTGCTAGAGTAGCATCCCCTTGGCTTGTTGATTATGCTAATTTTATTGTTGGAAAATTCATGCCACCACACTTCACTTCCCAAGAAAGAAAGAAATTCTTCTATGATCTTAGACATTACTTTTGAGATGATCCATTCCTTTATAAGAAAAGTGTGGATGGTATTATTAGATGTTGTGTGCCTGAATTTTAACAACAGGATATCATAAGAGATTTTCATGGTAGTCCTTATGGAGGACATCATGAAGGAGACCGCACTGCTGCAAATGTATTACAATCCAGTTTTTATTGGCCTACTTTATTTAAGGATTGTGCTAACTATGTTAACGCATGTGACAAATGTCAAAGAGTTGTAAATATTGGTGAAAGAAATGAAATCCTCTGAACTATTCACTTCCACTTGAACCATTTGATATGTGGGGATTTCACTTTATGGGACCATTCCCTCCATCAAAAACAAAACATACTCACATTTTGGTTGCAGTAGACTATGTTACAAAGTGGGTGGAATCCATTCCAACCAAAAGTGTAGATCATGCTACAACAATGAAGATGCTCAAGGACGTAATATTTCCCAGGTTTGGAGTACCTAGATTTTTAATCACTGATGGTAGTTCTCATTTCTTAAGTGGCGTTCTTCGAAAAACTTTAACAAAGTATGGTGTTAATAATAGAGTAGCATCTCCATATCATCCTCAAACTAGTGTTCAAGTTGAACTAAGTAATAGGGAAATCGAACTCATATTGGAAAAGATAGTTAATAGAGCTAGGTCTGATTGGCCAACTAAAATTAATGATGCTTTGTGGGCTTATAGAACTGTTTTTAAAAATCCTATGGGTATGTCTCCTTATAAGATGGTTTATGGTAAATCTTGTCATCTCCCGGTAAAACTAGAACACAAAGCTAGGTGCATTGTTAAGCAACTAAACTTGAATTCAAAACTGCTGGAGAGAAAACAATTCTAGACCTAAACTTGTTAGGTGAATGGAGGAACAAAGCTTATGAAAGTGCTAGGTTGTTTAAATAAAAATTTAAGATTTGGAATGATAGGAAAATAAAGATAAAGGAGTTTGAAGTAGGTGATCAAGTATTATTGTTCAACTCTCCTTTCAAGTTTTCTGCAGGGAAGTTGGCATCAAAGTTGCAAGGTCCATAAGTTGTGCATGAGGTATACCACTCCGGAGCCATCTGCCTTCATGGAGACTACAAAGGTAAACCTCATGGGGTTAATGGACAACATCTTAAACATTATATTGTAGGCCAAAAATTCATTGGGAAGGTAGAAGAGTTGAATATTTAGAGTCCCGAGGCCATTATTGCAAAGAAATATCCCCTGTGAGATATAATAAATCAATAGAAAGCAACTTTTAGGCGCGTAATCATCTCGGAATATCGAGATATTCTAGGAAAGTCATTATTTTGGAAATTTAAGGTGTGCAGTGAAAGAATTGGATGAAACAAAGTCCTGAAGAGGGAAAGATAACAGATGACACGGCCCCCACCAGTGTACGCACCACCTGGGATCTTTTACCCCTCTAAACCATGTTTCGCCCCGGTTTTGACCCTAACTCTTCTTCTTACCCTAAAAACTTTTAATATATACCTCTCTCTACTGATATAATCTTGCACCGAGCCTTTTCATGGCGAGGATTGTTTTCTGCCTCTATCTTTCAGATCTCTCTCCACCAAAAACCCCGTGATGACTTCGGGAGACTCCTACCAATGCTCCTCCATTTATGATGATGATGAACTTGAGGGTCTCAGCCCTACATCATCGTGGAGGAGGAAGAGGAAAATGAAGGACTACTTTGATGATAAAGACTATGTCCACGATGAAGAAAATGAAGAGGGGGACGAGGTGGCTACCAACAAGCACATCACGAACGCTGAGTACAAGGGGAAGCTTAGCCCTTCTCCTATACCCTTTGCTGCAGTGAGAGTGGTGCCACCTCCTAAGAAGATGAGTGTACTAAAAGATCTTAAAATCCACCATGATTCCAAGGGGTAATAGAAGGAGAAGAATAAGTAAAGATCTGGAGCAACAACTTAAGCTTGGGGGAGTTTCACCTAGTCTTTTATGCTTTTTAGTTAATCGTATTGCATCTAGTCATGATTTTTAGGTTGGGAATGCTTGCATCTATTTGGTATCGATTATCTCAATGCTTAAAAATCTCTTAGAGCATCATCATGTATCCTTGTTTGAATGATTTTTAATGAAATATAAAGTATGGTGTCATCCATGATTCTCTTGTTTGGAGATTTATGGGTAACACTCATGCAGATGTAAGTTTCATTTACATATTGTCTTGAACTAAGTTAAGTTGAGTGTGTTGGACAAGTATATAATTTATCTCAACAAGTAAAAACTTGCAACAAAAGGAAATATCCAAGCAAGTAAAATGAAAAAGAATATCCTGAATTTGGGAAAGAGATGTGGTTTTTATAGAATAAAAAGTTAGGAAGAGATGGTAACAAGGGGACATGAGTTACTCTTGTTTAACTTAGTAATCAATGAGTAAAATGAGGGTCATGGATATATCAATACATATTCTCTATGTAAAAGTGAATGAAAAGGCGGGCACCTGAGGATTCAGTTAGCCATGGAAAGTGAAAGGAAAAGGATGCATAGAGTATATGACATGTTTGAAATGTCCAGAATAAGGTTTATACTGGTTACTAGGAGGCAAGGCTGCTAACTGATGCCATTAAACATGGTGAAAGTGTTTGAAAAAGTTGAGCTTCATGTCTATCTTGTTGTTTAAAAAACTCTCTTATTTTAACTAGTTATTCTATGAAAGTTTATATTTGTTGCAAAGGAAAAAAAAGTGATATAAAAAATAGCACGGTAAATACCATGCAATGAAAAATAAAAGGAAATGAGGCATGTTAAATTGTCCAACTTACAATGGTTAGTCTTGTTCAAAAGTAAGGAGTAGTTGCTAGAACTCCTATCTATGTTACCCTCATTTGTATGGTTGTTAGTCTATAAATATTTTACGACTAGTGAATATGCATAGGTTGATGATGCCATGCTTGTATTTTATTTTATCAACCATAAGATTATTGATGCATGATATGATCTATTCGCTTATTTTCTCGAGGACGAGCAAAGGTTTAATCTTTGGAGAGTTGATACGTGCATTTTGCATCATCATAATAGCAACATATATGATCATTTTAGAATGTTATTTGATTCTTATATCATTATTTATGCATTTTTAGATGATTTATGAGACTTTCCTACAAAGTTCCCTTCATTGGTATTTAATTTCTGGGAGGCAGAAAACCTCCTTTTTCGTATTTTTCTATTTCAGGGACCTTTTAGACGTCAATAAATTGGAGGAAAAATGCCAAACCAGTTTTTCATCAAGAGAAGGACCATGGAGCGAAAGAAACACACGAGGAGAGACACGAAGACCAAAATAGGCCAGGTGGCACTGCCCACAAGTGTGCACACGCCACCTGGGCCTATTTGGCCCTCAAGCATCATCTCGGCTCTCTTGTCTTACAGACGCCTCCATTTCGCCAAAAAACCTACAACATATTGTCCCCACGATTTATAGAGGAGGTGGCGAAGGCCAAATTCTTCTCCTACTCTGGGAGATGGCAGATCCTGCTGTGCCGGAGCATCAGATGAGGGGAAAATCAATGCCATCATCAGCACCACTCCTCCTTGGTGTAGGGGGATGCCTCTCCATCAACATCTCCATCAGCACCTACATCATCCCCATCTCCATCTCCAAGATCCACCTCGTTCCCCTCATAGTTTTTGATTGATTGAACCCTAGATATTGTTTAAGTGTTATTTGCATGATTGTGATTAGCCACTTATCTTTATTTGGTGTAGAGATTATATTTTTAGATTGTATTGTAATCCATATGCCACTGATCATATCATATTTGATACTTGTGAGTAGATCCCCATGTTCCTGAGGGCATATGATGATTTGTCTATGATTTCCATATAATATGCAATGAGTATTTGGTCAAGTTTACATCTTTTATGTTGTTCTATGATGGTGATGTGCAAATATAGACTACATATCACTTCACCTATATGGGCTCATAGGGCTGCACTTTAATGCAATGAAGAGGGTTAGAAGGGGCAAAATGACAGAACCCGTTTTCCAATACTTTGAGTTGCATTGGAGGGAATTATATTGGGGACCCATGACCATACGACTATGATGGGACATTTATGTATTAATGATTTCTATGTTTGCTCATGAAAATGGCTATATGACCCATCATAAGGGGTGTACTTTCTCATATCTATGGCTGCACCTAAACTATACTCCACCCTAAGGGAACTAAACTTGACAAGATATTCACCATATTATGTATAAATTTATATGCTAAGTAAATCCATGATGCCCTTGAGAATGCTTGTCACATATAAGAACACACACTTGAGCTTGTCCTCTTGCTGCATAGAGGATTGGTCTTTCACTTATTAAGATCATCTATTTACTGCAATTTACTTTCAGCAATTTATATTACAGCAAACTATAAACCCAAAACACAAAACCACTACATCTTTTATTGCTTTACTTGTCAAACTTGCTAACTAATACCTTCATCTCCTCGTGGGTTCGACAAATGTTTCTTTTTGAAATGTATTACAATTGATCTCCTGCAGTTGGGAGTCATCATTTCCTCTCCCTGCCAAGAGCCAAATGAGTTTCTCGGTCCATCGAGCGAGTTTTCCACCTTGTCATTCCTCTTCCTATGTTGGTTTAGCTTTTCATCCAAATGTAACTTGAATCTTCCATAGTAAAGGAGGTGTTGGGTTCATATCCCCGTACGTTTCTTTTAGACTAACTTTTATGGCTAGATTTAATAACCAAGCTTTAATCCAACTCTATTGTACTAGTACAAAGCTAGCTCTTGGTGACATGACAATTTTATATAGCCAGTTGCTTACTATACTATTTTTTTCTCTTAGTGGCCATTCGAGCTCTAATTTGAGACTTATGTTGTGAGTCTACGATGCCTTCTGAGTCAAGGAAAAACTGGGCCGGATTCCCTTTCAGCAATGGATGGATGATACCACAATGAGGTCTACTCTCTCAAGTTTGACGAAGGCCTCTTCTTCCGATAATTTGGCTTCTACTGCCTCTAGCATTGCATGCACACCTAGCTTGATCAATGAGCATTTCAACCTTTCTGCCGCTCATCTATCTTTGTTTTTTCATACACGTCTTTGTCGACTTTATAATATCTTCTCCTCAGCACATTTATTTAGAGTTTATTTATTTAATGTTAGGCGTAAGACAATACATTTTTTCTAAAAATAGCAAGTAATTAAATAGGTAATGCGCACATCCAAATCTCACAAAAACAAAGACGATCTACTGCCACTAGCTTATTGTTAGAGTTGCATTACTAATTTACTACGTGCTCTGCAGTTGCCGGCACGACTAATGCATTTGCTTATAAAATCCCGAGCTATGTACTGAGTGTTGGAGTAGAAGACTCGAGGGATCGGAGTTATTCTTGTCTGCAGTCCAGAATCACAGTTGTCAAGAATATGAACATCCACGTACTGTGTCCGTTCCAACCTCCCGACGAGAACAACTGACATGTTTGGTTGCTCGCGCCAATATTTCTTATTTTTTCTACTTGACTCGCTAGATCCTACATGCGACAAGATTTTGCTTGGGCCAAGATTGACACTTTATTTGGTTGTGCACATCTAACTTTGGTGAAATTTTGGCTAATTGTTTGCTTGGCAACAAAACTGATTATAGCTGGTTTGATGCAACAAATCGGCATGTTTGGTTATACATGTGCTAGTATTGTGCTCACCACTTCTCACATGTGCTGATGTTACCACGTATTTTCTAAGCCGACTATGAAAAAATAGGTAGCAAATTAAACTAACAAGCACCACCAAATTAAAATCCTATCTACTAGCAAATGGCAGTTCATCATGGAAATACCTAGCTACTAGCAGATCATAGTTCACCATAATTATAACCTAGGTACTACAAATAGAAGTTTTACACACACACACATTGTGGGTTTGCCATAGAACAATACAAAAGCAGTTCATCAGTTCTTCTTCAATTCTTTCACTTCAGATCCTGATGTTGGCTCTAGTTGCCCACATGTCGTTAGCCCACTATTGTCTCTTATTCTTCCTAGCATTCCAAGCATGACAATCGTTCAAAGGGACACCATGGCCAACATCATCAGTGTCATGAGGCATCACATCTTCCTCTTCCGGGAAGAATTCATCGACGCCAAATTGTAGGATCCAATTATGTAGAATGCAACAAGCAAGACCAAGTTTAACTTGCATGGGGAAAGAATGGAATGGATTGTGAACTAGGATCTTAAGTATGTTCTTTAGAGTAGAGAAAACCCTCTCTACCGTGACTATAAAGCTAGAGTGCCTGAGATTGAAGAGTCCTTTTGTGTTTTTAGGATAGAACCTTGTAGAGAACTTATTGAGATGGTACTTGTTGACCTAAAGGGTGGTAGAATTCCAGGGCGACAATCACATCCTACATCTGCTAGGTAGAACTTACCTTCAGGGATCTTGAGGCCATCAAATCTCTCGAGGTTGTCCCTCAGAATGGTGGCACCGTGGGATGATATTTCCCATCTAGAAAGCACATATGTGAACTTCATGTCAAAATCAACAATGTCAAACACATTCTAGCTGGTCTAGTGCTTTTTACCTGTATGCAACTAACTCAGATTTTGGCACTCTAGCAGTCACATGAGTACCATAAATTGCTCCAATAAAATCATGAAATGAAGAAAATGTTAGTCCTGAGTGCAGAATGTTCCTCCCACTGAGTACATTCAGGAGTTACTCTCACCTTGAAAACTGGGAACCATGAGTAGTTGTTTTATATCTTTGCTGGAGCTTGAGTTGATGGTGGCTAGGTCATCTCTCCTCTAAGCTCTCTAATAGCATATAACACTTGATGGAAATACCAGGATATTGTCTCTGTGGATCTCTTCCATGTGTTGAGAATCACTCAAAATCTCTGGTTATGTCCTAGAACATGCACAAACAGTGCCACTTGCTCTTTGATACAGCAGCGAATGTTGTATGTAAGAAAACCCCTACCCCTTAATGTTTGCACAAGTTGGTTAAAAGAGTCTTTCTATCTGAAGCAAGGTGATAGCTTCTACATCATTGTTATTGTCGATGTAGTTCTTATTTGCTATTCTCTCTATGTTCGGATGTACCATGTGAGCATACTTCACAGCAGCATGTTATACTCCTAGTAGCCGCTCTTCTCTGGATCAAAAGCATCCAAGCCTGAATCACAGCCACCAGGGAAGCTGCTTGGATGAAAATCTTGAACCGTTGGTCCTAATCAAAACAACGGTGCGTAAGTACCTAACAAATCAGCCGTAATGTCCAGCAAATTAGGTATGTAGCTACCATTGGGGACGAGGGGAGCATGGTGTAATGACCCAAACAAATAGGAAAAGGGGCTAGGGACTAATATTGAATTTTTGCATTTCATAATAAGGCATGAAAATAAGGGGGAATTTGAACTTTTTGTATTGAGTGAAAATACTTGAGGATTTTAACTAGAGTTGAGTTTGAATCAAGTCAACCCTAGGATTTGGATTCAAATTCGACATTTGAATGTTATAGAGTCATTTGAATGGGTAGTTACACTTGAATTAGATACATAGTCAATAGCCACACAAATATAACCAAGAAGGTTAATAAAATAAAACACATATACACTAGGAATTCAAAATGGAGGTTTGGATAATTCAAACTTGAATTCCCCACTACTAGGATACAGCCTATCTGTGGTGCATGAAAAGGGGACTTCTGTGGCGCATATCTTTGTCGCCACTATTACCTCGCCACTGATAACTACTTCCTGTGGCGCATATGGATATGCGCCACAGAATTTCCAGAGTTCTGTGGCGCATTCCTTCATATGCGCCACAGGAAGAACTTCTGTGGCGCATTTACGTGTATGCGCCACAGATATGCCATGCGCCACTAACTATATAATTATATGCGCCACTGATTGTGTAACATGTATTCGAAGTAAAATACTTTCCTGGTGTATAATCAGGTATTTATACAGGATTTATACACAAGTAGTAGATGCATGAAAACCGACATATATATAATACAAACACTTAGAGCCTGATCGAGATACATATATAGTGTCAAGTGCCAAATTTTTACACAAGCGCCGAATACAAAGTTCATATCATCTCACATTACAAATATGAAGTGGCCACCGCCGCCTACACTAGGATCAAATAGAATACAACTGTGATAATGGTGAGCAAGAGCATTAGCCCAACCAATATCTTCATCCGGTTCTTCTTCCACAAGTGGTTCCTCCACTTGGCTATCGCCTCCTCTCTAGTCGCGTATCCTTTGTAGATGTTGCCGCTGAACTTGTTCACTTGTTTGTGGCAATCCTCCCACTCCTCGTAGACTCCTGGAACCCTACCCATGTACACCACATACCACCTCGTCGCCATCTCTATAGACGACAAGGCATATTAGTAAAAATACAACGAAAAGAATGAATAAAGGGTTCACATCCATATATATATATATGTTCATAGAATATAAAACAAAGGATCCATAAACCTAAAAGTTAGATCATCATAGAAGCAATAAGTTCAACGACAGCACGACCACAAGGTAGTTTAAGTATAACAACAATGACCATTTTGACCACGAGATAGTAAAGTTTATGACACACACACACTAATACAGCAGGCGTCCATCAAGAATATACACACACTGGATCATGCTACAGGCACACATCGATCATGATGAAGACTTCCTCTTCTGGCACGACTTCGGGAACGGTAGATAGCCCTCTTTCGTCAGCCACGTCCTTGTGTCACCCTGCTTATGGAGGCGTTCTTTGATCTCCCTCTTACTCAACCCTCTGGCTTGTTGTAGGGCACCGCCCCTTGTGTTGACATCTTCAATGATGATTTGCGACAACTTCATCTGAATGCGATGGAAGTCTTCTCTAAGATCAGCATCGTCGATTTTCACCAAAGTTCTGGTCCATCCTCGGAGACTAGATGGCAGCGTTAGGTTATGGCAATCCCGAACATAGCCTTTAAGGTGATGGAGGACGTAGAAGGCCTCATTGGCACCAGCAGTCGACGGCTTGACGCAGGGGAAGTCGAGCACATGCTTGAACACGTGTTTGTCATCCTTGATACATTCCCCCTATCTACGAAGGTGCATCACTTCTTGGTTTAGCCCTCGAGAGCCTCACTGAGAACACCCCTTATTCTGGTGTAGTCTTTCTTCTTCGTCAAACTCCCTAGTCGAAATACGTGGCTAGAGAATACCTCGGGGCAAGGACGATGAGTGTGCAGTATTTGTCTCTGCGCAACACAATTCGAACGGAATGTTGGAAAAAGAGCAAAGGAAAGAAATCTATAAGAAATGCATAAGTTACGGTGACGATGAGCGAGTGTGTGTACTTACTCGGGAAAGAAAGGCAAAAGAAGTGTGCCCTTCCTCTTGTTGTCCACCATGAACTTCTCGAGGTACGCCGTCGCCTTGGTCCGTGTCTCTGATCCTTCGACCAACTGGCTGTCCCACATGTAGTAGGGATCCACTATCGCGATTTCCGGGGTACTTTCTCTCTTGATCGTGAGCGCCAGATTGAGCGCGTATAGGTGGACCAAGTTATAGTCCAGCCGTTTCATGAGAAACAACTTGAATATGTCCTCGAACGCTATGAAGAATATATCCGCGGGGGGTTCATCGACGAAGCCCACGTCCAATGGCACCTTGGCCGTGAAAACCGGGTAATTTGGATCGTCCTCTTTAAGAAGGAGGGCCTCTAGTGTCTTGACACCCTCGTGCAAAGTTAACATGGCTCCAACCGCAATGTGGATCATATCCGGAGTCAATATCGGATCACCAGCTACATGCACTCGGGGCAAGCCAAATTGTGTGGATGGTAAGACGACGGTGTCCTGACCCTGGATCCTCTTCGGAAGAGGCTGGATCGCACCCTTCTTATTATTATTATTACCTCTCTTCCTGTAGTGCTTCTTCTTCACAACAGTGTCAGCCACTGCCATCTGCTCATCAGTCGCCTTTCGGAGTGTGTTGGGGCTAAAAACCAATCCCGGTTTCTCTTGTGGTGGATCGGCGGCTAGAGGCGTCTCTTGAGAAAGACCATGGAAGACCAGGCGCTGCGTGCATGTATTGGGCCGACCAGCTTGATGGTCGTCGCGAGCTGCGAAGGGTTCTTCATCCATAGAAGGCATATACAATCCTTTGGCGGCGCCGGTGTTGATGAAGTTGTCAACGTTGACCAATTCATCATCATCTTCATGGGTGCCATCATGTGGTGGTGGTAGCGGGGGCGACGGCGGTTGCTGCACAACGTCTTTGCCATGTGGCGGTGCACACGCTGCCAAGAGTTGATGGTGAAGGCTGGTGGTGGCGACAACGGCGGCTACTGGCTTCCGCGGTGGTGGCCGGGCGATGATCGGTCGAGAGGTGGCGCCAGTGCTCCCCCCGCAAGACGAATCTAGGTCTTCGGCCATGTCAAGGGCCAGTTGTAGCATTCCCCAAGGGTCTTGTGTTCGTCGGCTCCCTGAGGTTGAAAGGGGGGTCCATGTCGTCGCACCCTGGCAACACCCGAGCCAACCTGACCCTCATCACGTCATCATCCATTGGATTGTTGTGCATCGTGCGGCTCGCCGGTTGTATAAGAGTGCCCTTGGCAACATCCTTCAACTCACCGCCGACATCTTTAAGCAGGAGTACGCAAGAAGTGTCCTGAGGCAAAAACATGTTGTTGGGCGTCATGAGATGGCAACAGTCATGCATCAAAGGCATAAAGGAGATGACGTGCACTAACTAATTAGTTACCTTAGTGATGGCGTGGATCTCGGCTAATGTAGAGACATGGCCGATGCCGATGGCCGGCCTATCATCATCTGCAATCTCCCGCTCGGATGCCTCACGAAGCACCACCGCCGTCGGCTGCGCCTTATTGGTATCTTTGGCGGGAGGGGGCGTCGGTGTGACCGAACCGAGGGGCTGCGTCCCGACGTTGACGGCCGGCGGGGTCACCAGGTCCGGTGACACGGTAACATTGATGCCCGAGTTGCTGCCGCTTAAGCTGGGCAGATGTATCGGCCCCTGTCGAGCTCCCGCATTCCAAGCAGTAAGCCCCTCGAAAAACTCAGGGGGGATCATCGAGCGGAGCTTCTCTTCCACTAACTTGTCCACCGTTTTCTGGTCCACCGCCTTCTCCTCCAATGTCTGCACCTTCATTTTCAGCTCTGCAAAACGGCTTTATCCTGGTTCTTCCTCTCCCTTCTTTTCTTGGCGTCCTCTTTGTAGAACTCCTTGAACTTCATGCTCGTACCGAAGCCGGACACATGGCCAGCTGAGGACGGCGGCAACCCCTTGTCCCTCTTCTTGTAAGCATTGGTCGCCCTGTTGAAAACCGTGTCCCACGGCTCCGTCGAATCCTGGGATGACTTTGTGGCAGTAGCATTCAGTTCCTCCTCCTGCAGAGACAAGGAAAGGTGAACCCATTTAGATTCTTGGCTTCATTATCTTAATTAGAACGCAATAGACTTGAGATCGGCGATAAATTCCTTGCCAGATTCTTCTCGAATTCCTTCACCTCCGGATCGTCGGTGATGAACTCCCCTGTTTCCTTGTCCAGGTAGTAGCAGGCCCAAACAAATTGCCTAAGCTGCAAGTCCGTGATTTTAAGCCAAGGGTTGTCTTTACCAAGGCGTTCAAGCTCGGCGTCCTCCTTGTCCCAAATGGCATGTTTCCCCTGTAACCGCCGCTTCCAAGGTGGTGGTTACCTATGTTCTGTTCCCGCATACTCCTTCCCCATTGAGTCCATTTTATAGCGTCAGCGGTAGCTATATCCGCCTTGAATATCCTAAACTCCTCTTCGTCGAGCATCGGATTTTTCTTACTAATAACCTCCCAGCTTTCACCTTTGTCAATGCTATTCTTCACCCGGGTTTTCCAGCTGCTCAAGGCGTTGCTCATCTTCGTGAGGGCTAGTTTGTTCACCGGGTTCTTATTTCTCTCGAGGTTTCTAAACTGCTCTGGGAATATGTATCGCTTGTGAAGCTTCTTACGGAGGTTATTGACCAAAGCTGCATGGTCAGCATGTCTAATGTACTTCGTGTTGATCGACATGCTTTCTCGGACGATGCACCCGAGTTGTAGGCCGTACCCTTTAGCAATCGCCTCTGGCGCAATGGGTTGGCCACTTTCTATGACCTCAGTGAACTCATCGCAGACGGTGGCGAGCACTGGCACCTTCCACTCCTTCTGTTCATTCTTCTTCTTCTGAGAAGCGGCCAGGTTACCTCTACCGCCATCCGTGCGCTCGCCGCCATCGGTGGTGTCATCCTCTTCGCCGCCGCCTTCACTAGTTCCATCGTAGTCGTCTTCGTCCCCCTCGTAATCAGGATCTCCGCCCTCATTGGCCCCAGCAGCTCTGGCGACAGTCGCCTCCTCCTCCGGTGGTGGTGTCATCCTCATCGCCTCCTCCTCCTCCTGTTGGGACCCCTTCCAGAATGACTGGTTGGCCTGTCTAGCTTGTTCTTCGATGCTGATCATGTGCTTAGAAGGGCCAGACTCCTTGTTGCCTGACATGTTTGCACTACTCTATTTAAAAGAGGCAAAAAGTTAGCACAAATCTCGTCCAAAAAATTCGGCATGACCTTTGCTAATTTTTTGACCTAGGAGTGCCCATTTCTCAACCGAAACAGAAGTGAACGACACTTCGGGAGAAATGGGCAACTCAAATGAAGAAATATATCCCTGCAAGACAAAAGACCCCATCCCCCATGCATTGACCCCACTATCCATCATCCACAGTACATTTCAACAGCAGGTACCATCATCCCCATACAGCATGTATAACAGATATTAACTAGAATGCCTAGTATTTCTCATACAAGACAGAATAGTATGATCATAAACAGAATTCTATAGTGCTCAGAAATCTGCAGAAATAATCAGTATATACAGCAGCAGTACATGTCCTTCAGCAGTGCATAGTTTAATATAGAAAATAGGATGGAAAGGCTCTGGTTTATACAGCAGCAGCAGTGCATAGTTCAATACAGAAAATAGGATGGAAAGGCTCTGGTATATACAGCAGCAGTACATGTCCTTCAGCAGTGCATAGTTCAATACAAAATGATCACATAGTGTACTTAAAGCTGATGCTGAACAAATAAAATATTTAAGTAATGCAGTATTTCAGTGACATCCTATGGTGACTATCTTAAGCTAATGCTTTTTAAATAGCAAGTGAGACTGATTTACTCAGAATGGATTAGAACATCCTATGGTGACTATCTTTAAGTACTGCAGTATTTCAGTGACTATCTTTAAGAACTATCCTGAGGTTCTGTGGTGCATTTCAGCAATATGCGCCATAGCGCATACTGCCGAAATGCGCCACAGAACCTGTGGACTTAGTACAAAACGCGGCGCGCGTGGTAGTATGACAAGATCACACACTTTCCTTAGTGCTCTCTGCTTCTTGCTTGTGCCATTCTAAACCTAAGGCAGCCAGGTTCGAATCTTGGCTGTCTCACACTTTTTTATTTTTTTAAAATATATTTTTAATTATAGATCTGTTTAAAATAAAGCAAGAACATATACAAACATTCATATTTATTCAAAAAACTCTCTCCCCGAACATATACAATCATGTAATGTGTTTTAATTATATATATGTCTAAAATGAAGCAAGAACACATACAAACATTCATATTTATTCAAAAAACTCTCTCTCCGAACATATACAATCATGTGAAGTGTCGAGCTAGTGTCTCTTCACAATCTTCTTGCCCTTTTTCGTCGCGGTTGAATATTTTAGCCCGTGCACTTTGAGATTTCTTCTTGTGAATGGATAACCTTTAGTAGGCAGTGTGGTCTTTCTTCTTACTTTAGTAGTAGTAGGCATGTCGAAGTACTTGTCGAATTCCTCTTCGATCTTCGGGTCGCTGTTTTGTCGAAGTTTTGCTCGTTGGCGGCTCCTTCCATTCCGATGATGCTCCTCTTGCCCCTCCTAACTACAACACGGTTGGGCTTTGACGGGTCGGTAATAAAAAAGCAATGATCAACTTGGCTAGCGAGTACCCAAGGCTCATTTTTGCGGAGGCGTTCTTTGTTGATTTGGCATCTGGTATAACCATTGTGGTGAAATAGCGGCCTTCTTTTTCCACGTTCTTGGCCCATCTAACACAGAACATCGGTACGATCTCTCCACAGTAGTCGAGCTCCCATACCTCCTCGATCCTTCCGTAGAATCTTTCCATCACAGTAGTCTCGTCATCAGCAAAGGATAACATAGTTACTCCTGAGTTTTGATATTCACTATTCTTGTCCTTTTCCTCGGTGTAGAATCTGTAACTGTTTATGTCGTATGACTGATAGGTCCTTAGGTTGTGCCCTGGGCCCTGCGACAAGGAGAATATGAGTTTTTGATCTTCCGTAGAAGGCGTCTGTGGGGGATTGTCCAGTTGCCTTTTCTTGAACCAACCCGTGAAGCTGGAGTTGTGCTCTCTGGTTACATCTCCCTTCTTCCTCGGCCAGCCTTGGTCGACGTACTCCTGCTCGATTAAGCTTCTGTGCTCTTCGACCCAAGGGCCGACCACTTCAATGTGTTGTAGCGCGACTCGGTGTGCCCTTTCAAAATCAGTGCGTCGACCATCAATGCCGACATGTAGTGAGTGGCAGCCCTCGCGGTGACCATATCCACCGAGCCTGCCGAGGTGCTTCTTTTTGGGTATTCCAACATCCTCATTCTCGGTGGTTAGATAATTCTGGCAAAAGGAGATGCACTCATAGATCAGAAAGCCCTTGGCTATGCTTCCATCTCGACGAGACCTGTTGCGAACGAATCCTTTGATGACACCGTTTAGCCTTTCAAATGGCATCATGTTGTGCAGGAATGTCGGCCCGAGCTGGATGATGTCGTCCACGACATGTACAAGCAGATGCACCATGATGTCGAAGAATGCGGGCGGGAAGTAAATCTCAAGCTCACATAGTATCATCACGATCTCTTCCTGTAGCCTGTCGAGCTGCTTCACACCGATCGACTTCCTAGATATGACGTCAAAAAAGTTACAGAGGCCGATACATATGCGTAACCAGGATAGTCCTGCATGGTCGTGAGCAACATGGCTCTCAGATGGAAATATTCTTTAGTGTAGGCGTCCCACGTACGGGCCGGCGTCTCCCACAAGCTGGCTAACTCCTCTCTCAATAGCCTGAGATACAGATGCATATCAATACCTGGTTGTTTCGGCCCCTGAATAAGAATGCTCATGTGTACATACCTTTGCTTCGTGCATAGCCACAGGGGGAGGTTGTATGGCCATACAAACACGGGTCAGGTGCTATGCGTGCTACTCTGGTTTCCAAAAGGATTGAGTCCATCGGTGCTCATACCCAGCCTGACGTTCCTTGCATCGCCCCCGAACTCTTCGAACTCGATGTCTAATGTGTTCCACTGGCTAGTGTCTGAAGGGTGTGTCAGGATCTTGCCCTTCTCTGGATCATCTTCGGGTTTCTCTCTTTCCGCGTGCCATTGCATGAGCTTTGCTTCCTTAGGATCTACGAAATATCGCTGCAGACGAGGGGTGATAGGAAAGTACCTTACCACTTTTCGAGGAACTTTCTTGTTCCCTCTCTTGTACCGTCCTTGGCCACACACCGGACAAGTGGTTCTATCCGCGTACTCGTTCTGACAAAGTGCGCAATCATTGATGCATGCGTGGTATTTAATGTGTGGTAGGTCGAGAGGGCACATGATTTTCTTGGCCTCCTCGATACTTGTTGGCTATGTGTTCCCCTTAGGAAGTCGGTCGTGCCAGTATTCCATGTTCGCGTTGAAGCTCACATCGGTCCATTTGTGTTCGGCCTTCATCTCTAGAGCCTTGAGCGTTACACTCAAACGTGTATCCTCGGGGCGACACCCAGGATACAATGGAGTAATCCCGTCTACCTCCATTTGGGCCACCTTGGCTTTCTCTCTGGCTGCAGCTTTGTCGTTGCTCATCTCCTTGAGGAGCAGTTCTTGAACATGAGGGTCCTGCAAGATCGAAGTTAGCAGCGTCTGTGTGTTCGCGTCTTCTCCTTCTTCATGATCATGCCCGTCGTCATCTCCTTCTCCATGCGGATCATGCCCGCCGGCATCTCCTTCGTCATGATGATCATGCCCGTTGGCATCTCCTTCGTCATGATGATCATGCTCGGTAGACTCTTCGTCTTCTCGCCCGCCCACGTCTTCGTGACCACCACCATGTCCTGCCGGCGCCTCATTGAGGTCGCGCATGAAACCGCGCCTAAGCAGGTGACCCTCCAATTGTCCAGATTCAGGGTCGATCCAGCGCTGCAGTTTGCATGTTCGACATGGACATCTTATCATGGTCTTGTTATTCAGAATCATGTCCTCCTTCGCGCCTTTCTTGTACCTAGTAATTCGACCTTCACTCATCGTGAGGACCATGGTTGCCTGAGCGGTCAAAACAGAGAGTATAGGTGAGAACCACACCATATGAACACACACATGCATGATTGCTAGCCGGAAAAAATTCGGCATGACCTTTCCTAAAATTAGGACATATGGGTAGTGCAAAAATTTGCCGAAATGGAAATGAATCAACATTTCGGCAAACATCCATGCAACCACACCGGCCGGGCCTGACAACAACAAGCAAACAACAAAAAACTTCCTCCCATTGCAAACATTCATGCACCACACACAAGCGTCGTCTCGCCATGGATCGCACACACACACCGCCCGCGCGACAAGCTTCACCTACATGTTCATGATGGCCAAGTACTCACCTATAGTAGACACAATTATAGCGAGACGAGACCGCGCGATGAGAGAGTGTGGACAAATAGATCTACAATGCAAGTTGGTGGAGAGGAAATTAGTAAACAAATAGAGAGATGTGAGAGAGAAAAGTAAGGAATTTTTAGATCTAGAAGTTGGAGTGAAGCTTCCACTTACCAATCTATGGATTAAAGTAGGATTAGATATAAGAAAATGGAGAAACTATGGGCAAGATGGGGTGTGAGGGAGGAGGAAGACGAGTTGGGAGGAGGTAGAGATGTGAAATGGGTGGTGGTGGATAGATAGATAAGAAAGCTAGCTCTTGTCACCTTTTTAACATGGATCTGGACGCCCTCATCTGTGGCGCATATGGAGGAAATGCGCCACAGATGCTGAAACTTCTGTGGCGCATAAGTCAATATGCGCCATAGAAGTGGGTGAATAATATTCCCTATGTGGGGCCCACCTCCAAGTTCTGTGGCGCATGTTGGACTTATGCGCCACAGAAGTGAAACACATCTGTGGCGCATATGTCAACATGCGCCACAGAACTTGGGTGAATTAGATTCCATGGTGGGGCCCCCCCTCCATGTTCTGTGGCGCATGAGGAAATATGCGCCACAGAAGTTGCCTCTTCTGTGGCGCATAGTTCAGAATGCGCCACAGAACTTGGATCATCCCCCCCCCCCCCCGCCGGGGGGTCCCACCAATCTTCTGTGGCGCATGTTCTAGACAATGCGCCACAGAACTTCCAATCTTCTGTGGCACATGCTTTCTGGTGCGCCACTGATGTTTTCCTGTGGCGCATAGTTTGGCATATGCGCCACTGAACATCTTGTCTATCTATAGGCTGTTTCCTAGTAGTGCCCAAGTGAATAATACAAGATTACTGAAAACACAACAAGAAGCTCATTAGACTCAAAGTAATCTATATTTTATTTATGATTGAAATGAGTACAAGTTTGAGATTTACAAGGTTTGAATCAAGAGTAAAGGAATTACAAAGAATGGAGGAAAATCCTAAAAGCCTAAACCTATCTACTTCCTATCTACACTTCTTATCCCGATCTTGCTGAACCACACACTTCATCTATACTTATTATCTTTGCTGCACTTGAACCATCAACCTGCAACACTAAAAGAAAATAGAAATTGGTCAGGATAAAAATGTAGGTTTTTCCCTAAGGCAAAACCAATTAAATTTAGAATCCAAAGTAGGAACATAGCTCCTAAACCCATATGGCTTGAGTTATGGCAAATTGAAAACTAGGAATGACAACCAAATTAACCAATATAGAACAATGGAAACCAAAAACCCATCAACTGCATAGATTCCTATAGTGAACAGTAAATCTTACCAAACGGACAACAAACAAGAACATGTAGATATTAACTAGTAGAGACTACGAATCAACAAGAACTAGAAATCATCCATATGAACATTGGGGAACAATAATAATTCTTTTAAAACTACCCAAGCCTTGGATTCATAGTAAAACAATAAACACTAGAGGATGAACACTTAATGGTTCATCACTCTAATTTAACCGGGACTAGAGAAATCTAGGAAATAACTAAAAACCAATTAGTTATGAACCAATATGATCCCAGAGTACAACTGCATACAATCACACACCAGTAGTGATGCTAATACACTTTACATTTAGAAAATTAGGAACAACTAGAGAAACTCAAACATCACTAGTACAAATTCTAAAACCAAAGGAATCACGACAAACCTTCAGTAAACCTATTAACCAAAGGAAAACCCTGGGCTCAAATATTCTAACCAGAACAGGTAAAACTTGAAAAAACTGAATCATCATTAATTAAAATTATAAACCAACAGAAGCTTTAGTAACCACTAAACAAGAACAATCACCAAGGGATTTATCATGGCATTTGATATTGCCAAGAACCCTAGAACTCTAGGAATTCCAAACATGATTAAACAAAATTCTAAACCGATTAAAATTTATAGTAATGGAAGATGTGAACATTCATCCAAACAAAATTGCAAGGGGACATGGATGAAAACTAAGTCAAAATCATTATAAAACAAATAAATAACACTTTTCATGTTCCAAAACCAGAACATGAAAAAAGCCAAACCGACATGCCTTGATTAGGCATATGCAGACACTTACCCTTGTATATATACAAACAGAGAACTTATCTGCCAATTTTGGCACACACACACACACATAAGTTAAACTCAGCATGGGCTTAATCACCGAAAGCAAGATGCTACCTATGAATAAGTTAGCCAACATAGGCGGTTTCACACATGCATAAGTAGGTGAATCTCCTAAATGCATGGCATATGTGTCAATAGCACAACCATATAGGAGCACTATAAATAGAGGACCACCCAAGACCCCAGAGCTCACAACTCACTAGTATTGCTCACACTAAACACACACACACACACACACACACTAGTTTAGAGAGAGATCTTTGAGGTAGAAGAAGAAAGAAGAAGGAAGAGGAACTTGAAGAACACTTCAAGAACCAGAGGAGGAGGAAGAAGAAGCTACTACAGATCTTCATCAAGTAAGCCTAGGAAGCTACAAATGTTTTATCTTAGAACATCTTAGGATGGGTAGGATACAACTAAGGAAAAGGGTAGAAGATTAGCAATAGTACTAATAGCTAGGACCAACATATCATTTGTGATAATGATCTTGTTGGTAGGAAGCAAGCACAAGCACATGCATTGGATTATAATCTATGTACACTTAGTTAAGAGGTATCAAGATAATAAGCAAATGCCTAAACCCTATGCACAACCATTAAATCTTGATTGAATAAATGATTGATTGAATTGAATGAACGGGAACTAAAGGAAGTAGTAATTAACTAAACCACTTTAACTAAACAGGATTGAATCCCTAACAAATCATACTATATAACTGTAAAGCACTTCACATTAATAATAAACCTTCATCTCTAACTACAATCCCAACCAAGTGTAACTTCACTAAAGAGCTCAATGATTGAGATTGCAGCTAGCAACAAAAAACCATTAATTAATAAAGAAATGATATCTTAAACAACATCATATTCATCCCCTAAGAACTGTAAGTTCAGAGGATGAAGAAGACACTGTTAGAGACAACATATCAAGTTGATCTACACTTAAGAGTAGGAACTAATTTAGAATAGCTAGTAAACCTGTAACTCATATGAGTTATGGATTTTAACTGTAAACAGATAAGCAATTGTCACCAAACAAACTAAGGAACCTAGTTTAACAAAATAATCATGGTATTGATCATATAAATGAAAGGATCGGTACACTATACCTAGAATGAACCATAGCAACATCACACTGCCCAAAACCCTTAACATAAGATCATGCTTGAACACTAAAATTTAAGAATTTTAACACTACTCTAAGCCACAATAATAAACCAAAGAACCAAATCGTGTCAAACATAAGAACAACAATTAGTTTACTAAATCACGCTATGATACAATAGAAGAATCTAGAACTACCTAGAACCCACCAGAAACCCTAGAATCAAAAATACTAGATAGAATAGAGGGGTAAGAACCCAAGAAAATTGGGGAAAATCTCCTAGGAAAACCAGTAGAAATTTAAGATAGAGGAGGAATTACCTTCAAAAAGTGGATGCCCAACACACCACTAATTTGGAAGAGGACGTAGGTAGAAATGGCGGTAGAGGGTGGCACGTGGAGTATCCTGAAGGGGGCATATCGACCTACACTTGCCACGGTAGCTTGAGGAGGCAACGTAGATACCTCTAGGAGCCATCTCGATGACGGGGACAATGCCAAAGTTGCGTCAGAGTATCACCGCAATGCCATCACCGAAACCCTAGATCAGGTCAAGGGTGTTGTGTGAGTGATTGGAGGCGAGAGCAACGAATCTTCTCGGTAGGAAGGTGGATAAGGAGGAAAGGAGAAAAATCAGCCAAGGAATGGCGATGGAGAAGGCCGGAGATAGATGACATAGAGGGTAAGAGCGACAACGGACCCATCGCCATCGCCGAGAGAGAGAGAGAGATCGTGAGAGAGTGAGTGGTGGGGGTTGACATGTGGACCCAATGGGTCCAATCACGTAAGTGATTGGACTGGCTGGTGGACCCAATGTTGTTTTTGTATTTTCATAGTTCTCTAAATCACCATTTAGCCAAAGGCAACCTTAGACATTTTAGAAAAATAAAATAAGAATACCCCTGAAATGAGAAAAATAAATAAAATGCATTTTTCTATAGATTTAAAAAAATAGTTATGACATGATGACAAATACAATCAATAAATAGTAGATTAAAACCCTAAAGGTAATGAAAATTCCAAATAAATGAAGTAAAAATAGTTCCAAACAAGGAAAATATGAGGAATGAGAATTCCTATTTTTCTAGAATTATAAACATCAAATGATAAACAATTCTATAATGAAACTCTACAATAAATATTAAATAATCAAAAAGGAGAATAAATACACCAAAATAGTAAAATAACCCATTAAAAATACCAACCATGGTTTTTTATGAAAACATGGTGTGGAATATAATTCCGAATAATACTATAGCTAAAGATTTGATAAAAGGAACTCTTGAAGAATTTATAAAGATCCCAAAGTGAAATAAATTCACCACAAGAAATACCTTAATAAAACCCAAAACACTTAAATTAGGGGGAAGGGAATAACCAACCAAAAATAAAATAGTTATCTAGGACCCTTAAGCATGCATTTGGATTTTATACATTGTCCTTATCAGCTAATGATGCCTCTCTACAAAAACTGAGGTCTAGAATAGTATATAACCTTTGAATTGCCTGAATCCGCAAACCATTGGAAAGTTCACCCTTGCATAGTTTGTAAGACCAAACTAGCAATATTCGTTACAAGGGAATGATTACATGTCCATTGACCTATTTTAGAAAGCATTTTCAAAACCTTATCACCTGCACTATTAGGAGTAAATAATAACGAGATTGTTTCGGCTCAAATTACTATCCACATCATCCCGATTCATTTCGGTCGTGGGATGGACGCGAAGGAGGACACGCGACGACGTTGCAATGGATCCCTGCTAACTTGTGAGATGGATCCCACTGCAGGCCAGGGCGAAAGATTCCATATGGCGGACAAGTGTACCACGCCCTCGTACCCCACGTCGCTGGACAGTGGGCTGTGCACGCGGCATGGGCCTGCAGGTAGCCTAGGCGGGTTCGATCGCACACAGTGAATGGAAGCGTTCCCTACGTGACAATGCTCTGCACCTGTCGGGTTGCGAGACACACCAAAAGCCGACGTGGCGCGTCGAAAGGCATGGACGGAATCGTTTCTGGTGGCGGAGAGCTTTCTTCGCAATTTAGGCCATAGAAGTCTGCCGGTTTTCTCGGACGTCTACGTGTGAGCTTCAGCCGTAGGCTATAGACATACATGTACGCCATCGGCGTGGCACTGTGGACCCTTTCCGAGTGCATTTTCGCTGTGGATAGATGAGTTGACATTGTAGGCAATAGACATACATGGTTTTTCATGGGCAGGCTACAACCAAGATGGGTGCGTAGGCTATAGATATACACGGGTTTACGTGGCCGCTGGCAACGTGCCGGCGTGGAGTCTAGCTGGTTGCGTCTCTATGCGCCTGACGGATGAGCTGGCAACCTGCAATGTATGGGTCTGCAATTTCTCGCGGCGGAGATCCGACATGGACGAGTAGACTATATAGGATGGAGTGCATTCTCGTGAAGATATAGTACGGTGAGTCCTTTTTTTGCAGGAGTGTGCATCTCCCTTTCGTAGAATGCACGACAGGATGGATGCCTCGACCGTGCGGCTATCAAACATCCCCCTCGTTGATACTTCTCGCATCGTTTTTATTTTCTTCTTCCTCACTGCGGCTTAGCTTCGGTGGCGCACCATCCTTTAGGTAGTCGGCCTCAATCACCCGAACGATGGTATAGCCATATCTGACGCATTCAAGGTGCTGGCGTGGTTCCTTTTAGACTGAATTGTGCTGCAAGCGATAGCTCGCCCACGTAGTTTGCACCGAGAGGAGAGCCATTCAGCTATTAGGAATTTAGCTATAGATTTTAGGCGCTCACCAAGGCTTAACTTTGGCCGTTCACTGTCCGGCAGTAAAAACTCTTTTCTCTTTCTCTTACACGGATGTCCGACTGCCTGGAGGCTTCTATGACCGCCTACGGGAGCTTTGTTCTTCCTACATAGTCTCTTTTATTGACAGTGTTATCTTCGATTATTGCTTAATGTGTTCGTGTGTGTAGCGCTCCAAGGTACATCCCAGCCTGAAATTCTTCAACGGTATTCTTACGTCCTTATTTTCTCTGCTTTATTATCGTATGAAATGTTGCTCAAATTTTGAACAGGTCAACGAGCGTCAAAATTAGGCATACATGTGTCAATGAGCATGGATGCTTTCTCTTTCCTCGCACGCAAGTTCTTCTCTCGATTGTACTATTTTTACATTTCGCATCATGCTCCTGAATTTTTTGGTGGCTAACTATGTTTTTCGCTATGGTCGCAGATGCTCAAATTTCGGTTGCGACCGTAGGCAACAATGCTAGAGTGGACGGACATTGTTACCGTGAGGAGCATGTGACTCCCATCAGCGCTCCATGTGGCACATCGTGGCAGATGCCAGAGAAAGAAGCGCTCGTTGCGGAATACGAGCAGAACTCTTGCGTAGTCGTAGACTGCATTGTAAGTTCTTAGATTGTTGCCAAGTGTTTAGCGTGTATAGGCTTCGTGTGCTGGGATTTCTTCCCCGTTATAGATTATTTCTAGGTTTGTAAGAAATTGATCCATTTGTTATACTTTGTTTTGTAATACTAAGTGTTAATAAAAATATGGTCATCCTTTGAGATGTTGTACACCCGCGGTCTTATATATATTTTTATTCGTTCCTCTGATTCCTTGAGACACTTTCCTATCTTTGGAGTCATAGAGTTTCTAAGCAACAACTTCATGTACAAATCAAAAAGCAGTTCTAATGTTTTTTCTTCTACTATATGCGGCAACCGACATACACCGCAACAAACGGTTTTTGATATCCTCAGCATTCTAAGTGTTTCCATCGAAAGAACATGTTTACTAATGGTATCATATACCGAACATATAAGTTTATGCCTAATAGCCACTCGACGAAACTGATTACCGCCGCTAAGAGGTCTTCTCTTCTTTTTAGTATCCTGCTCTGGGCCTTATCAAGACTTGTTGCATGCGTACGTGGTATACGTGTTTACTGACCGCCAGGCTGCTATTATTAAACGAGCGTGGTAAGTAGCGATGCACGTGTATGCACGGTGGGTTTGGAACAGACGTGGCTGTATACAAGAAGTGCTTCTGAACACCCATTGAGCATTCATCCCAAACGAAACGACTGGTACACGAATGATCCGAGAACAAACGAAAGCGTGCACGTTCGAGCCTTACCTCCATGATCTCATGTTACAAGGAACCGCAACGTAGGTGTCTTCTTACATGCACTGTTTTCTGTTAAAAAACAAGTAAGAGCACCCGCTCGATATCTCTCAGAATACTCGTGTTTCAAGTACCGTTTCCTCCTCTAGATTGGCATACAAGGGAATAGGCACGAAAGCGGCCAAAAAATATCTGCATGTCCATAGACGCTTTCACGTATGGAGCAACATGGTATATGCTGACCGTGTAGTCTTTTATCACCCGTGTTCGGTTGGAGGATGATCATTAGCTGAGCGCACATTTACTCTCTATAGATGCATGTAATAGTCGTGGACCGGCTAACGAAGTCTTATGCCATTATCGATCAAAGTACTATATTTTATCTTAGGAGTACGTCTCTTTACCGAAATTTATTCGATTAAAAATTTGTCGCGCTAATTGCGTGGGGATCGATGTGACGATACGATGTGTGGTAGCATTTATGCGGGAGGTTTTGCCCCACCTCGCCAAACCAGGTTACGCAACATTGGTTTATAGACGCACATGTATCAACCGTAGTTTTGATCCGTTTGATCAATTCATTTCCATGAACTGAATAAACGGGTTTAATGTATTTTTCCTTTATTATATGAAACAAAACTTTGCTATTTTTTGTTTTGTATAAAAAAATATTTCTATATTCAATGCTTCTTAAAACGTTATGTTTGATAATCCGCGCCCTAACGGGCGCAAAGATAAGTCTAGTTTTTACAATAAATATGAAATATAAATTAACGACTCAGGGCAGTCGGATAATCTAAAACGGTGGGAGGTGGAATCATGGTTAAGATATGAGAAACCATATGGTGGATATTCCCTTGTACCGGGTATACACCTAGGGTTAAGAACCAATATAGTCAGTGATTCTGGTGCCATACAATAACGTGTTAGCCACAAGTTCTGAAATAGGACAGAGAAGTCAATTGTACCTTTCTCCTTTCGTATGTCCACGTATCCTCGGGCTGAGATCCATATAGGAGATTAGTGGGTGGGAGCCCGTGATGTCCCTATCATGTGCTACAGAGTAATGACTTAGCATATTAGAAGGAAGGATAATTGAGCGTAGGTCTCTCGGCCGAAACTCGTTACAATGGATGGACCACGAGGTCGTGGTGAGGACAATGATTGGCTTGGATCTTGACTGAGCCTTGAACCAAGAAAGTTTGAACATGCAAGCATACCCTTTTATGCTCTTAGGCTTTAGATTATTTGTGGAAAAGTCATACTGAAAGGGTAATTGCCCCTATGTGTGGTTTTGGTGATTAATGACAATCCCTGTGGACTAATGTTTTCATTGAGTTTTATAAGAAGGAATATTCCATAGGTCATGCTTGTAGTCCATATGTTGGATTCAAGTATGGATGCCATGAAGATAAAGATAACCTTGAGTTTTGGCATCAAGATCATCGAATTGAAGATAAGAATATGATATGTTCAAGATCTTGAGAGTGTGATCTCAATAGAAGAATTCAAGATATGGATCTAAGTCGGTGTCATGATAGCCTCATTAGTTGAGATATGGTTGATAAAGATTTAGAGCATGTAATCAAATGAAGAGTTCCTTATGTACCTCAATATATTGAGATGGAGCATGAGAAGACACTTGGTTGACCAATGCAAAGAGTGAATAGTGATTTCAAGTTGGTCAACACATGAAGCATAAAGAATGTACCACATTGATCTTGTGGTATGGTAAGCCTTGTACTTTATGCATCATGAACTAACCCATTATATATGTCCCTTTGCGTTTTCTATATGGGATAGGTATCTCTCCATGGGAATGCTTCAAAAGTGAAGATCTCATATAGCCCATGAGAGGATGACATCAAGTGGTGATCGTCATCAAAGTTTGAGAAGTGCAAGTTCAAGATAAGCAACACGAGAAGATCATATGCTTGAAGCTTTCCATACATATTGGTGATAATTGGCATGTGAAGATGTGTCTTAATGAAGCTATCCCATAGTGGTGTATGGGGAAGCAAATTACGAGTCTTCACGAAGCAACAATGATCAAGTGATGCATTCCGGCTTGGATGGAGCTTGAAGCATTGTCATCAGGATCAAGCGGCATGCGCAAGGCAAAGGTATGGCCTTTCTAGGTTTTCCTTTTACCGGTCTCAAGGTGGTTGTTGGGAGACCGGGTTATAGGATAGATAGCCGCACTATCAAGAGGGGCTTTCGGTTAGGTAACTTGATCACATCGTCATAGGGAGATCAATCCTTTGCATACTTTGCATCTTCCTATTTTGTTCCTTCTTGGTGTTTCTCCATGTTAGATTCTTAAGCTTGTTGCTAGCTCTTCAACAAGCCCAAGTTTATCGAAAACGGAATTCGTATGCATCTTCTATGGCGTTTTCGAGTTTGAAGATTTTACCTGTTCTTCTTATAGGGAGGCTTCATACCTTTCCTAATTTGGTTCTATCCTCCTTTGTTGTACTATGATGTTTTCATTCACCATATTGTAGAGCTTGTTGTCATCGTCGAAACAAGCCCAAGATCATCGAAATTGGAGTCTAGATACAAAAGTTATTGCGTTTTTCGTGAAGTCTGTTTTATCCCGGTTATGGATCCGGTTCAACTGAGTCCCACACCGGACGGTCCGGTTCCAGCTCCGGTAGACCGGATCTCAGACCGGATTTTCTAGTTTTCGCGACCGATTCTATTCTAGGTTGGCAAACAGAGGTATTTCGGTTTGTCGGTCGGTCCTCCGGCCTGGGGACCAAGTTTCCTGGTTCTGGAGCCAGTCCAACCGAGTTTTCGCTGTTTTCTCTCCAACGGCCATATTTGCTTTTCCCTATAAAAGGGGTTCTTCCCCCAACGTTTTTGGGAGTTCTTGACCACGAAATTGACCTCCATTGTTGAACCTCTTGAGCTTGCTTCCTCTCCCTTCCCTCCTATGATTCTTGCATCTTTTTGAGGGCTTTGGAAGAGGAGATCTAGATCTACAATCCCCACCAATCAATTCCTCATCTAAGTGAGGGGAACGCATTGGATCTAGATCTTGGAGTCATTGGTTGACTTCCACCATTGTTCTTCCTCTCTAATTCCTCCCTAGCACTTGTTGCTTTGGTGTGATTTGAGAGTGAGGGATTTGAATGCCCTTGGTGTTCTTGCTTTGCATTCTTGCATAAGTGTTGAGCTCTCCACTACGATTTGTTCAAGTGAGAGACCGTGAGCTTGTTGCTCTTGGAGGGTGACCTCCTAGTTGGCTTGGTGGTTGGTGCCGCGGTGTCCTCTTCGTGGAATATTGTGAAGAGACCCGGGCTTCTCCTTCGTGGAGCTTGTGAAGTGGTTGTGGAGCTTGCCATCTCCGGAGTGGAGGAAAATCTAGCCATAAGGAAAGGGCCTATTCCTTCGTGGGGTAGACTCGGGGAAGAAGGTGAGCCTTCGTGGCGTTGGGAAATCCTTCGTGGAATCCCACATCTCTCTAATGTGACGTACCTTACTTGTAAGAGAACATGGGAATACATCTTCGTCTCCGCGTGCCTCGGTTATCTGTATACCCGAGCTTACTTTCCTTATGATAGCCATCGAGCTTGAAGTACTTATATCTTGCTTATCACTTGTGGTATATTTATGTTGTGCTATCTTGCTTAGCTTATCTTGTTGTTGGTGCACTTAGTTGAGCCTAGTGTTTTTAGGTTTTGTGCTTGTAAAATAAACGTTAGTTTAATTCCGCATTCTATCAAGCCAAAACCGTAATAGTTTTGAAATTGCCTATTCACCCCCCTCTAGGCGACATCTCTATCCTTTCAATTGGTATCAGAGCAAGGTCTCTCCTTGTTTAGGCTTCACCGCCTAGAGTGTAAAGATGCCGGCTAGTAGTATAGTGCATAATGACACAATTATCTTTGATGGCACAAATTATATTTTGTGGAGAAATTGCTTGCTTTGTAATCTTCGGACCCGGTGTCCAAATATTGAGCGATTTCTAGATGTAGGTTTTTCTCCTCCGATGGATCCTCAAAATCTATGTTTAGAGGATGAGAAAAATTTACATCTCGAAGCTCAAGTATCTAATGAGATTATTTTCTCTTTGAGTACCATAGTTAATTTGTTCTTGACAAATGTAAAGCGCAAGTCATCTCATGAGATGTGGACCAAGCTTAAGGAAATATTTGGTGGGTCCATTTCTCATAGGGTCGGTGGTATCTCCGAGGAGCTCTCTTCTCCTTCATATCATGAAGAGCTCCAAGTGGCTTCCACCTCCGACCGCGATGAGATTTTAATTCCCTCCACTTCACCTACATGTGACAAGTCACAAGGTAATTGCATGGTGAGTGGAGAAGTCATATGTAATGATGGTAGTGGTTCTCTTTACACCAATGATTCATGTTCTATAAATGCTAATGGTGTAGAGAGTTTGGAGTTAAGCACTTCTTGCAACGATAATTATATATCCCCTTGTATTGCTAGTCCTTGCATATTGTCTAGAAATTATTTGAGTACTAGTGTAGATAATATGCTTGATTTGTCTTGTTCCAATAAACAAAATGCTTCTATTTCCTCTAGTTGTATATCTAACAATGTAGAGGAAATCAAACACCCTATGGAGCAAGACACGAACATGAATGAAGATTCAAGAATATCCTCATCTTCATCCTCCCGTGCTCACAGGTGCCTTATGGCAAGAGGATCAAAGGTATCTCCTACTTTGGATCCCAAGATGTCTTCTCTAGATAATAGCAATGATAATGATGATAGTGATGATGACCTTGATGAGGATACTAGAGCTCTTGTGCTTGAGCTGACCTTTTTGTGTACCTCTCTTCGTGGTAATAATAAGGCCATTGCTTGTATCAAACACGTTATGGACACCATAAATAAACAAACGGAAACCATAGAGGAGTTGGATTTCCAACTTGATGATGGGAGTCGGAGATTCAATCTCCTTAAGCAAGAGATTGCCGAGGAGAAGCACACTAATTGTCTCCTCATATAAAAAATTGAATCTTATGAGCTTGAAAAGAAAAAATCTATTAATGATGCTAGTGCTACTAACTCTACTTCTTGTGAAGCATCTACCCTAAAGGAGAATGTTGAGCTAAGGGCTCAACTTGAGTTGCTAACTAGCAAGTATAGGAAATTGGAAGAGAGTCATGAAATGCTCTCGGGCTCTCATAATGATCTTCTAATCTCCTATGATGGGCTAAAGTTAGCTCGTGAGGCAAGTATCACTAAGGTAACATCTTGTGAGCCTCATTTGGACATTAGCACAACTTCTACTCAAAATGCTATTTTGCCATGTGCTAGTCCTAGTGATCCTTCTTGTCATACTATTGATAAAACTTGTGTTGGATTACTTGCTTTGCCTTGTTTCTCTAACAGTGAAGCTTCCACTTCCTCTAGTACCTCTATTTATACTAACCATGTAGAGGAAATCAAAGAGCTCAAGGCCCAAGTCACTTCTTTGAAGAAAGACTTGGAAAAGAGTCACCAAGGTAAATCCACACTCGATAATATTTTGAGTGTGCAAAAATGCCCCAATGATAAAATTGGACTTGGATTCAACTCCAATAACAAGAACAAGTCCAAGAGCAACAAGAAGAAGAGCCAAGACCAAGTCAAGAATTCGGCCAAGATTATTTGCTCCAGGTGCAAGGTTGTAGGACATCATGTAAGATCTTGTCCATTGAAGAAAAATCACTTGAATGAGAAGCAACAAGGGAAGCGGCCACAAGGTCAAGGTCAAGCCCAATCTCAACCTCAAGTTGAAGCTAGGCCACTTCCCAAGAAAAATCAAGATAAGGCTCCCCAAGACAAGAAATCAATAAAGAAGAGAAATGGGAGCACTTGTTGCTACATATGTCGTGAGAAGGGGCACTTGGCCTCTTCATGTTCAAATGGTACCTTATCTAACCCTATCATTGTTTATGATTATTATTCTCTCGGGAAGGATAAGGATGGCAATGTGTTTGCCAAGTTTGTTAGAACTCAAAGTGGTGTCAAGAAACGAACCATTTGGGTTGCCAAGCCTATTGTGACTAACCTCTTAGGACCCAACTTGGTTGGGGACCAACAAGCTCAAACTTGATCAATAGGTGTTTTTGGAGGGCATTGGAGACTTGGCTAACTCATGAACAATTAAGGGATCTTCATATATTATATTTTATAAAGCCAAGTTATAAGGATTATCATCTCCCTACCATATACCCAATGTGCCTCTTTGCGGTAACTCAAACTCAACTCTTTTATATTGTAAGTTACTTGCCCATTTACATATTTTGGTTTTGTACCAAGTATGTGTTTGTATTTGTTGTGCCTCATGCTTGCTTATTTTGTGTATTCAAGTATTTCTATGTGTTTCGCACATCATTTACTTGTGTGTTTTTCTTTGAGCCTCTAATGCATCTTGATGATATATTTTTTGGCTCTTTTCGAGTGATTAATGGAACATCCCATTTTGGGAGAATGATATGCCTTGCGCATCCCTCAAACATTAAAATGTGTGTACATGAGTACTACCACTTAGTATTGATATTGCAAGCTTATCTAGTCACTATGTGGTGTGTCATACTCATGAGAAATTCAAATTCTAAATGTCCATTAATTATCTCTAGTTGAGGTTGTTTTTCCTCTTATTAAGAAAAAATAGAATACCACATTATGGGGGAGTAATATGCTTCTTTTGCATATCACAATCCTAGGAAATGTGAACATATGAGGTGGTGCCACTTAGAGTCGATATTGTTGATTATCTTGTATCTAGGTGGCATGTTAGCTCAAACAAGGTCTTAATTTTTGTTAGAAGCTTTTATTGCTCATCTTTTTGGTCTTTGCTTGAGTAAGAAATTCTTGGTGTGGCCCTTCCTCAAATGCATATCTCTATATCTTATTTGGGAGACCATTTGCTAGTTATTATAATCATTGCTTTGCATGATTGTGTGACTAGTTGAAGCTATCAAGAATCTCTATCTTTGCATAGTGCTTAATATTTGTATTCCTATCCTATGCTTTTTATTGTGAAGATTTATCTTTAATATCCGTGCAATATACCACCGAAAATAAATTCCAATACACTCATTGTCTTCGACAATTGATATACTTGGGTGTGGTAGCATTTGTGGATCATCTTCACCTTGGATTTCACCTACTATTGCCTTTTTTTCTTTCCAAAAATTGTTGTGGCTCCCATTGTCTTCCTTGGCTTTTGAACATTTCTTTGATGGTGTTTTTGATTATTATCAAATGTGCTTTTAGTGGAAGACAAACCTTTTCTTCTCGGAACCTTGTGCCATTGTGAAGAGTGTTAAGGGTTTGGTTTATTTGTTCAAACCTTGCTCTTTTGGGAGTTTGTTATCTCATTCTTTCTTCTCTATGTTATTTGCTTGAATGATATAAATCTTTAAGCAATTGTGTTTTTATCTCATCTTTTATGCTCAATAGTTTTTGCTTGGTTCATTTGTTGAACAAATCTTGTGTTGATTTGATTCTTTGATATAGTTTGGACAACAAATGTGTTTCGTCACACCTTGTATGCCTTCTTGAATATTCTGCTGTTTGTCCAAATTATATCTTCGTTGGTTCTTGAAAGTCTTGTGCATGCATGTTCACTAAATGTATATCTTATATCATGTTTTGCTTTCTTTGATCCAATATATAGGGTATACTCCATCAAATCCTTAAACGGCTATGATGTGCATGAAATTCAAATTTCATCTCTAAATATGCACATATTTTTATGGAGTATGTCCTATGTGCTGTGGTTAGTCTAACCACTTTGGACCCAATAAGTTTGGGGACCAAGATGTACTTGAATGTTGTTTTAGGTACATTGGAGATGCATTGGCTGTGTGTCTTATCTATAAGGAAGGTGTTGTCACCACATGATAATTGGAGCCAAGCTAGGATGATTGAAGAATTCTTATCTACTACATCATACCATTGCTATCTCGGTAATAAGTATCTTATTCATGCATACTATTCTTCCTTCCAATCTCTTGTAGGTTACATCTTGGCATGGATTTATTTGTTTGTAAATGTTGTGGTTCTTGCAAGGATCTTTTAAAGACTTCTCTATCCTTATTGCTTATGTGAGTAATTTGAGATGATGCATATTTCGGGGAGTATATAAAATCATGTTCATGATTCACCAATTCCAAATATGCCTTCTAGCAATTTATTGCATATCAATTCCTCATGGTACTCTCATGTGCAATATTGTTAAAATTGCATTGAATCCTTCCTTTTGATACTTGTTGCCTTTCTCAAAATATCCCAACTAGCATTAGTTCCCTTAGTGTTAGTTGTGATGTTTTTGAGGTTTTTATTTTTCTTTGGTGAAATTCATTGATATACCATGAGAGAAAATATAGCCATGGGCTATAGATGCACTTAAGCAAAATATCATTTTTTGGTATATCTTATGACTTCCTCTTGGATATCATGTTTTCTTGTTTTTATTAACCTCTTATGCGTGGATGTTTTTTTGTGGATTATTCTCATGTTTTCCCAATTAGAAACTTATATATACAAGAGTGTTAATCTCTCGCCTTGATATCCTCGCCTTTTGCCAACCATCTCACTTATCTGCTTAGTTTTTAATGGTTTTGGTAAGGTCTTGATTTATGAGTGCTCGGTTTACTTTTATTGCATCTTCGCGTACTCATATCTCATATTTGGTTTCTTTTGGACTTAAGCTTGTCTTGACAAGTGTATTGATTTATATCTCTACTCCTTGTATCTTGGTTGTGTTCTAAATGATATAGAGGGAGTGAGGATTCCATGTTTGTTCACATTGTATTCTAATGAAACAACACATTTATGCACAAAGCTTGGGGATCTTCCTTATTTCATTAAGATCACTATTTGTCCATTTGATTATTTGGATCTTTTGATTACTTGCTTCATCCGTTGAAGTTTCTTCACCTTGTTATCCTTTTAGCAATATTTGATCCTCAATATAGTTGATTTCCTCCAAGTATTTGTCATTGGATATGTGCATATGATTTCACTCATATTATGAGAAATGCACACCTTGGGAGGAACTTGAACTATATTGGCCTTCTAACTTTGTCATCCATTTTGGCACTTGTTGTCAATGGGGGAGAAGTTTAGAGGGTTTTAAGGTAAATGGTTTTCTACTTAAGATTGGTTTGTTCTTAAGTGTTTGCCTTTCATGCATTTCATCTTTATTATGTATTGCATGGTTGAATATATAGTGGAAACTCTCCCAAAGGTTATGCTTGACAATGTATGCAATGAAATTCAAGTTCATCACACGTGCATATATTGTGGGGGAGTTTTCTCTATATATCTTGGTTCTACTCACATCTCTTGCATTAGTTGTAGTTTGTGTGAGTAGAATTAGTTTTGATGTGGGCTAGTATCTTTGTGTTACTTAACCATATCAAATACAACCTCTTGTATACAACTTATTCTCGGATAAGTTGCGTACTTGTTTCTAATATTCATTATATAAACCCTCTTGTTGTGATTGTCATCAATTACCAAAATGGGGGAGATTGAAAGGGTAATTGCCCCTATGTGTGGTTTTGGTGATTAATGACAATCCCTGTGGACTAATGTTTTCATTGAGTTTTATATGAAGGGATATTCCATAGGTCATGCTTGTAGTCCATATGTTGGATTCAATTAAGGATGCCATGAAGATAAAGATAACCTTGAGTTTTGGCATCAAGATCATCGAATTGAAGATAAGAATATGATATGTTCAAGATCTTGAGAGTGTGATCTCAATAGAAGAATTCAAGATATGGATCTAAGTCGCTGTCATGATAGCCTCATTAGTTGAGATATGGTTGATAAAGATTTAGAGCATGTAATCAAATGAAGAGTTCCTTATGTACCTCAAGATATTGAGATGGAGCATGAGAAGACACTTGGTTGACCAATGCAAAGAGTGAAGAGTGATTTCAAGTTGGTCAACACATGAAGCATAAAGAATGTACCACATTGATCTTGTGGTATGGTAAGCCTTGTACTTTATGCATCATGAACTAACCCATTATATATGTCCCTTTGCGTTTTCTATATGGGATAGGTATCATTCCATGGGAATGCTTCAAAAGTGAAGATCTCATATAGCCCATGAGAGGATGACATCAAGTGGTGATCATCATCAAAGTTTGAGAAGTGCAAGTTCAAGATAAGCAATTCGAGAAGATCATTTGCTTGAAGCTTTCCATCCATATTGGTGATAATTGGCATGTGAAGATGTGTCTTAATGAAGCTATCCCATAGTGGTGTATGGGGAAGCAAATTACGAGTCTTCACGAAGAAACAATGATCAAGTGATGCATTCCGGCTTGGATGGAGCTTGAAGCGTTGTCATCAAGATCAAGCGGGATCCGCAAGGCAAAGGTATGGCCTTTCTAGGTTTTCCTTTTACCGGTCTCAAGGTGGTTGTTGGGAGACCGGGTTATAGGATAGATAGCCGCACTATCAAGAGGGGCTTTCGGTTAGGTAACTTGATCACATCGTCATAGGGAGATCAATCATTTGCATACTTTTCATCTTCCTATTTTGTTGCTTCTTGGTGTTTATCCATGTTAGATTCTTTATCTTGTTGCTAGCTCTTCAACAAGCCCAAGTTTATCGAAAACAGAATTCGTATGCATCTTCTATGGCGTTTTCGAGTTTGAAGGTTTTACCTGTTCTTCTTATAGGGAGGCTTCATACCTTTCCTAATTTGGTTCTATACTCCTTTGTTTTACTATGATGTTTTCATGCACCATATTGTAGAGCTTGTTGTCCTCGTCAAAACAAGCCAAAGATCATCGAAATCGGAGTCCAGATGCAAAAGTTATTGCGTTTTTCGTGAAGTCTGTTTTATCCTGGTTGTGGATCCGGTTTAACCGAGTCCCACACCGACGGTGCGGTTCCAGCTTCGGTAGACCGGATCTCAGACCGGATTTTCCGGTTTTTGCGATCGAGTCTATTCCGGGTTGGCAAACAGAGGTATTTCGGTTTGTAGGTCAGTCCTCCGGCCTGGGGACCGAGTTTCTCGGCTCTGGGGCCGGTCCAACCGACTTTGGAACCGAGTTTTCGTTGTTTTCTCTCCAACAACCATATTTGCTTTTCCCTATAAAAGGGGGTTCTTCCCCCAACGTTTTTGGGAGTTCTTGACCACAAAATTGACCTCCATTGTGGAACCTCTTGAGCTTGCTTCATCTCCCTTCCCTCCTATGATTCTTGCATCTTTTTGAGGGCTTTGGAAGAGGAGATCTAGATCTACAATCCCCAACAATCAATTCCTCCTCTAAGTGAGGGGAACCCATTGGATCTAGATCTTGGAGTCATTGGTTGACTTCCACCATTGTTCTTCCTCTCTAATTCCTCCCTAGCACTTGTTGCTTTGGTGGGATTTGAGAGTGAGGGATTTGATTGCCCTTGGTATTCTTGCTTTGCATTCTTGCATAAGTGTTGAGCTCTCCACTACGATTTGTTCAAGTGAGAGACCGTGAGCTTGTTGCTCTTGGAGGGTGACCTCCTAGTTGTCTTGGCGGTTGGTGCTACGGTGTCCTCTTCGTGGAAGATTGTGAAGAGACCCGGGCTTCTCCTTCGTGGAGCTTGTGAAGGGGTTGTGGAGCTTGCCATCTCCGGAGTGGAGGAAAAGCTAGCCATAAGGAAAGGGCCTATTCCTTCGTGGGATAAACTCGGAGAAGAAGGTGAGCCTTCGTGGTGTTGGGAAATCCTTCGTGGAATCCCACACCTCTCCAACGTGGCGTACCTTACTTGTAAGGGAACACGGGAATACATCTTCATCTCCGCGTGGCTCGGTTATCTCTATACCCGAGCTTACTTTCCTTGTGATAGCTATCGAGCTTGAAGTACTTATATCTTGCTTATCACTTGTGGTATATTTATCTTGTGCTATCTTTCTTAGCTTATCTTGTTGTTGGTGCACTTAGTTGAGCCTAGTGTATTTATGTTTTGTGCTTGTAAAATAAACGTTAGTTTAATTCCGCATTCTATCAAGCCAAAATCGTAATAATTTTGAAATTGCCTATTCACCCCCCTCTAGGCGACATCTCTATCCTGTCACATACCCCTTCGAGAGTGTATCAACCATGACATGTTACTCCCTATCCTGGAAAAGGATTGCGAACGCAAAGGGTAAGGGATTCCGTGAAATCCTGTACAACCCATGAAGACTGGCGGACATAGTATTTCAAAGACTAAAACTTACCTTTTCTAAAAATCTAATTTCGAAAACTAAGCATAGGCCTAGGATTCTTATCCACTGCTTTAGATAGAGATTCAGACAACCACTATAGGATTTCCTAAGTATGCTCGTACTCAATCTATACTTCTTAGAACCCTTGCTTAGGTACCACGAAGACTGAAGACAAGAATACTCCAGAAGACTTCACTAGGGAGAAGGTTTATTACGATATGTTGGAAATATGCCCTAGAGACAAATAGTAATAAGGACTATTATCATATTTCATATAGTTTATGATTAAGTTTTATATCATGTTATAACTGTATTGAGTGGAAACATCAATACAAGTGTGATATATAAACAACCAGGGGTTCCCAGTGAAACTCTAGTCACTGGTTCATTGGTCAATAGATGATCATGTTTCCTGATCATGTGGCATTTATGCCAGCTGGAAATGGAGTCAACTCATTCTGGGAATAAGATGATGAACCAATACCCAACCTAAACATCATGACCCGATCATGTCATGAAGTTCAAGTTATGATGATTAGAAATGGATCCTTGTAGACTATTCCTGAGACCATGAGGTTATATCAATCACTGTCTCCCGAGAGTGCTTAGATAGCATCAAGCGCCACTTGGTAATATAGTGGTTATAAAGGTGTGTTCAGTTACTCGGAGGAAACCATAGAGGCAATATATGTCAAGAGCGGGATTTGTCCCTCCACGTGATGAAAAGATACTCAAGGGCCCACTCGGAGAAGTTATATCCAATAGTTGCGTAGCATGTGATTTGATCACAGGGATATCACTTGTCGGAACGAGTCAAGTACCATTGTTTGGTAACGAGATTGAACATGACATGGTGATGTCATTGATTAGATCTCGGGCAATGCAAGTATCAAGAGAAAAAGGGAATAAGACACGATTGTCCCGGTTCAAAACGATGAAAGATCTTCGTGGAACACATAGGGGTCACATGGCCATCCAGGTCCCTCTGTCGATCATTGGTCTGGGAGTGTCCCGACCATGTATGGAGTGTTCCCAAACCGTAGGGTATCACTCTTAAGGCTTTGATGATGCTTAGAGAGTGTTTATAGGATCGGTAGAATCACTGAAGAATAGTAGATAGAAAACTGGAAGGGTTTCGGTAAGTCCGAAGGATGTCTGGAGTGGAGGTGGAAGTGTTTCATAACCACGGAGGTTGAATAATATGTGAATAAATGTTAAATATTGATTTAATCATTTATTCATAATTATTTAATAAAGAGAAAATCAATTTAAAAGGTCAAAAGGCTTAATGGGCCAATTCCCAGAGGGGAGAGGGCCCATTAGGGAAAGGAGAGAGAGAGAGAAGGGGCAAAGGGGGTGGCCGGCTAGGCCAACCCCCCGCGCGGGGCCCACTAGGGTCAGCCGGCGGCTGCCCCTTCCCCTCCTCTCCTTTAGTCCCACCCCGGGACTTTGAGGGAGGTAGTACCTCTTTTCCCCCTATATATAGTGGGGGTATTTGGCCAGATAAATACACACAATATTCAATAAAGGTCTTCTCAATTTTGGGAAGACCTCCAATTGATATTCTCTCTCTCTCTCTCTCTCTCTCTCTCTCGTGACCGTGGTCCCAAGTTCGGACTGCGCGAACGAGAGACATTTTCACCGCGGAGCACCGTCGCGCTGTGGGATTCGGATCCAGGAGCTCTACTTCCACAACTGCTGCTGGATCGGGGAAGCGGGAGTCATCGCCAGGCACCGGACGTGTGTAGCTCCCCGCGAGGTGTCACACTTGAGGCACTCAAGTCGTTGGAGCCAAGGGAGCGCGATGACTTCATCACGACCTTGAGGTCGGATTCGGCTCGTCTACATCAACCACGCTCTCTTGAGCGTTGACAATGCTTTTCGGTCTTCAAGGGTAAGTTTGCAAAAATCCTCTCCCATTACTGTATTACTAATAGATAGGTCCTGGCAGCATCAGGGGTTCAGGGGCGTAGGGTAAAACTTATTGTTTTCATACACGGAACCCCTACAGTGGTATCAGAGCTAGATCTATGTGTAGTAATACTAGTATGGGTAGAACACACGAGATGTTGCGTGTGGGTGTTGATCTTTTAGTTGTTACCCTCCCACGTGTACTTCTGTATACCGCAGTAATGCTTTATGAAGCGACCCCAACCGACTTTATGCGTTCATTCATGAGACTGGTACACGCTTGACATACGGCTTGTACCGTATAAAGTGGCTTAGGGGGGTGTCTGTCTCTCTCGCATTAGTTGGTATGCCATTTGCAACGGAGGGCCCCAAAAGAGGTGTAGTAGAGACAACTACTTGATCAGTGTTGTGCTGAAAGTTCGTCGGTAAGAACGGTTCTTGTGCGAAAGCCCATTCAACCACGTAAAACATCCAAAGATAAAGTAGACGCGTCTAACTTTGTTTTGCAGGGGGTGTTGCTTTGTGATATGGTTGTCGCAAAGGTAAAGTGATTACCTTATGTTACGTAGTAGTAGATAATCACGGAGGTGACGGACTACCATGTCGGAAAGACACCGGTACCCTGGTGTCTATGGCGCCGGAACACTGGCGTCGGAATCCGGTGACGACGGATGAGATCACGACGTGAAGGACCATATCACATCGCATTTACATTCAATGTTATTGTTTGTATATCTTATTGTGTGCTAGTATTAGATACTTGACAGTAGCCTAATAAGATGATCCCTGTTAGAATTACCAACGTTTGTGTTCCCCCTTAGTGTGCACCACCAAGAAAGTTCTTCGGTATGAGGCAGGTCGTGATGATCGGGTGTCATACATATCTACGTTCGCATACAGTGGGTGTAAGCCATGTTGCACAGCGAATACACTAAGGTTGAGTTGGCGAGCCTAGCACGTTACAGAGACATGGCCTCGAAACATGGATGGTCGAAAGATCGAGCACGAATCGCATGAATGATGTGACCGATGTTTAGCGTCCACCCTTGAACCCACATTGATGGCCATGATGATCGGGGGAGATGTGGCTGATAGGGGTCGTGTTATCACTAGGAACCCTTCTGGGGATAGGTGTTTTTGAGTGGAGTTATTATTAACTCATTTAATTATAAACTTAGTCTAAATTCCTTTTGCAAATATATATGTAGAAAATGGTTCTCCTCGAGATTACCTTCCCTATTGACAATTGGTTAAAAGGAGAAAAGCTAAGGTTAGATGGATCCAACTTTTCTGCATGGGTCATGCGCCTTTATGATCTCCTTGGTGAGAACAAAGTGGGTGACTACATGATCTACGAGATGTACTTGGAGCCACCCTATTCTCATGAGACCCAGGAGCAGCGGGATCTCCGCTGCCGTTGTCGTGTGATGGCCACATTCATATCAGTAATGATGCGCCTCCGGATGGAAGATGGTCTATGGCTGATGGTGGGAAGTCTTAATCCCCGAATGGTTATGGCACATCTGAGATCACATTTCATAGAACAAGTGCGCATATGGGATTATGAGCTGATGGGGGACTTCCTCTCCATAAAGATGGAGGAAGGCTCCTCACTGGACAATCACTTGTTGAGCATATATGATACATACATGAGTCTGGCATACTTCCTGGATAACTGGTTCGCAAGCACTTTTGCAATAGGAGTTGTGATGCGGTCGCTGCCACCAAGTTTCCAAGCACAAGTCAGGATTTGCATTATGAGAGGCGACGCGGAAACACAGGATTTCCATGAGTTCATATCACATTTTAGAGATGCGGTGGTTGAATCCGTTGTCACTGAGGTCATCAATGACAAAGGTATATATTTGATATACAATTTTATAAATGTTATAATCTTGCAAACACATTTGCAGTGTTGAGTATATTTGATACTTGTTCTGTTTTGCTGAAAACAGGTCCTTCTGCATGAGAGGTGCTTGCTGGAGAGGAGGTGACTTTGCGTGTTGATGGCGAGCATGATGATGACGGCCAACAACACTCTCCCTCGACATTTATCATTTAGTTTAGGTTTAGGATGATTATTGTAATCAAAATATTGTGAACTTCTTTAGAGTGTCTCACACTTTGTGAGACGGTTATTCATAAGAGTTTGTAACAAACAGTTGTTCTACTTTTATGAATGATTTATATTTGTGTTCATATCTTGTTTGATTATATGTGAATTATCCTTGTTGTTTGAAACTAATTGATAATGCATGAACATTTGTAAAATATTGAAATGCCTTTAAAAATACCCAACTTAATGATATGTTCATTAATGAATGAAACCATTGTTTGAATTCAAACTTTATGGTGATAATATGTGAAAGTCATTTGATTTATTATCACATATAAATCATGCGTAAGTTCGGCAAAATAACTTGAACACCGTGTATTACTTGAATACAAAGTGTTTTAATGAATTGTTAAAAGTAAATACATATTCGATGTATTGTGTTTTGACAAATGGTAATTATCATTATATGATTGTTTAAATGTGTAAAGTAGTTTACCAAAGGAAACATAAGTATGAAACTATTTGATATGATCAAAGTGTTTCATCAACAAACGGTATAAATATAAAAGAGAATCTAATTACTACGATTTAATCAATAGTAATGAAATTCAACTTTATAAGATTGGCATAAAGAAATTGTGGAATGCAAAGTCTTTTGAAACATCAAAGTGCAAAGAATCACAATGTGATATTAGATATCAAAGTGGGTGAATAGATGGCGCCAAATAAATCGTTGTAGTGTAGATGTAGAGACCATTAGTTAGAAATAGTTAGCACTCAATTAGAATATATAGTGAACCAGTTGAATTGGTGAAAGTTTTGGGGTTATTCGATATAACCAAAACAATAGCGAATAAGTTCTTGTAGAGTATTCATTGGAAACTTTGAATACGAAGTCCATACCTAAAACCAAAAGAAAAGCAAAACTTGTATTGCTTGGATTTTGGTACATTTTCGAGAAAGTTCGCATTCAGTGATATTTCTCGATTATGAAGCAAATGGAAGATAGTGAAAAATATGATGAGGATTCAAAACCCTGCATCAGAGTGTGGAGAAGCACAATGGAAAACGTTCCTGAAAGATTCTCTTCACAAAGGAAAGAATCAATGATAATGATCAATGTGTTCTCCCCACTGGTGTTTTCACTACATGAAGTAGGATTCAAAATGTAACCCATATCTTGTATGGAGACATTTGTGAATCATTTGTCACAATTCTTGGAATATGACATACCTACAAACTGAAGGAAATATGCCCTGAGAGGCAATAATAAAGTTGTTATTATATATTCCTAGTATATGATAGATGTTTATTTTGCATGCTATAATTTTATTGATCGGAAACGTCAATACATGTGTGTTTAATAAACAAAAAGGGTTCCTAGTTATGCCTCTCTTATAGACTAGCTTGTTGATTAACAAGATGATCAAGGTTTCCTGATCATAGACATTGGATGTTGTTAATAACAAGGTCACAACATTTGTGAAATGATGTGATGAACATTCATCCAAAGTATAGCATTACGATCAAGTCATTATGTTTACATTGCTATAAACATCATACGAAGTAATCTTTATCCTTAGACCATGAGATCATGTCAATTGCTAATTCCGGAAGAGTATCTTGATAACATCAAACATCACACTGTAACAGGGTGACTATAAAGATGGGTTCAGTGCTACGAAGGTGTTATGTTGAGGCTCATATATCAAGAGTGGAATTTGTCAATCCCGATGAAGGATAGATATACTCTAGGCCCTCTCGGTGATATCACATTAAGATAGCTTACAAGCAAGTGATGTGATCACTAGAATGTTATATCACGGGAACGAGAAAAGAGTGCATGTCGGTAACAAGATCAAACTAGGTATTTGGATACAGATGATCGAATCTCGAACATGTATTATATCATGAGACAAAGGGATTAAGTTACTAGCGTTAAAGGTTCTCACGATCACAGAAGTCATCGTTGAATATGCAGGAGTCAGTATGGATCTCCAGGTCCCGCTTCTGATTATTGATCTGAGAGGAGTCTCAATCATGTCTGCATTATTCACGAACCATAGGGTGACACACTTAAGAGTTGTCGGACAACATTTTGGAGAACATATGTTTCAGACGAAAGAATTGCAAATCACAGGAATTGTTTCGATAGAAACCGGAATTGTTTCAGGTGAAATTGCAGAAAGTGGTTCTGCATGTGATATTGAAATATTGCAAGGGGTTTTATGTGAATGTTTGTTAATTAAAGTAATTAACAAAATTCTGAATAAATTTAATGAAAGAGTTTTATTAAATGAGAGAGCATTAAACTTAGAGAATTTTAATGCATTTAAAGTGGAGACTTTAAAAGGGAATGTGAAGAGGCATTTTAATGTGGAGGGAGTTACCACCACATGAATGGAGGAGGTGAGGGGTCACCTCCATGAGGCGCCGGCCATGGAGGGGGTACCCCCTCCTCCTATAAAAGGCCCCCCTTTTCGTCCTTCTTCCTCACACTTCCTCGTGAAGGATCTCTCTCCTCCTCTAGAATTATTCCCCCATGGTCTCGAATTAGCGAGATACATGTTCCCGGTGGCATTTCATCTGGAAGGAGTTGCTTCTTCTGCTGCATCGCTGGAGCAAGGAGGTGGAGGTTGTCCGGTGGCTTGAACGTGTGTGCGAGGATGGATGCGTTGCTGATTTGCGGCGCTCGGACTTCCACACGATCTTGAGATCGGCAAGTGTATGACTACATCAACCACGAGTTCCTACTCGTTAACAAAACTCGTTGTCTCCGAGGGTAAGTTCTCGACGGATGTATGTCCACCCGTTGCTTTGTATCTAGTAGATAGATCTTGGCGTATAGTTCTCATCGTAGGAATTTTTTTTTCTATGCTGTGGACCCAACACAAACTACTAAGGAAATAATGATAAACTAGAATTATGAGAAATCCTAGAGGCAAAATTCACTTGATATTAGAAAGCATATCGTTGCTGAATCTCACAAGTAAAAGGGGTTACTTGAATTTTCCCAAATGACTGCAAAGCCATAGTGGAAAAGGGGTGAATGACAAAAGCACAATTTGTCAAGTATTGGACGAATTCAAATGAATTTGATTCAAGTGTGCTAAATGTCTAGTGGATTTAAAACTAGTAAAAGTACTAATATCTCATAGTAAATCTCCAAGTTTGATATTTGATCAAAGGATTTGAAGTTGTTCAAAATAGTGAGTAGATATGCAATTTGCATGAAATTGAATGGGAGCTTTGAAAGTCTTCCTAAAACAATATGTGAATGACATATTTTTGAGTGGGAGCAATATAAGTCTCAAGTTCAAATATGTAGGAACATAGTTTGAGTAAGAGTAGTGACTCATACCCAAATATGTTAGGAACATATTTTGAGTGGGAGCTTATAGGAGTGATTCTTAAGTGTGTTAAGAATAAAAGTGCAAGTACCGATAAATAATGATTTATAAGGTGTAGAAGTTGATAATAAGTGTATTATGATATTATGTAGTATTCCTTAAGGGATTCTGAAAAGGGTTTCAGAATAGAAGTTAATTGAGGAACTGGTCCTTGATAACTCAAGTTAGGAATAGTATTAAGTTTAACATCAATGGTTGAAAGAAAAAAAAGGATGATCATCATCTACTATGTTGAGACATAGGTTCTATCTTAGAAAACCATGATGATAACTTAACATAATATATGATCCAATAAGGAATGTTTGAAAAGTGATTAAGTTTGAATCACAAAACGTTGAGCTAAGTTTGTCCGCAATGTCTAATAGAGAACTGCATACATGTTTTCCAAATCCATAAAGGATGACATATCTTAAAACATAAAGGGTTATGTTATAAGGGACTATATTGGAAACTCCTATAAAAACCGATTAAAGTCAAGTAGGAAGCAAGGTGAACAAAACATCGAAAGTTGCACAGAGTGCACTAGTGTTTCGATGAATACATTTGTAATAATAGATAAGTGTTGTATAATGTTATGGCAGGGCTAGTTCGCTTTTAATGTAGTATGATATGTCCCAGGGCACAGTGCCCATGAGAAAGCCCTCGAGGTTGATCTAAAGTCATTGTAGGCTCCTGGAATCAGGCCTCTTCCTGCTGCCATAGCGATGATGCATACACACAAATGTTATCATGTGATGATAAAGTATTAATGTCAATCAAGGTGACATTAGTAAGTTGCAAAGGATTTTGGACTGTAAAGTATAGACACAAGACTCAACCCCTTCCATGAGCAAGCATGCTCAGGGTGTCGGATATATGGTGCCAATGATTAAGAACAAATGCAGCTAGTGTATTTGTACTCTAGTGCAAGTGGGAGACTGTTGGAAATATGCTCTAGAGACAAATAGTAATAAGGAATATTATCATATTTCATATAGTTTATGATTAAGTTTTATATCATGCTATAACTGTATTGAGTGGAAACATCAATACAAGTGTGATATATAAACAACTAGGGGTTCCAAGTGAAACTCTAGTCACTGGTTCATTGGTCAACAGATGATCATGTTTCCTGATCATGTGGCATTTATGCTAGTTGGAAATGGAGTCAACTCATTCTGAGAATGAGATGATGAACCAATACCCAACCTAAACATCGTGACCCGATCATGTCACGAAGTTCAAGTTACGATGATTAGAAATGGATCCTCATAGACTATTCCTTAGACCGTGAGGCTATTTCAATCATTGTCTCCCGAGAGTGCTTAGATAGCATCAAGCGCCACTTGATAATACAGTGGTTATAAAGGTGTGTTCAGGTACTCGGAGGAAATCGTAGAGGCAATATATGTCAAGAGCGGGATTTGTCCGTCCACGTGACGAAAAGATACTCAAGGGCCCACTCAGAGAAGTTATATCCAATAGTTATGCAGCGTGTGATTTGATCACAGGGATATCACTTTTCGGAACGAGTCAAGTAGCATTGTTCGGTAACGAGATTGAACATGACATGGTGATGTCATTGATCAGATCTCGGGAAATGCAAGTATCAATAGACAAAGGGAATAATACACGACTATCCTGGTTCAACACGACGAAAGATCTTCGTGGAAAGCACAGGGGTCACATGGCCATCTAGGTCCCTCTGTCGATCATTGGTCCGGGAGTGTCCCGACCATGTCTGGAGTGTTCCCAAACCGTAGGGTATCACACTTAAGGGTTTGATGATGCTTAGAGAGTGTTTATAGGATCGGTAGAACTATCGAAGAATAGTAGAGAGAAAACCGGAAGGGATTTGGTTAGTCCGGAAGATGTCCGGAGTGGAGGTGCATGTGTTTCATAACCACGGAGGTTGAATAATATGTGAATAAATGTTAAATATTGATTTAATCATTTATTCATAATTATTTAATAAAGAGAAAATCAATTTAAAAGGTCAAAAGGCTTAATGGGCCAATTCTCGGAGGGGAGAGGGCCCATTAGGGAAAGGAGAGAGGGAGAAAGGGCAAAGGGGGTGGCCGGCTAGGCCAACCCCCCCGCGCGGGGCCCACTAGGGTCAGCCGGGGGCTGCCCCTTCCCCTCCTCTCCTTTAGTCCCACCCCGGGACTTTGAGGGAGGTAGTACCTCTTTTCCCCCTATATATAGTGGGGGTATTTGGCCAGATAAATAAACACAATATTCAATAAAAGTCTTCTCACTTTTGGGAAGACCTCCAATTGATATTCTCTCTCTCTCTCTCTCTCTCTCTCTCTCTCTCTCTCTCGTGACTGTGGACCCAAGTTTGGACTGCGCGAACAAGTGACATCTTCACCGCGGAGCGCCGTCGCGCTGCGGGATTCGGATCCAGGAGCTCTACCTCCGCAACTGCTGCTAGATCGGGGAAGCGGGAGTCATCGTCAGGCACCGGACGTGTGTAACTCCCCGCGATGTGTCACACTTGAGGGACTCAAGTCGTTGGATCCAAGGGAGCGCGAGGACTTCATCACGACCTTGAGGTCGGCTTTGGCTCGTCTACATCAACCACGCTCTCTTGAGCGTCGACAATGCTTTTCGGTCTTCAAGGGTAAGTTCGCGAAAAGCCCCTCCCGTTACTGTATTACTAATATATAGGTCCTGGCATCATCAGGGGTTCAGGGGTATAGGGTAAAATTTATTGTTTTCATAAGTGGAACCCCTACACGATGAACCCGACCTCTCAAGAGGAATTGAAGGAATATACTATGGATTAATATTTAGAGTAGGAGATGATAGTGTAGACTTAGAGGAGTAGATTCGCACACATAGGATAGTCGAGCTAAGCACTAGATCGAACCCAATAAAGTTGCAATGCTCCAATGGTACTTAGCTTAGAAGCACCACTATTTCTCAAGTTAGTGCTTTTAAATTTCTTAGTAAAGGTGAATCCTCACTAGACCGAGGAGGATCTTACAGCATGTATTACTCTTGTGTTGTGAGTAAGGAATAAAGTGTTAGTTGGACCGCAACGGTTCTATTGTACCACTATGAGGGTGTAATATTTACGAAGGACTCTCGTAAGTGTTATGCCCACGACTCATTCTCTACAACATGCAGGGGAGCATTAGGTCACCGCACAGGGGTCGGTGCTTATATCCATGGTTGAAGACGGCGATGAGCTGCCCCAGCCGAAGGAGACATTGATGGACAGGACAACCCAGTGCCGCAGATGTGACCATAGCAGCCGGTGCTAGAGAAGAGGGAGTAGAGGACCGGGTGCCGGTTTGCAGATCTAAATCGATGTCGCCGCCGCCAAGTCATCATCATAGGAATATGGTGATGGATTTGTATTCCCATGAGTGGGAAACCATATGGTGGATATTCCCTTGTACGGGGTATACACCTAGGATTAATAACGAATATAGTCAGTGATTCTGGCGCCATACAATAACGCGCTAGCCACAAGTTCTGAAATAGGACAGAGAAGTCAGTTGTACCTTTCTCCTTTCATATGTCCTCGTATCCTAAGTCGGGCTAAGATCTAGATAGGATATTAGTGGGTGGGAGCCCATGACGTCCCTATCCTGTGCTACGGAGTAACGACTTAGCATAATAGAAGGGAGGGTAGTTGAGCGTAGGTCTCTTGACCGAAACTCATTACAATGACCGGGGGGTCGTGGTGAAGGATAGTGATTGGCTTGCATCTTGACTGAGCCTCGAACCAAGAAAGTTTGAACAGGCAAGCATACCCTTTTATGCTCTTAGTCATTTGTGGAAAAGTCATACCCCTTCGAGAGTGTATGAACCGTGACATGTTACTCCCTATCCTGGGAAAGGATTGCGAATGCATGGGGAAAGGGATTCCGTGAAATCCTGTACAGCCCATGAAGACTGGCGGACATAGTATTTCAAAGACTAGAACTTACCTTTTCTAAAAATCTGATTTTGAAAACTAAGCATAGGCCTATGATTCTTATCCACTGCTTTAGATAGAGCATCAGACAGCCACTATAGGATTTGCTAAGTACTCAATCTATACTTCTTAAAACCCTTGCTTAGGTACCATGAAGACTGAAGAAAAGAATACTCTAGAAGACTTCACTAAGGAGAAGGTTTATTACGATGAACCTGACCTCTCGGGAGGAATTGAAGGAATATACTATGGATTAATATTTGGAGTAGGAGATGATAGTGTAGACTTAGAGGAGTAGATTCGCATGCATAGGATAGTCAAGCTAAGCACTAGATCAAACCCAATAAAGTTGCAATGCTCCAATGGTGCTTAGCTTAGAAGTGCCACTATTTCTCAAGTTAGTGCTTTTAAATTTCTTAGTAAAGGTGAATCCTCACTGGACCGAGGAGGATCTTGCAGCATGTATTACTCTTGTGTTGTGAGTAAGGAATAAAGTGTTAGTTGGACCACAACGGTTCTATTGTACCACTATGAGGGTGTAATATTTACGGAGAAGGACTCTCGTAAGTGTTATGCCCACGACTCATTCTCTACAACATGCAGGGGAGCATTAGGTCACCGCACAGGGATCGGTGCTTATATCCATGGTTGAAGACGGCGAGGAGCTGCCGCAGCCGAAGGAGACGTTGATGGACAGGACAAGCCAGTGCCGCAGATGTGACCATAGCAGCCGGTGCCGGAGAAGACGGAGTAGAGGACCGGGTGCCGATTTGCAGATCAAAATCGATGTCGCAGCCGCCAAGTCGTCGTCATAGGAATATGGTGATGGATTTGTATTCCCGCGGGTGGTGACAGCTTAAGAGGGAGGTAAGCCTACTTTTTCATGGCATAACGCGATGCAATGTTTTCGCCTCCCGTCATCTCTGTGTTGCTTTCCCGCGCACGTCGTTCCTCTCATTGCGCTCGCCAGGTCCTGTCGGCGTGTAAACGCAAGATTTAGGCGTTCCTCCGGAGCCAAGATTTGGGGTGTTTTAAGACCGGCGAGCAAGTCTGCGGAACGCCGTGACACTCCAAGCCTAGCATTTCGACGCAAACGGTGGCGATGTTTGCGGGTGTCTCTTGGTGGCGTTGTTGTGGTTACCTTCGCTGCGCTAGGTCTCTGGTTGAAAACCCTTGACCTTGTGATCTCGATGATGGCGGCACAGACGTTGTTACCCTCTTGGGGGTGTTGTCGTGGAGCTCTGATGCTTCTCGTTCTTGTTTCGGTGGCAAGTTTTAGCTCTTCTTGTACATTTTTTGTTTATTTTTATCAGTTTTGTAAAGAGATTCTTCTCGTCACCTTGTATCGGTTTTAGCCGTGTTTGGTTTATTTATAAAGCGGGATGAAAGTCTGTTTCAAGTAGAGGAAACGTCTACGTGAGCAGCCAAACACGCCGTGTCGTTTTCCCCTCACCCAGTTCCTATCCCGACGTCCAGAGCAGTAAGCCAGGCTAGCTGTCGTTTTCCCATCTCTGATCCTGCAACCGTTAGCTGATTTTCATTCAGAAACATCCCTAAATGAGGGCAATCGCGATGAATTTACCTTAAGTGGCCGTCACTCAGTTATGCACGCAATGCTCTTTCGAGGTGATTTATGGTCTTAGATACCACTGCTGGCAACATGGCCAGAACAAATGGGCCAAGGCCTAAATGTCATACGCAAACAACAAATAGAAAGAGATCTGGTCCTTGGCAGAGATTCGGCTTGGGTCATGCACCCTTATTATTGTTTCTAACAGAAGACACCCATACGGAAACTAGAATTATTTGATGCTTCTATGGTGGTTGGAGTAGGTGCCAAGAGTCAAGACGACGACAGCTGCTACCAAGTGTTGGTAGATGGATCTCCTGCAGTGATCTACCATTCTTTCAATGGCCCAGTACTTGTGCCTATGCTTCTAGTACTGTACATGGCATTCTTTCTGTGCACTTTGAAGCAGCTGTACGAACTGAGCTTCGGAACAAAAAAGAGTAGATGTACTCCCTCCGTTTTAAAATATAAGATATTTTAGCTTTGTGAAGTATCTGAACTCTTTTTAGTGTTTAGATTTACTTCAAATCTAGATGAACATACACGTTAAAAGAGGTTTAGATACACTCCTTTTACATACCTAAAACATCTTATATTTTGAGGAAGTACCAACGACCATCTCGGCAACTTGCTAGTAGCAATCAGTTTATGTCTAAAGACCGTTACGTCTTGGGTGTGCCCTGTGCTCAGTTGGCAAGCATGCACCTCACAGTCTCACATGCCGGCCGGCTAGCCAAGCAGAAACAGTTGTGGTGGATGTTGATCTTCCTCAAAGCCTTAATTCAGATTTTACCTAAGATCGTTCATAGCGCGAAATATTTTGCTCGTGGATTATTAAGAACCGGTGATTTATCGAGGCAAATTTGAGGCTATTCGAAGTGCTATATACCGACCTTATTTAGACGCAGTAAACAAAATGGACACATAGAGTATAAGAAAATGATTAGCCAACAATAAAATTGGCTAACGTTAAAGTAACATTAATGTTAGAGTATTAGATATATACGATTGTTATGATAATTTGGATAGAGTTAGGATCTGTTTACGCACAATCCTAACTTGACTTGTACTCTAAAATGATCCTCTGTACGCCTATATATACCCGCCCACGAGGCTCAATAATATATCCATCATATTCCGTCAAACTCATACTCTTTTTTCATGGTATCACACTAAACCGATCCAAAACCCTAGCCGCCGTCGGTACGCTTCCGCCGCGCCGCCCCCGGGGAGGTCGATCTCCATGATCTCCGCTGAGGGCCGCACAACCCGTACGCAGGGTTCGTCCGCTGATCCGTGATCGACCGCCTTGTAAGTCTTTTTTTCTGATCTCTTGATTGGTTTTCTTTTTTGGTTTACCGATCTTAGATCGGATTGAGTCGCCCACCGCTATTGTCATCGCTGCACCTCTACTCTGACCATTGGCATCGACGATATACACCGCGCCCGTGCGCCTGCCCTCTTCGCTGCCGCGCCTGCCTCGATGGGCTGTTGCGCCACACGGCAGGCTACCGCGTACCGCAGACGGCTGCTACACCCTCCTCAGAAGGCTGCCGCGGTTACCCCCTCGGATCGTCTTCGTCGCCATCGTCCGGGACTACACTGACTATGCTGCCATGAACTCTGATCTACGCGTCATCCACGCCATGGCGCATATGGCGCACCGTCGGTCTGATCAACCGATCCCACGCCTGTCTACGCCAAGCACGTCCCCGAGCACGCGCCTACCACCGATCGAGCTAAGGGCTGACACTACGTCGCCCCTTCGGGATGCAGCGCCGCTGCCTTTGGTCCACGCTACCGGCTTACAACGCGCCTTCATTGGTGTGTATGTCGCCGATGGTCTAGCCTCTGCACCGACTTGCGCCCTATAGCTATGCCGCCCCCTCGAGTCATAGCGTCGCTGCATGCAGTCTACATCGTTGTCCCCGCGCACTGACGTCCCATGCTATCTCGACGCCACCTCCCATGGTGCGGGTCGCCTATGTCTGCGCATGGTCTTCGTCACGCCGTATTCTTCTTCGCCAACTTCAAGTACCACCGTCATGTCAATCTGGGCGTCCAACATGACCACTCCAGGCCGACGTTGGTTTCACCGCCTGATACGTCTTCGTCGTTGCCCTTGCGTGCCCGGTATTGGCGACACCGATGCGTGCTTTCATCCCCAACGCGTCTCCGAGCCTGGCAATCTCGGATCGGCCCTCATCTTCATCGGCCTCGACAAAGTCTTCGGCATTGACACCTTCCTCTATGACTGTCGCGTCACCAACAAGCTCTTCTTTATGTACTCAATTCTGGCAAAACTGGAGTATGCATTCTTCCTTGACGTGCACCTAGTTCTGGAAAAACTATGGCCGCACCTCGTCCTCGACGGCTCGGAATGCATCGACTTCGGCATAGACACCCCTCGGCAAGCTATCGTGGTCCCACTACAAGTCTCCGCGGACCATCGGCAAGCCCCCTGGGCAAGCCTCCACGGTTGAAATGGATCGTATGGGCACCTAGAGGGGGTGAATAGGTGCTACTTCAAATTTTAATACTTTTTCAATTTTAGGCTTGACACAAAAGGTAAATTCTCTAGATATGTAACTACGTAGAATTTCCCTATATGCAAACCTAACTACTAGCGAGTAAATGCGAGTAAACGTGAGGAACGAGGAAATCATAGTGGAGCACGCGGAGACACATGGTTTGTTTTATCGCAGTTCCTTCCTTGTTAAGGGAAGTACATCTGCGTTGGAGGGAGGGGCGGTACTAAGACCACTACGCCATAATAGGCTTCACCCTGTTCTTCGATGGATCTCACCACCAAAGGCCTGATCCACCTTTCCACTATTGGAACCCTTTGAGGCGGGAACCGATACCTTTACATAACTAGCGGGGCACAACTCCACAACCGAATTGGAGGATCCCGTAATGACAACAAGCTGCCACAAGAACAAATGTTATCAATATCAAAACACTAGATCTAGATATTAACAAGAATACTAGATCGAGAGATCTCCAAGTGAATGGAGCGGAAGTGAAGCGCTTGATCCGTGATGTCGATGAATGAAGTCTCCTCCTTCAATTCCCCCAAAGATCAAAGCCTTCGGGTGGTTGAAGTCGGAGATCTTGAATGAGAGCTTTTTCAACAGGCCAAAACTTTTTCGAATGAATCAAGAGATCTGACAGGAGGGGTGATTGGGGCTTTTATACCCCTATCAGAACAGAGCCGTTAGAGAAGTGTGGGGCCAGATTATCCGGCCTAAGTGAGGGCCAGATTATCCGGCCTGGGGAAACCTCCGCCCTAGACTCGTATTATCCGGGGAATAATACGCCCCCGGATAGACAGTCGCGCCGAGCACCCTTTGCAACTTCTCTCGGGGGGCAGATTATCCGGCCCAAGAGAAAGGCCAGAATATCCGGCCGGGGAAAACTCCGGCCCTAGCCACGGATTGTCCGGGGGATAATCCGCCCCCAGACAGAAGGTCACGCCGAGCCACCCTTGGCAACTTCTCCTGGGGGCGGATTATCCGACCCAGGAGAAAGGCCGGATTATCCGTTCGGGGGAAACCTCTGCCCCTAGCCGCGGATTGTCCGAGGGGAAATCCCCCCCCCCCCCCAGACAGAAGCTCGCACACGCGACCCAGTCTGGCCAAGAGGGTTCGGCCGGATTATCCGGCCCTTGATAGGGCGGATTATCTGGCCCCCAACAACATGCTTTCCTACAGCACATGACACACATGAGGTACTCCATGGTATTGTTATCTAACACGCAAAACGCTAGAGATCATGAAATGTTCTTTCAATCTCCCCCATTTGGGTGTTAGATGGCAATAATAGGATTAGCAAGGTAGTTCGACTAACAACAACATTTAGCAGATGAAAAAAGAGTCCCCCTAAATGTGTGCATAATTTTTTTGCATTCAAATACAAATGCACACAATTAGGTATAAGTCTATTTCATTAGAAAGGACGCTACACAAAAATGATGAGCTAGCCCAACAATATCATACCACCGTGAGAGAAGCGTCCTCAATATAGTATAAGAATACCCGATGTAATAACCATTATAAACGCCTTCCTCGAGATAGATATCCAATATAGCCAATAAGATAGATGGATCCATAAGAATAATCCACGAGATAATTCCAGAGCCACACAAAAACATAGTCTCATACAAAGAAAATCACAAATAAGAGTTCAAAGCTAAATGGGAACAAGCGAGAAAAAGACCGAAACGATTAAGTGTGCCAATGCTTGCGCCCGACCCATGAAAGTCCTCGAAGACCTAATAGAACTACTTCTCCCCCTTTGGCATCGAAACGCCAAAAAGGAAGAAGAGCGCTGCTAGCGCCCCAAGGGATCACTCATAGTCCTCATCGTCGTTCTCGCCCCGTCCTCATCATCATGCTCCTTGGTGTCTTCACCTTCCTCATTAGCTGGTGCAGCGGGCTCCCTCGCCAGGGTAGGAAACAGGTGACGCTCAAGCTCTCCATAGTCGAGCCCAGACGAAGAATTCCACTGAGCATATGGGGTGGGAGCGGTAGGAGCAGGAGGATCGCCTGACGCCCTGGACACATGGTGAAGAATGAGCTGCTGAGTATGGGCCATCTCGTGGCACTGCTTGTACGCTGCATACTGCCCCTTGCGAGTGTCCACCCCCATGCACATAATGTTTAGCTGGAACCAATTCAGCTGCTTGATCTCACGAGCAATAGGACGCACTGGGGGCCTATGAGCACTGGCACGGGCATCCCTCATGAAGCCCTCAGAAGCAGAAGATGGATGAGAGGTCTTCCTAGCCTTGTTGTATATCTTCTTCACCTTATGCTCAACATCAATGTGAAATTGTCCAGTGGGAAGCAGGTGCTTGGTTAGCATCATAATATAAGGAGCATAAGGGATGGAGAGCCTACTGAACATGGCATTAGTCAACTCATGATAGATGAAATCCATCACATCCATCTTGTAGTATGTAGACTCATCCTCACAGGAGGCCACCTCATAGGAAAAGGAAAGCAGCTGAACCAAGTGACCACGAATACTGTCGTTGTTTCCCCCACTCGGCGTGATAGAGTCACGAAAAATGCCCACAAAGTTAGCATATAGAGGAGAGAGACCAGCAAAGGAACCCATAATACCATTGTCAACTGTGCAAGGAGAGAGAGGAACATCCTTATTGGGCTTGAGCTGGGTGATGATACGATGGCCACTAGCACGGTACCTGTTGTGAAACGGATATCCAAGCACCCTAGCAAAGGTCTGAAAATCAGATTGCATAGGCATGTCACGAGTCATCCACTTCATGGTGTGGTACTCATCGCCACACATGACCAAAGTGGAGAAGAATTGCTTCACCACCTCGGAGTCATAGGAACATTGAAGGGCCATAAGATGGTGCAGCCCCATCCTCTCAGTCACGTTCATGGCATAAGCAAGTTGAGGATCCTCCATAGCCTCAGCAATGTTCATGGGATGTATCGGGCGAATCTTTAGCAAAGCATAGACATCTTCATAAATAGACTTTTGGTTAGCACACCAAAGCGGGAGTCACCAAGCTCAGTATCTTGCTCACATTCCACAAACAGATCACGATGGTGAATGGAAGAGTAAGTGACAGCATCTATTTTCCTATAGTTGACCTTTGGTCCCTTTCCCTTTTTCTTGGACACACCCTTCCTGCTCTTGTCTCTCTTTGCCTGTTCATCCATACAGTTAGCCTATTTGTTCCTCCTTCTTAGTTCAACCTCGTCCATGATACCACCTTCATCGTCGTCCCAGAAGTAGAGGCCACAGGGATGGCGCTTGTAGGTTTTAGGAACACTAGAACCACCTGTGGAACAAATAAGATGGATATCATGGGGATAAGCACACACACAAGTCTAGGAGAGAAAGTAGAAACAGTAGACAAACAATCCATAGGCCAAACATACATCATGCAAAAAAATCTATAGAAATCTGCAGCAGAGATGAATCTGTCAGGCTAGATTATCCGACCAGGCCAGGGGCAGATAATCCGGCCCTGGCAGAAATACTCATATTTTCCTAGATTGAGGGCAAAAACAGAGATTGGACTTTGGAATTGCAAGATTACAATCTCTACACGAAATAATAACCTCCTAGTCCACGTTCCACCAACAAGTAACACATCAACTCAAAAGATGGGAGAGAGAGAGTTACCCTCACTCATTGAAGGAAGAACATGGAGGAGAAGGTACTCGAAGGCGTGGGGAAGAAGATCCGGGAGAGGCTCGGAGAATCCGGTGGTCGGAAAGGCTCCGGGGAGGGTTGGGGTGGCAAGCGGCGGCTTGGGAGAGAGAGAGGGGTTGGGGGAGAAGAACTGGTCTGTGTGAGCCCTTCCCCCCGATGCCCAGATCTTATAAGACATAATCCGTCAGGGCCGGATTATCCGGCCTCCACTTGGAGAAGATTATCCGGCCTGGTTTCTGAATTTCTGTTACACACAGATTCAGGCCCGCGCAGCCCCAAACAAAACCCCCATAAGGTATACAAAGGACTTGTATGCAAGAAAAGATGGCTTAGGGATAGGAAAAGGCTTGGGATTAGACAACCAAACTGCGATGGTACTACACACCCAAGGTTGCAATATCCAAATCAAAGAAAAGCCAACATTGAGTGTGGTTTCCATAAAAACAAGAGATGAGCAAGAAAAACCATGAAGATACACATAGAACAAACTCTTCTCACGGAAGAGGGCGGTCGCCGAGGCCACCTTTTTGGAGTGCATGGTATGACACTACGAAGATATATCTTGGGTTCATGACCAATACTCATCAATAAACTCACATATCACAAAATGATATTAAGAGAAATGATTTTACTTGCTTTCGGCATTATGGGGGAGGGTTAGCCCAATTAATTAGGACCACACCCCCCCTATATCCATGCCCACACCTAAACCAAATAAGGAGGAGATATAAGAGTGAGTGCATGGGTAATCAAGACAAGCTCCTTGAATCAATGATATTTAGCTCATTCCTCAAGAAACAAAGCCTTGCTTCATCAAGTGGCTTCGTGAAAATATCAGCAAGTTCTTTGTGCTCACAAAAGATAGATCAATATCACCTCGAGCTACATGGTCCCGAATAAAATGATTCCGAATCTCAATATGCTTTATCCTTGTGTGCTGCACCGGATTGTACACAATTTTGATTGAACTTTCATTATCCCATAAAAGAGGCACTTTGTCACAATTGACACCGTATTCCTTCAAAGTTTGCCTCATCCATAATAATTGTGTACATGCACTAGTAGCAGCCACATATTCAGCCTCGGCGGTGGAGAGAGATATACAATTCTGATTTTTAGAAGACCAACATACCAAAGACCTTCCTAAGAATTGACAAGCTCCAGAAGTTGATTTCCTATCATCCTTATCACCAGCCCAATCTAAATCAGTATAGCCACATAGAGAGAAGTTGGAGCCCTTGGGATACCATAAACCAAAATAAGGGGAATGAACCAAATATCGGAAGATCCTGTTGACCGCCACTAAGTGGCTTTCTTTAGGAGCTTATTGATACCTTCCACACACACCTACACTCAACACAATATCGAGTCTAGATACTCAAAGGTAAAGGAGAGAGCCAATCATGGACCGGTATACCTTTTGGTCCACATCTTCGAAGCCACGGTGTAGCAAAATCTCTTTAAGGTGCTCATACCACGCATGTGGGGCTTGTTTAAGGCCATAGAGTGCCCTATCGAGTTTGTAAACATGGTTCGGAAAGTTAGGATCCTCAAATCCCAGGGGTTGCTTTACATATACCAACTCATTTAGAGGACCATTAAGAAAAGCACTATTAACGTCCATTTGATGTAATTTAAAATTATTATGAGCAGCATAAGCAAGAAGGATACGGATGGACTCAAGGCGAGCCACTGGAGCATAAGTCTCGCCGAAGTCGATGCCTTCAACTTGGGAATAACCTTGTGCCACGAGTCTTGCCTTGTTCCTTACAACAATGCCATTCTCATCTTGCTTATTCTTCAAAATCCACTTTGTGTCGATAACATTGCGGCAATCCTTGGGCTTCTCTACTAAATTCCAAACCTTGTTGCGCTCAAAATTGTTTAACTCTTCATGCATAGCAGCAACCCAGTCCGGATCTTCAAGAGCCTCAAACACTTTCTTGGGTTCCACCATGGATATGTAAGCTTGATGCTCACCGAAGCTTGCTAGCTCCCTTCTCGTGGACACCCTCCTTTTGAGATCACCTACCACTTTATCAAGAGTGTGACCTCTCAATTCAAGATTCCTCTCTGCCCGAGCTTTGCGACGAAGTTCAATCAATTTGTTGTTTCTTGGAGGAATATGTTCATCATTTGAGTCTTCGTTGGAATTACTAGCTTGGCTTGATCTCTAGCTTGATCAACAGGAATCGGAGATGAAGAATCTTGCCCTTGATGTTGATCAGCAGCCATAACAAGAGCCTGCTGCTATTCTGAAGTTTTAGGGCCAGATAATCCGGCCGAGGGAGTGGCCGGATAATCCGTCCTAGGAGGACTTGGTCCATCTTCACTGTCTTGTAGGTTTATGGCCCGAACTAGAGAGGGGCCAGATAGTCCGGGGTTGGACGGAAAATCCGGCCTGGGAATTGCTGTGGTTTCTTCAACAATGTTTTCAGTTCTGTCAGTCGAGGCAGGTTGGCCGGATAATCCGGTGTCCACCAGATAATCCGGCCTGGAGCTTCCTGGAGCAGATGAATGGTGATCTTCAGCAGTTGGAGGTGTTGGTGTAGAAGTTTCTCCATCTATTGGAGCATGTTGAGCTTGTGTCGATGAGGACCCTACTTGAGTAGAGCATCGTCCTTCCCGATCCACCACAAGGGGTTCCTCAATGGGGCGGAAAAATCCCATGCCCATTCTTCTTATGGCATCTTGGGGTATTTCAACATCTGCATCACAAACATCAACTTTCCCCGCACGGGAGCCATCATTTTCTTCGAACACCACACTACAAGATTCTACAACAATTCTGGAGAGCTTATTGTAGACTCTATAAGTGTGGGATTCAGCACCATAACCAACAAAAATTCCTTCTAAAGCCTTAGACTCGAATTTAGATAGACAAACTCCTTTGATGAGAAAGAAACACTTACAACCAAATACCCGGAAGTAGGAGATGTTTGGCTTGTTACTGGTAAGTATTTCATAAGGTGTCTTGTCCAAGATTTTGCGGAGGTAGAGCCGGTTGGATGAGTGGCATGCGGTAGAAATTGCTTCAGCCCAGAAATTATACGGTGACTTGAATTAAGCCAACATAGATCTTTCCATATCCATTAAAGTCCGGTTCTTCCTCTCGGCTACACCATTTTGTTGAGGGGTGTACACAGTGTAATATTGGTGTCTTATCCCCTCTTTACTTAGGAATTCATTTAGAATGTAGTTCTTGAACTCGTAGCCGTTATCACTTCTAATTGCCAAAATAGGGACGTTGTGTTGACGTTGAACCTCGTTGGCAAAAGCTATGACCATTTGTTGAGTCTCACTCTTCAACTTGAAGAAATAGACCCGTGTATATCTTGAATAATCATCAACAATTACGAGGCAATATTTCTTCCCACCGAGGCTTGCATGAGATGGAGGACCAAAGAGGTCCACATGAAGGAGCTCCAAAATACTCTTTGATGAAACAATAGTCTTTCGTCGATGGGGAGAGTCATGCATTTTCCCTTCAACACAAGCCCTGCAAACACGATGTTTGGCAAAGGAAACATTTTCTTTTAGTCCAAGAATGTGGAAACCCTTGTGAAGACTTTGCAAAGTTCTCATATTGACGTGGGCTAGTTGGCGATGCCATAACCAACCCATGCTGGCTTTTCCGAAAAGACACATCGGGCCTGTAGTGGTTTTCCCCAAGAAGTCCACCACATACAGGTCATTTTCGACATATCCCACAAAAGCGACCTTTAGAGACTTGCTCCACAAGAGTACCACTAGATCACCATCAATAAAAACTGCGAAGCCCATCTTACCAAGGGCACGAACAGAAAGTAAATTGTAACCGAGGGTCTCAACAAGCATGACGTCCACGAGAGAGATATCGTGTGCAACCACAACCTTGCCAAGACCCAATACCTCATATTTTGACTTGTCACCATAGGAGACGGTTACGTGATGATGATTTGGCCGCATCTTCGATATGATCTCCTTGCTTCTAGTCATATGACTAGTGCACCCGCTATCGAGCACCCATTTGGACCCACCGGAAGCATAGCCCAGCAAGAAAGTTACTTCTTGGTTTTAGGTATCCATTTTTCAATGGGTCCTCTCATGTTAGTGACAAGGGTCTTGGGAACCCAAATAGACGAAGAAATGTAACTATCAAATGGACCAACATAGCTAGCATAGACATCACCATAATAATCACAAAATAATTCGGAATTCGGATTATTAGTCCCTACAAAACCAACATAGTTAGTCTTGACATTAGTTTTGGTGCTTATATGTGTTTGCGTAGTTTTTCTCTTCTTATTCTTCTTATTCTCCTTCTTTGTCTTGGGAACATAGCCAAGACCCTATTTTGCATTGTGTGTCCTTTGCTTGCTAAGAATCTCATCTAGGACTTCCTTACCTTTGGGTTGAGATCACTTGAGAAGTTCTTCTTTCCATTTCGTGTTTTCCTCAATAATATCTTCATGTCCACGAGATGGTGTGGAGGTGCTAGGCATATCATACTTTTCCAACTGGGTTTGGAGCTGATCACGAGACTCATTTAGAGTAGAGTGTTCACTCTCCAATGCCTTGTAGGCAATGTCAAGTTTCTCATACTTCTTTGAGAGTCTAGCATGAGCAGCCCCAAATTCAATCTTCTCCTTCTTTAGTTTCTTTACCTTAGCAAGAGCATTGTCACATTCCTTTATGAGCTGGGCAACAACCTCTTCATGGGATTCATCAATCGACTCAATTTTTTCCTCCAAAGAGACTCGAGCTTCCTCTTCTTCCTCTAGAGCATTCTTCAAAGAGGCTATCTCCAAAGCATCTTCTCTTTCAATTCTCCCCTTCTCTTCGAGGAGTTCCTCGGAGTGAGCAAGTTGACTCGTTAGAGCATAAAAATGAAGTTTGTGCTCACCTTGCAAGTTAGTGAAAAATTGTCCAAAGCAATAACTTCTTCTTCTATCCTAAGACTTGTATGATCATCCATATCAACATTCATAGTAGTCTTAGGAAATGAGTAAATAGAAGATGATACCTCGGACCCTCTTGCCATAAGGCAAGTGACGTTGTTGTTGATGATATTTTCGTCGGGAGAGTCGAAGAGTGATTTGGGGCTAGATGTGGTGGCTATAGCAGCCACCTCCTGAGAGCTATCTTCATCCTCTTCATCTTCACTTTCGGATGAATATTCCTCTTGTGCCACCAAGACAATCTTAGGTTGCTTCTTGTAAGGACCATTTTTCTCAACAAATGGCTTGTTTCAAGGCGCCTTAGACTTTTCTTTGAGGATGAGTATGACCCCATTGTCTTCTCTACTTTGATAGGGACACTCAGCCACAAAGTGCGACCGGTCTCCACAATTTTAAAAAGTTCTCAGTTTTGGGCCATTTTCCTTTGGCCCACTTGACCCATTCTTGCGCTCAAGTTCAGATTTGGCCTTATCTGGGTTCTTCCAAAAGTTTCTTGCGTAGAAGGCCATGTACTCACCATGAGCACGCTTGACCTCCTCGAGACAGCCCATGGAGACATCATCGTACACTCTATCATCCTCATCTTGTTCAACAACATTGGCCTTTAGAGAAACATTAACTCCTTTTGCATCCCAATTGCTCGAGCATGTGCATCTTTGACATTTTTAGCTGCAACTTTGAAGGCCACCATTTCTTGCATGACTTCATTAGAAGTCATTTGATGATAGTTGTGTCTCCCTTGTAAACTCTTCAAGTCTGTGGGCTCAAAGGGCATGAGGGCACTCACATATTTTCTTTTGATACATGCATCATCCATGTGGGTGGCTCCATGCTTTCTAAAGGTTGTTGCAATGCTTTTGAGCCTTCTATACATGTCTTCATGGTCCTCACCATCCAACATGTAGAATCCTTCGACTTCATTGCTAAGAGCATCATACTCGTTTCTTCTCATGCTTTCGTTTCTGATAAACAGGTCGGTGAGAGCATCCCAAGCTTCTTTGGCGGTGTTAAAATTCTCAATATGTGGCATGTCCTTGGGACCCACTCCGAGTTGAATCATGTGAAGAGCCATTGCATTTAGTTGATTGTCCACAACTTCTCTTCTAGTCAAGTTAGTGGGGTCTCCAATATGAAGGGCATCTTAAATGATCCTCCAAAGCTCAATCGACAAACTGCACACATGAGATTTCATTAAGAATTGTCGTTGATTAAATGAAGATACAGTAAGCTTGGGTGGATCACCCCTATTGTTTATATGAGGATGAGGGATAGGTGGGTCGGGAGAATATAAGTGAGAGACCTCACTATAATCCTCCTTACCACTTCCCTTCTTGGAAGAGGAGCCATTATTTTTCCTCCCCCACCACATCATCTTCATTGGGATCGGCATGAGCCTTTTCCTTAGATATAGGAGTGGTGGCCTCTGAAGAAGATGGAGGTGGGGTTGTAGTTGAGGTGAGACGAGCAATCATTTGCTGCATCTCTTCCATTTTAGTCTCAAAGGATTTCAACAGGGTTGTTTCCAACGTCTTGAGGTCATCCATTGTGACCTTGTCCACAGCCTCACTCCCATTTTCCTTAGTACCCATACTTCTCTTAGGTTGTTAAGCCCGAATAAAGAGTCGAGGCTCTGATACCAATTGAAATGGATCGTATGGGCACCTAGAGGAGGGTGAATAGGTGCTACATCAAATTTTAATACGTTTTCAATTTTAGGCTTGACACAAAAGGTAAATTCTCTAGATATGCAAGTACGTAGAATTTCCCTATGCAAACTTAACTACTAGCGAGTAAAGGCGAGTAAAAGTGAGGAATGAGGAAACCGTAGTGGAGCACGCGGAGACACATGGTTTGTTTTACCGCAGTTCCTTGCTTGTTAAGGGAAGTACATCTGCGTTGGAAGGGTGGGCGGTACTAAGACCACCATACCATAATAGGCCTCACCCTGTTCTCCGATGGATCTCGCCACCAAAGGCTTGATCCACCTTTCCACTATTGGAACCCTTCGAGGCAGGAACCGATGCCTTTACACAACTAGCGGGGCACAACTCCACAACCGAATTGGAGGCTCCCATAATGACAACAAGCTACCACAAGAACAAATGTTATCAATATCGAAACACTAGATCTAGATATTAACAAGAATACTAGATCAAGAGATCTCCAAGTAAAATGAGCGGAAGTGAAGCGCTTGATTCGTGATGTCAATGAATGAAGTCTCCTCCTTCAATTCCCCCAAAGATCGAAGCCTTCGGGTGGTTGAAGTGGGAGATCTTGAATGAGAGCTTTTTCAACCGGCCAGAACTTTTTCAAATGAATCAAGAGATCTGACAGGAGGGGCGATTGGGGCTTTTATACCCCCTGTCAGAACATAGCCATTGGAGAAGTCTGGGGCCGGATTATCCGGCCTAAGTGAGGGCCATATTATCTGGCTTGGGGAAAACTCCACCGCAGACTCGGATTATCCGGAGAATAATCCGCCCCCAGACAGACAGTCGCGCCGAGCCACCCTTTGCAACTTCTCCCGGGGCCGGATTATCCGGCTCAAGAGAAAGGACAGAATATTCGGCCAGCAAAAAGTCTGGCCCCAGCCACGGATTGTCTGGGGGATAATCTGCCCCTAAAACGAAGGTCGCGCCGATCCACCCTTGGCAACTTCTCCTGGGGGCAGATTATCCGGCCTAGGAGAAAGGCTATATTATCCGACCGGGGAAAAAATCTGCCCCCAGCCACGGATTGTCCGGGGGAAAATCCGCCCCAGACAGAAGCTCACACGCGACCCACTCTGGCCAAGAGGGGGTCAAGCTGGATTATCCGGCCCTTGATAGGGGCGGATTATCCGGCCCCCCAACAACATGCTTTCCTGCAGCACATGACATACATGAGATACTCCATGGTATTGTTATCTAACATGCAAAACACTAGAGATCATGAAATGTTCTTTCAGCGGTCCCTCGGCAAGCCTCCACGGACCCTCGGCAAGCTGTCGTGGCCCCGTGACGACTGCCTCAACGCGTCTCCGTCATCCTCCTCACGCACTATGCGCATGCGGCTTCACGTGCGGCTACCTCGACACCGGTATCCCCGACCACGAGATCGACCACGGCGTCCCCTCACAATGGCTACCCCGACCTCACCACCGCCTCACGCTCTCGGCTCCCTCGACATTAGCACCAGGGCTACCACCTCGCTTGAGCATCATCAGATTCCTCTACAGTCCAAGCTACCCTGCCGCGACACCGTCCACGACGTTCCCGCTCGGACTGTGGGGGGATGTCCGCTTACTGGTTCTACTTCGGTTTATCTCTAGTCTGACCGTCTGTGACATTCCAGTTGTTCACGATGCTACCGGTACAACTGTGGGGGAGTGTTAGAATATTAGGTATATACGGTTGTTATGGTAGTTTAGATATAGTTAGGATCTGTTTACATACAGTCCTAACTTGATTCGTACTCCAAGATGATCCTCTGTACGCATATACTCACCCATGAGGCTCAATAATATATCCATCATATTCCGCCAAACTTATACTCTTTGAATTAGTTATCTCTTAGTTGATGTGTTTAGTAGTTTGACTAAGATCTATCATCTTCAAATGACACCTTTTCAGATTATCTGGGTTCGGCCACAACTTGTGTAGCTGAAATGAGTGTAAGAGCCCTAAACGCTCGTACTGCAAAACTGGTTTGCAGTTTACCGCAAACCACTTTTGTAGTACGAAAACAGTCGGCACATGACAGGTACCGAATCATACATAGTGGATAGTTTGATCTGTTATAGATCATCATATTTACACAACAAATCAATACCACTGTGGCATCGATGCAAGCCCTAGCGCGTTCCTACCCCTACCGGCGGTACCTACTCACCGGAGCTCGCTCTCATGGAGCCGTGCCTACTCGCTGAAGTCGCCATCGTCGGAGTCGTCAGAGTAGTTCACGACGAAGAGGCCGACGCACGCCAGGTGCTCGTGCTGGGAGCGGCGCATCGCACGACAAAGTTGCCACTGCTCGGTCTCCCGCACGATGCGGCGGCACTTGGCACGGTCCCACACATCGGAGACGAGCGTCCCGAGCGAATTAAACTTTGCCTCATGGAGTACACAACGACGTTGCCACGCACGGCGGAGAGGGTGCACGCTCGGGCACCGGAGCTGGAGGCAGAGCACACATGGCGGGCGCGGCCATGCAAGATCCGCCCACCTTCGCGTCATTGCGGCCGGGGCCGAACCACACGAGGCCGGCCCAAGCCGGTGAGGTAGCGTGGTTGCGGGAGAGTGCTCAGTGAGCACGGACAGCCTCGGAGCGCCGGCAAGCGGCCTCCGCCTTGGAGATCGGCAACGCGCGAGCTAGGGAGATTGAACTCCCGCCGCGGCATGGAGAGGCGCCACCACGGCTGGCCATATTGCGGCAGGATTGGCCGGCCATGGCTGCGGGGTGGCCTTATGCGGCGTTGGGTGGTGGCGATCTGAGCGGGGGTGAAGGATGGAGGCGGCACGAGTTCGGTGCGGCTCTATGATACGTCCAAAACGTATCTACTTTCCTGAACACTTTTGCTATTGTTTCTCCTCTAAACTTGTGTGATTTGGATACAACTAGTGCGGACTGACGCTGTTTTCAGCAAAATTGCCTCGGTGTCTACTTTTTGTGCAGAAAACCAACTATTAGGAAAAATCCGGGAAAATATGCCAAAAATCCTATTTCACCCGAAGACTCCAGGAGCGAGAATACGAGACGGAGAAGAGCCAGGGGTGGGCAAACCACCTGCTAGTGCGGGCTAGGCCAGGCCGCGCCAGGGGGTGGTGTGGGCCCCCCAGGCACCCCCTCGGCCTCTCTCTTCGCCTATAAGGAGCCTTCTGACCTAAAACTTTGGGGGGTTCGACGTTTTTCCAGAAGGAGTTCCGCTCCACCGCCACCACCAGATTCCACGAAACAGCACCAGAAACTCCGTTCTGGCACCCTGCCGGGACGGGGAATTGGAGGAGATCATCGCCATCATCATCACCATCACTTCTCTATCCATGTTTCCCCCATCTATGAGTGAGTAATCCCTCGCTGTAGGCTATAGGGATGGTAGGGATTGGATGAGATCGTTCATGTAATGGCATCAGATTGTTAGAGCATGGTGCCTAGTATCTTTTATTAGTGCTTTATGACTTTGTTACGACTTGTTGTGCTTAATGCTTGTCACTAGGATCCGAGTGCCATGATTTCAGATCTGAACATGTTATTGATTCATTATAATAGTATTGTTTTTGGTCTTATCTACAAGTTGTATACACATGTTGTTGTCCGAAACCAATGGCCCCGAAGTGACAGAAATCGGGATAACCGGAGGGAATGGTTTTGATGTGAGGATCACATGTGTTCACAGAGTGTTAATTCTTTGCTCCGGTGCTCTATTAAAAGGAGCACCTTAATTTCAAGTAGTTTCCTAGAGGTCCCGCTGCAAACGGGCTGGCAGGACAAAAGATTTTGTGCAAGTTCTCATTGCGAGCACGTATGACTATATATGGAACACATGCCTAGGATTATCTAGTACTTGGAGGCCTTATCTTATTTATCTGCAATTGCCCTATATTCTGATTGCTATGTGAATTGTCTTGTCCATGCAACGCCCGTCCATCCATCCCTATGCCTACCGCACTCGAATCCCACTGTTGACTGCTATTGTTACTGCTGTCTTTACTTTACTACTGCTGTTACTTTACTATTCCTACTACAAAACTGTTGCTACTGATAAACTTCTGTGAGCAAGATTGTTTCCAGGTGCAGCTGAATTGACAACTCAGTTGTTAAGGCTTATAAATATTCTTTGGCTCCCCTTGTGTCGAATCAATAAATTGGGTTTCACTTCCCTCGAAAATACTGCGATACACCCCCTATACTTGTGGGTCATCACTCTGTGCGTGGGGAATGGGGGAGGAAGAGGATGCGGTTTACCGCATCCGAGCCCTCCTGTCCCGAATATATGCGGGACGGATGTGCCATTTTACGAGAAACGGCAAAAAAAATTGCAGTTCGGCCCCATTTACGTCTAGAAAGGTCACTTTTCGGTCTCGATGCCGTATATCGGCCCAAAATTTTGCGGGCTAGCCGATATGCGATATCTGGAGATGCTCTAATAGCATTAAGGGGCAAGACCATGAATATGTAAGTTACTATTGGTGAGGGAAGAGAGGAGGTGTCAAACCACCATCAGCAATGTTCAGCTTCAATACTCTCTCGATCTATAATAAGTGCGTTGATTTAGTATAAATAAGACTATGGATAAAAATGATAGATTATTTCTGACCATCCGGCCAAAGTCTTATATAAGACAAATACAGATATTGTCGGATAGTTGACGGATACGGTCACGTATACAAATAGTTATTGGTGGATACATAAAAGAAAATGGTTTACTGGTATCGGTTCGTAACCGAAAATATACCGTATTTCACGGTTATATCAGCCAACTACCGGCACCACATACCTTGACCATAGGTCCACAAACTTCATACAAACTTTCCTCAAAAGACGATTTTAGGAAATAACAATACACACTGAAGCATACAAATGGTTGATACTTGCAGCAAAGCAGAAACAATACTCAGCTTACAATGGACTTGGTTACCTCATGTGAAAGCCTATGGAGTGGAGCAGAAAAACTTGACAAAAGTAAGTCTTAATATTCTGTATTAGAATTTGGAATACTGTTGCATGTTTTAAGTAGGTCATAACGCCTAGACAGTTTCACTTCTGTAATTTTCATTATTGATTAGATTCACTGGTCCACAGCTAATGTGTTAGCTAGCCTAACAAAGAGGATACGTGCAGGTAAGTTATGCCAATAATTTAGTATCACGTTGACATTAATTTTCATATTGACGGAAATTATGACTGCCATCTTTTCGAATGTAGTTACAATAGCCAGTAGACCCACGTTCACTAGGATATTATTAAAGGTGGTCTTGTGGCACATCTAATTGCTGACGGAGAAGAATACGAAATAGTAGTATTATTCAGTTTACGACCAGTTAATAAATACTAAGCCCTATGAAAACTTCAATTCATAATCTACCTGGCTATTAATAGAAGAGGTTGTAAAGTTAGACATTTTGCTTTCTTGCCAGTTGTTAACAATACACACAGTTCTGCGATAATCACTGTACTCATAAGCTTACAGAACTTACAGGTTTATTTTACTTATTCTTGTTGTAGGCAAAGGAATATTTTGAAATTGCAGCTGAGAATAAGGAGCATGGAGGTTATTATAACCTTGGTGTGTTGTAAAGGGTATTGGTGTAAAGAGGGATGTGAATACAGCATGCAAATATTTTCGTCACGCAGTAAATGGTGGGCAACCAAAAGCTATTTATCAGGTGGCAAAGATGTTCCAAAAAGGCATTGGTCTTAAGGGGAACCTCCATATATATGGTAATGATAATTATCTTGTTGTATCAATTGTCTAATTAACTCGTCCGTTGTCAGTTGTCACAAGTATATAGTATGCTTCAGTGTGTCGGATCATCACCAATGTAAGAATGGGATGTTCCCATGGTGCTGTCCCTCAATGAGCTTTTAAAATACCATTGGAAGTTAATTCCTGAAGTTTAGTTTCCAATTCTATTCTGAATCAATCACATCCAAATATTGATATACCATATTTCTTGTGAAACTTCCTTGGTTGATTCGTCTCCTGAGGCTACAAGTTCAATGTATCCATAGGAATTATTTCGTTCTAGTTAACTTAATGCACAATGTTTACAAAGTGTTCAACAATACATGTAAATGCATTACAGATATAAATGAAGCCTTCAAAATTGAAGAGTCAAGCTTAATGCGAAACATTCAGATTTCGGAGCCAATGCTAACATTACAGATATAAATGATTTCAAAACACAAAAACCCTGTGCCACAAAAATAGACCATAAAAAACATGTGAATACCACTTATTTTAATTATTGGATTGTCACCCTCCAGTAAAAATGAAAAATAATAACTGTATCCGCGCCTTTCTTTTATCCATGCAAAGTAACTGATTTTCAACTTGTTTGTACTTTCCCCTTTCATAGCACAGTGTGTTCTAAATCTAAATGTAGGTGATATGCAATCAATGGATCCTAAACAAAATTTGTATGTAAGTGTTGATGTATGCTGCATGATATAGCCGTCTGCTAGAATACTGCAAGCCTGCAATTTTACGATGCAATAGCAGATGTTGTGGAGAAGCTGCAGTTCCCTGTCTGAAAAAAAATGTCACATGTGCATGTAACTGCACCTACCATCTTTAGATTTACAGTGCATTCTACCTTTATCACCTCTATGTTTATAAATATGGGCTCTGCTAAGTAAAGAAATGACATGCAGTGCTGAAATATACATTTCCAGTTTCAAGATTGTAGAGAAAATGCTCTGCTCTGGCAGATCAAGCTGTTGTTCCTGTTGTAACTGATACGAATAGTTAAACTGCAGAAGACCTAATGCTATAATACTTTGTTGATTTGCTTCAATGATATTATTTTGTTATGATACTGATATTGTCGAAGAGCTGACTCATTAGTCTTTCTTGTTTCTGGCAACAGTTCTGTACAAGTCTGTTACCGAGAGGGGCCCCTGGAGCTCACTGTCTAGATGGCTCTGGAATCTTATGTAAAAGGTGACATAGGGAAAGCATTGCTCTTGTATTCTAGAATGGCGGATCTTGGATACGAGGTTGCCCAAAGCGATGCGGCCTGGATTCTTGATAAGCATGCTGAAGAACATATTTGCATGGGAGAGTCTGGCTTCTGCACAAATATGGAAAGACGTCTCCGTGCACAGGCTTTGTGGTGCCAAGCATCCGAGCAGGGTAATGAAGATGCGGCGGGGTGTTAGCGCAACCTGCCCTGCCTGCACTTCACCTGGACTTGCTACTCACTGCTCCTCGCGATCACACGATCACCTGTACACTACGAGCTCAACCGCTCACACGTATCGCTGCCACTTTTGTGTGCATGATGTACTTGTAAACTTCTATAAACAGATCAATAAAGGCTAAGCACCGAAGGTGCATTGCTAATTCTGTCTTCACTTATAACTGCACTGCACTATGTCAAATATGAAGCATTAGGGACAACAGCATCTGGTGTACTACTGTACAACATGATCTCGTAACTTACTCCTGTAGACATGCTTTACGAGTTACCCTTTTTTGTGTGGAGAAAACGAGTTACCGATGTTTTACATTTTGAGAAAACGAGCTACGAATGGCTCGAGTTTGAGTAGTCAAGTGCCAAGTGACCGAGAAATACAATCGAGAATACCACGGTTGGGCCCATTCTTATATGGCCCTTTCTCATTAGGAAAAGACATGTATACTTCTGTTGCAAGCAGATCTAAAAATAATGTTGCAAGCGAGAAGAAACAAGACGAAACACTAGCAGAAATGTTGTGCTATGTCAAACATGAAACACCCTGTGGTAGTTCGGACAACATGAAAATTATTAACAGCAGCAGCTGTACCACTGTCCTGGTGTCTGTAAGTTCTTGTAACTTACTACTTCTGTAGACAAGCTTACGAGTTACAAATGGTTTTCTTTGTTGCGAATACGAGTTATCATTGTTCTTATATTTTAGAAAACGAACTACAAATGGCTCGAGTTTGAGTAATTGGGACTTGGGTGCTAGGGCATCTCCAGCGGACCGATCGAAACGGATCGTGGCCATCTGAATGTGTCTACGCGGATAGGAGGACACTCACTGGGCTGAGTTTTTTTTTGTGTCCTCCTAGGGGTTTGATGTAGTACACCCCCTAAACTCGTACAAATACGTTCACGTATATATTCAAACCTGTATCTGAACCGAGTGTTATCCATGTATAGACATACGGATCGGGACATGTAGTTATACGCCATTCTTCTCGCATGCTATTCCGCACGTGATCCCATCCTTCCCACCGTCCCGATCCGATAACCGCCGCCCCAGCCATCGCGGCGACCGCCGCCACCTCGGCCATCGTGACGACTGTCGCTGCACACACCGAACAGTCTGGCCTATCGCCGGACATTCGACCGGACAGTCCAACCAGCCGCCGCCAATCTCTCACGCGCCGCCTCCACCGCCCATATGCACGTCGCAGCCGCTGCGCCAGCCCTGCCAGCACACACCTACAAGGCCAAGCCGAGGCGTGCGCTGGCCAGGCCGAGTCATCGACTCGCCGGACCCAACCACCACTACTACCACCGCGCGGACACGACCATCGCCGGCACCAGGCCGAGTCATCGACTCGCCGGACCCAACCACCACTACTACCACCGCGCGGACACGACCATCGCCGGCGATGATCCGGCATACAGACGTACTTTTTTGTTTGCGTAGAGTAGTACTAGTATATATATGATTGCTAGAAAGTCATATAATTTGATTGAGCTATACAGGTTTTGTACAGGGCTACATATATATGTTTATATTAATTACGAAGGGTTATTAAACGATCTGAGTCGTCCTTGTATTTGAGATTATACTATGGGTTTAGGGAGGAGGGGGTTGTACTGGCTCATAGGCCGTCCTCCTATCCGCACAAATTTTTTTTTGGATTCCTCTCCTCCACCATGGCCCCATGTGTCCGCCAAGGACTGGCGCGGCACAATGCGTCTAGCCTCTGCGGTCGCCCTGTCAGCGAGGATTCCCTGCGGGGCCACCCGCTCGGCAGCCATGCACTAGTGGCCAGGGGTGTCGTGTTTGGCAGTCTGGGAGGACGCGAGCAGAGCCCACCGCTCGTCGCTCACGTCTGGCGCCTTCACATCCTCGTCGGTGTCCTCGAGCCATTCGATTTCATCATCATCCAAGAGCATCATGTCTGCGTCGCACACCGCCTCGGCCATTACTGCCACGGGCTGCGCCTCGGCCACGACCACCACATCCTGTGCCGATTCACCAATTATGGCCACCGCCTCGCGCGTCCTCGTCTCTGCCATCTCCGTCCGCATACTCAACTCTCTCTGCCGCCTCCATGGATTCTGCGAAGGCGACCGTGTGCGCCTCGGCGTCCTCCGCCGGGTACCGCTCTGTGCACTGGCGCAGACTGGGACCAGGTGGTGATCTTGCAATGAGGCATTGCTGACAGCTTGATAGGTTTCTTTGTCCACCTCGCCGTGCCAGCCTTCTTATAGCCCACAACTAAGACGGGAAACGGAAGCTAGCCATGCACACGAAATGATTGCATGCGCGGCAGACAAGCGACCGTGCCAGAAACTGCGGGGTGGTCGGGACGTGTCTTCTTAATTGCAGCACGGCGTCCAGATGGTGGGGAAAAGTCAAATGAAACATCCCACCCTAAACGGACCGGGACAAAATAAGCTAATTTGCTATTTGCGGACCATACCATATAGACCAAAATAGACATATTTTGGGCGCGTTTGGTAGTCTGCATACTCTCCGGGCAGGCCGGCGGGAGACGAAAGTGGGCTATTTGGTTACCTGCATGAGGCGTTGGTTTGCGCCAGCACGAACCGAAAGCAGCCTGGGGCCAGGCCCGAGTGCTACATTCGAATCGGCCATTTCCAGCGAGCCACCCTCAGCATGCGCCCGCTGGATGCAAAAGCAGCGCTCCCCTGGACGAGCTCGGTCGAGGATGACGTAGGCGGGAGATTACCGTAGGCCTGGAAAACGGGCGGGATCCTTGCCCTCACCTCCCGCCAAGACACACCCTACCCACTCACCGCCAAAACCAGATCCACCTTTCCCCCTTCTCCTTGCCCCGGTAAAATCCGGCGACCGATGGCGACAACGCCGATGCCCTCGGCAAGAGAAAACCGACAGGGCGGGTGCCATGACGAGCTGGAATGATGGTGACATTTCCTGGGAGTCCTATCTAGGGGTAAGTCTAGTTTCCCCCAATTCTTTCATAGGATTAGGGTTCGGTAGCGAGTTAGGATTCCTCGATTTACAATCATATGAACTCGATTTGGCGTGCTAGGACATCACAGACGTGGAGTATGCTCCTAACTCCTACGAAGATCCTAGCTTCTGCGGCAGAGCAAAAGACTGTCCTGAGCTCTGCCGCGTCCACAAACTTGAGCCTGTCAGGCGTATTGCATTTGAAGGAACCAACACATGCCGCAAATTCTACCTCTGCCAATTTCAGAACGTAAGTTCTTAGCTCCTGGTATCGCCATTCACTTGTCTAGCAAGCAGTAGGTCTATGCCAACGAATTTCTAACCTATAGGAGGTCGAAAACTGTGGGTTTATGGCTTGGGTGGACAATGAATGACCAGATGCTACGAAGAATGCACTGGTGAAGCTATGGGGGATGCGAAGCTAGTGAAGCAATTGTCTGATGAGAAGAACAAGCTTAATAAAAAGTACTCAAGTCTGTTGGTTGATGTGAAGAAGTTCATCGAAGAAACAGAGAAGAAGGCATTGGAAGAGAAGTTGTCTAGGTTGAATGATAATAATGAGAGATTGATAACCCACAAGTATAGGGGGTGTATCGCAGTATTTTTGATAAGTAAGAGTGTCGAACCCAGTGAGGAGCAAAAGGTGTTTATGAGTGGTATGGATCAGGAATTTTCTACAAATACTTAGCAAACGGATTTTTAGGGTTTTTTGATAATGCAGATAAATAAAGTACGAGTAAATGAAAGACAATAAGAATAAATGCAGCAAGTGGCCCAATCCTTTCTTTAGCAAAGGACAAGCCGGTTGTATTACTTAAGATGACCAAACGTTCTCGAGGACACACGGAAATATCGTCAAGTGCTTTCGCTTCATATAGTTGATTAATCTCCTTTAGTTTGCTAAGTGTTGTGTGGGTGAACCTGTGCTAATGTACTGACCTTCCTAGGACTAATACATACTTGTGATTATACCCCTTGCAAGCATCCGCAAGTACAAGAAAGTAATTAAGATAGAAATATAACCACATCTTTAAACTCTAAGACCCTGACATCCCTTGTGCAAAGGTTTCCTAACGGGAGTTCAGATTTGTGTCACTCCGGCAACCCCTACGATTAGTAGCCAAATACACAATGCATTCCCCTAGGCGCATATAGGTGAAGTGTCATGTAGTCGACGTTCACATGACACCACTAGAAGAAATACACCACAACTTAATTAACAAACCATTGAATCTTTCTCAACACAATTCCACTACTAACAACATGACTTCTCCCATGTCCTCAGGAACTAAACGAACTACTCACAAGACATCATATGGATCAAGATCAGAGATGATATAATGATAAGTAACAATCTGAACATAACAATAATTCAATGGTTCACTCAATAGCATCAACTACAAGGAGTAATCAACACCGGGAAAGTTTCCCCTAAGAACTATGCAAGATTCAACCCAATTGTTACAGCGGTATGGAGTGGTGATGATGGTGCTAGTGGAGATGATGGTGGTGATGATGATGATGATCCCGATGAAGTCCAACTTGATGGTGGTGTTGATGGCGACGATCTCCCCTCTCCGGGAAGGAATTCCCTCGACAGAATCTGTCTGCCGGAGAGATATTTCTCTCTCTATAGTTTTCTGCCCTGCAGAGGCGGCGGAATCTTTCTGTGGTCGCTCCCCGAGGCTTAGGGTTTCGTGGGGATAATATACGCCAAAAGGGAGAGCCTGGAGTAGGCCAGGGTGGCCACACCACCTGCTGGTGCGGCCTAGGGCTGCCCGCGCCGGGGGGTGGTGTGGCCCCCCTGTGGCCCATGTCCACTCCCCCTTCTGGCATCCTTCGTTTTTTGGAAAAATAGAATTTTCCATGTATTTTCCTGGATTTTCTGATCTTCGTGAATTTCGCCTCCAGACATCACCTTTTCCATCAGAATCCTGACTGCGGCGGTCCATGCTCCAAAATACATTAACCATGCAAAAGCAGATGGAATAACATAAGTATCATCTCTTAATATGAAATATATCAATGAATAATAGTAAATTATGATATAGAATAGTGATGCAACATGGATGTATCAACTCCCCCAAGCTTAGACTTCGCTTGTCCCCAAGCGAAAACTGAGTTCAATAAACATGACCTCAGGTTTACGGAGTGAAGAGTCGATAAAAGAATATGGACAAGAAGCATCACATTCATCAATACATAAATCATAATAGAAGACAACTCACTATTATATAACTTAACTTGCAATAGGAAAAGGAAACACAATAAAGATACATAAAGTAAATCATAATTGGTAATGGCAAACTTTGCTCTTGGTCAAAGAATAGTTAACAATTTGCAGGAGTTCAAACATAACGGATTTTCAATGATAGCTTCAAAGCAATAAACACTAATATAAGAGCAATGTGCAAAACAAGGAACATAAGGAACATGACTGAATAAATCATCATATGAATGAAACACAACAACTCAAAATACTTGCTAAGATAGAAGGGAATAGGTTTACTAACTCAACTTAAAAAGTAAAAGTAAGGCCCTTCGCAGAGGGAAGCAGGGATTTCAAGTTTCATAAAGAGCTTCCAAAATTATGGTACGTATTAGCTTTTAGCTCTCATTGCCCTTATCATAGGCATCTTTAGGTGATTAAGGTTAAAGTGATAAAATATGAGGATATGCTTGACAAGTTATAAGTTGAAAATCTCATGACCCTTGAATACGAGGGTCGCTCCTCATGCTACTCAAGTTTAGTTACTTGTAAGTTCTTGTCATAGTAAGTACATATGTATCATAGAGAACCGCCAACGGGGTACCCCTTGCCCGATGATAAGGAAGAATCCCCATATCAAAATGATAAGGCAAGCAGACAACGAGCATCTCAGCAATCTTCTTATGTACCATGGGAAAATGGTGCTTTTTTCTCTCTTTCCTCTTTTCTCATATCTTTTTTCTTTTTATCTTTTTTCTCAATCTCTATCTTTTTTATAAGAAGAATGCTTCATAGATGCTCATTATGGTTACGCTGCAGGTTTCCACCATGATTAGACATGGATTAGACCAGCGGTCCAGGCGTTTCTCTAACACACATACATAACTCCATGGACTTACAAGCTCCCCTTTCATTTCACACCGACGACATCCATAGACAAAAGAGCACGATATCAACTAGGTACAATGTACCAGTGCAATGTTGAAAGCGTTCCCCATGACATCATGGTTCTGCTAATTCACAACTTACAAAGCGCAAGCATATACGCAACATAGATGGGCACAATGGTTCAAGTTTATTAAGTGCAAGAAAGTAAAGTGAGCCATCAAGTTCGTGAGAGATTTAATCACTAATTTTCACATAACAATTTTAATTCGGCAGGTAGATAAAAACATGAATTTACTTGGAATAGCAATAATGCTAATAGGTAGATATGGTGGACACAAATGGCATGTGTTTTGGTTTAAGGAATGGATGCACGAGAAGCATTCCCTCTCAGTACAAGTTTTTGGTTAGCAAGGCTGGGTAGCAAGTATAAGAGTTGAAGGAAACAAACAAACATACAGGTGATAAAAACAAACATGCAATCTTCCTTGGAAGCACAAAAGATCTTAACTAGAGAATACTAAGCTTATGAGCAAATCAAGAAAGAAAGATGATGAAATTATATTTCTTGGAAGTACTTTTATCTTTTCCATTCAATTCTCAAAATAGTATTGCTACTGACGGAGCCAGGTTTGCCAAAACCAACTAAATTTACTCAATGATCCCAAAGTGATACCAATACTAACAACAAGATCAATCATATAATAGCAATTGAAAAATAATATAAGATATGAAAAAGAGTAAATGATAGAACTTCTCATTAATATTCCATAACAGCAAATCACACCAAGGGATACATAGATATCTAAAGAGAGGGGGGACACTTCCATAATGCAAACCATCCTACATGATAACTTCTCTATTCATGATATGACTCTACTAAAAAGGTAAAAAGATATAAGATAGTGATGTGATACCGCGGCACTCCCCCAAGCTTGGAACAAACCAAGGGGATGCCAAAACCTGATGACGAATTACTCCTTCGGTGGTAGTGGTGTTCTCTCGATGAGCTTCATGATAAATTTCCCTAGGTCTTCAATCTCGAAGGTGAGAGTACGAATCATCTCCAAGTTGTGCTCGAGGCGGTGCATGATCATGTTAGGTTGTGAATCCCAGCTCGTACGATTCTTTCCCCACTCTTCCTCCTTGAAGTCTTCTTTTCCGTGGAGCCAAACAGTGACGTGAAGGCTTCCCTCCAGTTGACATCCGTGCAGTCCTTCTGATCCTGGCAGGGTTTGCCACCACTCCAATGCTTGAAATGGTAGTGCTGGTGTGTGGATGCTTTGCCTCCTCTTCATCTTTACTCTCCTTCTCCTGCCCAGGGTCTCGGGGATCCTCCTCCGCAGGCTTCTTTCCCTTATTCTTGGCGGAGACCATTGTGCTTCTAAACTTTAAGAATAGTTCCTGGTAGAAACATATCGAAACGAAAACATGAGGAGAACACGATATACGAACCTTGGGGAATCCAGGGGATTATATATTACGAATTTTAACAACAAAAGGAAGGTACTGGGAGAAAACGGGTTGGAGACAGAGTCCAGGGTGGCCACACCACCTGGTGGCGCAGCCAAGGGTGCTCGCACTAGGGGGTGGTGTGGGCCACCTTGGCTCCGTTTCCGTCCCTCTTTCGCTTCATTGCTTTCCTTGTTGGATAAAAACTACAAAAATATAACTGGACAGATTTTTCGCGAAACTTTTCTTACCAGAACTGTTACCTATTCGAAAACAAACTCTGCAGGTCTCTGAACTTAGTCTTTAATAAAAAAAATCGGAGTTACCACTTGAATAGCATCAATATCTTCATTGTAAGAATCTCCAACAATATAGTGCTTGAGTCGTTGACCATTCACCACTTGTGTAGTGTTATCTTTTAAAGAAGAAATTTTTATTGCACCTGAACGATATACTTCTTTGATAACAAAAGGTCCTTCCCTTTTTGAAAGTAGTTTCCCTGCAAAAAATCTGAGACGAGACCTATACAATAGAACTTTCTCACCAACATGGAACTCTCTTTTAAGAATTCTCCTGTCATGCCATCTTTTAACTTTTTCCTTAAAGAGCCTAGCATTATCATATGCTTCACTCCTCCATTCATCCAACGAACTTAAGTCAAATAATCTTTTCTCACCAGCAAGTTTGCAGTCTCTATTAAGTTCTTTCACTTCCCAATAAGCTTTGTGTTCTAATTCTAAAGGCAGGTGGCAAGCTTTCCCATAAACCATTGTGTAAGGAGACATTCCCATAGGATTTTTATAGGCAGTCCTATAAGCCCATAAAGCATCATTCAACTTTTTAGCCCAACTTTTTCTAGATCTATTAACAGTCTTTTACAAGATAGATTTAATTTCTCTATTTGATAGCTCTACTTGTCCACTAGTTTGGGGATGATAAGCTGAAGCAATTATATGATTAACATCATATTTAGCAAGGGTCATCCTAAAACCACCATGAATGAAATGAGAACCTCCATCAGTCGTAAGATACCTAGGCACTCCAAACCTAGGAAAGATAATATCCTTAAGCATTTTTAAAGAGGTCTCCCCATCAGCACTTTTTGTAGGTATGGTTTCTACCCACTTAGTAACATAGTCAACATCAACAAGAATATGGGTATAATCTTTTAAAGGGGGAAAATGACCCATAAAGTCAAATCCCCAACAGTCAAAGGGTTCAATAACTAGAGAGTAATTCATAGGCATCTCATTGCGTCTAGAAATATTACCAACTCGTTGACACTCATCACAGGATGAGACAAAAAAATTTGTATCTTTAAAAAGGGTAGGCTAGTAAAAACCTGATTGTAGCACCTTTTGTGTGGTTCTATCCCCCGCATGATGTCCTCCATAGGCGCTACCATGAAATTTCCACAATATCTCCTTTTGTACATATTCTGGAACACATCTTCGCATAATACCATCTACTCCTTCTTTATATAAATGTGGGTCATCCCAAAAATAATGCCTCAAATCATAAAAGAACTTTCTTCTTTTCTGAGCTGTAAAAGTTGGAGGCAAATACTTGGAGATAATAAAGTTAGCATAATCAGCATACCAAGGGCTCCCTCGTGAGCTTACCCCTACTGAATCCAACTGTTCATTTGGGAAACTATCATTAACAGGCATAGGATCAAAATATATGTTTTCCAATCGAGATAAATTATCAACAATAGGATTTTCAGCATCTTTCCTATCTACAATATGTAGGTCAAACTCTTGTAAGAGCAACACCCATCTAATAAGCCTAGGCTTAGCATCTTTCTTCATCATAAGGTACTTAATAGCAGCATGATCAGTATGAATGGTAACTTTTGAGTCAACAATATAAGGTCTAAACTTATCACAAGCAAAGACAACAACTAAGAATTCCTTTTCAGTAGTAGCATAATTCTTTTGAGCGGCGTCAAGAGTCTTACTAGCATAATGGATAAACATTTAACTTTTTATCTATTCGTTTCCCAAGGACAGCACCTACAGCAAAATCACAAGGGTCACACATGATTTCAAAGGGTAAGCTCCAATCAGCTGGTTGAACAATAGGAGCAGTAGTTAAAGCCTTTTTTAGAGTTTCAAAAGCTCCCTTACAATCATCATCAAAAACAAAGGGTACATCCTTTTGAAGAAGATTAGTGAGGGGTGTCGATATCTTAGAGAAATCTTTAATAAACCTTCTATAGAAACCAGCATGACCAATTATACTATGAATACCTTTGACGTCTCTTGGACAGTGCATTTTCTCAATTGCTTCAACTTTAGCTCTATCAACTTCTATGCCTCTTTCGGAAATCTTATGTCCAAGGATAATCCCTTCGTTGACCATGAATTGGTATTTCTCCCAATTAAGAACAAGATTAGTTTCTTCACATCTCTGCAAAACTTTATCAAGGTTGTGCAGACAATTATCAAAAGAAGTTCCATAGACGGAAAAGTCATCCATGAATACTTCCACAATTTTCTCACAAAAACCATGAAAGATAGCAGACATGCATCTTTGAAAAGTATCAGGAGCATTACACAAACCAAAAGGTATACGTCTATAAGCACAGGTTCCATAAGGGCATGTAAAATTAGTTTTTTCTTGATCTTGTTGTTTAAAAGCAATTTGAGAAAACCTAGAGTATCCATCAAGAAAACAAAAATGGGTCTTTTTAGACAACGTTTCGAACATTTGATCAATAAAAGGAAGTGGGTAATGATCTTTCTTAGTAACTTTGTTAACTTTTTTGAAATCAATGCCCCTCCTATAACCTACTACTATTCTTTGGGGAATAAGCTCATCATTATCATTAGGCACAACGGTAATTCCCCCTTTGTTAGGGATACAACGAACAAGACTAACCCATTCACTATCAGCAATAGGATAAATAATACCAGCATCAAGGAGTTTTAATACCTCGTTTCTTACCACTTCCTTCATCTTAGGATTTAAACAACGTTGATGTTCTACCACTGGTTTTGCATCTGGTTCTATATTGATAGCGTGCTGACATATAGTAGGAGAAATCCCCTTTAAATCATAGCTCCTCGGTGTTTCTTCAATACCTCCAATAATCTTTCCTCTTCCTTCCCTGAAAGTTTAGAACTAATAATAATAGGATATATTTTATTGTCATCAATGTAAGCATATTTAAGATCATCGGGTAAAGGTTTTAGATCGAAAACCGGATCCGTTTTAGGTGGCAATGTGGTACCCAAATCTTCCACAGGCAAGTTATGCTTAAGCATCTTTGGTTGACGACGAAGAATCCCGTCAATCTCATTTCTTTCTTCCATGAAGATTTCACTTTCGTGGTCTTCCATAAATTGCTGCAAAGCACTGTTAGGAGCAAGAGAGATAGAAGCGAGTTGTTCAACTCTAAAATCCTCATTAGGGGCTTCATTTTCACAAGGAACTTTAGTAAATTTCGAAAAATTAAACTCATAAGATTCCCCATCAAATTTAGTTAAAGTTTTCTCCCTTTTACAGTCTATAATGGCTCCACATGTGTTCAAGAAAGGTCTACCAAAAATGATAGGATAGGATTTACTAGCAGCTGAACCAAGTACTAGAAAATCAGCAGGATATTTAATCTTACCAAAAAGAACTTCCACATCTCTTACAATAATAATTGGAGAGATGGTCTCTCTATTAGCAAGGTGAATAAACACATCAATCTCTTCTAGCTCGCATGGACTAATTTCGTGCATAATTTCTTTATAAAGCTCGTAAGGAATAACACTTGAACTTGCACCAATATCACATAAACCATAATAGCAATGATCACCAATTCTAACAGAAAGCACAGGGACACTAGCCTTTTTAGTTCTATTTGGATGTGAGACGATATTAGAAGCATCCTCATAGAAGACAATGTGTCCATCTTCTACACTTTTAGTAACTATGTCTTTCACAATTGCTACTGCAGGTTCAATGTTTATTTGTTCATCAGATTTTACAGTTCTCTTTGTACTTTTATTAATTACACTAGTTATCATAGGATGCTCCTTTACCTTATTCGGGAAGGGTATTTTCTCGATATAAGGTTCAAGTAAGATGTGATCAATAGTGCAAAATTCAGTACTTCTAACAGGAACATAATCAATAATATCTTTATATGGTGCATGATACTTGTTCCATTCCTTTTTCAAAATTTCAATATAAGAGGCAAAAGCCTTAAAACAATTTCCAATAACTTGAGAGTCTAGACCTTAAGCATTTTTAATATTTTGAAAGTCATCAGTTCCCATAAAAGATTCAATGCATTCATAATCATAATTTATACCTGACTTTCTTCCTTTGTCATTCTCCCATGCTTCAGCATTGTCTTGAAGACGGTCTAGAAGATCCCATTTAGCTCCTTCTTCCATGCGTGTAAATGATCCAGCACAAGAAGCATCCAATAGATCCTTATCATGAAGAGAAAGTCTTGCATAAAAGTTATTGATAATAATATTGTTGGGGAGCTCATGAATATGACATTTGAGCATTAGTAACTTCAATCTCCCCCAAGATTGAGTTGTACTCTCTCCATCAAGAGGTCAAAAGTTGTATATTTGATTCCGATCTTTATGAATCTCACTAGGAGGATAAAATTTATAATAAAAGAGAGGCACTATTTCCTCCCATTCAAGAGATTGACCATTCTTTAGCAGCTTATACCAGTCCTCGGCTCTTCCTTTCAATGATAATGAGAATAACTTCTTGTTGACTTCATCTGTTGTAATACCTGCACACTTGAACAACCCACATAATTCATGTATAAAGAGCAAATGATCACCGGGATGGACAGTTCCATCCCCAACATAGTAGTTATCCATAATACGATCAATAATTCTTGTAGGTATCTTAAAAGTATCATTCTAAGCAGGTGGTAGTTCATCTACTACCTTAGTAGTGGTAGTAGCATTACGAAATAAGAAACTCAATGAATTATCCATATTGAAAATAAATTAACTAACAGAAATAAACAATACTCACAGTAGAAGTTTCCTTTACCAGTTCCACTCTCGAATAGCGCTTCACTCCCTGGCAACGATGCCATAAACTAGTCTTGATGACCCACAAGTATAGGGGGTGTATCGAAGTATTTTCGATAAGTAAGAGTGTCGAACCCAACGAGGAGCAGAAGGTGTTGATGAGTGGTATGGATCAGGAATTCTTTGCAAATACTTAGCTAACGGATTTTTAGGGGTTTTGATAATGCAGATAAATAAAGTATGAGTAAATGAAAGACAATAAGAATAAATGCAGCAAGTGCCCCAATCCTTTCTTTAGAAAAGGACAAGCTGGTTGTATTACTTAAGATGACCAAATGTTCTCGAGGACACACGGGAATATCATCAAGTGCTTTCGCTTCATATAGTTGATTAATCTCCTTTAGTTTACTAAGTGTTGTGTGGGTGAACCTGTGCTAATGTACCGACCTTCCTATGACTACTACATACTTGTGATTATACCCCTTGCAAGCATCCGCAAGTACAAGAAAGTAATTAAGATACAAATCTAACCACATCTTTAAACTCTAAGACCCTGACATCCCTTGTGCAAAGGTTTCCTAACGCGGGTTCAGGTTTGTGTCACTCCGGCAAACCCTACGATTAGTAGCCAAATACACAATGCATTCCCCTAGGCCCATATAGGTGAAGTGTCATGTAGTCGACGTTCACATGACACCACTAGAAGAAATACACCACAACTTAATTAACAAACCATTGAATCTTTCTCAACACAATTCCACTACTAACAACATGACTTCTCCCATGTCCTCAAGAACTAAACGAACTACTCACAAGATATCATATGGATCAAGATCAGAGATGATATAATGATAAGTAACAATCTGAACATAACAATAATTCAATGGTTCACTCAATAGCATCAACTACAAGGAGTAATCAACACTGGGAAAGTTTCCTCTAGGAACTATGCAAGATTCAACCCAATTGTTACAACTGTATGGAGTGGTGATGATGGTGTTGGTGGAGATGATGGTGGTGATGATGATGATAATGATCCCGATGAAGTCCAGCTTGATGGTGGTGTTGATAGCGACAATCTCCCCTCCCCGAGAAGGAATTCCCTCGGCAGAATCTGTCTACTAGAGAGATCTTTCTCTCTCTGTAGTTTTCGACCCTGCAGAGGTGGCGGAATCTTTCTGTGGTCGCTCCCCGAGGCTTAGGGTTTTGTGGGGATAATATATGCCAAAGGGGAGAGCCTGGAGTGGGCCAGGGTGGCCACACCACCTGCTGGCGCGGCCTAGGGCTGCCCGCGGCAGGGGGTGGTGTGGGCCCCCTGTGGCCCATCTCCACTCCCCCTTCTGGCATCCTTCGTCTTCTGGAAAAATAGAATTTTCCATGTATTTTCCGAAATTTTCTGATCTTCACAAATTTTGCCTCCAAACAACACCTTTTCCATCAGAATCCTGACTACAGCGGTCCATGATCCAAAAGTCATCAACCATGCAAAAACAGATGGAATAACATAAGTATCATCTCTTAATATGAAATATATCAATGAATAATAGTAAATTATGATATAGAATATTGATGCAAAATTGACGTATCAGAGATCTCAGGAGATCAATTCCAAGCAGACTGAAGTGTTGAGGAATGAGGTTGAGATGCTGAAGACCGTGTAGAAATCCCAGACTGATGTAATCAAAGAGAATCAGAAGCAATGGGATGAGGATCGGATGATCTCCGAAGAGGAAAAACAAGAAACTAGAGGACGTGCTCTATGAACTGTTCAAAGCCAATGACGCTAACAAGGATAAGCTAAAGAAGATCAAGGAAATCTGTGATGGTTGACTCTTTTGTTGCACCTAGTTGTATTGTTGATGGTGAACTGGTGGTGGTGGTGGTAGGATGACACCCACTTTAATGTGGTTGTAGGTTAACACCATGGTGGTATGTTAAACTATGATCTCCTTTTGGCAACGATCATGCTTGTTAATACTAATTCATACTTGTGTTGTTTCTTCAAAGTATGTTCATTTGTTCATAGTCAACTGTGATCCCCTTTTGTCTGTGTTGTTCATGCTTGGGGTGTTCATGTTCTGTGTTGTTTATGTTTATGGTGTTTATATTCTGTGTGGTTCATGCTTGTGGGGATCATGCTTGAGGGGATCATGCTTGAGGGGATCATGCTTTGTGGGGATCATGGTTGTGTGGATCATGGTTGTGGGATCATGGTTGTGGGGATCATGCTTGTGATTCTGTTGTTCCGGATTGTGTGCTTTGTGATCCCAGATTGTGTGTTCTTCTTGACAGATTTCATGGGTGGGAATCGTACCCTCGTCCGGTAGCGTGTTTATATAGGCTAGGAAGCCCCTGGCAAGGCATGTACAGTTGGGTACCTATACGATTGGTGTACTACACCATATCATATACGTACATTATTACATCTCTAACAGCCCCCTTAACCTGAGCCTATAGAAAGGTTGAGATTATGCTTGAACTCATCTAGCAACTTTATAGATAGAGCATTTGTGAAGCCATCTACAACTTGATCCTTACTAGAAACAAAACGAATAGTTAAGTTATTACTAGCAACTCTTTCCCTAACAAAATGAAAATCTATCTCAATATGTTTGGTACGAGCATGAAACATAGGATTTACCGACAAATAAGTAGCACCTAAATTATCACAACAGAGACTTGGTTTTTCCTTCAGTTTTACTCCAAGTTCTAAGAGAAGAGTTTCAACCGAGATGAGCTCAGTCGTGGCATTAGCTAACGCCTTATATTCAGCCTCAATACTAGACCGAGACACTTTATCTTGTTTTCTAGCACTCCATGAAACCATATTTGGTCCAACAAAGACAGCAAAACCGCCTGTGGACCACCGATCATCAAGGGATCCTGCCCAATTTGCATCTGAAAAAGCACTTAGAAAAGTGGATGAAGATTTGGTGAATGTGATGCCAAGTTTTAGTGTATCCTTCACATATCTGAGTATACGTTTTACAGCTGTCCAATGTTCTGTAGTTGGAGCATGAAGATACTGACAGACCTTGTTAACAAAAAATGCTAAGTCTGGTCATGTGAGAGTCAAGTACTGTAAAGCTCCAACAATGCTCCTATACTGAGTAATATCATCAGGGCCAAGAGAAGTACCATCTATGAGAGACAACTGCTCTGAAGAGGACAGAGATATTGGCGTACCCTTACAGTTGCGCATACCAACTCTAACAAGTATGTTTGTGACACATTTTTCCTAGGTCAAGAGTAAGCCATTGTGCACCTTTTTTAATTCCATGCCAAGACAATAATGAAGATCACCTAAATCTTTGATTGCAAAATTCTTATTGAGATCTCGAAGAAGAGTAGAAATAGCTTGATCAGAGGAGCTTGTAACTATGATGTCATCAACATAAATTAGAACAAATATAGTGATATCTGACTTATCAAAAAGGAACAGTGAGGTATCATCCTTGGATGGTGAGAACCCAAGATCACACAACTTGGAACTCAACCTGGAATACCATGCATGTGGAGCCTGTTTTAAACCATAAAGAGCCTTGTCAAGCCTGCAAATGTAGCACGAAAAGTGGGGATCGTCAAAACCTGGTGGCTATTTCTTATAGACTTCCTCTTACAGAACACCATGAAGGAACGCGTTCTTGACATCTAGTTGCCGAAGACTCCATCCCCGAGAGACAGACAGAGGCAAAACAGTTCTAATAGTAGCAATTTTCACCATAGGACTGAAGGTATCTTCATAATCAATGCCATAACTTTGTTTGAAACCTTTTGCAACCAATCTTGCTTTATATCTATCAATGGAGCCATTTTCTTTCCTCTTTATACGGTACACCCATTTGCAATCAATTACATTTTTATTGCTGCTCGAAGGAACAAGGTGCCAAGTCTTGTTCTCAAGCAGAGCCTTGTACTCCTCCTCCATCGCTTGTCGCCAAGAAGGATCACCAAGAGCCTTAGAGAGTCTATTCGGTTCTCCTGTAGAGGAGAGCATGCCATAGCGAACTGTACCATCAGTTTATTTCTTAGGGTGTCGTATACCTTTCTGAAGCCTGGTACAAACACCATGAGAAGAGGGAGGAGGCGTTGGAGAAGCAGAAAAATCAGCATCAGTCGTTGCAACAGACTGAGCCCCACTAGTGCTGGCCATAGGGGATCCGCCAGGGGATTCCTGTGCCGCAGATAGTAGAGAGGCAGGCTGTGTCTGCGCCGGTGGCGTGGCGACATGTAGCATCAGCAGGGTGGCCGGGTCGGGCGACGAGGAGACCGGCGGGGCCCGCGCAGAGATAGGCAACGCGGGGACGCGCACGGATGCATGGATGCCGAGCGGGAGGCCGCCACACCGCAAGCCAGGAGCAGGCACAGGACGTGGTTCGGGAGCGCGTGACGCGGCGTGTGGGGAGGTGTTGTCGACAACACTATCGAAATCCTCCTCGGGATCGGTGCCTGGCGCGTCAGAGGAATATTTCTGCCTCCTTTTCAGCATCCGTTTCGTCATCTTCTGGTGGATTTTCAACATGCAATTGGGACATGTTTTCTGCATTATTTGAAATCAAATTTTCTTCGGCTGCTGCTACAATTTGAAACACATCAGTAACAGGAACAATAGTAGGCATATGATCATCAATAATATGTGCACCCTCATAAGAGTTTTCTGATGGAAGAAGTAGAATTTGATGTTTAAGAAGGGCACCGGCATTGGGATGAAGAGATGCAAAAGTCACCGGCATTGGGATGAAGAGATGCGAAAGGAAAAACATTCTCATCAAACACAACATCACGAGAAATATAGATATGCCCCGTAGAGACATCAAGACATTTAACACCCTTATGAAGAGGACTGATGACTGCAAGTGCATATATCATTTGTAGCTAGTTTCGAAATAAAGATATCAATCCCACAGGGAGCATGAGTTTAAAGTCTAATAATTCTTGAAATAGATATTACGATAGAAATGCTAGATAATGTTCTAAGTGATAAGATAAATGCGACTATTGTGTAAAAAGGTGTTTTTAGGTTGTATCGCAGTATTTTCGAGGGAAGTGAAACCCAATTTATTGATTCGACACAAGGGGAGCCAAAGAATATTTATAAGCCTTAACAACTGGGTTGTCAATTCAGCTGCACCTAGAAACAATCTTGCTCACAGCAGTTTATCAGTAGCAACAGTTTTGTAGTAGGAATAGTAAAATAACAGCAGTAGTAAAGTAAAGACAACAGTAACAATAGTAGTAAACAATAGGATTCGAGTGCAGTAGGCATAGGGATGGATGGACGGGCGTTGCATGGATAAGACAATTAACATAGCAATCAGAACATAGGGCAATTGCAGATAAATAAGATAAAGCATCCAAGTACTAGATAATCCTAGGCATGTGTTCCATATATAGCCATACGTGCTCGCAATGAGAACTTGCACAACATCTTTTGTCCTGCCAGCCCGTTTGCAGCGGGGCCTCAAGGGAACTACTGGCAATTAAGGTGCTCCTTTTAATAGAGCACCGGAGCAAAGCATTAACACTCCGTGAACACATGTGATCCTCACATCAAAGCCATTCCCTCCGGTTATCCCAATTTCTGTCACTTCGGGGGCATTGGTTCCGGGAAACAACGTGTGTATATAACTTGCAGGTAAGACCATAAAAAATACTATCATAATGAATCAATAACATGTTCAGATCTGAAATCATGGCACTCGGGCCCTAGTGACAAGCATTAAGCATAACAAGTCGCAACAAAGTCATAAAGCACTAATAGAAGATACTAGGCACCATGCCCTTACGATATGATGCTATTACATGAATGATCTCATCCAATCCCTACCATCCCCATAGCCTATAGCGGGGGAATACTCACTCATAGATGGGGGGGAACCTGGATGGTCGATGGAGAAGCGATGGTGATGATGGTGGCGATGATCTCCTCCAATTCCCCGTCCCGGCAGGGTGCCAGAACGGAGTTTCTGGTGCTGTTTCGTGGAATCTGGTGGTGGCGGCGGAGCGGAACTCCTTTTGGAAAAAGTCGAACCCCCCAGAGTTTTTAGGATAGAAGGCTTCTTACAGGCGAAGAGGGAGACCGAGGGGGTGTCTGGGGTGGCCAGACCACCCCCTGGCACGACCTGGCTAGCCCGCGCGGCCAGGTGGTGTGGCCTGGGCCCAGCCCCCCTCCGTCTCGTATTCTAGCTCCGGGAGTCTTCTAGTGAAATAGGATTTTTGGCATATTTTCCGGGATTTTTCCTGATAGTTGATTTTCTGCACAAAAACTAGACACCAAGGCAATTCTGCTGAAAACAGTGTCAGTCCATGTTAGTTGCATCCAAATCACACAAGTTTAGAGGAGAAAAAATAGCAAAAGTGTTTGGGAAAGTAGATACGTTTTGGATGTATCAACTCCCCCCAAGCTTAGCTTATTGCTTGTCCTCAAGCAATTCAGTTGAAAACTGAGTGCGATAAAAGAACTTTCACGAACACATTTGCTTCATATGATGTATATATTCTCAGCATGTGATCAACTACTTAGACAATTCATAATAAAGAGTATGCAACTAAGTTTACTTAATAGGTATTGCAAGCTATGAAGAGATTCCAACTTAAAAATAATAAGTAGCAAGAAACATAAACATAAGCAACATTACAATGCTCATAACATGGTATGATATAGTGGTATCTCGCTTGCCTTTGATGAATGCCAAGGCACCTCTGAAGTTCAGGTGAAGACTAGAATTAAAGATATCAAAGATACAAGCATCAAAGTCATAACACAAATAATCAAGTTTTGAGACAAGCACATTACACTAAGAATGACAATTATGCTCTCAAGAAGGTGCTCATAGAATAAGTGGAGACTCAACAAAGAAATGAAAAAGGTTTTGAATAGTTTGAAAGGCTTCCAAATGCTGAAAGTATGGTACTTGTTAGCTTTGAGCTCTCATTGCCCCTATCATAAGCATCTTGAAGGTCATTAAGGTTGAAGTGACACAACTAAGAGGATCTCCTTGATCAGTTATAAATCGAAGTCTCATGCCCCTTACTTACGAAGACCGATCCTCATGCTACTCAACTTCAGTCACAAGTAAGCTCTTGTCATTGTAAGTATATACGTATCATAAAGAACCGCCAATGGGGTACCCCTTGCACATGACATAGGAGCTATCCCATAATCAAAATGACAAGGCAAGCAGACAATGAGCATCTCAGTGATCTTTTTATTTACTATGTGCATAGATTTTTATTGAGGATGCTTCATAGAATGCTCATTATGGTTATGCTGCAAGTTTCCACCATGATTAGGCATGGCTTAGGCTAGCGGCCCAGGCGTTTCCCTAACACATATACAAACTCCATGATCTTACAAGTTCCACTTTTATTTCACACCGCCGGGATCCATGAGCAAAAGAACATGATAGCAACGAGGTACTAAGTACCAGTGCAATGCTAAAAGCGTTCCCCATGATACATGGTTCTGCTAACTTCAACTTATAAAGCGCAAGCATATACGAAACAAAGAAGGACGCAATGGTTCAGGTTTATTAAATGCAAGAAAATAAAGTGTGCCATCAAGTTCGTGAGAGCTTTACTAACTAACTTTCTCATAACAAGCAAACATTTTATTCGGAAGAAAATAAGGCATATTGAATATGCACAGAAATAGCAAATGATGCTAATAGGTAGGTATGGTGGACACTTTGGAAATATTTGGTTTGAGGGAGTTGGAAACATGAGTAAAATACTTAGTGAAAGTGAAGGCTAGCAATAGTAAGGGAGCGACAAGCGAGAGAGCAATAGCTGTCATAATCATGATTGCAACAAAACAGGACTAATCATGGCATGAAAGTGATTCAAGACCCTCAAGGAAAAATAATTCATCGAGGCTTAAATGATTATTTTAGTCATATGCATGCGTGAGCATGTGCCAAGTCAATTCCAATGAAACATTCAGATGAGGATACCACAGTGTCATACCAAGTTATGAATAAAGTAATGCAAGCAAACATTCATAAGACATGCTACAAACTATTAGCAAGATGGAACTAATTGATGTCTCGTGTATTAACAAGCTCGTTGGGGAACCCCAAGAGGAAGGTATGATGAGCACAGCAGCAAGTTTCTCTCAGTTATGAAACCAAGGTTTAATCGAACCAGTAGGAGCATGGAAACACCCCAAAGGTGTTGCTAGCTGAGCCTTGGCAGGGTGCACTACCGGTGCTAGTAGCAACGTGGAGACCTGCACAACACAACCACATAACTCTGTCCACAACTTGCGATGAGGTTGTCAATCTCACCGTGTTTTGCTGAAAACAAAGGATTAAACGTATCGAATGGAAAGAAGTAATAGTTTGCAGAAAATAAACACAAAGCAGTAAACAGTTTATAGATTGTATGTAAAGAAAAGGATCGGGATCCATAGTTCACTAGAGGTGGCTCTCATTAAGATAGATAACATGTTGGGTGAACAAATTACAGCGGGGCAATTGACAAACATCGAGAAAGCAATACATGCATATACTAATCATCTTGACTCCTTTGAGGTTTGATTGGGCATTACAACATTATACATAGACCACCATCCAACTGCATCTATGACTAATAATCTACCTTCAGGTTATCATCCGAACCCCCTCCAGTATTAAGTTGCAAGCAACAGATTCTTGCTTTACGAATTGCGTGTAAAGTAAACAATATGATTGTTTTATGAACAAAGGACTGTTGTTTTCTCCCTAGTAGCAATAGCACATCTAGTACCTTAGAGAGTTCTGCCACTTCCCCAGATTACCAGAGGCATGAACCCACTATCGAGCATAAATACTAACTCTTGGAGTTGCTAGCATCTACTTGGCCAAGATAGCTACTAACAGCGGAAAGCATGCAAGATCACAAATAACAAAGACATGATAGAATCAATAATCAATCTGAAATAGCATCTCAGTATCCATCGGTACCCGCAAACACAACATGCAGAATTACAAATAGATGATCTTGATCATGAACGGAGCACACAAGATCTAGACATGAAAGCACAAAGGAGGAGAACTATCCATCTAGCTACTACATGGATCCGTAGTCCAAGGATGAACTACTCACGCATCACACCGGAGGCTTGCATGTTGATGAAGAAGGCCTCCAGGGTGAATTCCCCTGTCCGGCAGGGTGCCAGGAAGAGCTTCAGATCCCTCTCGATCTAGGGATGGAGATGACGGCGACTACGGACTCTTTCGTGGATTTTGATCGGGTACTTAGGGTTTTCGTCCCGAGGGCAATATATAGGCGGAAGGATAGGCCGAGGGGTGCCTGGGCTGGCCACACCACCCCTGGCGCTGCCAGGCCCGGCCCGTGCGGCCAGGTAGTGTGGTGGACCCCTGGCTCCTCTCCGTCTCGTATTCTGGCATCTGATGACTTCCGGAAAAATAGGCACTTTGGCTTTTGTCCTGTCCAATTCCGAGAATATTCATTTTCTGACTTTCCTGGAACCAAAAACAGCAGAAAACAGGCAGCTGGCACTGTGGCTCTTGTTAATAGGTTAGTCCAAGAAATCATATGAAAAGTACTCCAAAGTGTGGACAAAACACAATAAAGTGGATAAAACCAAGCATGGAACATAAAAATTATAGAGATACATTTGCAATGTATCACTAATCATATGAAAGCAAGAACTACTAAGCATCCATAAATAACATACACCCTACATAAACAGACTAAGCATGCCCACAATGATGAGTATATGTACAAAAATGAAAACAAGTAGAGTTCGTTACCAGCCTCCTACCACACCTCAAGTTGTCACTAATCCTCATTATTGCTCTTCACTTGTGTGGCTTGAATAATAATATGAAACCAAATCCCACTGAGGACTGCTGAACCCTGCAACAAACTCACAAAGCGAAAGAAGAACAACAAATATTTTTGGTGTTTTCGATTTTTTAAAGCAAGAACCAAAAAGGAAGAACAAGCAAAGCAAAATCTTTTTGGGTTTTTCGAATAGTTTAAACAAAACAAAAAGGAAAAAAGCAAACCAAGGCAAAAAGAAGAAGAAGCAAACAAAGAGAAACAACCAAAATATTTTTGGTCTTTTTGTGTTTTAGAAAGCAAAAACAAAGAAAGAACGAAAACTAAAAAGAGAACGAAACATGAATACACAAAGTACCGACGCAACATGATAAGGAGATGAGTGTGATGTCAGCGTACCTCCCCCCAAGCTTAGGCTTTTGGCCTAAGTGGGTCTCAATCCCAAGCTGGCCAAGATGAAGTGTCACCGTGGTATGACGAGGAGGTACCCTCGTCCTGGTGCAAGCTCAAGTACGTCCCTCCGTAGTGCGTGGAGTAATCGTAGGAGGGCACGTCCTCCTGGTGCTGCCCGTGGAATCCCAGCAAGCGGAGCTGCTCGTCCACCTCCTCCTTGGAGCGCGACCACGGTCTCCTGTGAACACTAAACAAAGAAGACTGTGGCAAAGGGATCTCCCTCTTATCCCCGTCAGTAAATAGCATCCTATATACTAGATCGTCCAAATCAGAATCAGCAGTGACAAAATGATGAGTTTTCATAGCAACAAGGTCAAGCCTTTGTGGTGCCAATACCGTATCATTGGGGTCCACTGAAAGCCCTAATGCATTGACCATACGTGAGGCAATGATGCCCCCATAGATAGGCCCCCTAGCAGCTAGGCGGCTCATACATTGCAAATGTATCTATAATTTTTGATGTTCCATGCTTGGTTTTATCCACTTTCTTGTGTTTTGTCCACACTTTGGAGTACTTTTCATATGATTTCTTGGACTAACCTATTAACAAGAGTCACAGTGCCAGCTGCCTGTTTTCTACTGTTTCTGGTTCCAGGAAGGTCAGAAAATGAATATTCTCGGAATTGGACGGGACGAAAGCCAAAGTACCTATTTTACGGGAAGTCATTTGGAGCCAGAATACAAGACAGAGAGGAGCCAGGGGGCCACCACACCACCTGGCCGCGCGGGCCAGGCCTGGCCATGCCAGGGGGTGGTGTGGCCAGCCCAGGCACCCCCTCGGCCTCCCTCTTCACCTATAAGTTGCCTTTTGACCTAAAAACTCAGGGGTTTCGACGATTTTCCAGGAGGAGTTCCGCTCCGCCGCCACCACCAGATTCCACGAAACAGCACCAGAAACTCAGTTCTGGCACCCTGCCGGGACGGGGAATTGGAGGAGATCATCGCCACCATCGCTTCTCCATCGACCATCCATCTTTCCCCCATCTATGAGTGAGTAATCCCCCGCTATAGGCTATGCGGATGGTAGGGATTGGATGAGATCGTTCATGTAATGGCATCAGATTGTTAGGGCATGGTGCCTAGTATCTTTTATTAGTGCTTTATGACTTTGTTGCGACTTGTTGAGCTTAATGCTTGTCACTAGGGCCCGACTGCCATGATCTCAGATCTGAACATGTTATGATTCATTATGATAGTATTGTTTATGGTCTTATCTGCAAGTTGTATTGTCCGGAACCAATGGCCCTGAAGTGATAGAAATCGGGATAACCGGAGGGAATGGCTTTGATGTGAGGATCACATGTGTTCACGGAGTGTTAATGCTTTGCTCTGGTGCTCTATTAAAAGGAGCACCTTAATTGCCAGTAGTTCCCTTGAGCCCCCGCTGCAAACGGGCTGGCAGGACAAAAGATGTTGTGCAAGTTCTCATTGAGAGCACGTATGACTATATATGGAACACATGCCTAGGATTATCTAGTACTTGGATGCTTTATCTTATTTATCTGCAATTGCCCTATGTTTTGATTGCTATGTGAATTGTCTTGTCCATGCAACGCCCGTCCATCCATCCCTATGCCTACCGCACTCAAATCCTATTGTTACTGCTATTATTACTGCTGTTACTTTACTATTCCTACTATAAACTTGTTGCTACTGATAAACTGTTGTGAGCAAGATTGTTTCCTGGTGCAGCTGAATTGACAACTCATTTGTTAAGGCTTATAAATATTCTTTGGCTCCCCTTGTGTTGAATCAATAAATTGGTTTTCACTTCCCTCAAAAATACTGCGATACACCCCCTATACTTGTGGGTCATCCGCGGCGAGCAATAAGCGAGCCAAGGTTGTACCGAGTATCATTGTTGAGCGCAGCAGCAAGGAAGGCTAAATGATAGTTGGAGATATTACTTGTGTTCTCCCTACCAAGTACGCTAGTAGCAAGATAATATGCAAAGTATCTAAGAGTAGGGAGTTGGATATTTCTTATCTTTCCGCTCTGAGCCACGCGGTCATCATCATTGGTCACCCCTCGGTAAAGCTCCAGCAAATCAGCGGGTCGCCCTTGAATTTTCTTCACGGTCCCTGTCATGCTTACACCTACAACACTGCAAAATCTTTCCAATGACATGGTAAAGGGAAGATTATATATTTTGAAAGAGACAGTTGACTGATAGGGCGTGTTAGTGAACACGAAGCTCTCAACAAAGGTTTTGGTTAGCATAGCATATTGCTCACTCTCATATTAAATATATGAGGTCAAACCAACCCTCTGAATCAGTATCAAGAAATCATCAAGAATCCCTGCAGCTTGTAAGAAAGTATTACAAGGAAAGTGAATGGGTGAGCATCCCCATCATCTCCTTCATTACCAATGCAAGGTGCAATGAGTTCTTCATTGTATGATGGCCTGAACTAAGAGGCTGATCTTGAGGGCCTCGACCTCCTAGGTGCATCCCTCTCAAATATCTCTCCAAATGTATGGTTGTTCATGCTTGATATTCTGAAATTTAAACACCTATTAAACAAGTGATTGCAAAGTGAATAATGGGGGCACTACTCATAGGGACTTGTCAGAGGCCTAAACATGCATCAAAACTATATCTCTAAGAATCAAACAAGCTTACAAGCTCTCATAACCTGTCACCTACAGCAGCAAAATACTCAAGATATAATCCAATGAACACAAATCTACTTGTACAAGTAGAGGAGTCACATACCGGATAACAAATGCTCCAAATTTCAGCAACAAAGATGGGCTGAGCAAGGAGATTGAAAAAATCGAGAGCAAGCACAGCAAGAACGCGATTTTGAGCAATGAACTGGAGCTTACTCGGGAGAGAGAAGAAAGTGGCAAGTGAGAGAGTGAGTGGAGGGCCAGGGGTGGCCCACACCATGGCATGGCGCCACCTAGGGCAGGCCGTGCCACCAGGTGGTGTGCCTTCCTGGTGGGTCCGCCTGGTACCTTCCAGGCACTCCTCTGCCCCTTTTTTCACGTAAAAATTTAATATGAATTTTCTGGAATTTTTCGAGACACTTTATTTTTGGACAATTTTTAGGCATAGATGAATGATTTTCCGACAAACAGATTTTTTTGGAAATGATGCAATCACAAAACAAGGCTAGAACTACAGGAGTTCTAAGACACTGTAACATGCAAGCAACTAACAACAAAGAAAACTAAACGAAAGCAAAACTAAAATGGATAGAATAGAAGTAAGCGGAGATAATCATGGTGAAATCATTGTTTTGTTCAATGAAATCCTTTTGTTAACAAGGTTGATCAGGTCTTGTTACCAAAACAATTTCATATGAGACAAAACTTTGTATTCCACTAATGATTATGTTACCTCAACTTTGATAGCAATGGTCCCAATCATAATAGTTTCAAATTTTTCTCTTGGTATGGGACAATATATTTCTCCAACTCGAATACCCTCAAAATGTTCAATTGAATTCAAACCATAAGTCCTTTCAATCTTCTTGGGGAAATAGACAGTATGTTCCTTGTCATTAACATTAAAGGTCACCTTTCCTTGGTTGCAATTAATAACAGCCCCTGCAGTATTAAGAAAAGGTCTCCCAAGAATAATAGAGATATTATCATCTTCAGGCATTTCAAGCACAACAAAATCATTTAATATCAAGCAATTATGAGCCACTTGAACAGGTACATCCTCACATATACCAACAGGAATAGTGGTAGATTTATCAGCCATTTGCAAAGATATATCAGTTGGTATTAGTTTTTCTAGTTGAAGCCTCTTATTGAGAGAGAAAGGCATAACACTAACTCCAGCTCCCAAATCACACAAAGCAGTTCTAACATAACTATTCTTAATAGATCAAGGGATAGTTGGAATCCCTAGGTCTCCAAGTTTCTTTGGAACCTTACCATTAAAGGAATAATTAGCAAGCAAAGTAGAGATTTCTTCATTAGGGATCTTCCTTTTATTCGAGACAATATCCTTCATATACTTTGAGTAAGGAGGCAATTTAATAGCATCAGTCAAAGGAATTTGCAAGAATAAAGGTTTCATCCACTCACAAAACTTATTATAGTGTTCATCTTCCTTTGACTTGTGTTTCTTATCAGGGAAAGGCATAGGTTTTTGGACCCAAGGTTCTCTTTCACTACCATGTTTCTTAGCAATAAAATCTTCTTTAGTGTATTTAGTATTCTTAGTGTGCTTTTCAGGTTCTTCTTCAACTTTTTTTTTCATTTGGAGCTTCATTTTCTACATTACCACTTTCAGTTTCAGCATCAGAGACAGATATACTATTAGGATCTATAGCAGGTTCAGAGGATTCTACCATAGTTTTATGTTTCTTTTTTCCTTTTCTTATGAGTAGAGCCACTATTTTCAGCTTGTTGAGAATCCTGCTCAATTCTTTTGGGATGCCCCTCAGGATATAGAGGATCCTGGGTAGCAGCACCACTTCTAGTTCTAATTCCATAAGCATGTTTTTCTTTACCAGCATTAACTAGCAAATATTTTTGTACTTTAATGAGTTGATCTATTTGAGTTTGAACCATTTGGAAGTGTTTAACAATCATTTTAACATCATTAGAGGTTCTTTCCACAATATCTTTCAACTCAACAATAGTTCTAGTGTTTTCCATTAGATGATTTTGCACCCTTTTATTAAAATTATCTTGCTTAGCAATTAAAATATCGAATTCTTCTAAGCATTGATCAGGAGGTTTAGAGTAAGGGATATCACCTTCATCAAAGTGTTGGAGAGAGTGTACCTCAATAGTGGATGAGTGATGTCTACGCACTTCTATTCTTGTAGACAGTTGTTGGGCCTCCAAGTGTAGAGGTTTGTAGAACAGCAATAAGTTTTCCCTTAAGTGGATCACCCAGGGTTTATTGAACTCAGGGAAGAAGTGGTCAAAAGTATTCCCTCTCAAGCAACCCTACAATCAAGATACAAGAAGTCTCTTGTGTCCCCAACACACCCAATACACTTGTCAGGTGTATAGGTGCACTAGTTCGGTGAAGAGATAGTGAAATACAAGTGGTATAGATAATTATAAGTGGTAATGATGATAGAAAATAGCTTGATGGCGTTGAAAAGACTAAAGGCAAACTGAAATAAAGATGGAAGCAATCAAGCATGTAACAGATCTAATTGCAAACAGTGTATCAATGCTTAGAAACAAGGCCTAGGGATCGTACTTTCACTAGTGAACACTCTCATATAAATATATTCTTCTTTATGATACTACGCTGAACTACTCTCCGGTTGGACACTCTAATCGTTGGTAGGGCTATAACAACACTCCTCAAAGTAAGCCTTTCTCATCTAGATAACCCCACACTGTCACCTTGAGCTCTAGATGAGTCCAACAAACACCACAATTTCATAAAGACATCCAACTCCAAATATAACTCATAACAATACTTGTAATCTCTAGCCTAAGTGTCACCATGGTGAGCACGCTGTCACTTTCACACACATGGGGAGAGCATAGATTCATTAAAGCACTTGAGTAGCAGAATAGATCTATAGATTGCAAGCTCATTATCTCAATAAGATCATGCATAGAGAGAGAGATGAGCACATAGCTACCGGAAGAACCCTTGGCCTCGAGAGAGAACTACTCCCTCCTCATCATGGGAATCAGCAATGGTGATGGAGATGGTGGTGGAGATCGATGGAGATGGCTCCGGGGGCACTTCCCCGTCCTGGTAGGGTGCCGGAACAGAGACTTTCTATCCCCCGAATCTCCCCTTCGGTGGCGGTGGCTCTGTGGAACGTTTCGTGGCTGGAGGCTTGACTATTTATGGTTTTGGTATCAGGAGGCTATTATAGGCGAAGGAGGCAAGGTCGGTGGCCGGCCAGGGGGGCCACACCATGCCCTGGCGCAACCAGGGGGACCCGCGCCTAGGGGTGGTGTGGCCACCCTATGGCCCCTCTCCAACTCGTCTTTTGGCTTCGTGAGTCTTCCGGTAAAATATCAACTTTGGCTTTTTCCAATTCCAAGAATATTCATTTTCTGACTTTCTGGAACCAAAAACAGCAGAAAACAGGCAACTGGCACTGTGGCATCTTGTTAATAGGTTAGTCCAAGAAAGTCTATGAAAATTACTCCAAAGTTGGAACAAAACATAAGAAAGTAGATAAAACCAAGCATGGAACATCAAAAATTATAGATACATTTGCAATGTATCAATGAGTAGGGAATAGGCTTACATAATTCTTCTACAGGAGGTAAATTCTTGACATCCGTAGCGTTAATTCCCTTTTCCTTAAGACATTTCTTAGCTTCCTTCATCACTTCATCATTTAATTCAATAACTCCCCTCTTCTTTGATGTTGGAATAGGCACAGGTATACTTGGTTCAGGTACAATTACTTCAGGTATAGCTTGTTCAGGAGGAGTCCAATCTTCATAGTTCTTGCTTAGTTTAGCCATTAATTCCTCAGCTTCCTTAGGAGTCCTATTCCTGAAAACACAATCAACACAACTATATAGGTATGTCCTAGATTCTTTGGTTAGTCCAATATAAAATATATCAAGAAGCTCATTCTTAGGTAATGGACTTCCATCCTCTGCATGAATCAATGCACAAAACCTTGCCCAAGATTGAGGCAATATCTCTTTTTCTCCCTGTTTAAAATCAAAAAGTTCCTGCAAAATATCATGTCTAGCACTAGGAGGAAAACATTTCTGCAGGAAAGTACTAATCAAGCAATCAGGGCTATCAATAGATCCAGGAGGTAAATTACTAAACCAAGTTTTAGCTTCTCCTTTCAATGAAAAGGGGAAAATCTTAGCACCAAAGTAAGTACGCATCTTAATATCATCAGCAAACAAGCCACTCATGGTAGAAAGTTCATTCATATGTGCTACCGCACTTTCAATCTTAGTCCCATAAAAAGGTTCTTTCTCAACAATAGCTATGTAAGATAGATCGAGAGAGAAATCATAATCTTTATCTATAATGTTTATGGGAGAAGCAACAAACTTAGCAATAGGAGATAATTTGGGTCTAATAGTACGCCTCTTAAGGAGACTCTTAGCAGCACTCCTATCATGGGTGTTTTTACATTCTTTAATAACTTCATCGGTCATCTCAACATAACCATCTTCAATATCCTAACTTTCACTAGACTCAGGTGAACTAACAGGTGTGGTAGTCTCTTCATCAGGAGTTTCAGTATTTCCAACTATAGTTCTAGCAATCGTAGCATATAGGAAATGACCTAATGAACCACTCTTATCAAGCACAGTAGAAGCAGCATCATAAGTATCAGAAGTTTCAGATTCAGCAGTAGTAGCAGTGTGTGTAGCATGTGTATGTGGTGGTGTTACGAGCTTACTCATAACAGATGGCGAATCAAGAGCAACATAGGTGTTCAAAACAGTACCTCTTCTTGTAGTGGATGATAAAATAGGAACCTTGCCATCACGAGACTTACCCATGATGGATGGATAACAGCGAACAATAGAGAATCAAAGTGAACTTAATAAATAAACCTATGCTCCCCGGCAACGGCGCCAGAAAATAGTCTTGATGACCCACAAGTATAGGGGGTGTATCGTAGTATTTTTGAGGGAAGTGAAACCCAATTTATTGATTCAACACAAGGGGAGTCAAAGAATATTTATAAGCCTTAACAACTGAGTTGTCAATTCAGCTGCACCTGGAAACATTCTTGCTCACAGCAGTTTATCAGTAGCAACAGTTTTGTAGTAGGAATAGTAAAGTAACAACAGTAGTAAAGTAAAGACAGTAGTAAACAATAGGATTCAAGTGCGGCAGGCATAGGGATGGATGGACGGGCGTTGCATGGACAAGACAATTCACATAGCAATCAGAACATAGGGCAATTGCAGATAAATAAGATAAAGCATTCAAGTACTAGATAATCCTAGGCATGTGTTCCATATACAGTCATACGTGCTCGCAATGAGAACTTGCACAACATCTTTTGGCCTACCAGCCCGTTTGCAGCGGGGCCTCAAGGGAACTACTGACAATTAAGGTTCTCCTTTTAATAGAGCACCAGAGCAAAGCATTAACACTCTGTGAACACATGTGATCCTCACATCAAAGCCATTCCCTCCGGTTATCCCAATTTATGTCACTTCGGGGCCATTGGTTCTGGACAACAACATGTGTATACAACTTGCAGGTAAGACCATAAACATTACTATCATAATGAATCAATAACATGTTCAGATCTGAAATCATGGCACTCAGACCCTAGTGCCAAGCATTAAGCATAACAAGTCGTAACAAAGTCATAAACCACTAATAGAAGATACTAGGCACCATGCCCTAACAATCTGATGCCATTACATGAACGATCTCATCCAATCCCTACCATCCCCATAGCCTACAGTGGGGGATTACTCACTCATAGATTGGGGGAACATGGATGGTCGATGGAGAAGCGATGGTGATGATGATGGCGACGATCTCCTCCAATTCCCCGTCTCGACAGGGTGCCCGAACGGAGTTTCTGGTGCTGTTTCGTGGAATCTAGAGGTGGCGGCGGAGCGGAACTCCTTCTGGAAAAACGTCGAACCCCCCAGAGTTTTTAGGTCAGAAGGCTTCTTATAGACGAAGAGGGAGACTGAGGGGGTGTCTGGGGCGGCCAGGCAACCCCCTGGCGCGGCCTGGGCTAGCCCGCACGGCCAGGTGGTGTAGCCTGGGCCCAGCCCCCCTCCGTCTCGTATTCTGGCTCCGAGAGTCTTCTGGTGAAATAGGATTTTTGGCATATTTTCCGGGATTTTTCCTGATAGTTGATTTTCTATACAAAAACTAGACACCAAGGCAAATCTGTTGAAAACAGTGTTAGTCCGTGTTAGTTGCATCCAAATCACACAAGTTTAGAGGAGAAACAATAGCAAAAGTGTTTGGGAAAGTAGATACGTTTTGGACGCATCATAGCTCCGGCCGTATAGTTGGTTCCGGGCAGATATTTCCAAATATCTCGAGTCCAGGTCGATTAAATCATGACTCAGAACCGATAATAACATTTTTTTGGTAAATAATAAGAAAAAGATCGAACGAAAAGTGTTTGAGAGTTTAACGACCAACTATATAGCCAGAAATTTTGGTTCCGGTCGTATAGTTGCGACCGTATAGATACAGACAACAAAACCAAAAAGTGTTTGAGAGTTTAACAGCCAACTATATGGCCGGAATTTTTGGTTCCAGTCATATAAATGCGACCATATAGATACAGACATCAAAACCAAAAAGTATCTGAGAGTTTAAAGACCAACTATACGGCCGGAATTTTTGCTCTGGTCTTATAGTTGCGACCGTATAGATACAGACATCAAAAGCAAAACCATCCGAGAGTTTAATGACCAACTATACGGCCGTAATTTTTTGTTTCGGTCATATAGTTGCGATCGTATAGGCTCAGATAGCGAAAACAATTTCACGAAGATGATACAGAGAGTTTAATGACCAACTATACGGCATGAGCTCCCTCTCAGGTCGTATCGCTCCACCCGTATAGTTGGAAAAACCCCTCTAAAACTTCAGAAAAATACAAGGAATTCAAAGGCAGAATTTTTAAAAGTAATAATTGTGAAAGTAAATCACTTATTTGGGTTTGAACACTTACCTTGCACTTACCTTTGTTTATTCGGGGATGAAAAGTTCCTCCCATAATAAAGACTTCTTCTCTTTTGGAGGAATTAACCTTAGTTCATTGAATAATTCCCGTAAACAAAAATCACCAAGACTAAAGTTCCTATCAATAAGATTAGTGTCTTGCGGGGTAAACATGGACACTACATCTACCATCTTTATTTCTTGCCTTTGCATAATCTGCAGCTCAAATTCTTGAAGTGAAAGAATCCAACGGATCAGCCTTGGCTTATGGTCTTTCCTTTCAAGGAGTTTTATTAAGCCATCACGATCCGTGTGAACTCTTACCTTTGCATCTACTATATAGGAATGAAATTTATCACAAGAGAAAAATATAGCAAAAACTTCCTTTTCTTCCTTAGGGTAGTTCTTTTGAGCACCATTGAGAGTTCTACTAGCATGATGTATAATATTATATCTACGACCAATATGTTGTCCTAGAGTTACTCCTACACTAGCTTCGCATATTAAATCAAAGGTTGAATCCCAGATAGGTGGTTTAATAATAGGAGCGCGAGATAAAGCATTTTTGAGTTTATCAAAGGCTTCATGACACTTATCATCAAAATTAAACCTCATTCCCTTTTGCAAAAGGTTTGTCAACGGTTTAGATATTCCAGAGAAATTTCTAATGAACCTTCTATAAAAACCCACATGACCAAGAAAACTTCGTATACCTTTAATATCCCTAGGTGGTGGCATTCTCTCTATTGCTTCAACCTTAGCTCTATCAACTTCAATTCCCTTACCTGATACCTGGTGTCCAAGGACTATACCTTCTTTGACCATAAAATGGCACTTGTCCCAGTTTAGAACAAGATTAGTTTTTTCACAATGCTGCAAAACTCTTTTGAGATTATCCAAAAACTAGTAAACGAAGTTCCATAGACAGAAAGGTCATCCATGAATACTTCCACTATAAGTTCTATAAAAATCAGCAAAAAGTGTCATGCATCTTTGAAAAGTAGCTGGAGCATTACATAAACCAAAGGGCATACATCGGTAAGCATGTAAAGCGTAAGGACTAATTAAAGTTGTTTTAAGTTTGTCATCCGGATGAACAACTATTTGAGAGAAACCAGAGTATATGTCCAAGTAGCAAGAATGAGTTTGGTTTGCTAACCTTTCTAAAGTTTGATCTATGAACGGTAATGGGTAGTAATATTTCCTAGTTTCTTTGTTTAATTTCCTGAAGTCTATGCACATCCTATGCCCAACAATAGTTCTAGTAGGTATCAATACATTATTTTCATTAGGAACAACAGTAAAACTGCCCTTCTTAGGAACACAATGAATAGGATTTACCCATTCACTTTGTTTAACATGATAGATTATACATGCATCCAATAGGCGTACAATTTATTTTCTTACCACTTCTTTCATTTCAGGCTTCAGTCTTCTATTGAATTCTACAAATACTTTAGCGCCTTCTTCCATAAATATTCGATGGATGGCTATGATGGGACTAATGCCCTTCAAGTCATCCATTGAGTACCCAAAAGCTTGGCGATGCTCCTTAAGTATCCTCATGAGTTCTTCTTCTTCTTCTTCTCCTGAAAGTTTAGCACTAATAATAATAGGGAATTTATTGGTATCATCTAAAAACCTGTATTTAAGATTTTCTGGTAGAGCCTTCAACTCTAGGGGTGGTAATTCCTCATCCCCTCTCTTTTCCGGTTCTTCAAAAGCCTCATCAGTTGGAGGTCCAAAAACGGGAAGTGAATCGAATTCATTTTCTAGTTCTCCTAGGGACTTGTCCTCCATAAATATTTCTTCGTAATTGCGATCTTCATCTATTTCTTCTTCTTGATTACTAAAGAAAAGAGCCGCCATTTCCTCAATAGTTCTCTCTTCTTCTTGTATTTGTGGAGGTCTGTCTTTAAATTTGGAGAAATGGAATTTGTTTTCTGTTCCCCCAAGCTTAAGAGACACAATCTCCTTCTTGAAGTTAACATAGGCACCTATATCACCCAAAAAGTTCCTTCCAAATATAATTGGGCAAAGAGTGTCAGCTGACATATCAACAACTACAAAATTAATAGGAAAGTCTTTGTTGCCAATTGTGATAATTGCATTGTTAACTACTCCGATTAGAATTCTAAGGTTTTTATTGGCTAACATAATTGTTATATCAGTATATTCAATTGTAGCCGGTTCTATTTCTTCTTTTATTTCTAAGTAGAAATCATAAGATATAACATTAACTTCGGTGCCAAGATCACATAAACCGTAATGAGAGGTTTCTTTGAATATGCAGGGACGGATAGGCTTACCCACATCTTTTACCTTTATTTTACCTTCAACCAATACGGAAGTCTCTTCATCAAGTTCAACTATATTACAATGTGAGTACATAGCCATAATTGCTTCCTTGATTACCTCTTCATCTTTGGTTTCTTCTAGACGTTCCACGACTTCTGGCATGCTTTCTTCTTCCCTCTTTTCTTGTACTGCTTTGGCCTTCTCATATTCATAAATATGCTTTTGTGTAGTGTTAGGGAAAGGCACTTCATATATTGGTTCTACAGAGGCCAGTCTTGATTCATCTTTTTTTTTGGTTTGGGTGGTGGATTATACTTGATTGGGCCCTCCTTTGGAGCTTTAATATGTTCTGTAAAAGCTTTAACAACTTGCAACACAAGATCTGAATCTAAATAAAGTTCTTTTGATACTTCTTTAACATGGCCCTTTTTTATTATAGTCATGAATACAATCATGCTCTATTTCTACGCCTCCTTCTCTTCCTAGACCAAAATTCCATGAAACTCTATGATCGCAAATTCTATTAAGTAAGGCCCAAGATTTAGGTATGGGAAGATTTATAAAGGATCCTTCCGTGAAAGAATCTAGTTCAATTTTATTAGGTTCAGGTTCAATTAAACTACCATAAAAGATATGTAGTAAATACCATTCAGGCAAATCATGATGAGGACATAGTCGTAGTAAATCTTTAAATCTAATATAAGCTCTTACTAGTCCTTCATTAGAACAATTCTTCCAAGTCATTATAAGACGCCTGATTCCAAAGGATTTTGATAATGGATAATATTTTGATAGAAATTCACAAGCTAGATTATCCCAAGTAGTAGTGGTCAGGGGGTAGAGATCTATACCATGAGAGAGTTGTACTTGTCAAAGTTTGACTAGAAAGTTTAACCCTTACCTCATCAGTGGTATATCCCGTCAATATAAAAGCGCCACATATATCTTTAAAACATGCAATATGCTCATATGGATCAGGATCTTCTTCATCTCCAGTAAATTGCTTCTTATGTAGAATACTAAGTAGTAGAGGATTTATTTCAAACCCCCTTGTCTTCTCATTCGAGTTGTCTCTTTTATAAATATCATAGGGCTTCCCAAAGTGGTTGAGTGGGTTAGCACTAGTCATATTCTCAAACTCCATCATGTTGGTGAATACCTGTAACTCAAAACAAAATTTAGCAAGACAAAAATAAATAAGCAAAAACTAAAAGACCTACAACGCTTAGCTCCCCGGCAACAGCGCCAGAAAATAGTTTGATGACTGCAAGTGCACAGACCATTTGTAGCTAGTTTCGAAATAAAGATATCGATCCCACAAGGAGCAGGAGTCTGAAGTCTAATGATTTTTGAAATAGATATTATGATAGAAATGCTAGATAAAGTTCTAGGTGACAAGATAAAATGCGAGTATTGTGTAAAACGGTGTTTTGGGGTTTTGGGTATAAGTTGCAATAAAGTAAAGTAAAATAACTGAGTACAGAAAGTAAGCAGCGCATATGTAAGAGAGATTGGAACTGCAGTAGGGAAAAGGCGTTCTCATGGAGTAGCGGATACACCAGTAGTATTGTAAAGATCTAAGATAAATATTATCACCATGAACATTCTCAACTATGCATGTGTGGGAGGAACTCCGTATTTGGACAAATAGGCAACAATCGTTGCTCACATCATCCTCATAACCACAACAGTCACCAATCGACATCAATCGAATTACTTCACTATTAAGGGACGTAATCCCGTAGGACGTATCCCATGGCATGGATAGTGTTATGTGAGTTTCCTCGGTTTCCCAAGTTGATATGTAAGGGGTGCCAACATCTTTATAGTCATTGTAAGTGCTAGCACGCCTCCGTCTACCAACAAGTAGTTTCCTCCATCAAGTCCCCACAAGAGGCAAATATTGAGATGTCAACTTCTCTCAACATAAAGATGTAGAAAATCTAACACATGGTCACAGCGATGAATATCATAATAGACTTTATCTTATTTCAATCTCATACTAGGGTTTCTCCATCTCCCCAAGAACTAATGATCTACTCAGATATGGAGGCAATCAACATCATGGCAATGGTAATGAAAACAATCATAGTTGAATAGTACTTGTATAAATCCACAACGAGTATAGGAATTACAACAAGATCTAGACAAGATGTAGATTAGATGGATGGAGATGGTGATGATGCAGCGATGGATGAGGAGAAGATCGATGCCTTAGCCTCCTGGATCTGCGCAGGGCGAAGATGGATCCCCTGTGGATGAGTTCCCCCTCGAGATGCCTTCTGGAGGTGAGGTATGTCGTCTCTTCGAACCAATTGTACGGGGTGAAACTATTTGACGAGCCGGAGGCGGCGCCAACTATACGGCCGGAGCTATACGACCGGAAAATTTTCTCCACCCGTATAGTTGGTTGTTGAGCTTTCTGCCTCCCTTGTTCGCTTCTAGTTTTCTTCTCATATTATTAATATTTCCCAAATAAGCGATTTACGTTGTTTTGACTCCTTTTATCCATAGTACAACTGCTCCAAGAATTGTATCCATCATCTGTCGTGATCTTGGTGAAAACAGACATAAAATGTGCGCACGAACGCCGTAAAATACCAAGATCCTACATCTACAATGCAAAATGATAATGTAAAACATGATGCAAATATGCACTCATCAAGGACTATGTCCAAGAAAAACACACCGTGTAGAGCAGAAAGCTAATTTTCTTTTGTTATAGGGACAAAGATTTGGCTAACAAGCGCAACCAAAAGTTCTAAGAGCATCATAATTTGGTGAAATATTGAGGAGGCAATCAGTGGGAGTGGAAAAATCAAGGACCTTGCTAGGAAGAAAATTTATGAGAAAGTTCCTGTAAGAAAGGCTTCGTCCCAAAATTTAAGAGGCATAGAGGCACTAGCAAGTAATGCAAGACCAACTTCAACTATATGACGGTGTTTTCTTTCAGCTAACCCATTTTGTTGATGAGCATGAGGATAAGATACATGATGTGTGATGCCAACTTTTTGAAAGAAGCTATTAAGCTTTTCATACTTAACCCCCCAATCAGTTTGCATAGTAACAATTTTTCTATCAAACTTGCGTTCAACATACTGTTGATAATTAAGAAAGGCTTGATAAATATCAGAACGCTTTTTAAGCAAATAGATCCAAGTGAACTTGCTAAAATCATCAATAAAGCTTACATAGTATTCATGTTTTCCAAAAGACAAAGGAGCAGGACCCCATACATCAGAAAAAACTTGCTCCAAGGGAGCAGTAGAGACACTGGTGGATACAGGATATGGCAACTGGTGGCTCTTGGCCGACTGACAAGAGTCATAAATATAGGGAGTACTGTCTGGAGTGTAAGCTATTTTATTTCTCCTAAGAACTTGTTGAATGATAAATGAAGACATATGTCCTAAACGGCGATGTCAGGTGGAGGATGATGGCTTTATGGCAATGAAGGCATGCTTGGCGGTCTCATGAAACATGGGCACAAAGGGATAAAGACCACCATAGCAGGGGCCTCTAAACAGGATTCTTCGGGTCTTTAGGTCCTTGATTAAAAAGTAAAAAGGATGAAACTCAATAAAGACATGATTATCAAGGGTAAATCGATATACATAAAGGAGATTTTGTAGCACTAGGAACCTGAAAAATATTTTTAAGATCAAAGGAACCATGAGGAGTACGCAATATTGAATGACCAATATGACTAATGTTCCTACATGTGCCCTCAGCAGTGCGGACATGATCGTTCCCAGTATATACTTGTCATGTGTAGAGAGATTGTTCAGTTCGCTAGCGATTTGATCTGTGGCATCCATATCAGGGTACCAGTTGGTGTCAACACCATAGAAATTAGCAATGTTAGCACCTTTTTCAGCACGATCACCATCATCCTTCCTATCATGACCATAACGCCACCAGCAGTCGCTCGCAGGATGGCCATGGATCTGGCATATCTGGCAGTCGGTGTTGACGTAGGGCATGGGAGCACGGTCGGGGCGGCGGCCACCACCATCACGATGGTAGCAGTCACCACCATCGCGACGATCATCACGTAGGTCATCATCATAGCGGTCATTGATGGCTCAGTGTTGATGTAGATCTCGTTGGGAACCCCAAGAGGAAGGTATGATGAGCACAGCAGCAAGTTTCCCTCAGTTATGAAACCAAGGTTTAATCGAACCAGTAGGAGCAAGGAAACACCCCAAAAGTGTTGCTAGCTGAGCCTTGGCAGGGCGTACTACCGGTGCTAGTAGCAACGTGGAGACCTGCACAACACAACCATAGAACTTTATCCCCAACTTGCGATGAGGTTGTCAATCTCACCGTGTTTTGCTGAAAACAAAGGATTAAACGTATCAAATGGAAGGAAGTAAAAGTTTGCAGAAAGTAAACACAAGGCAGTAAACAGTTTATAGATTGTATGTAAAGAAAAGGACTGGGATCCATAGTTCACTAGAGGTGGCTCTCCTTAAGATAGATAACATGCTGGGTGAACAAATTACAGCGGGGCAAATGACAAACACCGAGAAAGCAATAAATGCATATACTAATCATCTTGACTCCTTTGAGACTTGATTGGGCATTACAACATTATACCATCCAACTGCATCTATGACTAATAATCCACCTTCAAGTTATCATCCGAACCCCCTCCAGTATTAAGTTGCAAGCAACAGATTATTGCTTTATGAATTGCGTGTAAAGTAAACAATACGATTGTTCTATGAACAAAGGATTGTTGTTTTCTCCCTAGTAGCAACAACACATCTAGTACCTTAGAGATTTCTGTCACTTCCCCAGATTAACAGAGGCATGAACCCACTATCGAGCATAAATACTAACTCTTGGAGTTGCTAGCATCTACTTGGCCAAGATAGCTACTAACAACGGAAAGCATGCAAGATCACAAATAACAAAGACATGATCGAAGCAATAATCAATCTAAAATATCATCTCAATATCCATCGGATCCTCGCAAACACAACATGCAGAATTACAAATAGATGACCTTGATCATGAACGGAGCACACAAGATCTAAACATGATAGCACAAAAGAGGAGAACCATCCATCTAGCTACTTCATGGATCTGTAGTCCAAGGATGAACTAGTCACGCATCACACCGGAGGCTTGCACGGTGATGAAGAAGGCCTCCAGGGTGAATTCCCCTCTCCGGCAGGGTGCCGGGAAGAGCTTCAGATCCCTCCCGATCTAGGGATGGAGATGACGGTGGCTACAGACTCTTTCGTGGATTTTTGATCAGGTCCTTAGGGTTTTCGTACTGAGGGCATCTTATAGGCAGAAGGAGAGGCCGAGAAGGTGCTGGAACACAAGAAAGTGAATAAAACCAAGCATGGAACATCAAAAATTATAGATACATTTGCAATGTATCAGTCATCACGGCGCCAGTTGTCGTGGTCATCATCGTGGTGGTCATCACGGCGCCAGTTGCCACGATCATCATCACGCCGGTCACGGTAGTCACGGTAGCCACCATCACGTGGCGGAGAGCATGTGCACGGGGGAGGGGTGCGGCCACGCAGACGAGTGTCGCGCTTGGCGACATTTGCTGATGAAGAGAAGTAGCCGGATGGCTCCTCCACGCCATTGCGCATGTCGTAGGCGTACAGTTGATCATACAGATCGTCGAGGGAGGTGCCAGAGTTGCTGTTGACGAAAGTGATGAGCAACTTGTAGTGGTTCTTGTCGAGGCTATTCAGGATGTAGCTGACGATCTCGTCATCTTCAATGGTCTTGCCAAGGGCTGCCAACTCCAAGGCGAAGCCTTTCATCTTGGTGAAGTAGGCATCTGTAGGCATAGAGAGTTTCTTGGTGTCATGAAGTTGCCCCTGAAGATATTGTACCTTGGACTTTGACGCAGAGGAAAACATGGCGTTGATGCCCGCCCAGGCGTCGGCGTTGGAGTTCATGCAGAGGACATGAGAGAGGATGTCTGGTGACAGCGAGTTCAGCAGGAACCGAAGAACCTGCTGATCCCGTGCCATCCATGCAGCGTAGGCAGGGATTGACGTCGAGATCTTCTTCCCTTCCTTATCTTCAGACTCCATAGTCTTGGGCGGCGCCTTGTCGGTGCCGTCGAGGAGACCCATCACATTAGTTTCGCGAAAAGAAGGAAGAACAAGGGCCTTCCATAGGAGGAAGTTGGACCTCGTCAGAGGCTGCACCAGCGGCGTACCAAGGGCAGCGGCCAGGGCAGCGGTTGTCGTAGAGGAGCTCATCGTCGCTAGGGTTTCGGTGTTGGGTGGGATCGCAGCGGCGGCTTGGGGTAGCAGCGGCGGCGATCTTAGGTTGTAGGGTTTTTAGGTCGTAGATTTGTAGGCGGCAGCGACGGCTAGAAGAGCGGCGGCCACGGCAGATCGTAGTGTCGTAGGTGTAGGTTGTGTCTAGTGCGGCGGCGGCGGCAGCGTGGAGCTACGACGGCGGCGGTGGTTTTGGATCATGGCGGCGGCTGCAAGCAGCGGCGGCGGTGGATTTTTAGGTCGAGGGTGTGGGCAGCTAGGTCACGAAAGAGGCTGCTCAGAAACCATGACAGATTTCGTTGGTGGGAATCGTACCCTCGTCCGGTACGAGCTACGTGTTTATATAGGCCAGGAAGAGCCCCTGGCATGACATGTACAGTTGGGTACGTATTGGTGTACTATACCATATCATATATGTACAGTATTACATCGCTAACACTTCTCATGTGTATGGTCTTCCTCTCTATCCGGGATGGTAATATTACCATATGTAAGTGCAAGGTGACCACAACCAATCTTGTATGTGAACCAAATAAGAAGAAAATGCATGAAATAGGTCAAAAGCGTAATGTACAGGCAACCAAACAACATGGTGCTAGTTGTCCAACCGGTGCACCAAATTTGATATATAGACTACAAAAAACTTGCACAATGTAGCTTTTAATTTGTATGAGTGTGGCACCGTAGACATGCCCCAGTGAGCCCAAAATGAATACAGCTACCAAACACCCCTTTATGTTTGGAATCGATCGACCCGCTGGAGATGTGATAAGTGCAGCTCGTAAGTCGTAAATGAGTTGCCTTTCGTCCCTTCCTCGTTAGGGTCTGGGCAATACTACAATCGAGTATGTTGCAAGCGAGAAGAAACAAGACGAAGCAGCAAGACTCTAGCAGAGACGGCACATGTGCACCCTACGGGCCATTCCCAAATAGGAGTTGAAGAGAAAGGAATGGCCTAGAAGCACATGACATGTGGCGAGATAAAGCCAAGCCGCCCGACGGCGGACGGCGTCACACGTATACTTAACTCTTGTACCCCTGACCTAATAATGTAGTATACCAAAGTGAACACTTAATTCCATCGCCATGTACGTGCCGCTTCGCTGAAACTTGTCACATCCCTCGGCGGGTTCCGGTCACTCATGGTGCAAATCATGGAGGGTTATTGGCGTTCTCTTCGCCTTTGGCGCCCACATCAGTACACGTAAAACATTGTTTAGGGCAATGGGGATTTGGTTTATGCGTGCTCGTCTATAAGATGGTGCGTACCCGTGGGTCGAGTCGCTGGCAGCGAATAATCTCGTGGCCGCCGTTAATAGAGCAAGTTTAGTTGCATCTACCAATGATTTCGAATCGAGCTGCAATTGCCAGGATGCCTAATCCATCGTTTGGTCACTGTGGTTTCATAATTTCGTATGAAAAAATAAAAACGATATTGCTTAGAGCATATCTGTGCTAAAAAAAAAGGAGCGGTACGCGCGCCCCTCCAGCAGGCGGGGGGAAAATGCACACCGCGTGTGCCTATCCATATCCACAGTTGTTCTCCTTCCCTCCACCGCGTGTCCGATTCGGTTCGCCGCCCAAAGCGCACCCGCGCTGCCGCTCTGTCGACGACGAGATGCCGCCCCGCCGCTCAAGCTCCGGGTACCGCGGCGTGCGGTTGCGCCCGACGGGCACCTACTACGCCGAGATACGAACCGGCGACGAGTGCATCGGTCGCGGCACGTTCGAGACGGCGCACGAGGCATCGCGCGCGTACAACGCGGTGGCCTGGCGGCTCGGGCGTCCGCGCAACTCCTTGAACTTCCACGACGTGTGGACGCACAAGAAAACCGAGGCGCTCACGTCACCACCTCGCATCGTCACGCAGGAGGACCGGAGCCGCCAGTGCGCGCTGGAGCACCGCCTCCTCATAGCCGAGCGGGACGAGCGCATCCGTACCGAGTGGGCGTAGCGATTCCCGGAAGACATTGCCACCGAGCGCAAGTTCTACACCGACAAGAAGCAAGAGCGGAAGGACACGAAGAAGCAGGACCGCCTCGCGCGGAGGGCCGCCAAGGCGGCGAAGCAGGCCTTCACCGAAGCGTAGATGGCTGGTCCATCGATCATCTCCGACGATGACCCCCGTTGGGATGATTACTGGTCGCCGACTCCGGTGTCGTCCACAACACCGGACACCTCCGATTTCGAGTTCTAGGTAGTTTAGTTCTTAGTTTGTAATATGTACTAGTTTTAGTTCGTAATCTGCACTAGTTTTATGTAATATATGCACTGTGTTTTTAGTTCTATGTAATATATGCATTATTTATATTTTCAATTCTAGTTTAGCCTATTTTTTAGATCTTTTTGGTGCGCTATTCCTGTCAAAAAGATGTTTGTGACGCTGCAAAATAGCGCTTCTGTGTGTGGGGGGCGTTTTTGCTAGTCTACGCGCGTGCGGAATTTTAGCGCTTCCGGTGGAGGTCACGCGTATAGTTTTAATGCGTCGTGATGTAGTCTCTGCTGAAGATGCTCTTAGCAGTATATAGAGGTAGTTAGCTAACAGGTTGCTATGCAAACAATTAATTGCCGACAGTCATCTACATATATATGTTCAATTTTTGGGATTAAACAAACTTGTTTTTAGGTAAAACATCATATATTAAGCATGAAAGATGCTTCATTAAAACCTGCTAGTCTCTTTAGGTACCCTGGTAAGAAAAAAAATACGTCTAAAACTTGCAGCCATCAAACAATTGTTACATCATTTAGGAGGATTTGCAGGAGGAAACTAGGAAGTTCATCGAGCCAATTACACGAAGTTTTAGAAATAAAACACTCCCTAGCTAGAGCATGAGCAACTTTATTGAGTCCTCTCCTACAGTGTTTGAAGTCAACATTCCCTATGGCTCATGCTTGTGACATAATGTCCGCATAAATAGCCGTAGCACTGTTCTAGATACGAACCTCGCCTGAGCAAAATTGTACAACCGTCAAGAAGCTAGCTACTCTAATCAAAAAATTACTTGAAGAGAAAGAGATCAAATGGAACCGGAGGGCTCGGGATAATTGGCTAAGACACGGGGACAAGAACACCTCATATTTTCACAACTTTGCTTCCAACCGTAGGAAACGTAATTTCATAAAAAGGTTGAGAGGGGAGGCGGGCCATATGGTGACTGATTCTATGAATAAGAAATTACCCCATTCACTGCAGAGGAGGTCAAGAAGGCCACCTTTAGTATTGGGGATTAAAAGTCCTAGGTCCTGATGGGTTGCATGCAATATTCTATAGAAAGTTCTAGCATTTAGTTGGAGAGGATATTACAAGTGATATTCTTAAATCCATAAATGACAAATTCATCCCACCTGGATGGAATGAGACAGTGGTGGCTTTGATACCAAAAGTGGAAAGCCTAGAAGAGATATCTCAATTTAGACCAATTTCTTTATGTAATGTGGTTTACAAAATTATATCTAAAATGTTGGCAGGGTGACTTAAATGGCTACTCCCAGATATTATTTCTCCAACTCAGAGTGCCTTTTTTCCGGGGCGCCTGATTACTGATAATGTCTTGGTGGCTTATGAGTCTGTTCATAAGATCAAGAACAAAAGGAAGGAAATGCGGGTCTTTGTACGGTGAAGCTGGATATGTATAAGGCCTATGATAGAGTGAAGTGGGAGTTTCTAGAGAATATGATGTTAAAATTGGGTTTTCACACCCAATGGGTTGAGTTGATTATGGCATGTGTTACCTCTATTTCATATTCTGTCAGATTCAACTCGCAGTTGACTGAAGGTTTTGTTCCTACAAGAGGCATAAGACAGGGAGGTCCACTTTCCCCATATTTGTTCCTTTTATATGCAGAAGGTTTATCTAGTCCGTTCTTGCACGCTGAGGAGATTGGTGGCATTGAAGGGGTCAAAGTGTGCAGGGGTGCACCATCAATTCACACCTACTATTTGCTGATGATTCTTTGATTCTCTTGAAGGCTGATTTAAGTAATGCAATCTCGTTGCAACAAGTTCTTGATACTTACTGTGCAAATTCAGGATAACCGGTGAGTGTGGCTAAATCTAGCATCTTCTTTAGTCCAAATACTAATGTGAATACTAAAGTTGACATGTGCAATACCCTCAATATTAAACCGAGGCGATATCTGATAAATATATGGGCCTCCTAGCAATGGTTGGTGTGGATAGAAGTGATTGTTTCCTTCATTTTGTTGAGACAGTGCTACATAGGATAAAGGGCTGGAAATAGAAATTGTTATCCATTGGTGGTAAGGAGATCTTAATCAAATCCATTATCCAAGCTATTTCGGTTTATGCAATGTCGGTTTTCCTTTTACCAAAAAATATATAAAAAAAGATTATTGATGGCATATCCCAATTCTGGTGGGGAGATGATGATCAAGGGAAGAATATGCATTGGTATGCCTGGTGAAAATTATGTTTCCCAAAAAATGAGGGAGGAATGGGTTTTAGAGATCTTCACTCTTTTAACCTTGCCATGTTGGCAAAGCAACTACGGAGATTAATTGATGGGTCGAATTCTCTATGTGCCCAAGTATTTCGGGCTAAATACTATCCTTCAGGAGATTTTCTGAAGGCGGGTCCAAAGGCAGGCTCATCTTTCACATGGCAAAGTATATGTGCGGGCATCAAAACTTTCAAACGTGGTTGTGTTTGGCGTGTTGGGACTGGTGACTCAATTGAAATACGGAAAGATCCGTAGATACCAAATAGTCCAAATCGAATGATTATTACACCTAGGGGAGATAGTATTTTGACTAAAGTATGTGAGCTTATCGATCTTATAACTGGTGGTTGGGACCGTGATCTTATTCAAAGTATTTTCCATGAGATTGACGCAAGAAGAATATTACAAATTCCCTTAAGTACAGCTGGGTTTGATGACTTCATAGCATGGAACGGAACCAAATCGGGTGTCTTTTCAGTCCGATCGGCATATCACATTGAGTGGAAGCATCAATTTAATGGAGTCATTTGCCGTTCTCTCATAAGAGGTACATCCATTAATAACCCGACTTGGAAAACCTTGTGGCGTTTAAATGTCCCGACAAAAATTAAATCTTCACGTGCAGAACTCTGCATGGTATACTGCCGCTAAAGGAAATACTTTTTAAAAGACACATTGGAGATGATGGTTGCTGTCCGGTTTGTAATGGCGAGAATGAAGACTTGCTGCACATGTTATTTAGATGCCCAAACATAGCAAGTATTTGGCATGGCTGGGTCTAGATGAGTTGATCATGCAAGAAGTTACAGGGGACAGATCGGGAGCAGAGGTTATCGAAGCTCTCCTATGATAACTGTCCCTGGTTATGATTCAATTAAGGTTAACAACCTGATGGCGGTTGCAACATGGTATATCTGGTGGATTCGTCGTCGCCAAACGCACGATGAGCAAATTCCATTGATTAATTCTTGTATATCGTTTATTGGTGCTATAACCGCTAATGCAGAAAAAAGCTCGGGCCGCAGCTCAATCCACTAAACACAAAGTGGTCAAAACCATTAAAAGGCAAAGTTAAGTTGAATGTTGATGCTACGTTTATTGAGGAAGAAGGTTCAGGTGCATCAAGAGCTGTCATATGAGATGGGCAAGGGTTGTTCATTGCTGGCTCAGCTACGTTCATTCCTCATGTGATCTCAGCTGAGATGGCGGAAGAACAAACTTAGTCAAGAATGTGCATGCTAAGGGAGTAGCACCTCAATGGAGCCATGCGTGCATAGCTCTTCGCGAGACATAAAAGGCTACACTATTACCGTAGTGTACATGCGAAATTAAAGCGATCTCATTTCCTTTGTCACGGTAAAAAGGTTGGACGTGCATCCGTTAGCGGATCCCAAGATCAACGTGAAGCGTGGGCAAAAAGTAAATTAAAGGCTTACAATGCTAATTTTGTACTCCCTCCATCCAGGTGCCCTCTGCAACGCGGCCCAAGGTAGTTAGGGATTGGGCTGAAAAATTACCGTTTTAGCGATTTGGCGAGGGTACGTATCTGCCGTCTTAATGGTGAGGAGGTGAATGATCTGGGCATGCACCGGCCGATCCTATTTTCACGCGGATCGGCTTCTTCTTCCCCGCTAACTCCGAGTCCCAAAAGTTCCTCCCGCTGAGCTTCCCCCATCCAAATTCATGAAATTTTCGAGTTCAAACAGATCCTGCCGATGCAATTCGATCTCAATTCGATCTCACCGAGAGTTTGCGGATCAATTCTAAAAGTTTTCGCGAAGAATATGGCGCCAAGATTGTCTTTCTATCCATGGCGCCTCGGCCTTCTCCATCACCAAGTCCTGACCGTTCGTTCCACCCAAACCCATGCCTCCTTAGCGCCACAACGATGAGGCCCGCCATCCGCGGCATCTGGGTTTGGTTGGTCTTTCCAGTGGAGGTTTCCTTCCTCCACACGGCCAGACGGATCGATCTGCTCGTCCACCGCCGCTGGGCATTGGAGGGTTCGAGGCTCGAGTGAGAGTTGCGCTTGTGCCCAAACATCGTGTCGGCCTGTAGAGGCCATGCCATGATCCTCCCACCGCCGATGAGAGCGGCCCATCGAACTGGGCAAACTGGCTGGCCGGAAGCCCGGCAACTGCCCGGGCAGTAGGGAAGCTGGATCCGCCACCACCGCATCTACATTTTCAACTCACAGGTCCTATCCACCGCAGAAAAAACTCACATTTTACGATTACTTACCTTTACTTGGCTATAGAACTTTTTTTATTTTTCATACCCATTAGTACGAAAATACGAAAACATCTACCATAGTTGTATTTAGTTATCTCATATAGTTTACACCACTACCAACATTATTGCACTTTACTTTGGCAATGCATCTAGCTTATCTTTCACATATAGTTTTGTTTATTTTACTTGCTGCATATTTTATAGTTATTTTATTTGCATGTTTGTGTTCAATTTTAAAACAAAAACCTTGTGCTTGACAACCACTTGGTGGAGTTGGGGACAACCACTTGGTGGTTGCTAGAAGAGGAAGGAGGAGTGCATCTCTACTATTTCTCGAGAGTTCGATATAAACCTCGAGTCACCCTTTTGGGGGAAAAACACCATTGCTGCATCACTTGCACTTGGAATTCCAACAAATTGGTATCCTAGTGAATCTGGTGCCATAACTGGTGCCGAAGATGACGGCGACTTCGAGCGTCGTTTCCCTCTCGAGGAATCGTCGTGGAGCCCTGCCCCTCCCACACCGTGAAGGCTAAGGTTTCTTCGGGTGAAAACCCAAACTCTATTGGAGTTGGCGGCGGTGGTGACCATGTCACTCTCTTTTTTAAGGCACCGCCTTGAAGTCCTCTGTGCTTTGTGGGAGCCTTGGTTGTCATGCAGCGTGGCTTCGCCCGTGAGGTCGGAGGATGTCTGGGTGGCGGTTTATCTACTGATACATTGCAAATGTATCTATAATTTTTGATGTTCCATGCTTGGTTTTATCTACTTTCTTATGTTTTGTCCACACTTTGGAGTACTTTTTATATGATTTCTTGGACTAACCTATTAACAAGAGCCACAGTGCCAGTTGCCTATTTTCTGCTGTTTTTGGTTCCAGGAAAGTCAGAAAATCAATATTCTCGGAATTGGACCGGACAAAAGCCAAAGTTGATATTTTCCCGGAAGACTCCCAGACCTAGAAGGAGAGTCGGAGAGGGGCCACAGGGTGGCCACACCACCCCATGGCGCGGGTCCCCCCAGGCCGCGCCAGGGCATGGTGTGGGCCTCCTGGACACCCACCGACCTTGCCCTCTGGCCTATAAGAAGCCTCCCAAGGCATAAACCCTAGATAGTCAAGCCTCCAGCCACGAAAAGTTCCACAACACCGCCGCCACCGAAAGGGAGATTCGGGAACAAAAAGTCTCTGTTCCAGCACCCTGCCAGGACGGGGAAGTGCCCCCGGAGCCATCTCCATCGATCTCCACCACCATCTCCATTACCGTTGCTGATTCCCATGATGAGGAGGGAGTAGTTCTCTCTCGAGGCTAAGGGTTCTACCGGTAGCTATGTGTTCACCTCTCTCTCTATGCATGATCATATTGTCATCATGAGCTTTGTAATCAAGTAGATCTATTCTGCTACTCAAGTGCTTTAATGAATCTCTGCTCTCCCCATGTGTGTGAAAGTGACAGCCTGCTCACCATGGTGGCAGTTAGGCTAGAGATTACAAATACTTGTTATGAGTTATATTTGGAGTTGGATGTCTTTAAGAAATTTTGGTGTTTGTTGGACTCATCTAGTACTCAAGGTGACAGTGTGGGGTTTACTAGATGGGAAAGATGGACTTTGAGGTGTGATGTTATAGCCCTACCATCGGTTAGAGTGTTCAATCGGAGAGTAGTTAAGAGTAGTATCATAAAGAGAAGATATTCATATGAGAGTGTTCACTAGTGAAAGTATGATCCCTAGGCCTTGTTTCTAAGCATTGATACACCGTTTGCAACTAGATCTGTTACATGTTTGCTTGCTTTCGTCTTTATTTCAGTTTTACTTTAGTCTTTTCCACGCCATCAAGTTAGTTTATATCACTGTTACCACTTATAATTATCCATACCACTTGTATTTCACTATCTCTTTGCCGAACTAGTGCACCTATACACCTGACAAGTGTATTGGGTGTGTTGGGGACACAAGAGACTTCTTGTATCTTGATTGTAGGGTTGCTTAAGGGGGAATACCTTTGACCACTTCCTCCCTGAGTTCCATAAACCTTGGGTGATCCACTTAAGAGAAAACTTGCTTATGTTCTACAAACCTCTGCACATGGAGGCCCAACAACTGTCTACAAGAATAGAAGTGCGTAGACATCAACCTATTTTTTGGCGCCGTTGCCGGGGAGGAAAGGTAAAAGGTATTCACACCGGATGATTAAAGAAGAAGAACCTCCCACGGCAAACGCCTATTTTCTGGCGCCGTTGCCGGGGAGGTAAGATAAAAGGTACTCACATCCTCCGGTGTGAGTGCTCGAAGTTATTTCCTTTAGATCCTACAATTTTGTCTTTTTGTTTCTTGTTTTCACTAGTTAGGCTTAATGGAAAACAACAACAAAATTAGAGAGCTTTATAGTATTTATCTTGAGTTAGGACATGAAGTGTTTGAAGAGAAAATTAAAAAACCTATGGAACTTTATTTGCATGCTAATAGCAATGTTGTTAGTATGAATTCTTTGGACACCATTATTGCTAATGCTATGGAAAAGTCTAAGCTTGGGGAAGCTAGTTTTTATGAAAACGATCTTTTTAGTCCCCCAGCTTTGGAAGATAGCTATTCTATTGCTTATGATGATACAAAACCTCCAATATATGATGAATACAATGATGAATATGATATTTTCAGTCCACCTACTATGGAGGAGAAAATTAATGATTACAATATGCCTCCTATATTTGATGATTATGGTGATGAGAATAATAATGATAGCTATTTTGTTGATTTTGCTCCCACTACAAGATTACTATGCATAGAAAGTGGGTTAGGCTTAAATGTGCTTTGAATTTTTTTCTTGATGCTCTCTTTTACTTCAATTCATATGTCTTATGTGAGCATCTTCTCAAACTATCATGCCTAACTTAAAGGCGTTAAAGAAAAGTACTTATTGGGAGATAACCCAAAAGTTTTAGATGAGTCTAGGAAGTTATTACCTCTTTAATAACCACTCCTTATCCTTTTTATTTGCTTTTTGTGCAAAGAGTAACCTCTAATGAGAGAGAAGTAATGATTGGAAAGTTGCTGTCCCGAAACAGATTTCTGTGCTTCACCGTAAACATTCGTGTAAAATCTCTGTACGTTTTTTTGAGGTGTGCATTTTTGTGCTTCTGCCCCATGTTGTTATCTAACTTTCGTTAGTGCAACACTTTTTGATTTGAGCAACAGAAGGTCTTTGAAAAAATTCGTCTTTACCTGCTGGTCTATTTTGACAGACTTCTGCCATTTTCTGCATTTGCTTCTTGTTGGTTCCTTCTTGAGTTCTTTTGGGGAATTGAGCTTTTTTTAGGGAAGTGCTACAGTAGCTAGTGTTCTAATGGAAGTTTATTTGGTGTTAGAACTGAACCTTAAGACTTATTTATCTTGAGTGCACTAATGTTGCTAATAAAGATTGTGTGAAGTTTTGAATGAAGGAAAAATTTCAGGTGTATGGAAGGAATGAGTAATGAGATGAAGGATGGACTAAAGCTCAAGCTTGGGGATGCCACCCGTATCACCCCAAGAAATATCCAAGAAGTACAAGCGTCAAAGCTTGGGGATGCCCAAGGCATCCCCTTCTTCATCAATAAAAATCCAAGGTTTCTTCCAAACGCTTCATTTTTATTGTTTCATGCATAGTTGTGTTGTTCTTGGAGCGTCTTCTTTTTCTTTTTTGTTTTGGTTTTTAGTTTGCTTGGTTTTCTTAGTTTTCTGAATAAATTGGTTGGACCCCCTCTTTCATACATTGGTTTGCAAATAGTTTGGTTTGGATTGGAAAAGAGTAGGAAAGTTCATACTTATGTGGTAAAAAGAGGTTGTTTTTGACTGTGGCCTATGCTTTGTCATGCCATGCTTGATATTGTTTTGGCTTTATGCTTAGTATTCTTTGCTGTATCATGACTTTTTATAAACAATTTAGATTGCTTAATGAGCCTTGGATGAATCATGCGTTGTTTTAGCATATTAAAGCATAGTATTGTGGTATTCTCCTTTGATGCTTTATTTGGGTTGACTTGGCACATGCTCACACCATGTTACGACTATCTCAAGTCACCATAGCCTTTATGATCCTTTAGTTTTCAACTTTTAGTATCACTTTATGTTTTGATCAATGATGTTTTGTCGCTCTGCATGATTATGGCCATTATTGCTCTCTTAGTTTGCTCCCAGTCTTTTGCTAGCGTCCGCAACCAAGTATGAGTTCCACTCATGCATCCAACTCCCTAAACCAAGTTATTCCAAAGAGTCCACCATACCTACCTATTAGGATATGCTATTCCAAGTATATTCATGATTTTGTTTACCTTCCGAATTAAACTTGTTATGAGAAAACTAGTGATTAAAGCTCTCACGAACTTGATGGCACACTTTACTTTTTTTCCCTTAATAAACTTGAACTATTGGGTCCTTCTTTGTTGTGTATATGCTTGAGCTTTATAAGTTGAAGTTAGCCATGTATCATGGGGAACGCTTTCAACATTGCACTTGTACTTTGTACCCCGTTGATATCATGTTCTTTTGCCTATGGATCCCGGCGGTGTGAAATAAAAGTGGAACTTGTAAGATCATGGAGTTTGTATGTGTGTTAGAGAAACGCCTGGGCCGCTAGCCTAAGCCATGCTTAATCATGGTGGAAACTTGCAGCATCACCATAATGAGCACTCTATGAAGCATCCTCAATAAAAACCTATGCAAATAGCAAATAAAAAGATCACTGAGATGCTCATTGTCTACTTGCCTTGTCATTTTGATTATGGGATAGCTCCTGTATCATGTGCAAGGGGTACCCGTTGGCGGTTCTTTATGATACACATGTACTTACAATGACAAGAGCTTACTTGTGACTAAAGTTGAGTAGCATGAGGTTCGGTCTTCGTAAGTAAGGGGCATGAGATTTCGGTTTATAACTTGTCACGCATATACTCTTAGTTGTGTCACTTTAACCTTAACCACTTCAAGATGCTTATGATAGGGGCAATGAGAGCTGAAAGCTATAAGTACCATAATTTTTGGAAGCTCTTTATGAGACTTGAATCCCTACTTCCGTCTATGAAGGCCTTTCTTCCACTATATATATTGAGTCTCCACCTTCTATCTTTATGCACCTACTTTGAGAGCATAGTGGCCATTCTTAGTTCTATGTGCATTGTCCCAAGATTAGTTGATTGATGCATAACTTGATATTGCTTGTTTTAAACTATTTGTATCTAGTCACTCTTATGAACTTTGCAGGTGTCCTATGCATTTATATTTGCTACTCTATGAGGGACAAGCTGAATGCTACTATGCTATGTTTTCTTTATGTGAAACAAACAAACGTCTTGCAAAGCATTGTTATTCATGAATCTTTTGTTTGTGACTTTTCATGTTGCATCATAGTTTCTTTGTCTTATTGCTAGAACTTTGTCTTTCATGTTATGATTGAAGTACTATGATCCCAGCTTTGAATGTTTTACAAATATTTTGATCAAGTCTTTGATGGTGCATGTCACCCCAAAAATTATTCTTTCTTTTTATCACTTACCTACTCGAGAACGATCAGGAGTTAAGCTTGGGGATGTTGATACATTGCAAATGTATCAATAATTTTTGATGTTCCATTCTTGGTTTTATATACTTTCTTATGTTTTGTCCACACTTTGGAGTACTTTTCATATGATTTCTTGGACTAACCTATTAACAAGAGCCACAGTGCCAGTTGCCTGTTTTCTGCTGTTTTTGGTTCCAAGAAAGTCAGAAAATCAATATTCTCGGAATTGGACCGGACAAAAGACAAAGTTGATATTTTCCCGGAAGACTCCCGGAGACAGAGAGGGGCCACAAGGTGGACACACCACCCCATGGCGCGGGTCCCCCCAGGCCACGCCAGGGCATGGTGTGGGCCCCCTGGTCGCCCACCGACCTTGCCCTCTGGCCTATAAGAAGCCTCCCGAGGCATAAACCCTAGATAGTCAAGCCTCTAGCCACGAAAAGTTCCACAACACCGCCGCCACCGAAAGGGAGATTCGGGAACAAAAAGTCTCTGTTCCAGCACCCTGCGAGATGGGGAAGTGCCCCCGGAGCCATCTCCATAGATCTCCACCACCATCGCCATCACCGTTGTTGATTCCCATGATGAGGAGGGAGTAGTTCTCTCTCGAGGCTAAGGGTTCTACCGGTAGCTATGTGTTCACCTCTCTCTATGCATGACCATATTGTGATCATGAGCTTTATAATCAAGTAGATCTATTCTGCTACTCAAGTGCTTTAATGAATCTCTGCTCTCCCCATGTGTGTGAAAGTGACAGCGTGCTCACCATGGTGGTACTTAGGCTAGAGATTACAAATACTTGTTATGAGTTATATTTGGAGTTGGATGTCTTTATGAAATTGTGGTGTCTGTTGGACTCCTCTAGTACTCAAGGTGACAGTGTGGGGTTTTCTAGATGGGAAAGATGGACTTTGAGGTGTGCTGTTATAGCCCTACCATCGATTAGAGTATTCAACCGGAGAGTAGTTAAGAGTAGTATCATAAAGATAAGATATTCATATGAGAGTGTTCACTAGTGAAAGTATGATCCCTAGGCTTTCTTTCTAAGCATTGATACACGGTTTGCAACTAGATCTGTTACATGTTTGCTTGGTTTCATCTTTATTTCAGTTTTACTTTAGTCTTTTCCACGCCATCAAGTTATTTTATATCACCGTTACCACTTATAATTATCCATACCACTTGTATTTCACTATCTCTTCGCCGAACTAGTGCACCTATACACCGGACAAGTGTATTGGGTGTGTTGGGGACACAAGAGACTTCTTGTATCTTGATTGCAGGGTTGCTTGAGAGGGAATACCTTTGACCACTTCCTCCCTAAGTTCGATAAACCCTGGGTGATCCACTTAAGGGAAAACTTGCTGCTGTTCTACAAACCTCTGCACTTGGAGGCCCAACAACTGTCTACAAGAATAGAAGTGCGTAGACATCAGATACGCGCGGACGGTTCAATGACGGGGGGCATGATCATCCTTCCAAAATTTTCGGAGTTGCTTTGGAAAAAAAGAATCGTAGAAGCCCGTGTAGAAGCCTGTACGGCCCGTTCACCGACGCGTATTATACACGTATGCAGGTGGGTGCCGAACCGTCCGCTTCCTTAAGTAGCATAGTCTGTTGGTCTGCGTTCCAACCACTTCCAGAAATTCCCCAAATCGGATAGCAAACCCTGGCTAGCCGTCTCTCCACAAACCCTCGATCGCAGCGGCCATCCATGGAGAAGGGGAAGCAGGTGGCGGAGCCTGCTGACAACACGGAGAAGGGGAAGCAAGTGGCTGCGGGCGCTGAGCACGCGGAGAAGGGGAAGCAGGTCACGGATGCAGGGCAGCAATGGGAGCTCCGGCTTGGGTGGGCCGACCGTCTACTCCGGTGTGCATCCAATGAAGCGGAAGTTCGAGACGGAGGCCCAAATCAGGCGCAAGAAGAAGAAGAAACCGAAGAACAGGCTGCGTCAGGAGAGGAAGGAGAGGGGGGAGAAGATCTGCTCGCCTGCCGACGTCGAGACCTTCCGCGAGTCCGACAACAATGACACCGATGAGGTAAGTCCAGATCTCTCTCTCCTAGTGTTCTTGCCGCCGAGGTCCGCCTTGTCCTGTTCTTGCTAGGGTTTGTGGTGCTAGTAGGGTTAGCGATGTTAGTTTGTGCCAGGTTAGATGCGTCGTAGATTAGCTAGCGATTTCCCTAGGACCCCTTTGGCGACGTTCTGATGGATGTAGGATCAAGTAGGCTTTTGATTTGGCAGGCTAGGTCATCGAGTGGTTCCTCTTACTTTGAATGTTATGATATCTGTAATCTGTGCCAGGTTTACATGCGCCTAGATGATGTAGCTTATGCTTGGCCTTTGTGCCTGAGTTTTTGGTCTTGAACGATCTAACAAGTAAGAACCTGGCATTTTGTTGGCAATGAAAATGGAATGGGGCTGCTGCCTATTGATCTACACATATAATTGATTTATGGGTTCTACTTGCGAACACTTCGAGATTGTAAATTTAGGTAATGTGACCATGGATAGCTAGTTTGTGAATTTGCTTCTAGTAGTTAAGTAAAAGAGACATGGGAATCTGTACCAGGTGCATGTCATTATACCATTGTACTGTTATGTAGAATGTATTTGGTGTCATTTACTTTTCTTATTAATTTAGTTCATTAGATCATCTGATCACTTTATACTGAGCTAAATATACCTAGTCTATGTACTCATAGTCAGAGTGTCTGCCTTGGTAATTTGCTAGTCTTTTGAAATGCTTGTCTCACATAGAACATATGGTTCTAGTACATTCATGATAGTTGTTTTGTATTTGTATTTGTAAAATATTTGTAACATATCAAGAATTTGTGTAGTTGCAGTTCTGGAGCTGAAAGTTTATGTGTTTTGTTACAGATGCATAAATTCCTGGTTATAGTAGTGCTAGTAACAGTTGTTGTTGTCTTGCTTCATTGGTTTATTATTTTTGTTGCACTACTACTTTCAGTAGCTGTTTTCTTATGCTCCACACATAAGTTGGTAGTTAATGCTGATGTGATCTAGCTTAAGATTATTACGTGTCATACAACATTCTGCTTCATAGGATTATAATATTTGCTTCACTACTTCTTTCACCACATGGGTTGCTCTGCTGCAAACTTAAGTTGGCATTTAATGCTGCAGTGATACAATTTAAGATTAATAAGTGTGATAGATCAATCTGCTTGTAAGGCATAATTTTTTGTTGCACTAATGCTTCCAGCATGTTTTGTTTTGCTGCACACATTTGATTTGTACATAATGCTGCTCTAATCTAACTTCATATGTGTGACATATCAACTATTCTATTATGATTTTTAAATGTTCAATTAAAAAGCAATTATCCAAGTTTCCCGTTGTATAATATGTGGCACATATAGTCTTATTTCACAGAGTAATTATTGTAAACCTTATTTCATTTCACAAATTTCCACAGGAGTCATACGATGTCAGGAGTGACGTGGAGGACAGGGACCGCAAGAGCCGTGTTGTGCTGAAGAAGCTCAAGGCTAGGGACACCCCCTATCTTCTAGGCCCAGGAGAGTACAAGTGCCCGTGGTGCTTTCGGAAGGAGATGCCAAAGGACTACCTGGGAATGCTGCAGCATGCTACCTACTATGGATCTGGCAGCCAGAAGCATAAGACGCACCTGAAGGCCAAACACGCCTCTTATGGCGTGTTCCTACTGAAGCACCTCCCCCAGGCGTAGATTGTGTCTTGTCTATCTCTTTGCTAATATGGTTGTTATGTTTAGACTATGTTTATCTGGATGTGTTGAACTTGATCATGTTGGTCAATTACTGTGGTTGAACAATCTAATGTTTGTGCTTAACAAGGTTGTTTCATGTTTAACATGGTTTGTTCTTGATATTTTTAATCCTATGCATATGTACTCTGGTTGTGTATTTGCGGGAAATGGTGGAATAAAGGGAGAACAAGGAAATCTAGGGAATGTATATGTATTTGGGTTTCTTTAGCTAGTTGATAATGGGTTAAATTAAATGATTAGCTGCATTACATTGATGAAAGTTTCACTTTTAGTGTGGCATCAACGGTGCATTTGTGGTAACAGTCTTATGTGAGACTCTAGATGATAGTAAGATTAGCCGGCGGTGGTAGCCCTGGTTTACAGAAATGTATGTCAGTGCAGGGATAGCGTTTGGGTTTTATAAGAGGAATACATCTATGAAGGCTGGCCCAATAAGACACCCAGGTAATGCGGCCTGGCTATTTATAAAAGAAACAGAAACCCTAACTTCCTCTCACCGCCGCCGGAGCCATCTACCATCGGAGTTGTCGCCCTGGTCGGGATCCTTAGTGGACGCCATGTCTGTTTCAAGGTTGCCTCGGATGTCGCATAATCGGCACCGTCCTCCCTACACTCCCCTGGTTCCCTGCTCCGACTGCGGCGTCATCGTCAATAGGCACGTCTCCGGCACCGATGACCACGATGGCTGGGTCTTTTACAAGTGCAGAACTCATGGGGTAAGCATTTTGATTTGATTTTCATGCAGTCGATGCCGCACGTACCTACAATATGAGCAGTGTTCATACAAAATTAAATGTTTGATATTCAGTGTTCCTAATTTTACAGACTGAATGCAATTTTTGGCGATGGGAGCTGAAGTACATGGAGTACTTGTGTGAGAACTGTATTCTAACTGGTGATGCAGCAATAGATGCTTATGCATGGGCAGAGGAGAGGAGGGAAACTCTGGAGCTAAGGAAAAAAGAAAGAGCAGCATTAAAGCCTAGGAATGAAGAACTAGTACTGATGAAGTTGGTCTCTACGGTTGATCTTGTTACAGAAGCAGTGCTTCTTCTAAAATGCGTAATAGGGTTGTTAGTTGTCCTTTGTCTGATGCTTATTCAGTAGAAATGAAAATCCATGTGCGTTGCTGATGTAATGGTATATCCTCTGTGTGTCTCTATTGTATCCGTGTGTTGAATAATTTTTAAAGCAAGTGAACGTACCTCTGTGTTGTCTCTGTTGTATCTGTATGCTGATGAAATGGTATGTCCTCTGCCTTCGGCACGGTAGACGGCTAAAATCTAGTGTTTTAGGGGTGTTTTGCACAAGTATGGACAAATCGTCATGCCAAGTGTTCAAGGAATGTGCTCTCCTTTTGCACATTTCTCCACCATGCCCTCACAAACACTCACATCCCTTTTTTTACAAACAAGATGTTGCTTGGCCATGCACTTCCCACACTGGCCATCTTCGGTCTAGGGTAGTAGGGTGTAACGCGTCTACCCGCTGGGATAGCGGCAGGACTATTTAGGAATGGCCTCAAACTTGGCACAATGGCTCACAATGACACACCACACACTTATATCACTTCAATGAGCAGTGATGGCATGCTTGGGCATGCCTTCGGCACGGTAGATGGCTAAAATCTAGGGTTTTAGGGGTGTTTTGCACAAGTACAGATGAATCATCAAGGCAAGTGAATTGTGCTCTCCTTTTGCACATTGCTCCACCATACCCTCACAAACACTCACATCCCTTGTTTTACAAACAACATGTTGCTTGGCCATGCACTTCCCACACTGGCCAGCTTCGGTCTAGGGTAGTAGGGTGTAATGCGTCTACCCGTCGGGATAGCGGCATGACTATTGAGGAATGGCCTCAAACTTGGCACAATGGCTCACAATGACACACCACACACATATATCACTTCAATGAGCAGTGATGGCATGCTTGGGCATGCCTTCGGCATGGTAGACGGCTAAAGTCTAGGGTTTTAGGGGAGTTTTGCACAAGTATGGACGAATCGTCAGGCCAAGTGTTCAAGGAATGTGTTATCCTTTTGCACATTGCTCCACCATGCCCTCACAAACACTCACATCCCTTGTTTTACAAACAACATGTTGCTTGGCCATGCACTTCCCACACTGGCCAGCTTTGGTCTAGGGTAGTAGGGTGTAACACGTCTACCCGGCGGGATAGTGGCAGGAGTATTGAGGAATGGCCTCAAACTTTGAAAAATGGCTCACAATGACACACCACACACTTATATCACTTCAATGAGCAGTGATGGCATGCTTGGGCATGCCTTCGGCACGGTAGACGGCTAAAATCTAGCGTTTTAGGGGTGTTTTGCACAAGTACGGACGAATCTTCAGGCCAAGTGTTCAAGGAATGTGCTCTCCATTTGCACATTGCTCCACCGTGCCCTCACAAACACTCACATCCCTTGTTTTACAAACAATATGTTGCTTAGCCATGCACTTCCCACACTGGCCAGCTTCGGTCTAGGGTAGTAGGGTGTAATGCGTCTTCCCGTCGGGATAGCGGCGGGACTATTGAGGAATGGCCTCAAACTTGGAACAATGGCTCACAATCACACACCACACACTTATATCACTTCAATAAGCAGTGATGGCATGCTTGGGCATGCCTTCGGCACGGTAGACGGCTAAAATCTAGGGTTTTAGGGGTGTTTTGCACAAGTACGGACGAATCGTCAGGCCAAGTGTTCAAGGAATGTGCTCTCCTTTTGCACACTTCTCCACCATGCCCTCACAAATACGCACATCCCTTGTTTTACAAACAATATGTTGCTTGGCCATGCACTTCCCACACTGGCCAGCTTCGGTCTAGGGTAGTAGGGTGTAACGCGTCTACCCGTCGGGATAGCGGCATGACTATTGAGGAATGGCCTCAAACTTGGCACAATGGCTCACAATGACACACCACACACTTATATCACTTCAATGAGTAGTGATGGCATGCTTGGGCATGCCTTCGGCATGGTAGACGGCTAAAATCTAGGGTTTTAGGGGTGTTTTGCACAAGAACGGATGAATCATCAGGCCATGTGTTCAAGGAATGTGCTCTCCTTGTGCACATTTCTCCACCATGCCCTCACAAACACTCACATCCCTTGTTTTACAAACAAGATGTTGCTTGGCCATGCACTTCCCACCCTGGCCAGCTTCGGTCTAGGGTAGTAGGGTGTAACGCGTCTACCTGTCGGGATAGCGGCTGGACTATTGAGGAATGGCCTAAAACTTGGCACAATGGCTCAAAATGACACACCACACACTTATATCACTTCAATGAGCAGTGATGGCATGCTTGGGCATGCCTTCGCCACGGTAGACGGCTAAAATCTAGGGTTTTAGGGGTGTTTTGCACAAGTACGGACGAATCATCAGGCCAAGTGTTCAAGGAATGTGCTCTACTTTTGCACATTGCTCCACCATGCCCTCAAAAACACTCACATACCTTGTTTTACAAACAAGATGTTTCTTGGCCATGCACTTCCCACCCTGGCCAGCTTCGGTCTAGGGTAGTAGGGTGTAACGCGTCTACCCGTCGGGATAGCGGCTGGATTATTAAGGAATGGCCTAAAACTTGGCACAATGGCTCAAAATGACACACCACACACATATATCACTTCAATGAGCAGTGATGGCATGCTTGGGCATGCCTTTGGCATGGTAGACGGCTAAAATCTAAGGTTTTAGGGGTGTTTTGCACAAGTACGGACGAATCGTCAGGCCAAGTGTTCAAGGAATGTGCTCTCCTTTTGCACATTGCTCCACCACGCCCTCACATCCCTTGTTTTACAAACAAGATATTGCTTGGACATTGATGTCTATGCACTTCTATTCTTGTAGACAGTTGCTGGACCTCCAAGTGCAGAGGTTTGTAGAACAATAGCAAGTTCCCTTCAGCGGATTACCCAAGGTTTATCGAACTCAGGGAGGAAGTGGTCAAAGGTATCCCTCTCAAAAAACCCTGCAATCAAGATACAAGAAGTCTCTTGTGTCCCCAACACACCCAATACACTTGTCAGGTGTATAGGTGCACTAGTTCAGCGAAGAGATAGTGAAATACAAGTGGTATAGATAATTATAAGTGGTAACGGTGCCAGAAAATAGCTTTGATGGCGCGGAAAAGACTAAAGGCAAACTGAAATAAAGATGGAAGCAAGCAAACAAGTAACAGATCTAGTTGCAAACGGTGTTTCCATGTTTAGAAACAAGGCCTAGGGATCATACTTTCTCTAGTGAACACTCTCATATAAATATCTTCTCTTCATGATACTACTCTTAACTACTCTCCGTTTGGACACTCTAATCCATGGTAGGGCTATAACAGCACTCCTCAAAGTTCATCTTTCCCATCTAGGTAACCCCACACTATCACCTTGAGCGCTAGATGGTTCCAACAAACACCACAATTTCATAAAGACATCCAACTCCAAATATAACTCATAACAAGTATTTGTAATCTCTAGCCTAAGTGCCACCATGGTGTGCACACTGCCAATTTCACACACATGGGGAGAGCAGAGATCTATTAAAGCACTTGAGTAGCAAGGTAGATCTACTTGATTAAAAAGCTCATGATCACAATATGATCATGCATAGAGAGAGAGATGAACACATAGCTACTGGTAGAACCCTTAGCCTCGAGGAAGAACTACTCCCTCATCTTCATGGGAATCAGCAACGACAATGGAGATGGTGGTGGAGATTGATGGAGATGGCTCCGGGGGCAATTCCTCGTCCCGGCAGGGTGCCGCAACAGAGACTTTCCGTCCCCCGAATCTCCCCTTCGGTGGTGGCAGCGCTGCGGAACTTTTCGTGGATTTCCGATTGACGATTTAGGGTTTCTGCATCGGGAGGCATCTTATAGGCGAAGAGGCAAGGTCGATGGGCGGCCAGGGGGGACACACCATGCCCTAGCACGGCCAGGGGGACCCGCGCCAAGGGGTGGTTTGGCCACCCTGTGGCCCCTCTCCGTCTCGTCTTCTGGCTCCGTGAGTCTTCCGGTAAAATATCGACTTTGGGTTTTGTCCAGTCCAATTCTGAGAATATTGATTTTCTGACTTTCCTAGAACCAAAAATAGTAGAAAACAGGCAACTGGAACTGTGGCATCTTGTTAATAGGTTAGTCCCAGAAAGTGTATAAAAATACTCCAAAGTGTGGACAAAACATAAGAAAGTAAATATAAAACAAGCATGGAACATCAAATATTATAGATACGTTTGCAACGTATCAACATCCCCAAGATTAACTCTTGCTCGTCCTCGAGTAGGTAAGTGATAAAAAGAAAGAATAATTTTTGAGGTGACATGCACCATCATAAACTTTATCAAAGTATTTGTAAAACATTGATAGTTGGGATCATAGTACTTCAACATAGCATGAAATACAAAGTTCTAACAATAAGACATAGCAACTATGTTGCAACATGAAAAGGCACAAACAAAAGATTCATGAATAACAATGCTTTGCAAGACGTTTGTTTGTTTCACATAAAGAAAACATAGCATAGTTGCATTCAGCTTGTCCCTCATAGAGTAGCAAGCATAAATGCATAGGACACCTTCAAAGTTCATAAGAGTGACTACATACAAATAGTTTAAGAACAAGCAATATCAAGTTATGCATCAATCAACAAGTCTTGGGACAATGCACATAGAACTAAGAATGGCCACTATGCTCTCAAAGTAGGTGCATAAAGGTAGAAGGTGGAGACTCAACATAAAAGTAAAAGAAAGGCCTTCATGGAAGGAAGAAGATATTCAAGTTTCATAAAGAGCTTCCAAAAATTATGGTACTTATTAGCTTTCAGCTCTCATTGACCCTATCATAAGCATCTTGAAGTGATTAAGGTTAAAGTGAACAGACTATGGAGTATATGCTTGATGAAGTATAAGTTGGGAATCTCATGTCCCTTGAATACGAGGGCCGCTCCTCATGCTACTAAAGTTTTGTCACCGGTAAGTTCTTGTCATCGTAAGTACATGTGTATCATAGAGAACCGCCAACGGGGTACCCCTTTTCCGATTATACGAAAGAATCCCCATATAAAAATGACAAGGAAAGCAGACAACGGGCATCTTAGCAATCTTCTTATTTACCATGGGAATATGGTGCTTTTTTCTCTCATTCCTCTTTTCATATATCTCTTTTTTCTCTTTTTTTCTCTTTTTTTATAAGAAGAATGCTTCATAGACAGCTCATTATGGTTACGCTACAGGTTTCCACCATGACGGCATGGATTAGACCGGCGGCCCAGGCGTTTCTCTAACACACATACATAACTCCATGGACTTACAAGCTCCCCTTTCATTTCACACCGATGACATCCATAGACAAAAGAGCATGATATCAACTAGGTACAAAGTACAAGTGCAATGTTGAAAGCGTTCCCGATGACAGCATGGTTCTGCTAATCCCCAACAAATAAGTGCAAGCATATACAACATAGACGACACAATGGTTCAAGTTTATTAAGGGCAAGAAAAGTAAAGTGTGCCATCAAGTTCGTGAGAGCTTTAATCACTAGTTTTCTCATAACAAGTTTAATTCGGAAGGTAGATAAAAACATGAATATACTTGGAATAGCATATGCTAATAGGTAGGTATGGTGGACTCTTTGGAATAACTTGGTTTAAGGAATTGGATGCATGAGTGGAACTCATAGTTGTTTACGGAGGCTAGCAAAAGACTAGGAGCGACAAACTAAGAGAGCAATAATGGCCATAATCATGTAGAGTGGCAAAACATCATTGATCAAAGCATAAAGTGATATTAAAAGTCGAAAACTAAAGGATCATAAAGGCTATGGTGACTTGGGATAGACATAACATGGTGTGAGCATGCGCCAAGTCAACCCAAATAAAGCATCAAAGGAGAATACCACAATACTATGCTTTAATATGCTAAACAACACATGATTCTTCCTAGGCACATTAAGCAATCTCAATTGTTTATAACATGTCATGCTACAGCAAAGATCACTAAGCATAAATCCAAAACAATATCAAGCATGGCATGAAAAAGCATAGGCCACAGTAAAAAAACAAGCTCCTTTTACCACTTAAGCATGAACTTTCCTACTCTTTTCCAATCCAAACCAACTATTTCAAAACTAATGTATGAATGAGGGGGTCCAACCAATTTATTCAAGCAAACTAAGAAAACCAAAACAAAAAACGAATAAGAAGACGCTCCAACAACAACACAACTGTGCATGAAACAATAAAAATGAAGTGTTTGGAAGAAACCTGGAATTTTTTTTGATGAAGAAGGGGATGCCTTGGGCATCCCCAAGCTTTGGCGCTTGTACCTCTTGAATATTTCTTGGGGTGACACGGGTTGACATCCCCAAGTTGAGATTTAGTCCATTCTTCATCTCATTACATCATTCCTTTCATACACCTGAAATTTTTCCTTCATACAAAACTTCACACAATCTTTATTAGCAACATTAGTGCACACAAGATAATAAGTCTTTAGGTTCAGTTCCAACACCAATAAAACTTCCATTAAAACACAATCTACTGTAGCACTTCCCTCAAAAAGCTCAATTTCCCAAAAGAACTAAAAAAGGAACCAACAAGAAGCAAATGCAACTAACCTATTAACAAGAGTGATACGTCCAAAACGTATCTACTTTCCCGAACACTTTTGCTATTGTTTCTCCTATAAACTTGTGTGATTTGGATACAACTAACGCGGACTGACGCTGTTTTCAGCAGAATTGCCTTGGTGTCTACTTTTTGTGCAGAAAATCAACTATTAGGAAAAATCCCGGAAAATATGCCGAAAATCCTATTTCACCCGAAGACTCCAGGAGCCAGAATACGAGACGGAGAAGATCCAGGGGTGGCCACACCACCTGGTGGCGCGGGCCAAGCCAGGCCGCGCCAGGGGGGTGGTGTGGGCCCCCTAGGCACCCCCTCGACCTCTCTCTTCGCCTATAAGGAGCCTCCTGACCTAAAAACTTCGGGGGGGGTCGACATTTTTTCAGAAGGAGTTCCGCTCTGCCGCCACCACCAGATTCCACGAAACAGCACCAGAAACTCCGTTCTTACACCCTGCTGGGATGGGGAATTGGAGGAGATCATCGCCATCATCATCACCATCGCTTCTCCATCGACCATCCATGTTTCCCCCATCTATGAGTGAGTAATCCCCCGCTGTAGGCCATGGGGATGGTAGGGATTGGATGAGATTGTTCATGTAATGGCATCAGATTGTTAGGGCAGGGTGCCTAGTATCTTTTATTAGTGCTTTATGACTTTATTACAACTTGTTGAGCTTAATACTTGTCACTAGGGCCCGAGTGCCATGATTTCAGATCTGAACATGTTATTGATTCATTATGATAGTATTGTTTTTGGTCTTATCTACAAGTTGTATACACACGTTGTTGTCCAGAACCAATGGCCCCGAAGTGACCGAAATCGGGATAACCGGAGGGAATGGCTTTGATGTGAGGATCACATGTGTTCACGGAGTGTTAATGCTTTGCTCCGGTGCTCTATTAAAAGGAGCACCTTAATTTCTAGTAGTTCCCTTGAGGCCCCGTTGCAAATGGGGTGGCAGGACAAAAGATGTTGTGCAAGTTCTCATTGCGAGCACGTATGACTATATATGGAACAATGCCTAGGATTGTCTAGTACTTGGATGCTTTATCTTATTTATCTGCAATTGCCCTATGTTCTGCTTCCTATGTGAATTGTCTTGTCCATGCAACGCCCGTCCATCCATCCCTATGCCTACCACACTCAAATCCCACTGTTCACTGTTATTGTTACTACTGTCTTTACTTTACTAGTGTTGCTAATTTGTTATTCCTACTACAAAACTATTGCGAGCAAGATTGTTTCCAGGTGCAGCTGAATTGACAACTCAGTTGTTAAGGATTATAAATACTCTTTGGCTCCCCTTGTGTCGAATCAATAAATTGGGTTTCACTTCCCTCGAAAATACTGCGATACACCCCCTATACTTGTGGGACATCAAGACTATTTTCTAGCGCCGTTGCCGGGGAGCATAGCTTTATTTATTAAGTTCACTTGGATTCTCTATTGTTCGCTACTATCCATCCATCATGGGTAAGTCTCGTGATGGCAAGTTTCCTATTTTACCATCCACTGCAAGAAGAGGTACGGTTCTGAACACCTCTATTGCTCTTGATTCACCATCTATTATAAGTAAGCTCGTTACACCACCACATACACATGTTACACGCACTGCTACTACTGCTGAATCTGAAACTTCTGATGCTTATGATGCTGCTTCTACTGTGCTTGATAAGAGTGGTTCATTAGGTCCTTTCCTAGATGCTACGATTGCTAGAACTATAGTTGGAAATACTGAAACTCCTGATGAAGAGACTACCACACCTGTTAGTTCACCTGAGTCTAGTGAAAGTTAGGATATTGAAGATGGTTATGTTGAGATGACCGATGAAGTTATTAAAGAATGTAAAAACACCCATGATAGGAGTGCTGCTAAGAGTCTCCTTAAGAGGCGTACTATTAGACCCAAATTATCTCCTATTGCTAAGTTTGTTGCTTCTCCCATAAACATTATAGATAAAGATTATGATTTCTCTCTCGATCTATCTTACATAGCTATTGTTGAGAAAGAACCTTTTTATGGGACTAAGATTGAAAGTGCGGTAGCACATATGAATGAACTTTCTACCATGAGTGGCTTGTTTGCTGATGATATTAAGATGCGTACTTACTTTGGTGCTAAGATTTTCCCCTTTTCATTGAAAGGAGAAGCTAAAACTTGGTTTAGTAATTTACCTCCTGGATCTATTGATAGCCCTAATTGCTTGATTAGTACTTTCCTGCAGAAATGTTTTCCTCCTAGTGCTAGACATGATATTTTGCAGGAACTTTTTGATTTTAAACAGGGAGAAAAAGAGATATTGCCTCAATCTTGGGCAAGGTTTTGTGCATTGATTCATGCAGAGGATGGAAGTCCATTACCTAAGAATGAGCTTCTTGATATATTTTATATTTGACTAACCGAAGAATCTAGGACATACCTAAATAGTTGTGTTGATTGTGTTTTCAGGAATAGGACTCCTAAGGAAGCTGAGGAATTAATGGCTAAACTAAGCAAGAACTATGAAGATTGGACTCCTCCTGAACAAGCTATACCTGAAGTAATTGTACCTGAACCAATTATACCTGTGCCTATTCCATCACCTAAGAAGAGGGGAATTATTGAATTGAATGATGAAGTAATGAAGGAAGCTAAGAAATGTCTTAAGGAGAAGGGAATTAAAGCTGTAGATGTCAAGAATTTACCTCCTATAGAAGAATTATGTAAGCCTATTCCCTACTCACCCACTATTGAGGTACACTCTCTCCAACACTTTGATGAAGGTAATATCCCTTACTCTAAACCTCCTGATCAATGCTTAGAAGAATTCGATATCTTTATTGTTAAGCAAGATAATTTTAATAAAAGAGTGCAAAATCATCTAATGGAAAACACTAGAGCTATTGTTGAGTTGAAAGATATTGTGAAAAAAACCTCTAATGATGTTAAAATGATTGTTAAACACTTTCAAATGGTTCAAACTCAAAAAGATCAACTTGTTAAAGTGCAAAAAGACTTGCTAGTTAATGCTGCTAAAGAAAAACATGCTTATGAAATTAGAACTAGCAGTGGTGCTGCTACACAGGATCCTCTATATCCTGAGGGGCATCCCAAAAGAATTGAGCAGGATTCTCAACAAGATGAAAATAGTGGCTCTACTCGTAAGAAAAGGAAAAATAAACATAAAACTATTGTAGAACCCTTTGAACTTGCTATAGATCCTAATAGTATATCTGTCTCTGATGCTGAAATTAAAAGTGGTAATGAAGAAAACGAAGTTCCTAATGAAGAAAAAGTTGTAGAAGAACCTGAAAACCACACTAAGAATACTAAATACACCAAAGAAGATTTTATTGCTAAGAAACATGGTAGTGAAAGAGAGCCTTGGGTCCATAAACCTGTGCCTTTCCCTGATAAGAAACACAAGTCAAAGGAAGATGAACACTATAATAAGTTTTGTGAGTGGATGAAACCTTTATTCTTGCAAATTCCTTTGACTGATGCTATTAAATTGCCTCCTTACTCAAAGTATATGAAGGATATTGTCTCGAATAAAAGGAAGATCCCTAATGAAGAAATTTCTACTTTGCTTGCTAGTTATTCCTTTAATGGTAAGGTTCCTAAGAAACTTGGAGACCCGGGGATTCCAACTATCCCTTGCTCTATTAAATATAGTTATGTTAGAACTGCTTTGTGTGATTTGGGAGCTGGAGTTAGTGTTATGCCTTTCTCTCTCTATAAGACGCTTCAACTAAAAAACTGATACCAACTGATATATCTTTGAAAATGGCTGATAAATCTACCACTATTCATGTTGGTATATGTGAGGATATACATGTTCAAGTGGCTCATAATTTCTTGATATTAACTGATTTTGTTGTGCTTGAAATGGCTGAAGATGATAATATGTCTATTATTCTTGGGAGACCTTTTCTTAATACAACAAGAGCTGTTATTAATTGTAATCAAGGAAAGGTGACTATCAATGTTAATGACAAGGAACATACTGTCTATTTCCCCAAGAAGATTGAAAGGACTTATGGTTTGAATTCAATTGAACATGTTGAGGGCATTCAAGTTGGAGAAATATATTGTCCCATACCAAGAGAAAAAAATGAAACTATTATGATTGGGACCATTGCTATCAAAGTTGAGGTAACATAATCATTAGTGGAATACAAAGTTTTGTTTCATATAAAATTATTTTGGTAACAAGACCTGATAAACCTTGTTAACAAAAGGATTTCATTGAACAAAACAATATTTTCACCATGATTATCTCCGCTTACTTCTATTCTATCCAATTTAGTTTTTGCTTATTCCTAACTTAAAGGTGTTAAAGAAAAGTACTTATTGGGAGATAACCCAAAAGTTTTAGATGAGTCTTGGAAGTTATTACTTCAGTAATAACCATTCCTTATCCTTTTATTTGCTTTTTGTGCCAAGAGTAACCTCTAATGAGAGAGAAGTATGATTGGGAAAGTTGCTGTCCCGAAACAGATTTCTATGCTTCACCGTAAAAATTCGTCTAACATCTATGAAAGTCTTTTTGAGGCGTGAATTTTTGTGCTTGTGCCTCAGGTTGTTATCTAACTTTAGTTAGTTCAACCATTTTTTATTTGAGCAACATAAAGTATTCGAAAAAATTCGTCTTTACCTACTGGTCTGTTTTGACAGATTTCTGCCATTTTCTGCATTTGCTGCTTGTTGGTTCCTTTTTGAGTTCTTTTGGGGAATTGAGCTTTTTGATGGAAGTGCTAAAGTAGCATGTTTTTTAATGGAAGTTTTATTAGCGTTGGAACTGAACCTAAATACTTATTATCTCGAGTGCACTAATGTTGCTAATAAAGATTGTGTGAAGTTTTGTATGAAGTTTTGTATGAAGGAAAAATTTTAGGTGTATGGAAGGAATAAGTAATGAGATGAAGGATGGACTAAAGCTCAAGCTTAGGGATGACACGTGTGTCACCCTAACAAATATCCAAGTACACGCGTCAAAGCTTGGGGATTCCCAAGGCATCCCCATCTTCATCAATAAAAATCCCAGGTTTCTTCCAAACGCTTCATTTATATTATTTCATGCACGGTTGTGTTGTTCTTGGAGCGTCTTTTTTTTCGTTTTCGTTTTGGTTTTTCGTTTGCTTTTGTTTGCTTAGTTTTGAATAAATTGGTTGGACCTCCTCTTTCTTGCATTTGTTTTCAAATAGTTTGGTTTGGTTTGGAAAAGAGTAGGAAAGCTCATGCTTAAGTGGCAAAAGGAGTTTGTTTTTGACTGTGGCCTATGCTCTGTCATGCCATGCTTGATATTGTTTTGGATTTATGCTTAGTATTCTTTGCTGTAGCATGATTTGTTTTAAACAATTGAGATTGCTTAATGTGACTTGGATGAATCATGCATTGTTTTAGCATATTAAAGCATAGTATAGTGGTATTCTCCTTTGATGCTTTATTTGGGTTGACTTGGCACATGCTCACACCATTTTATGACTATCTCAAGTCACCATAGCCTTTATGATCCTTTATTTTTCAACTTGTAGTATCACTTTATGCCTTGATCAATGATATTTTGTCGCTCTACATGATTATGGATCAACTTGTAGTATCACTTTATGCTCACACCATGTTATTGATCTCTTAGTTTGTCGCTCCTAGTCTTTTGCTAGCCTCCACCGACCAAGTATGAGTTCCACTCATGCATCCAACTCCCTAAACCAAGTTATTCCAAAGAGTCCACCATACCTACCTACTAGCTTATGCTTCATACGTCCATTTTGCATCAATATTCTATGTCTTAATTCACTATTATTCATTGATATATTTCATACTAAGAGGTGATACTTACGTTATTTCATTTGTTTTTGCATGGTTGATGACTTTTGGAGCATGGACCGCTGCAGTCAGGATTCTGATGGAAAAGGTGCTGTTTGGAGGCAAAATTCGCGAAGATCAGAAAATCTGAGAAAATATACGGAAAATCCTATTTTTCCAGAAGACTAAGGATGCCAGAAGACGGAGTGGAGATGGGCCACAGGGGGCCCACACCACCTCCTGGCGCGGGCAGCCCTAGGCCGTGCCAGGAGGTGGTGTGGGCACCCTGGCCCACTCCAGCCTCTCCCCTCTGGCGTATATCATCCTCCCAAAACCCTAAGACTTGGGGAGCAACCACAGAAAGATTCCGCTGCCTCTGCGGGGCGGAAAACACCGAGAGAGAAATATCTCTCCGGCAGACAAATTTCTGCCGGGGGAATTCCTTCCTGGAGAGGGAAGATCGTCGCCATCAACACCACCATCAAGCTGGACTTCATCGGGATCATCATCATCATCACCACCACCATCACCATCAGCACCCTCATCACCATCTCCATATTGCTGTAACAATTGTGTTGAATCTTGCATAGTTCATAGGGGAAACTTTCTCGGTGTTGATTACTCTTTGTAGTTGATGCTATTGAGTGAACCATTGAATTATTGTTTATGTTCAGATTGTTATACATCATTATTCCATCTCTGATCATGATCCATATGATGTCTTGTGAGTAGTTCGTTTTGTTCTTGAGGACATGGGAGAAGTCTTGTTGTTAGTAGTGAAGTTGTGTTGAGAAAGATTCAATAGATTGTTATTTAAGTTGTGGTGTACTTCTTCTAGTGGTGTCATGTGAACATCGACTACATGACACTTCACCTATATGGGCCTAGGGGAATGCATTGTGTATTTGGCTACTAATAGTAGGGGTTGCCATAGTGACATAAACCTGAACCTTCGTTAGGAAACCATTGCACAAGGGACGTAATGGTCTTAGAGTTTGAAGCTGTGGTTAGGTTTATACCTTAATTACTTTCTTGTACTTACGGATGTTTGCAAGGGGTATAATCACAAGTATGTATTAGTCTTGGATGGGGCGGTACATTAGCACAGGTTCACCCACACAACACTTAGCAAGTTAGAGAAGATTAATCAACTATATGAAGCGAAAGCACTTGATAGTCTTCCCATGTGTCCACGAGAACGTTTGGTCACCTTAAGTAATACAACTGGCTTATCCTTTGCTGCATAAAGGATTGGGCCACTTGCTGCATTTATTCCTACTGTCTTTTATTTACTCGTACTTTGCTTACTTGCTTTATCGAAAACCCCTAAAAATCTATTTTCTAAGTATTTGCAGAGAATTCTTGATCCATACCACTAGCCAGCACCTTCTGCTCCTCGTTGAGTTCGACACTCTTACTTATCGAAAATACTGCGATACACCCCCTATACTTATGGGTCATCAAGACTATTTTCTGGCGCCGTTGCCGGGGAGTGAAGCGTTATTGGAGAGTGGAACTGGTAAAGGAAACTTCTACTGTGAGTATTGTTTACTTCTGTTAGTTAATTTATTTTCGTTATGGATAATTCGCTGAGTTTCTTATTTGGTAATGCTACTACCACTGCTAAGGTAGTAGATAAGCCACCACCTGCTGAGAATGATGTTTTCAAAATACCTACAAGAATTATTGATCGTGTTATGGATAACTACTATGTTGGGGATGGAACTGTCCATCCCGGTGATCATTTGCTCTTTATACACAAATTATGCGGGTTGTTCAAGTGTGCAGGTATTACTATAGATCAAGTTAGGAAGTTATTCTCATTATCACTGAAAGGAAGAGATGAGGAATGGTATAAGCTGCTGAAGAATGGTCAAGCCCTGGAATGGGAAGAAATAGTGCCTCTCTTTTATTCAAAGTTTTATCCTCCTAGTGAGATTCATAAAGATCGGAATCAAATATACAACTTTTACAGCTCAAGCTTGGGGGAGATTGAAGTTACTAATGCTCAAATGTCCCATTCATGAGCTCCACAACAATATTATAATCAATAACTTTTATGCAAGGCTCCCTTTACATGGCAAGGATTTATTAGATGCTTCTTGTGTTGTATCATTCACTCGTATGGAAGAAGAAGCTAAATGGGATCTTATGGACCATATTCAAGATAATGCTGAAGCTTGGGAGAATGACAAAGGTAGAAAGTCAGGTATAAATTATGATTATGAATGCATTGAATCTTTTATGAGAACTGATGACTTTCAAAATATTAGTAATGTTTATGGTCTTGATTTGCAAGTTATTACGAATTCCTTTAGAACTTTTGCTTCCTATATCGAAATTCCAAAAAGGGGATGGAATAAATACCATGCACCTTACAAAGATATCGTTGACTATGTACCTATTGGAAGTGCTGAGTATTGCATTATTGATCCCATCTTACCCGAAGCTTATATCGAGAAGATTTCCTTCCCCGAAAAGGTAAAGGACCATCCTATGATAACTAATGTAATCACCAAAAGTGAAAAGAGAACTGTAAAACCTAATGAACAAATAAACATTGAACCTGTGGTAGCAATTGTGAAAGACCTTGTCACTAAAAGCATAGAAGATGGGCACATAGTCTTTTGTGAGGATGCTTCTAATATTGTTTCACATCCTAATAGAACTAAAAAGGCTAGTGTTCATGTGCTTTCTGTTAGAATTGGTGATCATTGCTATTATGGTTTATGTGATATTGGTGCAAGTTCCAGTGCTATTCCTTATGAGCTTTATAGAGAAATTATGCATGAAATCAGTCCCTGCAAATTGGAAGAGATTTATGTGGTTATTCACCTTGCTAATAGAGAGACCATCTCTCCAATTGGTATTGTACGAGACGTGGAAGTTCTTTGTGGTAAGATTAAGTATCCTGCTGATTTTCTTGTACTTGGTTCAGCTGCTAGTAAAACTTATCCTATCATTTTTGGTAGACCCTTCTTGAGTACTTGTGGAGCTATTATTGATGGCAAGAGGGAGAAAATCTTGACTAAGTTTGATGGGGAATCTTATGAGTTCAATTTCTCGAAATTTGCTAAAGAACCTTGTGAAGAGGAAACCCATAATGAGGATTTTAGAGTTGAACAACTTGCTTCTATTTCTCTTGCTCCTAACAATGCTTTTCAGCAATTTATGGAAGATCATGAAAGTGAAATCTTCATGGAAGAAAGGAATGAGATTGACAGGATTCTCCATGATCAACCTAATATGCTTAAGCATGACTTGCCTGTAGAAGACTTGGGTACCACTATGCCACCTAAAAAGGATCCGGTTTTCGATCTAAAACCTCTCCCTGATGATCTTAAATATGCTTATATTGATGATAAAAAGATATATCCTGTTATTATTAGCGCTAAACTCTCAGGGAAGGAAGAAAGGTTATTGGAGGTTTTGAGGAAACACCGAGGAGCTATGGGCTATACTCTGGATGATTTAAAAGGGATTTCACCTACTATATGTCAGCATTCTATCAACATAGAACCAGATGCGAAGCCAATAGTGTAGCACCAACGATGTTTAAATCCTAGGATGAAGGAAGTGGTAAGGAATGAGGTATTGAAACTCCTTGATGCTGGTATTATTTACCCTATTGCTGATAGTGAATGGGTTAGTCATGTTCATTGTGTTCCTAAAAAGGGAGGTATTACCGTTGTCCCGAATGATAATGATGAGCTTATTCCTCAAAGAATAGTGGTAGGCTATAGGATGTGCATTGATTTTAGGAAGGTTAATAAAGTTACTAACAAAGATCACTAACCGCTTCCTTTTATTGATCAAATGTTGGAAAGGTTGTCTAAAAAGACCCATTTTTGTTTTCTTGATGGTTACTCTGGTTTCTCTCAAATTGCTGTAAAACAACAAGATCAAGAAAAAAACTACTTTTACTTGCCCTTATGGAACTTATGCTTATAGACGTATGCCTTTTGGTTTATGTAATGCCCCTGCTACTTTTCAGAGGTGCATGTCTACTATCTTTCATGGTTTTTGTGAGGAAATTGTAGAAGTGTTCATGGATGACTTTTCTGTCTATGGAACTTCTTTTGATAATTGTCTGCACAACCTTGATAAAGTTTTGAAGAGATGTGAAGAAACTAATCTTGTTCTTAATTGGGAGAAATGCCACTTCATGGTTAATGAAGGGATTGTTCTTGGGCATAAAGTTTATGAAAGAGGCACAGAAGTTGATAGAGCTAAGGTTGAGGCAATTGAGAAGATGCCATGTCCAAGAGACATCAAAGGTATTCGTAGTATCCTTGGTCATGCTGGTTTCTATAGGAGGTTTATTAAAGACTTTTCTAGGATATCAAAACCCTCACTAATCTTCTTCAAAAATATGTACCCTTCGTTTTTGATGATGATTGTAAGGAAGCTTTTGAAACTATTAAGAAGGCTTTAACTACAACCCCTATTGTTCAACCACCTGATTGGAGTTTACCCTTTGAAATAATGTGTGATGCTAGTGATTTTGCTGTAGGGGCTGTCCTTGGGCAACATATTGATAAAAAGTTAAACGTTATCCATTATGCTAGTAAGACTCTAGACGTTGCTCAAAGGAATTATGCTACTTCTAAAAAGGAATTTCTAGCTGTTGTTTTTGCTTGTGATAAGTTTAGGCCCTATATTGTAGACTCAAAAGTCACCATTCATACTGATCATGTTGCTATTAAATATCTTATGACGAAGAAGGATGCTAAGCCTAGGCTTATTAGATGGGTGTTGCTTTTACAAGAGATTGATCTACATATAGTGGATAGGAAGGGTGCTGAAAACCCTGTAGTTGATAATTTATCTCGTTTGGAAAACATCTGTTTTGACCCAATGCCTGTTAATGATAGTTTCCCAAATAAACAGTTAGTTGCAGTAGGGGTGAGCTCGCGAGGGAGCCCTTGGTACGCTAATTATGCTAACTTTATTGTCTCCATGTATTTGGCTCCAACTTTTATAGCTCGGCAAAGAAGGAAGTTCTTCTATGATTTGAGGCATTATTTTTGGGATGACCCACACTTATACAAAGAAGGAGTGGATGGTATTATGCAAAGATGTGTTCCAGAATATGAACAAAAGGAGATATTGCGTAAATGTCATGGTAGTGCTTATGGAGGACATCATGCAGGAGATAGAACTGCACAGAAGGTACTACAATCAGGTTTCTACTGGCCTACCCTTTTTAAAGATGCAAGAAAATTTGTTATATCTTGTGATGAATGTCAGCGTGTTGGTAATATTTCTAGACGCAATGAAATGCCTATGAACTACTCTCTATTTATTGAACCATTTGATTGTTGGGGATTCGACTTTATGGGTCCGTTCCCTCCTTCGAAAGGTTACACTCATATTCTTGTTTCCATTGATTATGTTACTAAGTGGGTAGAAGCCATTCCTACAAAGAGTGCTGACAGGGAGACCTATCTAAAAATGCTTAAGGATGTTATCTTTCCTAGGTTTGGAGTGCCTAGGTATCTCATGACTGATGGGGGTTCGCATTTCATTCATGGTGGTTTTAGAAAGACCCTTGCTAAATATGATGTTAATCAAAGGATTGCTTCAGCCTATCACCCCCAAACTAGCGGGCAAGTAGAGTTATCAAATAGAGAAATTAAATCCATCTTGCAAAAGACTGTTAATGGATCTAGAAAAAACTGGGCTAAAAAGTTGAATGATGCTTCATGGGCTTATAGAACTCCTTACAAAAATCCTATGGGGATGTCTCCTTACAAAATGGTTTATGGGAAAGCTTGTCACCTACCCTTAAGATTAGAACACAAAGCTTACTCGACAGTTAAAGAACTAAATAGAGATTATAAGCTCGCTGGTGAGAAAAGATTATTTGACTTAAGTTCTTTAGATGAATGGAGGACTGAAGCCTATGAAAATGCCAGGATCTTTAAGGAAAAAGTTAAAAGATGGCACGACAAGCGAATACTTAAGAGAGAATTTCATGTTGGTGAGAAAGTTCTATTATATAGGTTTCGTCTCAGATTTTTTGCAGGAAAGCTACTATCAAAATGGGAAGGACCTTTCATTATTGAAGAAGTATACCATTTAGGAGCAATAAAAATATCTTCTTTAAAAGATAATACTATACAAGTAGTGAATGGGCAGTGACTCAAGCACTATATTGTTGGAGATTCTTACAATGAAGATGTTGATGCCTTTCAAGTTATAACTCTAGAGAAATTCATCAAGGACCAAATTCGGAGACCTACAGAGTCTGTTTTCAAATAGGTAATAGTTCTGGTAAGAAATGTTCCGCAAAAATACAATCCAACTATATTTTTGCAGTTTTCAGTCAATAAGGGAAGTTACGAAGCGAAAAAGGGACGGAAACGGAGCAAGGGTGGCCCACACCACCCTGTGGCGCGGCCCCACCCCTAGCCGCGCCACCAGGTGGTGAGGCCACCCCGGACTCCGCCTCCGACTCGTTTTCTCCCAGTACCTTCCTTTTGATATGAAACTTCGTAATATATAACCCCCCCCGGATCTTCTGAGGTTCGTATATTATCTTTTCGTCGTGTTTTTGCTTCGATCTGTTTCTGCCATGTAGAATCCCAGATTTGGAGCCACAATGTCTTCCACTAGATCAGCCGAGGGAGATTCCTTAGAAGATATCATCAACCCATACATGAGAGAGCTGAAGATTCACCCCGAGGAGTTGTTGCTCGAAGATGGGGAGGTCCGGATTAAAGAAGTTCAAGGCCCTAAAGGTGAAGGAAGTCTGGAGGACAGGATGGAAGCACTGGAGCAAGAAGTCTTTAGGTACAAGAAGATGACGGAGCGCGGTCATCCATAAGATTTGCTCCGAACTCATCACCGAGCACCAAAAGGAGACTGCTGAACTCAAAGATGAAGTCCTCTCACTCCGCCAAACAACCAACAAACTGCAAGCACAGTTCTATGACGTTCAAAATCAAAACTGTGAGTATGCGGCTAGGTTTAAACGCATAAGTGCTGCTGCAAGTTTCAGGATGTTGGAAACCACGATGTCCTTTGTTGATGGGAAGCCTTTACCCTGGAAGACAGATGAAGATGAGAGGATACCACCACCACCAAAGGAGTAATTCGTCATCAGGTTTGGCATCCCCTTGGTTTGTTCCAAGCTTGGGGGAGTGCCGCGGTATCACATCACTATCTTCTATCTTTGTACTTTTTTTAGTAGAGTCATATCATGAATAGACGAGTTATTATGTAGGATGGTTTGCATTATGGAAGTGTCCCCTCTCTCGTTAGATATGTATCCCTTGGTGTGAGTTGCCGTTATGGAATATTAATGAGAAGTTCTATCATTCACTCTTTTGCATAGCTTATATTAGTTTTCAATTCGTGGTTATATGATTGATCTTGTTGTTAGTATCTGTATCACTTTGGGATCAACGAGTTAATTTAGTTGGTTTTGGAAAACCTGGCTCGGTCAGTAGCACACTATTTTTGAGAGTTGAATGAAAAGATAAAAGTACTCTAAAGAAAAAAAAATCATCATCTTTCCTTCTTGATTTGCTCATAAGTCTAGTATTGTCTAGTTAAGATCTTTTGTGCTTCCAAGGAAGATTGCATGTTTATTTTTATCACTTGTATGTTTGTTTATTTCCTTCAACTCTTGTACTTGCTACCCAGCCTTGCTAGCCAAAAATATGTAATGAGAGGGAATTCTTCTCGTGCATCCACTCCTCAAAACCAAAACCTTTGCCATTTGTGTCCACCATACCTACCTATTAGCATTATTGCTATTCCAAGTAAATTCTTGTTTTATCTACCTCCCAAATTAAACTTGTTATGCGAAAATTAGTGATTAAAGCTCTCACGAACTTGATGGCACACTTTACTTTCTTGCATTTAATAAACTTGAACCATTAGGTCCTTCTTTGTTGCGTATATGCTTGTGCTTTATGAGTTGAGGTTAGCAGAACCATGTATCATGGGGTCTGCTATCAACACTTCATTGGTACTTGTACCTAGTTGATATCATGTTCTTTTGCTTATGGATCCCGGCGGTGTGCAATAAAAGTGGAACTTGTAAGATCATGGAGTTTATATGTGTGTTAGAGAAACGCCTAGGCTGCTAGCCTAAGCCATGCCTAATCATGGTGGAAACTTGCAGCATAACTATAGTGAGCATTCTATGAAGCATCCTCAATAAAAACATATGCAAATAGCAAATAAAAAGATCACTAAGATGCTCACTGTCTGCTTGCCTTGTCATTTTGATTATGGGATAGCTCATGTGTCATGTGCAAGGGGTACCCCGTTGGCGGTTCTTAATGATACACATGTATTTACAATGACAAGAGCTTGCTCGTGACTAAAGTTGAGTAGCATGAGGTTCGGTACTCATAAGTAAGGGGCATGGGACTCCAATTTATAACTTGTCAAGCATATCCTCTTAGTTGTGTCACTTTAACCTTAATCACCAAAATATGCCTATGATAGGGGCAATGAGAGCTGAAAGCTAGTAAGTATCATAATTTTTTGGAGCTCTTTATGAGACTTGCAATCCCTGCTTCCCTCTGCGAAGGGCCCTTTCTTTTACTTCTTAGTTGAGTCAGTAAACCTATTCTGTTCTATCTCAGCAAGTATGTTGAGTTGTTGTGTTTCAATCATTCATATGATGATTTATTCACTCATGTTGCTTATGTTCCTTGTTGTGCACATTGCTCTTATCTTGATGTTTACTTCTTTGAAAGCTATCATTGAAAACCAGCTATTTGTGAACTCCAGCAAATTATCAACTATTCTTCGACCAAGAGCTAAGTTTGCCATTACCAATTGTGATTCACTTTATGTATCTTTATTGTGTTTCCTTTACTTATTGCAAGTTGAGTTATATAATAGTGAGTTGTCTTCTATTATGATCTATGTATTTGATGAATGTGATGCTTCTTGTCCGTATTCTTTTATCGACTCTTCACTCCATAAACCCGAGGTCATGTTTATTGAGCTCAGTTTCGCTTGGGGACAAGCGAAGTCTAAGCTTGGGGGGAGTTGATACGTCCATTTTGCTTCACTATTATATGTCTTAATTCACTATTATTCATTGATATATTTCGTATTGAGAGGTGATACTTATCTTATTTCATCTGTTTTTGCATGGTTGATGACTTTTGGAGCATGGACCGCTGCAGTCAGGATTCTGATGGAAAAGGTGCTGTTTGGAGGCAAAATTCGCGAAGATCAGAAAATCTGAGAAAATATACGGAAAATCCTATCTTTCCAGAAGACTAAGGATGCCAGAAGACGGAGTGGAGATGGGCCACAGGGGGCCCACACCACCTCCTGGCGCGGGCAGCCCTAGGCCGTGCCAGGAGGTGGTGTGGGCACCCTGGCCCACTCCAGCCTCTCCCCTCTGGCGTATATCATCCTCCCGAAACCCTAAGACTTGGGGAGCAACCACAGAAAGATTCCGCTGCCTCTGCGGGGCAGAAAACACCGAGAGAGAAATATCTCTCCGGCAGACAAATTTCTGCCGGGGGAATTCCTTCCCGGAGAGGGAAGATCGTCGCCATCAACACCACCATCAAGCTGGACTTCATCGGGATCATCATCATCATCACCACCACCATCACCATCAGCACCCTCATCACCATCTCCATATTGCTGTAACAATTGTGTTGAATCTTGCATAGTTCATAGGGGAAACTTTCTCGGTGTTGATTACTCTTTGTAGTTGATGCTATTGAGTGAACCATTGAATTATTGTTTATGTTAAGATTGTTATACATCATTATTCCATCTCTGATCATGATCCATATGATGTCTTGTGAGTAGTTCGTTTTGTTCTTGAGGACATGGGAGAAGTCTTGTTGTTAGTAGTGAAGTTGTGTTGAGAAAGATTCAATAGATTGTTATTTAAGTTTTGGTGTACTTCTTCTAGAGGTGTCATGTGAACGTCGACTACATGACACTTCACCTATATGGGCCTAGGGGAATGCATTGTGTATTTGGCTACTAATCGTAGGGGTTGCCGGAGAGACAAAAACCTGAACCCCCATTAGGAAACCATTGCACAAGGAATGTAAGGGTCTTAGAGTTTAAATATGTGGTTAGTGTTATACCTTAATTACTTTCTTGTACTTACGAATGTTTGCAAGGGGTATAATTACAAGTATGTATTAGTCTTGGATGGGGCGGTACATTAGCACAGGTTCACCCACACAACACTTAGCAAGCTAGAGAAGATTAATCAACTATATGAAGTGAAAGCACTTGACAGTCTTCCCATGTGTCATCGAGAACGTTTGGTCATCTTAAGTAATACAACCGGCTTGTCCTTTGCTGCATAAAGGATTGGACCACTTGCTGCATTTATTCCTGCTGTCTTTTATTTACTCGTACTTTGCTTAATTGCTTTATCGAAAACCCCTAAAAATCCGTTTGCTAAGTATTTGCAGAGAATTCTTGATCCATACCACTAGCCAGCACCTTCTGCTCCTTGTTGGGTTCGACACTCTTGCTTATCGAAAATACTGCGATACACCCCCTATACTTGTGGGTCATCAACGCTATTCTAAGTCTATTCATGCTTTTGTTTATCTTCCAAATTAAACTTGTTATGAGAAAACTAGTGATTAAAGCTCTCACGAACTTGATGGCACACTTTACTTTTCTTTCCCTTAATAAACTTGAACCATTGTGTCGTCTATGTTGTATATGCTTGCACTTATTTGTTAGGGATTAGCAGAACCATGATGTCATGGGGAGCGCTTTCAACATTGCATTAGTACTTGTACCTAGTTGATATCATGCTCTTTTGTATATGGATGTCGTCGGTGTGAAATTAAAGGGGAGCTTGTAAGTCCATGGAGTTATGTATATGTGTTAGAGAAACGCATGGGCCGCTGGTCTAATCCATGCTGACATGGTGGAAACCTGCAGTGTAACCATAATGAGCTGTCTATGAAGCATTCTTCTTATAAAAAAGAGTCCTATATTGAGTAAAAAAGAGAAAAAGAAAAAAAAGAGATTATGAAAAGAGGAAAGAGAGAAAAAAAGCACCATATTCCCATGGTAAATAAGAAGATTGCTGAGATGCTCGTTGTCTGCTTGCCTTGTCATTTTGATATGGGGATTCTTCCATATCATCGGGCAAGGGTACCCCGATGGCGGTTCTCTATGATAGACATGTACTTACGATGACAAGAACTTACCAGTGACTAAACTTGAGTAGCATGAGGAGCGGCCCTCATATACAAGGGACATGAGATTTCTAACTTATACTTCGTCAAGCATGTACACCATAGTTTGTTCACTTTAACCTTAATCACTTCAGGATGCTTATGATAGGGGTAATGAGAGCTGAAAGCTATAAGTACCATAATTTTTAGAAGCTCTTTATGAGACTTGAATCGCTACTTCCTTATATGAAGGCTTTTATTCCACCATTATATTGAGTATCCACCTTCTACCTTTATGCACCTACTTTGAGAGCATAGTGGCCATTCTTAGTTCTATGTGCACTGTCCCAAGACTAGTTCATTGATGCATACCTTGATATTGCTTGTTTTAAACTATTTGTATCTAGTCACTCTTATGAACTTTGAAGGTGTCATATGCATTTATATTTGCTACTCTATGAGGGATAGGCTGAATACTATTATGCTATGTTTTCTTTATGTGAAACAAACAAACGTCTTGCAAAGCATTGTTATTCATGAATCTTTTGTTTTTGCCTTTTCATGTTGCATCATAGTTTCTTTGTCTTATTGCTAGAACTTTGTCTTTCATGTTATGATTGAAGTACTATGATCCCAGCTTTGAATGTTTTACAAATACTTTGATCAAGTCTTTGATGGTGCATGTCACCTCAAAAATTATTCTTTCTTTTTATCACTTACCTACTCGAGTATGAGCAGGAGTTAAGCTTGGGGATGTTGATACAATGCAAATGTATCTATAATTTTTGATGTTCCATGCTTGGTTTTATCCACTTTCTTGTGTTTTTTTCACACTTTGGAGTACTTTTCATATGATTTCTTGGACTAACCTATTAACAAGAGCCAAAGTGCCAGCTGCCTGTTTTCTGCTGTTTTTGGTTCCAGGAAAGTCAGAAAATGAATATTCTCGGAATTGGACGGGACAAAAGCCAAAGTGCCTATTTTACCGGAAGTCATCTGGAGCCAGAATACGAGATGGAGAGGAGCCAGGGGCACCACACCACCTGGCCGCGCGGGCCAGTCCTGGCCGCACCAGGGGGTGGTGTGGCCAGCCCAGGCACCCCCTCGGTCTCCCTCTTCGCCTATAAGTTTCCTTCTGACCTAAAAACTCACGGGGGGGTTCGACGTTTTTCCAGAAGGAGTCCCACTCCGCCGCCACCACCAGATTCCATGAAACAGCACCAGAAACTCTGTTCTGGCACCCTGCCGGGACGGGGAATTGGAGGAGATCATCGCCATCATCATCACCATCGCTTCTCCATCGACCATCCATGTTTCCCCCATCTATGAGTGAGTAATCCCCTGCTGTAGGCTATGGGGATGGTAGGGATTGGATGAGATTGTTCATGTAATAGCATCAGATTGTTAGGGCATGGTGCCTAGTATCTTCTATTAGTGCTTTATGACTTTGTTGCAACTTGTTATGCTTAATGCTTGTCACTAGGGCCTGAGTGCCATGATTTCAGATCTGAACATGTTATTGATTCATTATGATAGTATTGTTTTTGGTCTTATCTACAAGTTGTATACACACGTTGTTGTCTGGAACCAATGGCCCTAAAGCGATAGAAATCAAGATAACCGGAGGGAATGGCTTTCATGTGAGGATCACATGTGTTCACGGAGTGTTAATGCTTTGCTCCGGTGCTCTATTCAAAGGAGCACCTTAATTGCCAGTAGTTCCCTTGAGGCCCTGCTGCAAACGGGCTGGCAGGACAAAAGATGTTGTGCAAGTTCTCATTGCGAGCACGTATGACTATATATGGAACACATGCCTAGGATTATCTAGTACTGGGATGCTTTATCTTATTTATCTGCAATTGCCCTATGATCTGATTGCTATGTGAATTGTCTTGTCCATGCAAAGCCCCTCCATCCATCCCTATGCCTACCACATTCGAATCATATTGTTTACTATTATTGTTACAACTGTCTTTACTTTACTACTGCTGCTACTTTACTATTTCTACTACAAAACTATTGCTAATGATAAACTGCTGTGAGCAAGATTGTTTCCAGGTGCAGCTGAATTGACAACTTAGTTGTTAAGGCTTATAATATTCTATGGCTTCCCTTGTGTCGAATGAATAAATTGGGTTTCACTTCCCTCGAAAATACTGCGATACACCCCCTATACTTGTGGGTCATCACACTTCTATTCTTGTAGACAGTTGTTCGGCCTCCAAGTGCAGAGGTTTGTAGAACAGCAGCAAGTTTCCCTTAAGTGGATTACCCAAGGTTTACCGAACTCAGGGAGGAAGTGGTCAAAGGTATCCCTCTCAAGCAACCCTGCAATCAAGATACAAGAAGTCTCTTGTGTCCCCAACACACCCAATACACTTGTCAAGTGTATAGGTGCACTAGTTCGGCGAATACATAGTGAAATACAAGTGGCATAGATAATTATAAGTGGTAACGGTGCCAGAAAATAGCTTTGATGGCACAGAAAAGATAAAGGCAAACTGAAATAAAGATGGAAGCAAGCAAATATGTAATAGATCTAGTTGCAAACGGTGTTTAAATGTTTAGAAACAAGGCCTAGGGATCATACTTTCACTAGTGAACACTCTCATATAAATATATTCTCTTCATGATACTACTCTTAACTACTCTCCGGTTGGACACTCTAATCCATGGTAGGGCTATAACAGCACTCCTCAAAGTTCATCTTTCCCATCTAGGTAACCCCACACTGTCACCTTGTGCGCTAGATGGTTCCAACAAACACGACAATTTCATAAAGACATCCAACTCCAAATATAACTCATAACAAGTATTTGTAATCTCTAGCCTAAGTGCCACCATGGTGTGCACACTGTCAATTTCACACACATGGGGAGAGCATAGATCTATTAAAGCACTTGAGTAGCAAGGTAGATCTACTTGATTAAAAAGCTCATGATCACAATATGATCATCCATAGAGAGAGATGAACACACAGCTACCGGTAGAACCCTTAGCCTCGAGGAAGAACTACTCCCTCATCATCATGGGAATCAGCAACGGCGATGGAGATGGTGGTGGAGATCGATGGAGATGTCTCCGGGGGCAATTCCCCGTCCCAGCAGGGTGCTGGAACAGAGACTTTCTATCCCCTGAATCTCCCCTTCGGTGGCGGCGGCGCTGCGGAACTTTTCATGGATTTTTGATTGACGATTTAGGGTTTCTGCATCAGGAGGTGTCTTATAGGCGAAGAGGCAAGGTCGATGGGTGGCCATGGGGCCCACACCATGCCCTGGCGCGGCCAGGGGGACCCGCGCCTAGGGGTGGTTTAGCCACCCTGTGGCCCCTCTTCGTCTCGTCTTCTGGCTCCCTGAGTCTTCCGGTAAAATATCAACTTTGGCTTTTGTCCGGTCCAATTTCAAGAATATTGATTTTCTGACTTTCCTGGAACCAAAAACAGCAGAAAACAGGCAACTGGCACTTTGGCATCTTGTTAATAGGTTAGTCCAAGAAAGTGTATAAAAATACTCCAAAGTATGGACAAAACATAAGAAAGTAGATATAAAACAAGCATGGAACATCAAAAATTATAGATACGTTTGCAACTTATCAGCCATGCACTTCCCACACTGGCCAGCTTCGGTCTAGGGTAGTAGGGTGTAACGCGTCTACCCGTCAGGATAGCGGTAGGACTATTGAGGAATTTCCTCAAACTTGGCACAATGGCTCACAATGACACACCACACACTTATATCACTTCAATGAGTAGTGATGGCATGCTTGGGCATGCCTTCGGCACGGTAGATGGCTAAAATCTAGGGTTTAGGGGTGTTTAGCACAAGTACGGATGAATCGTCAGGCCAAGTGTTCAAGGAATGTGCTCTCCTTTTGCACATTGCCCCACCAAGCCCTCACAAACACTCACATCCCTTGTTTTACAAACAAGATGTTGCTTGGCCATGCACTTCGCACACTGGCCAGCTTCGGTCTAGGGTAGTAGGGTGTAACGCGTCTACCCGTTGGGATAGCGGCAGGACTATTGAGGAATGGCCTCAAACTTGGCACAATGGCTCACAATGACACACCACACACTTATATCACTTCAATGAGCAGTGATGGCACGCTTGGGCATGCCTTCGGCACAGTAGACGGCTAAAATCTAGGGTTTTAGGGGTGTTTGGCACAAGTACGGACGAATCGTTAGGCCAAGTGTTCAAGGAATGTGCTCTCCTTTTGCACATTGCTCCACCATGCTCTCACAAACACTCACATCCCTTGTTTTACAAACAAGATGTTGCTTGGCCATGCACTTCCCACACTGGTCAGCTTCGGTCTAGTGTAGTAGGGTGTAACGCGTCTACCCGTCGGGATAGCAGCAGGACTATTGAGGAATGACCTCATACTTGGCACAATGTCTCACAATGACACACCACACACTTATATCACTTCAATGAGCAGTGATGGCATGCTTGGGCATGCCTTCGGCACGGTAGACGGCTAAAATCTACGGTTTTAGGGGTGTTTTGCACAAGTACGAACGAATTGTCAGGCCAAGTGTTTAAAGAATGTCCTCTCCTTTTTCACATTGCTCCACCACGCCCTCATAAACACTCACATCCCTTGTTTTACAAACAATATGTTGCTTGGCCATGCACTTGCTACACTGGCCAGCTTTGGTCTAGGGTATTAGGGTGTAACGCGTCTACCCGTCGGGATAGCGGCAAGACTATTGAGGAATGGCCTAAAACTTGGCACAATGGCTCACAGTGACACACCACAGACTTATATCACTTCAATGAGCAGTGATGGCATGCTTGGGCATGCCTTCGGCACGGTAGACGACTAAGATCTAGGGTTTTAGGGTGTTTTGCACAAGTACAGACGAATCACCGGGCCAAGTGTTCAAGGAATGTGCTCCCCTTTTGCACATTTCTCCACCATGCCCTCACAAACACTCGCATCCCTTGTTTTACAAACAACATGTTGCTTGGCCATGCACTTTCCACACTGGCCAGCTTCGGTCTAGGGTAGTAGGGTGTAACGCGTCTACCCGTAGGGATAGAGGCAGGACTATTAAGGAATGGCTTCTAACTTGGCACAATGGCTTATAATGACACACCACACACTTATATCACTTCAATGAGAATTGATGCATACTTGGGCATGCCTTCGGCAGACGGCTAAAATCTAGGGTTTCAGGGGTGTTTTGCACAAGTACGGACGAATCGTCAGGCCAAGTGTGGAAGGAATGTGCTCTCCTTTAGTACATTGCTCCACCATGCCCTCACAAACATATAATACAAAATGGAGGCAATTTTAAGATTGTTGAAAAAATCACATGTCTACAAAATAGACCGTTTATGCCTACCTGAGAGGGCCATTACTAATAAGTCCAGGTTTTCAAATATTTTTAAATATTCTAAAAAAAATACTCTAAGATGTTCATATTATTAGAAACACAATCGTATATTTTTTTGTCATTTTCAAACATATGGTTATTCGATTTATATTTAAATTCAAAATTTAATATATTAGGTTGGGCCGGCCCACTAGGAGGATCCTAAGGTAAACTCGACCATTAGGATACCTGCCTTATTAAACCAGGACTATTTACCTCCCGCACGTATACATTCCCTTAGATCTACCCGTCACCTCATCACATCACCTCGTCTCATCTGAAATTGGACGGGAGAGAACTTCGTCAACGACGGTCGCTAGGAGATAGTTTCGGAGATCCTCCGTCGCCATGATGCAGGTACGTAAATTCGAAGCCCTGCCAACGATCTATATTTAGGTTAACTTACTATCCACGGATAGCACGAACAGACGATAGATCTAAGAGGACGTAGATCTAATCGTCGCAATTTTTTGTTTCGTCGTGAAACATTCGGAATTATAATTACCCGAATTGTTCGAAAATATAGATCTAAATGTGTTCGTCGTAGATCTAGTCTAGACTAATCATGCAGGTGCGTTTTAGCGTCGGCCCAATTTTAGCCGTCGGCCTCTCCATCTCCTTTTCCACGTAGGCAAATGGCCGGTGTTATCGCATGCGGACTATGCCCTAGGGAGCGAAAATCAATTGGGCGATGGGATGCTCGGCTACTTTTGATTTTCAATTCGTACTATCTGTATCTCTTAGCGTGCATGTAAAAGTTTAGCATTATTCATGCCGTAATATGACATGTGACTTAATTATTCTTCTATATTCCATCAGGTTCCACTACGTGTTACCGCTGCTGAGATCCGTGCTATAATCAAAAGGAAGAAAAAGGTTGTTTTTGTCAGGGGTAAGCATTTTGTGCCAATTTTATTTTGTGAGCGACTGATATATTGGATGTCTCTAATGTGTGCAAAAATTACACTAAGGTCCTGGAATAAAAAGCGAGCATAATTTTGAAGGTTTCCTTGAGTTTGGCAATTGCGTGAAGATGACTGAGGAAGAATTTGATGAACTTGAGCGACTAGTCGAGGCTCACATGCCAAAAGACCCGTTTTATGTATGCACCATCAAAAAATCCAACACAATGAAAAATAAAGCTAAAATGGTAAACTCTTTCGTACATACGAACTTTTCACATTTATTTGTTTACGTAAATATGAAATAATTTGTATAACTGGTTTATCAAATCTATGTGCAGTACTTTTCAAGGAGCTTCACCATGAAGCATATTGTTACAAAAATTTAATTGCCAGCAGTTATAAAAGCCCATTCTAGAGATGGAAAAGTTGCACATGTTAAGTTGGTGATGAACAAGTCCCAAGTGAATGGAGTACCTAAAGGAGGTGCCATGATTACAACAAACTGGATGGACATTGTCAGGCAGAATGGTATGAGAGTTAACCAGAAATTCGTGTTCTGGTTCCGTCGTGGGGATGATGGTACTACGAAGCTACTGGTTGATCAAGTGTGAAATCAACCTCAAATTCGTGTTCTAGTTCTATATTATGCTTATATACTCTCATGTTTGTGAAACACTTATGTAACGATTATGGCTTAGTTAGTTTGTTCTATATGAAATTATTAAGTAATCATCATTTCATGTTATGTTCACAATTTTTGATGCTTCATTTGGGTTTCTCGCCGTTAACCCATGTTATGGTTTTACATCTGGGTTTATCTAAACCTTTTCTTATATCGCTGATCTTTCATTTGGGGTTTCTCGCCGTGAACACATGTCGGTGATCCTTCGGTAGGACTCGTGTGCGTCTTACACATCCTTTGCAATGTACGTATTAAAAGTACTTTAAAGATAGGAGCAACACTCCCATCGTATGAAGTTGATTCGATCTGTTTATTATTTAAAGTTAGTATTGTGCATATCAAATTCGGAAAAATCATAAATATGGTAAGACATTAAAGAATACAATAAAACACTTATAAATACGAAAAACGCATAAAAATAGAAAAAACAAGCCACTAAAAAGTAATAACCCTGTAGGCTTAATTAACTACCTAGAACTGGCCCAACGTCTCTATAATCACGGAGGGCGTAGTTATCGGCACGTCGATCGTCCATCAACCCATGACTCAACCTAGGTAGGCCGTCTCTCACCGCTGCCTCCATTACGAGCCACCCTCGCCGTCCCGCATTGCTGCCTCCCTTCTCAACCCCCTCTCGTATGTCTTCTAGGGATCGACGTCGCCTGTCACCACTTCATCCTTGCAAGACTCCCTTTCGCCGTCTCTCATTCGTGCCACCCTTCGCCGCCTCTTCTCATCTATCGTCCAGGTAATGATTCCATGTATCATCAATTGTTTGTCGTGTATTCAAGATGCTCATATAGGTTTGTGGGAATCTGCTATAGATTTAGATGGAGAAACCTTAACACATTTTCTAAATGATTCGTGCAGAATGGAAGATTTAGATGGGGAGATATTTTGTAACTACATAAGATGGGCAGATTTGGTAGCCGGCTTTACAAGCGTGCAACATGCGAGATTTACCAGCACTTCTTTGCAGCCGATGTTGGACGTGCCACGAATCACGATGCGAGAAAACTTAATCAGATTCATCATTGAGTTGTTCAATCCATCGTCTAGCACTTTCATCATAAAAGAAGGATCAGGAGAAACAGTAGGAACTTGTGAGGACATAGAACATATTTATGATTTACGTAACCAAGGTTATTCTGCATTTCAAATTATAAAGGAAGATGGTCAAAATAATATGCATAACATACCCCCATGTTTTCTCAGCAAGTCAAGCGGTAATATAGTGATAAGAGATTTGATTAATGACCCAAAGACTGAGAAGGTGTCCCATGACAACTTCGTCCGCAAAGTGGTGCTTGCGCTAATTGGTCTTGTCATAGCCCCATCGAGTAACGTAACTGTATCTAAGACCTTCTACTATTTACTGGAAGACGTTCCTCGTATTTTTCAGATTAACTGGAGTTATTTCACACTGAAGTTTCTCATAGATAGTTTGAAGGATAGCTTTGTAGGATGTACTATGAGAGCATGGCCAAAAGGAAATCTAGGTCTAACACAGGTATATATGTTAAGTCAAACAATCATTAGTTTTTATGTTCAGCTCTCGATGTAAAACTAAATTTATTTGTCTCTACAATTTGTTTGTAGTTTCTTTATTGGGAGAAGTTGGTGATCGTTGATGATCCTACTTATATTCCCCTTGTGTCTATTTGGCCACTAATGAAAAAATGGATAGAAGACGAATCAGAAAGGAAATGTTGCTATGATTATAAGAATGGTCGAGGCCTCAGAAACAATGCTAAAGTGATGGTAGTCAGTTTAATCATTCTTTTGATATGCTACCATACATAGCTCGTGTTTGTATTTGTAATTTGTATAATTTGTTCATTTTTGTAACATGCAGATCTGTAATAATATTGGGGAGCAATATAAGAAAAAGAGTGTGCAAAGACCATCAATGAATGGTGAAAAGTCAAGTTCAAACAGACGGGGCAATAACATGGACTTCCTATTCCAACGTATGATGACAGATTTAAAAAATCACATGGACACGAAGATAGCACTTATACCGCAGATATGTGCAGAGGTCATACGATCTATATTTTATGTGTTGTTTCATGTTGATGATAACGATACTACACTATGAATGAAAACTCAGTACTTAATATTTTTTGTTATGCAGGAGGTTCTAAAATTGTTAAATACAAATGGTGTCATGTAAAAACCAACTGAAACATCACAGTCGGACAAAGGAGAAGATGTAAAATATGTTCCCAGTGAATCACAATCAGGCAAAGCATTTGTCTATAAACATGGTAATAAAGAAGCCCACCTTGATGACATTCTGAGAAAAACATCGGCTAATTCTGAAGCAGCCATTGCGGATGATCCATTTGGTGGTGATAGTTACGTCACACCCTTGAAGGAAAAACGTATGCCGACGACTGCTGTTGACATGTCAATGAACACACCAGACCACCTTCAGAAGATGGATGGTACAAAGGAGAATCTGTGGGATGTAAATGAAAATACCAAGTCTGCGTCGCCATCGGAGGTACCGTCATGCATTCTTGGTACTCAGAAGGATACACCAAATGGTGCACAGAGCAGTGTCGTGCAGAAAAATGCACGCAATGATATGACTTCTACCGCGGTGAAGGAAGATGCAACAAAGTGTGGTAATTCTATTGATAGCGGCAAAAAGGAAATTGACAATGGTCTAGGCAAAAGGAAACATGTACCCATGGGTAATAGTAAGTATGGCTCCCCATTATTTGAGCAACAGAAACAACTGAAACGTAAATCAAAAAATACGAAAGGTATAATGCTTTATAGATTTCATTAATTATTTTTATTCAGCAAACAAAATGGTTCATCGCGGTAACTTGTGTGTTTTCATAAATGTTATGCAGCGATGTTATTTGAACAACATGATATTGGGGAATGTTATACTATGTTAACACCTGCTGAAATAGAAGGTGCTGTGAAATATGTTTGAACTTTGGCGAAGATCCCCAAAGAAGCTGTAAAAAGGATGTACCAAAACACAGATGAGGCTATCTTGTCTTCAAAAATCTTAACGATGTCCTTATAAAAGAATGGCTTAGTACTGTTGTAAGTAATTCGCTAACCTATTATATTGTTATTTTACAACAAAGCAGTATAGACATGCAATCATTGTACAACTATTATTTTCAGATACTTGATACCTACATTCTAGAGCTGCTCCCCGTCTTGACTGTGATCGGCACATATGTGGACCGTTGAGGTCAACCTATCTTATCAATGAAGCCATTAAAATGTACAAAACAAAACAAAAACTTGAAAAAGTTTGACGTAGAAGAAGTGCCAAGACCAGGAGATGTAGGAAGGGTTATTGATGTCTACGCACTTCTATTCTTGTAGACAGTTGTTGGGCCTCCAAGTGCAGAGGTTTGTAGAACAGCAGCAAGTTTTCTCTTAAGTGGATCACCCAAGGTTTATCGAACTCAGGGAGGAAGTGGTCAAAGGTATTCCCTCTCAAGCAACCCTGCAATCAAGATACAAGAAGTCTCTTGTGTCCCCAACACACCCAATACACTTGTCAGGTGTATAGGTGCACTAGTTCGGCGAAGAGATAGTGAAATACAAGTGTTATGGATAATTATAAGTGGTAACGGTGATATAAAATAACTTGATGGCGTGGAAAAGACTAAAGTAAAACTGAAATAAAGATGAAAGCAAGCAAACATGTAACAGATCTAGTTGCAAACGGTGTATCAATGCTTAGAAACAAGGCCTAGGGATCATACTTTCACTAGTGAACACTCTCATATGAATATCTTCTCTTTATGATACTACTCTTAACTACTCTCTGGTTGAACACTCTAATCGATGGTAGGGCTATACCAGCACACCTCAAAGTCCATCTTTCCCATCTAGAAAACCCCACACTATCACCTTGAGTACTAGATGAGTCCAACAGACACCAAAATTTCATAAAGACATCCGACTCCAAATATAACTCATAACAAGTATTTGTAATCTCTAGCCTAAGTGCCACCATGGTGAGCAAGCTGTCACTTTCACACACATGGGGAGAGCAGAGATTCATTAAACCACTTGAGTAGGAGCATAGATCTACTTGATTACAAAGCTCATGATCACAATATGATCATGCATAGAGAGAGAGGTGAACACATAGCTACCGGTAGAACCCTTAGCCTCGAGAGAGAACTACTCCCTCCTCATCATGGAAATCAGCAACGGTGATGGAGATTGATGGAGATGGCTCCGGGGGCACTTCCCTGTCCCGGCAGGGTGCCGGAACAGAGACTTTCTATCCCCCGAATCTCCCCTTCGGTGGCGGCGGCGCTGCGGAACGTTTTGTGGCTGGAGGCTTGACTATCTAGGGTTTATGCCTCGGGAGGCTTCTTATAGGCCAGAGGGCAAGGTCGGTGGGCGGCCAGGGGGCCCACACCATGCCCTGGCGCAGCCTAGGGGGACCCGCGCCATGGGGTGGTGTGGCCACCCTGTGGCCCCTCTCCGACTCTCCTTCTAGCTCCGGGAGTCTTCCGGGAAAATATCAACTTTGGCTTTTGTCCGGTCCAATTCCGAGAATATTGATTTTCTGACTTTCCTGGAACCAAAAACAGCAGAACTTCAAGACTCATCTAAAACTTTTGGGTTATCTCCCAATAAGTACTTTTCTTTAACGCCTTTAAGTTAGGCATGATAGTTTGATAAGATGATCACATAAGAAATATGAATTGAAGTAAAATAGAGCATCAAGAAGCAAATTCAAAGCACATTTAAGTCTAACCCACTTCCTATGCATAGAAAACTTGTAAAGAAACAAGTCATGAAATCACAAAGCAACAAGCATAGGAAAGCAAAACAAGTGCAACTTCAAGACTTTCAACATAAAGAGGGGAAACTTAATATTATTGAGATGCATAAAACCATGTTTCCCTCTCTCATAATAGCTTTCAGTAGCATCATGAATAAAGTTAACAATATAACTATCACATAAAACATTATTATCATGAGGCACATGCATAAAATAATTATTACACTCCACATAACCATAGTCATTCTTATTAATCGTAGTGGGAGCAAAATTAACAAAATAGCTATCATTATTATTCTTATCACCATAATCAACAAATATAGGAGGCATATTGTAATCATCATTAACTTTCTCCGCAATAGTAGGTGGACTGAAAATATCATATTCATCATTGTAATCATCATATATTGGAGGTTTGGTGTCATCATAAGCAATAGAATAGCTATCTTCCAAAGCTGGGGAACTAAAAAGATCATTTTCATAAAAACTACCTTCCCCAAGCTTAGACTTTTCCATAGCATTAGCAATAATAGTGTCCAAAGAATTCATACTAACAACATTGTTATTAGCATGCAAATAAAGTTCCATAGGTTTTTAAATTTTCTCTTCAAACACTTCATGTCCTAACTCAAGATAAATACTATAAAGCTCTCTATTTTTTTCCATTAAGCCTAACTAGTGAAAAAAAGAAACAAAAAGACAAAATTGCAGAATCTAAAGGAAATAACTTCGAGGACTCACACCGGAGGATGTGAGTACCTTTTATCTTACCTTCCCGGCAACGGCGCCAGAAAATACCTTGATGTCTACGCACTTCTATTCTTGTAGATAGTTGTTGGGCCTCCAAGTGTAGAGGTTTGTAGAACAGCAGCAAGTTTCCCTTAAGTGGATTACCCAAGGTTTATCGAACTCAGGGAGGAAGTGGTCAAAGGTATTCCCTCTCAAGCAATCCTGCAATCAAGAACAAGAAGTCTCTTGTGTCCCCAACACACCCAATACAGTTGTTAGGTGTATAGGTGCACTAGTTCGGCGAAGAGATAGTAAAATACAAGTGGTATGGATATAAGACAATGGTGCTAGAAAATAGATTGATCGCGTGGAAGACACTAAAGGCAAACTAAAATAAAGATGGAAGCAAGCAAACATGTAACAGATCTAGTTGCAAACGGTGTTTCAATGCTTAGAAACAAGGCCTAGGGATCATACTTTCACTAGTGAACACTCTCATATAAATATATTATCTTCATGATACAACTCCGAACTACTCTCTGGTTGGACACTCTAATCCATGGTAGGGCTATAACAGCACACCTCAAAGTAAGCCTTTCCCATCTAGATAAACCCACACTTTCACCTTGAGCACTAGATGGTTCCAACAAACATCACAATTTCATAAAGACATCCAACTCCAAATATAGCTCATAACAAGTATTTGTAATCTCTAGCCTAAGTGCCACCATGGTGTGCACACTGTAAACTTCGCACACATGGGGAGAGCAGAGATCTATTAAAGCACTTGAGTAGCAAGGTAGATCTACTTGATTACAAAGCTCATGATCACAATATGATCATGCATAGTGAGAAATGAATACATAGCTACCGGTAGAACCCTGAGCCTCAAGGAAGAACTACTCCCTCATCGTCATGGGAATCAGCAACGGGGATGGAGATGGTGGTGGAGATCGATGGAGATGGCTCCGGGGGCACTTCCCCGTCCCGGCAGGGTGCCGGAACAGAGACTTTCTATCCCCCGAATCTCTCCTTCGGTGGCGGCGGCGCTGCGGAACGTTTCGTGGCTGGAGGCTTGATGATCTAGGGTTTTCGCATCGGGAGGCTTCTTATAGGGGAAGAGGCAAGGTCGGTGGGCGTCCAGGGTGATGGGGCTATGCCAAAGGGGGTATGCCCAGCAGGACGTTCCGGCCAAAGGGCCTGAGAGTGCACCTGGAGGGTGGCGACTGGACTACAACGAAGGAGAGGCTCGACGACTGGCGACTGGAGGCCCAGGAGCGTAACAGAAGCCTAGTCGGATTAGGTAAACACCTCTGAATCCTTATCTTGTTCGGTGGTAGCTTGTAAACCCTAGTGAGGTGCCTCATATATAAACCTCCCTAGGGTAGCCTAGAGGACACATTCCATCATACACCCCCTCAAGCGACTCGCTGCATAGCCGCCGAGCTCGCCACCCCTGTAACTCGCTCTCTAATAATGTAATCTAGCAGGAGTAGGTATTTACCCTCCGGGGGGCCAAACCTGGGTAAACCCATGTGCATCCGCCCCCATCTCGCACCGCAGATGGCCGCCAACTCTTCCTCACAAAACACTCAATTGCTGCCAGTGGCAGCGACTGCCGTGGCCATTTCCACGATAGTGGCACCCACCGTGGGGCATAGCGGGACTGGCCTGAGTTCTGCAGCGAGACCCTACTCGCCGATCGATCAGCCGCTCGCCACCGATCGCATGATCGCCATTGGCGGGATCTTACAGATCATGCCCAGCAGCTACATCCCAGTGTCACGCCCGGTCACTCACGGCGCGGTGATGCCGGTCGGCTCCATCAACCTCTTCGTCAGCTTCACCGACGTGGTCAACCCAGCTGCAACGGTGATCGTCGGCGGATCACCGCCACACCACGATCTGCTTTCGGAAGAGCAGGTCCGCTCCATCAGGAGCCTCGTCACCGAGTACGACTCGGCCGCCAGCGACGCGGTCGAGACTAACGCCGCCACCAACGACGATACCCTGAACGATGACGCCGACTCCGCGACCCCATCCTAGGTCGATGAATCCATCACCGCCGCATCACGGGAGGACTCCATCACGCGAGTCTCCAACCCCGAGGACTTGGAGGACTCCTCCATCCTAGGGATCTTCGACTCCGATTCGGGCTCGGAGTCCCCCGAGGATTTTTGCGCTAGATCCAATCACTTCAACGCGATCTACATGGCGGGCAGCACAGCCGCCCCGCCAGATCCGTTCGCCACGCTGATCCCGCCGACTGCGACGACCACGGAGGTGGAGCAAGCCCGCCTGTGGCTCGCGGAGGCGCAACGCAACGAACTCGCCAAGAACGAAAAATACCGCCTCGAACGAGAGACGGCGCGGGAGTTGTCGCTCTATCACCAACGCCGCAGCAGGACTCGCCTGAACTCCAACGTCCAGGGCCACGTCCTGAACTTCAACGACGAGAGCGACCCCGCACGCGCCGCCGAGCGTGTATACTGCAAGAACGCGCTGCCTCAAGCCCGCGATGCCAACATGCTACCACTATACTCCACCCCGATGGACAACGTCGTCGCGGCCGACGCCGCGATCGCCAACCTCGACGTCCAAGGCGACGACGCGCTACAGATCCAGTACGCCAAGGCCCTACTCATCAGGGCCGTCGAGCAACAAGCCACGGGAGTCGACCCGCGGGGGCGGATGTACTCCCACTCATCAGCAAGCAGGGCGGCATCAAACGGCCACCCCACCGTGGCCAACGCATTAACTTGCCCACCACCCCAGCCCCTGGCGAACCAACCACGAGCCGCCAATCCCGCGTTGTCAACCAACGAGCCGCGACCGGCGAATAACACGGTCGCCGCCAATGGGCAGCCCCTCGATGCTCGAACAAACATTATCAACAACCAGGCGTGGCGGTCGCGCCAGCCTAATGACCTGAGCCACACACTCACCAACCACGGTGACCCGAAACCAAGAGGCTCGCTCAGTCGAGTCGGGCCGCAATGCTTCGGACCCATGATTCGCGGGGAAAAGTACCTTGCCAACTTCAAGGCCCCCAAGGAGATCGAAAAGTACGACCTGACGTACCATCCCTCTGTCTGGCTAGACACATACCTCATGGCAATGGGAATCGCAGGCCACACTGACCTGCTCGCCGCTCGCTACCTCCCCTTGATGATGGAGGGTGCGACCCGACAATGGATCAACACGCTCCCCGCCGACAGCATCGATTCCTGGGAAGAAATGCGGGACGCCTTCGTCAGGCACTTCGAGGGCTCCTACACCCGCGCCACCACCATAGAGGACCTGGAGCAATGCATCCAGGGACAACGCGAGTCGACTCGCCGCTGGATCCAAAGATGGCAAGAACTGTGGATCAATGCCTCCGGCATCCACCCAGACACGGCGATACACTACTTCAAGAACGCGTGCCGGTACGAACCCCTGGTCGCTAAGATCAAGAGGGTCTATCGGACGCTCGACAACATCCCCGACCTCCTCGAGATCGCCAAACGCTACACGGAGGAGGACCCCAACCAAGACTCCGACGACGAGTCGAGAGGAAGGTGCCACACCAGCATCCACGATAGCGGGCGCCTGCGTGACATGCGCTACAGCAACACCCGCATCACCGGCAAGTGCCGCACGGACGAGCGAGTCGACTTCGTCGCCAACGCCAGCTACGGCCAGCGCGACTCCAAGATCTACTGCCACGATGGAGGAAACTACCGCGACATTGGCAACTACCGCTCCAACAACACAGCGAGGCCAAAATTCGACCCCGCTGCCCTGCTCAATCAGCCCTGCATCTACCATAGCAGGGAGGGAAAACCCGCCACCCACACCACCGCTGATTGCCATTCTCTCAAAGAGATTGAGAAGGCGAGGCGAGCAAGGGAGGACCCCAATAATAACCCACCTCGGGACAACGGGAATGGTGGCGGCTTCGGCACCGCCATCGGCTCTCTACACACCTTCACCGAACTCGGCACCAAAATCGAGAAGGTACTCACCCGCGCGGTCGCCGTCAACGCGGTGACACAAGTCGACATCCCCCGCTTCCTCAACTGGTCCGAGCAGAGTATCACCTGGAGCCGCCAGGACCACGCGCCAAGGATCGAATACCCAGGGCGAGTCGCCCTGGTAGTCAGGCCCAAGGTGGCCGACTACTGGCTGCCCAAGACACTAATGGACGGTGGGAGTTCCATTAACATCCTGTACCTGGACACGTTCAAGAGGCTCCAGCTCCCAGAAACAGCCATTGAGCCAACCCTAACGACCTTCCACGGCATCGTCCCTGGTCGGAAGGCATACCCGATCGGGAAGGTGACGCTGCCAGTCACCTTCAGCACTCCGGAAAACTACCCACGGAGAGGATCGTATTTGAGCTGGTGAACTTCCGCAGCCCCTACCACTGCGTCCTGGGTCGCCAGGCATTCGCAAAATTCATGGCAACCCCGCACTGCGCCTACAACATGATGAAGCTCCCTGGGCCAAGCGGCATCATCACCGTCCACGGCGACCCCGATATGGCCATGGAATGCGAAGACAAAGGCGCCGATCTCGCCGACATCATCATCGCCGCGGAAACCGACCATGCGGAGGAACTCACGAAATACGCGGGAAACATTAACAAGGACGACCCCACCATCCTGAAGAAACCAACCGCTGTGAACTCCACGTTCGAGGCGACCACGCACACCCGCACCGTCGAGCTCGTTCCAGGCGACTCCAGCCATACGGTCACCATTGGGGCGCACATGAGCCCCGCATAGGAAAGCGCGCTCATCGGGTTCCTTCGTGAGAACCACGACATCTTCGCATGGAAGCCATCTGACATGCCAGGAGTCCCGAGAGAACTCGCTGAGCACAAACTCAACACCGACCCCAAAGTGCGACCTGTAAAGCAGTCGCTTCAGCCCTTCAATGAAGAGCGTCGTCGAGCAATCGCCGAAGAAGTTTAGCGCCTACTAGCCGCAGGCTTCATCCGGCCAATCAAATACTCCAAGTGGTTGGCAAACCAGTCCTAGTTCTAAAAAAGAACAACACATGGAGAATGTGCATCGACTACACCAACCTCAACAGCGCCTGCCCGAAGGAGGAGTTCGTCCTACCGCGCATCGATCAGATCATCGACTCGACCACGGGATCGGTGAAAGGGTAATTGCCCCTATGTGTGGTTTTGGTGACTAATGACAATCCCTATGGACTAATGTTTTCATTGAGTTTATATGAAGGAATATTCCATAGGTCATGCTTGTAGTCCATATGTTGGATTCAAGTATGGATGCCATGAAGATAAAGATATACCTTGAGTTTTGGCATCAAGATCATCAAATTGAAGAGAAGAATATGATATGTTCAAGATCTTGAGAGTGTGATCTCAATAGAAGAATTCAAGATATGGCTCTAAGCCGGTGTCATGATAGCCTCATTAGTTGAGCTATGGTTGACTAATATTTAGAGCATGTAATCAAATGAAGAATTCTTTATGTACCTCAAGATATTGAGATGGAGCATGAGAAGATACTTGGTTGACCAATACAAAGAGTGAAGAGTGATTTCAAGTTGGTCAACACATGAAGCATAAAGAATGTACCACATGGATCTTGTGGTATGGTAAGCCTTGTCATTTATGCATCATGAACTAACCCATTATATATGTGCCTTTGCGTTTTCCATATGGGATAGGTATCTTTCCATGGGAATGCTTCAAAAGTGAAGATCTCATATAGCCCATGAGAGGATGACATCAAGTGGTGATCGTCATCAAAGTTTGAGAAGGGCAAGTTCAAGATAAGCAACTCGAGAAGATCATTTGCTTGAAGATTGCCATCCATATTGGTGATAATGGGCATGTAAAGATGTGTCTTAATGAAGCTATCCCATAGTGGTGTATGGGGGAGCATATTACGAGTCTTCACGAAGCAACAATGATCAAGTGATGCATTCCGGCTTGGATGGAGCTTGAAGCGTTGTCACCAAGATCAAGCGGGATGCGCAAGGCAAAGGTATGACCTTGCTAGGTTTTCCTTTTACCGGTCTCAAGGTGTTTGTTGGGATACCGGGTTATAGGATAGATAGCCGCACTATCAAGAGGGGCTTTCGGTTGGGTAACTTGATCACATTGTCTTAGGGAGCTCAATCCTTTGCATACTTTGCATCTTCCTATTTTGTTGCTTCTTGGTATTTTCTCTATGTGAGGTTCTTGAGCTTGTTTCTAGCTCTTCAACAAGCCCAAGTTCAACGAAAACAGAATTCGTATGCATCTTATATGGCGTTTTCGAGTTTGAAGGTTTTACCGGTTCTTCTTATAGGGAGGCTCCATACCTTTCCTCATTTGGTTCTATCTTCCTTTGTTGGAATATGATTTTTTCATGCACCATATTGTAGAGCTTGTTTTCCTCGTCAAAACAAGACCAAGATCATCGAAATCAGAGTCCGGATGCAAAAGTTATTGCGTTTTTCGTGAAGTCAGTTTCATCCCGGTTGTGGATCCGGTTCAACCGAGCCCCACACCGGACGGTCCGGTTCCAGCTCCGGTAGACCGGATCTCAGACCGGATTTTCCGGTTTTCGCGACCGAGTCTATTCCGGGTTGGCAAACAAAGGTATTTCGGTTTGTAGGTCGGTCCTCCGGCCTGGGGACCGAGTTTCCCGGTTCTGGGGCCGGTCCAACCGACTTTGGAACCGAGTTTTCGTTGTTTTCTCTCCAACGGCCATATTTGCTTTTCCCTATAAAAGGGGGTTCTTCCCCCAACGTTTTTGGGTGTTCTTGAGCCCGAAATTGACCTCCATTGTTGACCCTCTTGAGCTTGCTTCCTCTCCCTTCCCTCCTATGATTCTTGCATCTTTTTGAGGGCTTTGGAAGAGGAGATCTAGATCTACAACCCCCACCAATCAATTCCTCCTCTAAGTGAGGGGAACCCATTAGATCGAGATCTTGAAGTCATTAGTTAACTTCCACCATTGTTCTTCCTCTCTAATTTCTCCCTAGCACTTGTTGCTTTGGTGGGATTTGAGAGTGAGGGATTTGAACACCCTTGGTGTTCTTGCTTTGCATTCTTGCATAAGTGTTGAGCTCTCCACTATGATTTGTTCTAGTGAGAGACCATGAGCTTGTTGCTCTTGGAGGGTGACCTCCTAGTTGGCTTGGCGGTTGGTGCTTTGGTGACCTCTTCGTGGAAGATTGTGAAGAGACCCGGGCTTCTCCTTCATGGAGCTTGTGAAGTGGTTGTGGAGCTTGCCATCTCCGGAGTGGAGGAAAAGCTAGCCATAAGGAAAGGTCCTATTCCTTCGTGGGATAGACTCGGAGAAGAAGGTGAGCCTTCGTGGTATTGGGAAATCCTTCGTGGAATCCCACACCTCTCCAACGTGACGTACCTTACTTGTAAGGGAACACGGGAATACATCTTCGTCTCCGCGTGCCTCGGTTATCTCTATACCCGAGCTTACTTTCCTTGTGATAGCCATCGAGCTTGAAGTACTTATCTTGCCTATCACTTGTGGTATATTTATCTTGTGCTATCTTGCTTAGCTTATCTTGCTGTTGGTGCACTTAGTTGAGCCTAGTGTATTTAGGTTTTGTGCTTGTACAATAAACGTTAGTTTAATTCTGCATTCTATCAAGCCAAAACCGTAATAGTTTTTAAAATTGCCTATTCACCCCCCCCCCTCTAGGCGACATCTCTATCCTTTCAATTGGTATCAGAGCAAGGTCTCTCCTTGTTTAGGCTTCGCCGCCTAGAGTGTAAAGATGTCGGCTAGTAGTATAGTACACAATGACACAATTATCTTTGATGGCACAAATTGTATTTTGTGGAGAAATTGCTTGCTTTGTAATCTTCGGACCTTGTGTCCAAATATTAGCGATTTCTAGATGTAGGTTTTTCTCCTCCAATGGATCCTCAAAATCTATCTTTAGAGGATGAGAAAAATTTACATCTCGAAGCTCAAGTATCTAATGAGCTTATTTTCTCCTTGAGCCCCATAGTTAATTTGTTCTTGACAAATGTAAAGCGCAAGTCATCTCATGAGATGTGGACCAAGCTTAAAGAAATATTTGGTGGGTCCATTTCTCATAGGGTCGGTGGTATCTCCGAGGAGCTCTCTTCTCCTTCATCATGAAGAGCTCCAAGTGGCTTCCACCTCCGGCCGCGATGAGATTTCAATTCCCTCCACTTCACCTACATGTGACAAGTCACAAGGTAATGTCATGGTGAGTGGAGAAATCATATGTAATGATGGTAGTGGTTCTCTTTACACCAATGATTCATGTTTTATAATTGCTAATGGTGTAGAGAGTTTGGACTTAAGCACATCTTGCAACAATAGTTATTTATCCCCTTGTGTTGCTAGTCCTTGCATATTGTCTAGAAATTATTTGAGTACTAGTGTAGATGATATGCTCGATTTGTCTTGTTCCAATAAACAAAATTCTTCTATTTCCTCTAGTTGTGTATCTAACAATGTAGAGGAAATCAAATACCCTATGGAGCAAGACACGATCATGAATGAAGATTCAAGAATATCCTCATATTCATTCTCCCGTGCTCACATGTGCCTTATGGCAAGAGGATCAAAGGTATCTCCTACTTTGGATCCCAAGATATCTTCTCTAGATAATAGCAATGATAATGATGATAGTGACGATGACCTTGATGAGGATACTAGTGCTCTTGTGCTTGAGTTAACTTTTTTGTGTACCTCTCTTCGTGGTAATAATAAGGCCGTTGGTTGTCTCAAACATGTTATGGACACCATAACAAAACAAACGGAAACCATAGAGGAGTTGGATTTCCAACTTGATGATGGGAGTCGTAGATTCCATCTCCTTAAGCAAGAGCTTGCCAAGGAGAAGCACACTAATTGTCTCCTCACACAAAAAATTGAATCTTATGAGCTTGAAAATGAAAATTTTATTAATGATGCTAGTGCTACTAACTCTAATTCTTGTGAAGCATCTATGTTAAAGGAGAATGTTGAGCTAAGGGCTCAACTTGAGTTGCTAACTAGCAAGTATAGGAAATTGGAAGAGAGTCATGAAATGCTCTCGAGCTCTCATAATGATCTTCTAATCTCCTATGATGGGCTAAAATTAGCTCGTGAGGCAAGTATCACTAAGGTAACATCTTGTGAGCCTCTTTTGGACATTAGCACAACTTCTAATCAAAATTCTATTTTGCCATGTGCTAGTCCTAGTGATCCTTCTAGTCATACTAGTGATAAACCTTGTGTTGGATTACTTGCTTTTCCTTATTGCTCTAACAATGAAGCTTCTACTTCCTCTAGTACCTCTATTTATACTAACCATGTAGAGGAAATCAAAGAGCTCAAGGCCCAAGTCACTTCTTTGAAGGAAGACTTGAAAAAGAGTCATGAAGGCAAATCCACACTTGATAATACTTCGAGTGTGCAAAAATACCCCAATGATAAAGGTGGACCTGGATTCAACTCCAATAACAAGAACAAGTCCAATAGCAACAAGAAGAAGGGCCAAGACCAAGTCAAGGATTTGGCCAAGATTATTTGCTTCAAGTGCAAGGTTGTAGGACATCATGTAAGATCTTGTCCATTGAAGAAAAAGCACTTGAATGAGAAGCAACAAGGGAAGCGGCCACAAGTTCAAGGTCAAGCCCAATCTCAACCTCAAGTTGAAGCTAGGCCACTTCCCAAGAAGAATCAAGATAAGGCTCCCCAAGACAAGAAATCAATAAAGAAGAGAAAGGGGAGCACTTGTTGCTACATATGTCGTGAGATGGGACACTTGGCCTCTTCATGTTCAAACGGTACCTTATCTAACCCTATCATTATTGATGATGATTATTCTCTTGGGAAGGATAAGAATGGCAATGGGTTTGCCAAGTTTGTTGGAACTCAAAGTGGTGTGAAGAAAAGAACCATCTGGGTTGCCAAGCCTATTGTGACTAACTTCTTAGGACCCAACTTGGTTGGGGACCAACAAGCTCAAACTTGATCAATAGGTGTTATTGGAGGGCATTGGAGACTTGGCTAACTCATGAATAATTAAGGGATCTTCATATACTATATTTTATAATGCCAAGTTATAAGGATTATCATCTCCCTACCATATACCCAATGTGCCTCTTTGCGGTAACTCGAACTCAACTCTTTTATATTGTAAGTTACTTGCCCCTTTACATGTTTTGGTTTTGTACCAAGTATGGGTTTGTATTTGTTGTGCCTAATGCATGCTTATTTTGTGTATTCAAGTATGTCTATGTGTTTGGCACATCATTTACTTGTGTGTTTTGCTTTGAGCCTCTAATGCATCTTGATGATATCTTTTTTGGCTCTTTTCGAGTGGTTAATGGAACATCCCATTTTGGGGGAGTGATATGCCTCGCGCATCTCTCAAACCTTAAAATGTGTGTACATGAGTACTACCACTTATTATTGATATTGCAAGCTTATATAGTCACTATGTGGTGTGTCATACTCATGAGAAATTCAAATTCTAAATGTCCATTAATTATCTCTAGTCGAGGTTGTTTTTCCTCTTATTAAGAAAAATTGAATACCACATTATGGGGGAGTAATATGCTTCTTTTGCATATCATAATCCTAGGAAATGTGAACATATGAGGTGGTGCCACTTAGAGTTGATATTGTTGATTATCTTGTATTTAGGTGGCATGTTAGCTCAAACAAGGTCCTAATTTTTGTTAGAAGCTTGTATTGCTCGTCTTTTCGGTCTTTGCTTGAGTAAGAAATTCTTGGTGTGGCCTTCCTCAAATGCATATATCTATATCTTATATGGGAGACCATTTTCTTCAAGTTATTCTAATCATTGCTTTGCATGATTGTGTGACTAGTCAAAGCTATCAAGAATCTCTATCTTTGCATAGTGCTTAATCTTTTTATTCCTATCCTATGCTTTTTATTGTGAAGATTATCTTTAATATCCATGCAATATACCAACGAAAATAAATTCCAATACACTCATTGTCTTTGACAATTGATATACTTTGGTGTGGTAGCATTTGTGGATCATCTTCACCTTGGTGTTCACCTCTTATTGCCTTTTTTTCTTTCCAAAAATTGTTGTGGCTCCCATTGTCTTCCTTGGCTTTTGAACATCTCTTTGATGGTGTTTTTGATTATTATCAAATGTGTTTTTAGTGGAAGACAAACCTTTTCTTCTCGGAACCTCGTGCCATTGTGAAAAGTGTTAAGGGTTTGGTTTATTTGTTGAAACCTTACTCTTTTGGGAGTTTGTTATCTCATTCTTTCTTCTCTATGTTATTTGCTTGAATGAGATAAATCTTTGAGAATTTGTGTTTTTATCCCATCTTTTATGCTCAATAGTTTTTGCTTGGTTCATTTGTTGAACTTTGTTGAACAAATCTTTTGTTGATTTGATTCTTTGATATAGTTTGGACAACAAATGTGTTTTGTCACACCTTGTATGCCTTCTTGAATATTTTGGTGTTTTGTCCAAATTATATATGCGTTGGTTCTTGAAAGTCTCGTGCATGCATGTTTACTAAATGTATATCTTATATCATGTTTTTCTTTCTTTGATCCAATATATAGTGTATACTCCATCAAATCCTTAAACGGCTATGATGTGCATGAAATTCAAATTTCATCTCTAAATATGCACATTTTATTATGGAGTATGTCCTATGTGTTGTGGTTAGTCTAACCACTTTGGACCCAATAAGTTTGGGGACGAAGATGTACTTGAATGTTGTTTTAGGTACATTGGAGATGCAATGGATGCTTGTCTTATCTATAAGGAATGTGTTGTCACCACATGATAATTGGAGACAAGCTAGGATGATCGAAGAATTCTTATCTACTACATCATACCATTTCTATCTCGGTAACAAGTATCTTATTCATGCATACTATTCTTCCATCCAATCTCTTGTAGGTTGCATCTTGGCATGAATTTATTTTTTTGTAAATGTGGCGGTTCTTGCAAGGATCTTTGAAATACTTTTCTATCCTTATTGCTTATGTGAGTAATTTGAGATGATGCATATAATGGGGAGTATATAAAATCATGTTCATGATTCACCAATCCAAAATATGCCTTCTAGAAATTTATTGCATATCAATTCCTCAAGGTACTCTCATGTGAAATATTGTTGAAATTGCATTGAATCCTTCCTTTTGATACTTGTTGCCTTTCTCAAAATATCCCAACTAGCATTAGTTCCCTTAGTGTTAGTTGTGATGTTTTTGAGGTTTTTTTTTCTTTGTTGAAGTTCATTGATATACCATAAGAGAAAATAGAGCCATGGGCTATATATATGCACTTAAGCAAAATATCATTTTTTGTATATCTTATGACTTCCTCTTGGATATCATGTTTTTATCTTTATTAACCTCTTGTGTGGATGTTTCCTTATGGATTATTCTCATGTTTTCCCAATTAGAGACTTATATACACGAGAGTGTTAATCTCTCGCCTTGATATCCTTGCCTTTTGCCAACCATCTCACTTATCCACTTAGTTTTTAATGGTTTTGGTAAGGTCTTGATTTATGAGTGCTCGGTTTACTTTCATTGCATCTTCATGCACTCATATCTCATATTTGGTTTCTTTTGGACTTAATCTTGTCTTGACAAGTGTATTGATTTATATATCTACTCCTTGTATCTTGGTTATGTTCTAAATGATATATAGGGAGTGAGGATTCCATGTTTGTGCATATTGTATTCAACTAAAACAACTAATTTATGCATGAACCTTGGGGAGCTTCCTTATTTCATTTAGAGCACCATTTGTCCATTTGATTATTTGGATCTTTTGATTGCTTGCTTCATCCGTTGAAGTTTCTTCACCTTGTTATCCTTTTAGCAATATTTGATCCTCAATATAGTTGATTTCCTCCAAGTATTCGTCATTAGATATGTGCATATGATTTCACTCATATTATGAGAAATGCACACCTTGGGAGGAACTTGAACTATATTAGCCTTCTAACTTTGTCATCCATTTTGGCACTTGTTGTCAATGGGGGAGAAGTTTAGAGGGTTTTAAGGGAAATGGTTTTCTACTTAAGATTGGTTTGTTCTTAAGTGTTTGCCTTCCATGCATTTCATCTTTACTATGTATTGCATGGTTGAATATATAGTGGAAACTCTCCCAAAGGTTATGCTTGACAATGTATGCAATGAAATTCAAGTTCATCACACGTGCATATATTGTGGGGGAGTTTGATCTATATATGTTGGTTCTACTCACATCTCTTGCATTAGTTGTAGTTTGTGTGAGTAGAATTGGTTTTGATATGGGCTAGTATCTTTGTGTTACTTAACCATATCAAATACAACCTCTTGTATACAACTTATTCTCGGATAAGTTGCGTACTTGTTTCTAATATTCATTATATAAACCCTCTTGTGGTGATTGTCATCAATTACCAAAATGGGGGAGATTGAAAGGGTAATTGCCCCTATGTGTGGTTTTGGTGATTAATGACAATCCCTATGGACTAATGTTTTCATTGAGTTTATATGAAGGAATATTCCATAGGTCATGCTTGTAGTCCATATGTTGGATTCAAGTATGGATGCCATGAAGATAAAGATATACCTTGAGTTTTGGCATCAAGATCATCAAATTGAAGAGAAGAATATGATATGTTCAAGATCTTGAGAGTGTGATCTCAATAGAAGAATTCAAGATATGGCTCTAAGCCGGTGTCATGATAGCCTCATTAGTTGAGCTATGGTTGACTAATATTTAGAGCATGTAATCAAATGAAGAATTCTTTATGTACCTCAAGATATTGAGATGGAGCATGAGAAGATACTTGGTTGACCAATACAAAGAGTGAAGAGTGATTTCAAGTTGGTCAACACATGAAGCATAAAGAATGTACCACATGGATCTTGTGGTATGGTAAGCCTTGTCATTTATGCATCATGAACTAACCCATTATATATGTGCCTTTGCGTTTTCCATATGGGATAGGTATCTTTCCATGGGAATGCTTCAAAAGTGAAGATCTCATATAGCCCATGAGAGGATGACATCAAGTGGTGATCGTCATCAAAGTTTGAGAAGGGCAAGTTCAAGATAAGCAACTCGAGAAGATCATTTGCTTGAAGATTGCCATCCATATTGGTGATAATGGGCATGTAAAGATGTGTCTTAATGAAGCTATCCCATAGTGGTGTATGGGGGAGCATATTACGAGTCTTCACGAAGCAACAATGATCAAGTGATGCATTCCGGCTTGGATGGAGCTTGAAGCGTTGTCACCAAGATCAAGCGGGATGCGCAAGGCAAAGGTATGACCTTGCTAGGTTTTCCTTTTACCGGTCTCAAGATGTTTGTTGGGATACCGGGTTATAGGATAGATAGCCGCACTATCAAGAGGGGCTTTCGGTTGGGTAACTTGATCACATTGTCTTAGGGAGCTCAATCCTTTGCATACTTTGCATCTTCCTATTTTGTTGCTTCTTGGTATTTTCTCTATGTGAGGTTCTTGAGCTTGTTGCTAGCTCTTCAACAAGCCCAAGTTCAACGAAAACAGAATTCGTATGCATCTTATATGGCATTTTCGAGTTTGAAGGTTTTACCGGTTCTTCTTATAGGGAGGCTCCATACCTTTCCTCATTTGGTTCTATCTTCCTTTGTTGGAATATGATGTTTTCAAGCACCATATTGTAGAGCTTATTTTCCTCGTCAAAACAAGACCAAGATCATCGAAATCAGAGTCCGGATGCAAAAGTTATTGCGTTTTTCGTGAAGTCAGTTTCATCCCGGTTGTGGATCCGGTTCAACCGAGCCCCACACCGAACGGTCCGGTTCCAGCTCCGGTAGACCGGATCTCAGACCGGATTTTCCGGTTTTTGCGACCGAGTCTATTCCATGTTGGCAAACAAAGGTATTTCGGTTTGTAGGTCGGTCCTCCGGCCTGGGGACCGAGTTTCCCGGTTCTGGGGCCGGTCCAACCGACTTTGGAACCGAGTTTTCGTTGTTTTCTCTCCAACGGCCATATTTGCTTTTCCCTATAAAAGGGGGTTCTTCCCCCAACGTTTTTGGGTGTTCTTGAGCCCTAAATTGACCTCCATTGTTGACCCTCTTGAGCTTGCTTCCTCTCCCTTCCCTCCTATGATTCTTGCATCTTTTTGAGGGCTTTGGAAGAGGAGATCTAGATCTACAACCCCCACCAATCAATTCCTCCTCTAAGTGAGGGGAACCCATTGGATCTAGATCTTGAAGTCATTAGTTGACTTCCACCATTGTTCTTCCTCTCTAATTTCTCCCTAGCACTTGTTGCTTTGGTGGGATTTGAGAGTGAGGGATTTGAACAACCTTGGTGTTCTTGCTTTGCATTCTTGCATAAGTGTTGAGCTCTCCACTATGACTTGTTCTAGTGAGAGACCGTGAGCTTGTTGCTCTTGGAGGGTGACCTCCTAGTTGGCTTGGCGGTTGGTGCCATGGTGACCTCTTCGTGGAAGATTGTGAAGAGACCCGGGCTTCTCCTTCATGGAGCTTGTGAAGTGGTTGTGGAGCTTGCCATCTCCGGAGTGGAGGAAAAGCTAGCCATAAGGAAAGGGCCTATTCCTTCGTGGGATAGACTCGGAGAAGAAGGTGAGCCTTCGTGGCGTTGGGAAATCCTTCGTGGAATCCCACACCTCTCCAACGTGACGTACCTTACTTATAAGGGAACGTGGGAATACATCTTCGTCTCCGCGTGCCTCGGTTATCTCTATACCCGAGCTTACTTTCCTTGTGATAGCCATCGAGCTTGAAGTACTTATCTTGCCTATCACTTGTGGTATATTTATCTTGTGCTATCTTGCTGAGCTTATCTTGTTGTTGGTGCACTTAGTTGAGCCTAGTGTATTTAGGTTTTGTGCTTGTGAAATAAACGTTAGTTTAATTCCGCATTCTATCAAGCCAAAACCGTAATAGATTTTAAAATTGCCTATTCACCCCCCCCCTCTAGGCGACATCTCTATCCTTTCAATCGGAGTCGCTGTGCTTCCTAGACGCTTACTCTGGTTATAACCAGATCAAGATGGCGGTCGAGGACGAGGAGAAGACGGTGTTCATCACACCATTCGGCGCCTTCTGCTACACGGCCATGACGTTCGGCCTCAAGAACGCAGGCGCCACATACCAGAGGTGCATGTAGGAGTGTCTAGCGAGCCAAATTGCAACATTCACGTCTACATCGACGACGTGGTGGTAAAATCCACCCACCAGGACGACCTACTCGCCGACCTAGCCGAAACCTTTGCAAACCTGCGGAGGTACAACATCAAACTGAACCCCGGAAAATGCACCTTCGGCGTCCCCACCGGACAACTTCTGGGATATGTAGTCTCCAAGCGAGGCATCGAAGCCAACCCCACCAAGATCGACACCATCGCGTGACTAGGAAAACCCGAGTGCCTGCGCGACGTCCAGAAGTTGGCAGGGCGAGTCGCGGCCCTCAGTCGCTTCATACCCCGACTAGGCGACAAGGCAATGCCCTCTACCGCCTGATGCGCAAGAACCCCACGTACCAATGGGACGCGGAGGCCGACGACGCACTCAAAGCACTCAGAGAAGTGCTACTCGCAGCCCCACTACTCGCTGCTCCACTCGACAAAGAGCCGATGCTCGTTTACGTCGTGGCCTCTACTCGAGTCGTCAGCGCCGTGATGTCGTCGAACGACCGGAAGAGGGCAAGGAGCGCCCCATACAGCGCCCATCTACTACATCAGCGAAGTACTAATAGACTCACGACAGCGCTACCCGCAATACCAAAAACTGGTGTACGCGGTATTCCGAGCGCAGCGGTGGCTCCCACACTACTCCCAGGAGCACCCAATCACGGTGGTCTCCTCCGCGCGCCTGCAAGACATCATACGCAATCGCGAGGCGACCGGGCGAGTTGCCAAGTGGGCCGTCAAAATCGGCGTCCACAACATCAAATATGAGCCCCGCAAAGCGATCAAGTCACAAGCCCTGGCTGATTTCCTTGCAGACTGGGAAGAAGCACAGCAGCCAGAGAAGCTCATGTACTTCCACTACTAGTCGCTCCATTTTGACGGCTCCAAGAACGCCGACGGTGCAGGGGCCAGGGTCATACTGACCTCTCCCAAAGGAGACAAGCTCCGCTACGTGCTCCACCTCAACTTCAAGCCCTGCACCAACAACATGGCAGAATATGAGGCCCTCCTTCACGGCATGAGAGCCGCTAAGGATATGAACATCAACCGCCTACGATGCTATGGCGACTCCGACCTAGTCGCCGGCCAAGTCGCCAGGACGTGCGACGCCATCTCCCCAACAATGATCGCGTACCGCCAAGCTGTCGACCAGTTGGGAGGACACTTCGACGGCTACTCCATCGAGTGGATCGACAGGCGCAAAAACGAGGAGGCAGACGCCCTCTACTGCATCGGATCGACCCGACAAGCGCCACTAGTAGGCGTCTTCCTCGACATCATCCATAAACCGTCGGTCAGCCCACCAAAAGAGATCGACGTCGGGATCCCATTGCAACCAGAACCGGCCTTAGTCGCCATGGTTGTGGAACCTAGCGACTGTACAGAACCATACATCGCCTTCTTGGAACACAAACTCCTACCAAGCAATGAGACGGAGGAACAAATGATCGTGCGCCACTGCAAATCCTTCGTCATCATCAACGGCGAGCTCCACAGATGCAACGTGACCGGCGTGTTCTAGCGCTGCGTACAGCCAGAAGAAGGCCGCAAGATCCTCCAGGACATTCATGCCGGCGACTGCGGCCATCAGGCCGGCGCCAAGTCGCTAGTCGCCAAGGCCATGTGGCACGGTTTCTACTGGCTCACCGCACACGCCGACGCCACCAACATCGTCCAACGATGCGTCGGGTGCCATAAGTACGCCCACCAGACGCACCTCCCTGGCTCGGCACTCAAGACCATCCCCATCACGTGGCCATTCGCCGTATGGGGCATGGACATGGTAGGCCCGTTCAAGAAGGCCCCGTCTGGCTTCACTCACCTCCTGGTCGCAGTCGACAAGTTCACCAAATGGGTCGAGGCCAAGGCAATAAAAAAGTGCGACGGCAAGACGGCTACCAAGTTCCTACGCGAGCTCATCTACCCGTACGGCTACCCGCACATCATCATAACAGGCAATGGCACCAACTTCGCCAAGGGGGCCATGGCGGAATTCTGTGAAGAACATGGCATACGACACGACCTCGCATCAGTCGCCCACCCGGAGTCAAATGGCCAAGCAGAACGCGCCAACCAAAGCGTCCTCCACGGGCTCAAGCCGCGACTCCAGGTGCCCCTCGAGCGCACCCCAGGATGCTGGGTCGACGAGCTCCCCTCTGTGATATGGGGGATCCGCACCTCCGTCAATCGCTCCACCAGGTTCACGCCCTTCTTCATGGTGTACGGCACCGAGGCCATAATGCCAACTGACCTGGAGCACGACTCACATCGAGTCGCCAACTACGTCAAGGCGGCCAACAAGGTTGCCCACCAAGACAGCATCGATCAACTCGACGAGGCACGCGACCTGGCTCGCTCCCGCATCACCATATACCATCAAGGACTCCGCCGCTACCATAGCCGCCGAGTGCGAACTCGCACCTTCCAGGAAGGCAACCTGGTCCTACGACTGTCCCAAGACAAGAAGGACATGCACAAACTCTCCCCCCATGGGAGGGGTCGTTCGCCATAGGCCGAGTCCTTGGCAATGATGCCTACTACCTCATCGATATACGGGGTGACGGCCAGCTGGAGGCCGGGAGGCCATGGAATGTAAACCTCCTCAGAAAGTTATATACTTAGAACCTCACATCGTACCCCGCTGGCATATATAATGAAATTCATCCGGATCGCACAAATTGTGTCCACTCGCCATATTCTTGTGCCACTCGTACATATTAGCAATACGCTACTGATGACCCACAAGTATAGGGGGTGTATCGCAATATTTTCGAGGGAAGTGAAACCCAATTTATTAATTCGACACAAGGGGAGCCAAAGAATATTTATAAGCCTTATCAAATGAGTTGTCAATTCAGCTACACCTGGAAACAATCTTACTCACATCAGTTTATCAGTAGCACCAGTTTTGTAGTAGGAATAACAAAGTAACATCAGTAGTAAAGTAAAGACAGCAGAAACAATAGCCGTAAACAGTGGGATTCGAGTGCGGTAGGCATAGGGATGGATGGACGGGCGTTGCATGGACAAGACAATTCACATAGCAATCAGAACATAGGGTAATTGCAGATAAATAAGATAAAGCATCCAAGTACTAGATAATCCTAGGCATGTGTTCCATAAATAGTCATATGTGCTCCAAATGAGAACTTGCACAACATCTTTTGTCCTGCCATCCCGTTTGCAGCGGGGCCTCAAGGGACTACTGGCAATTAAGGTGCTCCTTTTAATAGAGCACCGGAGCAAAGCATTAACACTCCGTGAACACATATGATCCTCACATCAAAGCCATTCCCTCTGGTTATCCCGATTTCTGTCACTTCGGGGCCATTGGTTCCGAACAACGACGTGTGTATACAACTTGTAGATAAGACCAAAAACAATACTATCATATGAATCAATAACATGTTCAGATCTGAAATCATGGCACTCGGGCCCTAGTGACAAGCATTAAGCACAACAAGTCGCAACAAAGTCATAAATCACTAATAAAAGATACTAGGCACCATGCCCAAACAATCTGATGCCATTACATGAATAATCTCATCCAATCCCTACCATCCCCATGGCCTACAGCGGGGGATTACTCACTAATAGATGGGGTAAACATGGATGGTCGATGGAGAAGCGATGGTGATGATGATGGTGATGATATCCTCCAATTCCCCGTCCCGGCAGGGTGCCAGAACGGAGTTTCTGGTGCTGTTTCGTGGAATCTGGTGGTGGCGGTGGAGCGGAACTCCTTCTGGAAAAACGTCGAACCCCCCGAAGTTTTTAGGTCAGAAGGCTCCTTATAGGCGAAAAGAGAGGCCGAGGGGGTGCCTGGGGGGCCCACACCACCCCCTGGCGCGGCCTGGCCTGGCCCGCGCCACCAGGTGATGTGGCCACCCCCTGTCTCTTCTCCGTCTCGTATTCTAGCTCCATGAGTCTTCTGGTGAAATAGGATTTTTGGCATATTTTCCTGGATTTTTCCTGATAGTTGGTTTTCTGCACAAAAAGTAGACACCAAGGCAATTCTGCTGAAAACAGCGTCAGACCGCATTAGTTGTATCCAAATCACACAAGTTTAGAGGAGAAACAATAGCAAAAGTGTTCGGGGAAGTAGATACGTTTTGGACGTATCAACTCCCCCCAATCTTAGCTTATTGCTTGTCCTCAAGCAATTCAGTTGAAAACTGAGTGCGATAAAAGAACTTTCGCGAACACATTTGCTTCATATGATGTAAATATTCTCATCAATGTGATCAACTACTTAGACAATTCATAATAAGGAGTATGCAACTGAGTCTACTTAATAGTCATCGCAAGCTATGAAGAGATTCCAACTCAAGAATAATAAGCAGCGTGAGGCACAAACATAAGCAACATTACAATGCTCATAGAAAGGTATGATAGAGTGGTATCTCGCTTGCCTTTGATTATGACTGTCAAGGCACCTCTGAAGTTCAAGTGATGACTAGAAGTAAAGATATCAATGATACAAGCATCAAAGTCATAACACAAATAATCAAGTAGTGAGGCAAACATAAAGAATGACAACTATGCTCTCAAGAAGGTGCTCAAAGAAACTGTGGAGACTCAACAAGTAAAAGAAAAGGTTTTGAATAATTTGAAAGGCTACCAAATGCTGAAAGTATGGTACTCATTAGCTTTGAGCTCTCATTGCCCCTGTCATAAGCATCTTTAATGTGGATAAGGTGAAAGTGAGGTCCAATCTGAGTTATATGCTTGACAGACTATAAACTGAAAATCCCAAGTCCCTTGAGTATGAGGGCCGCTCCTCATGCTACTCAACTTTAGTTATCGGTAAGTTCTTGTCATCATAAGTATGTGCGTATCATTGAGAACCACCAACGGGGTACCCTTTGCCCGATGATACGAAAGAATCCCCATATCAAAATGACAAGGCAAGCAGACAATGAGTATCTCAGCAATCTTTTTATTTACCATGGGAAAATGGTGCTTTTTTCTCTCTTTCCTCTTTTCATAAAACTCCTTTTTTTTCTTTTTCTCAATAGCTATCTCTCTCTTTTTTATAAGAAGAATGCTTCATAGATATCATTTTGGTTACGCTGCAGGTTTCCACCATGTCAGCATGGATTAGACCAGCGGCCCAGGCGTTTCTCTAACGCACATACATAACTCCATGGACTTAAAAAGCTCCCCTTTTATTTCACACCGACGACATCCACAAACAAAAGAGCAAGGTATCAACTGGGTATATATTTACAAGTGTTGAAAGCGTTCCCCGTGACAGCACGGTTCTGCTAATCCCCAGCCTATAATTTGCAAGCATATAACTATCATGGAGAGTTCACAATGGTTCAGGTTTATTAAGTGCAGGAAATAAAGTGTGCCATCAAGTTCGTGAGAGCTTTACTAACTAATTTTCTCATAACAAGCAAACATTTTATTCGGAAGAAAACAAAGCATATTGAATATGCACGGAAGTAGCAAATGATGCTAATAGGTAGGTATGGTGGACACTTTGGAAATATTTGGTTTAGGGAGTTGGAAACATGAGTAAAACACTCAGTGGAAGTGAAGGCTAGCAATAGTAAGGGAGCGACAAACGAGAGAGCAATAGTTGTCATTATCATGCTTGCAACAAAACAGGACTACTCATGGCATGAAAGTGATTCAAGATCCTCAAGGCAAAATAATTCATCAAGGCTTAACTGATTATTAGAGTCATGTGCATGCGTGAGCATGTGCCAAGTCAATCTAATGAAACATTCGGAGGAGGATACCACGGTGTCATACCAATTTATGAATAGAGCAATGCAAGCAAACATTTATAAGACATGCTACAAACTATTAGGGAGCTAGAGCTAATCATAAGAAAGCAAGAACTACTAAGCATCCAAAGATAACATACACCCTACATGAACAGACTAAGCATGCTCACAGTGATGAGTATATGTACAAAAATGAAAACAAATAGAGTTCGTTACCAGCCTCTTACCACGCCTCCAGTTGTCATTAATCCTCATTATTGCTCTTCATTTGTGTGGCTTGAATGATAATATGAGACCAATATTCTACTGAGGACTGCTGCACCTTGTAGCAAACTCACAAAACCAAAGAAGAACGACAAATATTTTTGGTGTTTTCAATTTTTAAACAAGAACCAAAAGGGAAAAACAAGCAAAGCAAAATCTTTTTGGGTTTTTCGAATAGTTCAAACAGCAAAAAGGGAAAAACAAACCAAGGAAAAAAGAAGAAGCAAACCAAAGAGAAACAACAGAAATATTTTTGGTCTTTTTGTGTTTTAGGAAGCAAAAGCAAAGAAAAATGAAAACTAAAAAGAGAACGAAAGCATGAATATACAAATTACCGACGCAACATGATATGGAGATGAGTGCGGTGTCGGCGTACCTCCCCCCAAGCTTAGGCTTTTGGCCTAAGTGGGTACCAATCCCAAGCTGGCCAAGATGAAGTGTTACCCTGGTACGACGAAGAGGTCCCCTCATCCTGGTGCGAGCTCGAGTATGTCCCTCCGTAATGCGCGGAGTAATCATAGGAGGGCACATCCTCCTAGTGCTGCTCGTGGAAACCCAACAAGCGAATCTGCTCGTCCACCTCCTCCTTGGAGCGCGACCACGGTCTCCTGTGAACACTAAACAAAGCAGGATGTGGCAAAAGGATCTCCCTTTCATCCCCGTCAGTGAAAAGCATCCTATATACTAGACTGTTCAAATTAGAAGTAGCGGTGACAAAGTGATGAGTTTTCATGGCAACAAGGTCAAGCCTCTGTGGTGCCAGCATAGCATCATAGGGATCCACTAACAGACCTAATGCATTGACTATACGCGAGGCAATGATGCCCCCATAGATAGGCCCCCTAGCAGATAGGCGGCGAGCAATAAGCAAGCTTAGATTGTACCGAGTATCATTGTTAAGCGCAGCAGCAAGGAATGCTAAATGATAGTTGGAGATATTACTTGTGTTCTCCCTACCAAGTACACTAGTAGCAAGGTAATATGCAAAGTATCTAAGAGCAGGGAGTTGGATATTTCTTATCTTTCCGCGATGCGCCACGCGGTCATCATCATTGGTAACCCCTCGGTAAAGCTCCAACAAATCAGCGGGTTACCCTTGAATTTTCTTCACGGTCCCTGTCATGCGTACACCTACAATACTGCAAAATCTCTCCAAAGGCATGGTGAAGGGCAGATTATAGATTTTAAAAGAGACAGTCAACTGATAGGATGTGTTGGTAAACGTCAAGCTCTCAACAAAAGTTTTGGTGAGCATAGCGTATTGCGCACTCTCATCTTGCATATATGAGGTGAAACCAACCCTCTAAATCAGTAGCAAGAAAACATCAAGAAACCCTGCAGCTTGTGAGAAAGTAAAACAAGGAAAAGAGGATGGGTGAGCATCCCCATCATCCCTTTCACTACCAATACGAGTTGCAATGAGATATTCGTTGTATGATGGCCTAAACTAAGAGGCTGATCTTGAGGGCCTCGACCTCCTAGGTACATCACTCTCAAATATCTCTCCAAAAGTATGGTTGTTCATGCTTGGTATTCTGAAATTTAAACACCTATTAAACAAGTGATTGCAAAGTAAATATAATGAAGGATTCTACTCAAAGGGACTTGCAAGAGGCATAAACATGCATCAAAACTATATCTCTAAGCATCAAACAAGCTTACAAGCTCTCATAATCAGTCACCTACAGCAGTAAAATACTCAATATATAATCCACTAAACACAAATCTACTTGGACAAGGGGAGGAGTCACATACCAGGGAACAAATGCTCCAAATTTCAGCAAGAAAGAAGGGTTGAGCAAGGGGATCGAAAAAATCGAGAGCAAGCACAGCAAGAATGCGATTTTGAGCTATGAACTGGAGCTTACTCGGAGAGAGAAGAAAGTGGCAGGTGAGAGAGTTAGTGGGGGGCCAGGGTGGCCCACACCAGGGCATGGCGCCACCCAAGGCTGGCCGCGCCACCATGTGGTGTGCCTGCCTGGTGGGCCCCCCGGTACCTCCCAGGTGCTCCTCTGCCCCTTTTTTCACGTAAAAATTTAATATGAATTTTCTGGAATTTTTCGAGACACTTAATTTTTGGGCATTTTTCAGAAATAGAAGAATGATTTTTCTGACAGGCAGATTTTTTTCTTTTTTTTGGAAACATGATGCAAGGACAAAACAAGGCTATAACTACAGAAGTTCTAAGCCACTCTACCATGCAAGCAACTAACAACAAAAATAAAACTAAATGAAAGCAAAAACTAAAATGCAAAGGATAGAAATAAACGGAGATAATCATAATGAAAACATTGTTTTGTTCAATGGAATCCTTTTGTCAACAAGGTTGATCAAGTCTTGCTACCAAAACAATTGCATATGAGACAAAACTTTGTATTCCACTAATGATTATGTTACCTCAACCTTGATAGCAATGGTCCCAATCATAATAGTTTCAAATTTATATCTTGGTATGGGACAATATATTTCTCCAACTTGAATGCCCTCAACATGTTCAATTAAATTCAAACCATAAGTCCTTTCAATCTTCTTGGGGAAATAGATAGTATGTTCCTTGTCATTAACATTGAAGGTCAACTTTCCTTGATTACAATTAATAACAGCTCCTGCAGTATTAAGAAAAGGGTTGCCAAGAATAATAGACATGTTATCATCTTCAGGCATTTCAAGCACAACAAAATCAGTTAATAGCAAGCAATTGTGAGCCACCTGAATAGGTACATCCTCGCATATACCCACAGGAATAGTGGTAGATTTATCAGCCATTTGCAAGGATATATCAGTTGGTGTCAGTTTTTCTAGTTGAAGCCTCTTATAGAGAGAGAAAGGCATAACACTAACTCCAGCTCCCAAATCACACAAAGCAGTTCTAACATAACTATTTTTAATAGAGCAAGGGATAGTTGGAATCCCCGGGTCTCCAAGTTTCTTAGGAACCTTACCATTAAAGGAATAACTAGCAAGCAAAGTAGAAATTTCTTCATTAGGGATCTTCCTTTTATTCGAGACAATATCCTTCATATACTTTGAGTAAGGAGGCAATTTAATAGCATCAGTCAAAGGAATTTGCAGGAATAAAGGTTTCATCCACTCACAAAACTTATTATAGTGTTCATCTTCCTTTGACTTGTGTTTCTTATCATGGAAAGGCATAGGTTTTTGGACCCAAGGTTCTCTTTCACTACCATGTTTCTTAGCAATAAAATCTTCTTTGGGGTATTCAGTATTCTTAATGTGGTTTTCAGGTTCTTCTTCAACTTTTTCTTCATTAGGAACTTCATTTTCTTCATTACCACTTTCAGTTTCAGCATCAGAGATAGATATACTATTAGGATCTATAGCAGGTTCAGAGGGTTCTACAACAGTTTTATGTTTCTTTTTCCTTTTCTTATGAGTAGAACCACTATTTTCAGCTTGTTGAGAGTCCTACTCAATTCTTTTGGGATGCCCCTCAAGATATAGAGGATCCTGGGTAGCAGCACCACTTCTAGTTCTTATTTCATAAGCATGTTTTTCTTTAGCAGCACTAACTAGCAAGTCTTTTTGCACTTTAACGAGTTGATCAATTTGAGTTTGAACCATTTGAAAGTGTTTAACAATCATTTTAACATCATTAGAGGTTCTTTCCACAATATCTTTCAACTCAACAATAGCTCTAGTGTTCTCCATTAGATGATTTTGCACCCTTTTATTAAAATTATCTTGCTTAACAATAAAGATATCGAATTCTTCTGAGCATTGATCAGGAGGTTTAGAGTAAGGGATATCACCTTCATCAAAGTGTTGGAGAGAGTGTACCTCGATAGTGGATGAGTAGGAAATAGGCTTACATAATTCTTCTATAGGAGGTAAATTCTTGACATCTGCAGCTTTAATTCCCTTCTCCTTAAGACATTTCTTAGCTTCCTTCATCACTTCATCATTTAATTCAATAACACCCCTCCTCTTTAATGTTGGAATAGGCATAGGAATAGATGGTTCAGGTACAATTACTTCAGGTATAGCTTGTTTAGGAGGAGTCCAATCTTTATAGTTCTTGCTTATTTTAGCCATTAATTCCTCAGCTTCCTTAGGAGTCTTATTCCTGAAAACACAATCAGCACAACTATCTAGGTATGTCCTAGATTCCTCTGTTAGTCCATTATAAAATATATCAAGAAGCTCATTCTTAGGTAATGGACTTCCAGCTTGTGCATGAATCAAAGCACAAAACCTTGCACAAGATTCAGGCAATACCTCTTTTTCTCCCTGTTTAAAATCAAAAAGTTCCTGCAAAATAGCATGTCTAGCACTAGGAGGAAAATATTTCTGCAGGAAAGTACTAATCAAGCAATCAGGGTTATCAATAGATCTAGGAGGTAATTTACTAAACCAAGTTTTAGCTTCTCCTTTTAGTGAAAAGGGGAAATCTTGGCAACAAAGTAAGTACGCATCTTAATATCATCATAAAACAAGCCACTCATGGTAGAAAGTTCATTCATATGTGCTACCGCACTTTCATTCTTAGTCCCACAAAAAGGTTCTTTCTCGACAATAGCTATGTAAGATAGATCGAGAGAGAAATCATAATCTTCATCTATAATGTTTATGGGAGAAGCAGCAAACTTAGCATCAGGAGACAATTTGGGTCTAATAGTACGCCTCTCAAGGAGACTCTTAGCAGCGCTCCTATCATGGGTGTTTTTACATTCTTTAATAAATTCATCGGTCATCTCAACATAACCATCTTCAATATCATAACTCTCACTAGACTTAGGTGAGCTAACAGGTGTGGTAGTTTCTTCATTAGGAGTTTCGGTATTTCCAGCTATAGTTCTAGCAATCGTAGCATCTAGGACAAGACCTAATGAACCACTCTTATCAAGCACAGTAGAAGCAGCATCATAAGCATTAGAAGTTTCAGATTCAGCAGTAGTAGCAGTGTGTGTAGCATGTGTATGTGGTGCTATAACGAGCTTACTTATAACAGACGGTGAATCAAGAGCAGCAGAGGTGTTCAGAACCGTACCTCTTCTTGTAGTGGATGGTAAAATAGGAAACTTGCCATCACGAGACTTACCCATGATGGATGGATAGCAGTGAGCAATAGAGAATCCAAGTGAACTTGATAAATAAAGCTATGCTCCCCGGCAACGACGCCACAAAATAGTCTTGATGACCCACAAGTATAGGGGGTGTATCGCAGTATTTTCAAGGGAAGTGAAACCCAATTTATTGATTCGACACAAGGGGGGCCAAAGAATATTTATAAGCCTTAACAACTGAGTTGTCAATTTGGCGGCACCTGGAAACAATCTTGCTCACAGCAGTTTATCAGTAGCACCAGTTTTGTAGTAGGAATAGCAAAGTAACAGCAGTAGTAAAGTAAAGACAGCAGTAACAATAGCAGTAAACAGTGGGATTCGAGTGCGGTAGGCATAGGGATGGATGGACGGGCGTTGCATGGACAAGACAATTCACATAGCAATCAGAACATAGGGCAATTGCAGATAAAAAAGATAAAGCATCCAAGTACTAGATAATCCTAGGCATGTGTTCCATAAATAGTCATGCGTGCTCGCAATGAGAACTTGCACAACATCTTTTGTCCTGCCAGCCTGTTTGCAGCGGGGCCTCAAGGGAACTACTGGCAATTAAGGTGCTCCTTTTAATAGAGCACCGGAGCAAAGCATTAACACTCCATGAACACATGCGATCCTCACATCAAAGCCATTCCCTCTGGTTATCCCGATTTCTGTCACTTCGGGGCCATTGGTTCCGGACAACAACGTGTCTATACAACTTGTAGATAAGACCAAAACAATACTTTCATAATGAAACAATAACATGTTCAGATCTAAAATCATGGCACTCGGGCCCTAGTGACAAGCATTAAGCACAACAAGTCGCAACAAAGTCATAAATCACTAATAAAAGATACTAGGCACCATGCCCTAACAATCTGATGCCATTACATGAACAATCTCATCCAATCCCTACCATCCCCATGGCCTACAGCAGGGGATTACTCACTCATAGATGGGGGAAACATGGATGGTCGATGGAGAAGCGATGGTGACGATGATGGGGATGATCTCCTCCAATTCTCCGTCCCGGTAGGGTGCCAGAACGGAGTTTCTGGTGCTGTTTCGTGGAATCTGGTGGTGGCGGTAGAGCGGAACTCTTTCTGGAAAAACGTCGAACCCCCCAAAGTTTTTAGGTCAGAAGGCTCCTTATAGGCGAAGAGAGAGGCCGAGGGGGTGCCTGGGGGGCCCACACCACCCCCTGGTGTGGCCTGGCCTGGCCCGCGCCACCAGGTGGTGTGGCCACCCCCTGGCTCTTCTCTGTCTCGTATTCTAGCTCCTGGAGTCTTCGGGTGAAATAGGATTTTTGGCATATTTTCCCGGATTTTTCCTGATAGTTGGTTTTCTGCACAAAAAGTAGACACCAAGGCAATTCTGCTGAAAACAGCGTCAGTCCACATTAGTTGTATCCAAATCACACAAGTTTAGAGGAGAAACAATAGCAAAAGTGTTCGGGAAAGTAGATACGTTTTGGATGTATCAGCTACTTACGGAAGTCAACCTCTGGTCGAGCGACCGGCACGGCTAAGTAGTGCGGCACAAGGGCACCGGAAATATTCAGGCCTTGGGTCGTCCACGAAAACGCCAAGCTGGAGCCGCCATTGGAGTCGCCTAGCCCGACTGGCCCACCGGGCCAAGATAACCGGTACACGCTTCTCACAGCGACCTGTCCCTCCCATCCTCGTGCAAAGCGACTCAAACGATTAAGTACCACGTACTGGGACTCCGCAAAACGGGAACCACCACACGGCTCGGGAACACACCAAGTAAGAGAGCTACCTAGGACTCCCCAAGCGACTGGCTCTCCGGGCCAGGGGAGGAGACGCGTTACAAACAACGCATTCACAACCTGCAACAGGAACATGACCAATGTGGTCGAGCACCACGCTCGGGGACTCGCTTACAAGTAAGTCCTACCCGCGCTCGGGGACTTGCCACTCAGAAGACGCGAGAGATAAAAACAGTGCATAACCAAAACAATACACAAAAGTATACAATCGAGTTATACCCCATTAAAGGGCGGACACGCTCGAGGACTCGCTCAACCAAAAACAAACACACCACACAATCCTAGTCGTAGTACGAGTCGATTGACTCCCCTTGGCATATATTGCAAAATACTTTACAGTAGTCGCCACTTGGCATACATCACAAATTGGACAATTACATTGTTTATTCCACAGGCCCCGATGAAGAAGCAGAGCCACCCCCCTTGACACGAACAAAAGGCTGCCATGGGTTCATCGGGTACGTCGTCAGCGACTTCGACAACAACGATCGGAAGGGCTGCTCCGACTTCATATCGCGATGCTCTGGCTCGGGGTCGCCGGGCGCCAACACCGTCTCCTGGTACGGCAGCAGATCCCCCATAGCCAAGACCCGATCGGCGTAAGGGGGCAGCCTTCGCGGTCAGCTTCAGCACTTCTGACATCTCCACCGTGCCGGTCGCCGATGGGTAGCCACTCGTCACGTCGTCAAGGTCGAAGTCGTCGGGGAAGTGGGCGAGACCTAAGCTCAATGCTGTGGTGGCCCCGCGCCTAAACGCTGAGCGCGTCATCCACTCCATGACGGTAGGCACCTCCTCTAGATAGCGCCACACCTCCGTAAGCCCCCCATGAATAACTTCGGTGGGGGACATGCCCTGAAGAGCCGCTTGGACGCACAACGCCGAGGTTGTGGCCGCGTACACCATGGCAGTCACGCACTATGAGGCCTTGTAGGTCTACACCACCGGATCGCTTTAGCCTACCACAGTTGCAAAGTCAGGTGTCAGTGAAACTATGAATCCCCCAAATCAGGGACTCGACAAACGGGTCAGGCAAAGACGAAGACTCACCAAGGAGTTTGCGGCAGTTCTCCGTGACGTGCTTCTCCAAGGCGGTTTGCTCGTTGTGCAGCCCCACTATGACGGAATCCGTGGCTTTACGTTCTTCCTCAGCTGCAGCAACGGCTGCCTTCGCTCGCTCCTCCGAAGAAACTAAGGCCGCTTTTGCCTCCTCCAATTCCTGGACCAGGGAGGCTATTCGTCCATTCGCCGCGTCCAGCTCGGCGACTGGAACATACCCCTCACGGGCCTTGGAAATCAAAGCCGGGAAACCATCTGCAAGAGAAACCATCAGCATGCTGTACACCACTAGTTCACACCTGATAGAGGAAAAGAAAGACAAATAGATACTCACCAATAGTTTCCTGAAGCCGCTGGTTCGCCTCTTATGCTTCGTGCAAGTCACGCTCCAAGCGCTCTCTCGCGGCCTGCCGATCGGTCAACTCCATTTGCAATCCCTGCAAACAAACAACACACCTCAACATTTGAAAAAACAAAACCCAGTTCCTAGCCGCTGAAATTCAGCGACCAGGAACTCGGGGACTAGAGAAGGAGAAAGAAACTCAATTCCTAGCTGCCGAAATTCAGCGACTAGGAATTCGGGGACTGGAGAGGAGCAAGAAGTTTAGTTCCCAACTGCTGAAATTCAGCGACTAAGAACTCGGGGACTGCACATACCTGAATAACAGCGTCGAGCATCCTATGAAGTTCTCCAGCGTCAGTCGACGACGGGACCCAATGTCCGCGTCCACGATATCTGGCTCTGCGGAGACTAGGTGTCCGTCACACCTGGAAACCTCCTCGCCATGAAGTGCGGGAACGTCGCTGACGCTCGGGGGCACTGGTTGTCGGGGCCGGCGCTTCCGGCACGAACGCAGCCAAGACTGGTTCCGTTTGCGCCGCCACCACCTCTTCGGCGACTAACGCAGCATCTGGTTCCGCGGCGCTGTCCTTGGCTGCGGCGTCGTCGTCACCCCCCTTCTGCTTCTTCGTGACTTCCGCGGTCGCCACATCTCCGGTGGCCTTTCTCTTCTTGGGGAGGTCGCCCTCTCCTGTGGGGGGGCCAATGGAATCTTAGTCATCGAAGGACGGCCAATCTTCTTAGTGCATGAGTTCCCACAATCAATATAACGACAATACAAAAAGAGCGAGGCGAATCGGGATGAAGGAGCGGTACTCACTTAGTGACCGGGAGGACGCGAAGCCCGGTGCTGATGTGGGCGGGCTTGTCCAACTTGGGGCCCAACTTGCGGGTGAGCCCCCTCTCGAAGACGTCTGAGCCCACGAAACCACGGGCTTCCTCGATGATGAAGCCACAGTCGTCGGGATCTCCGGCTCCGACGCGGCCGCCCTTGACGGCTGCGGCGACTTGGACATCATCGCCTCAACCGCTTCTTGGCTTGGAACCCCCGAGGCTCTCAGCGCAATCGCCGCTAGGGGAACCTCTACCACTACCTCTGTGTCCTCGCCCTCCAACCCCTTTGTAGGGATTGCATCCTTTGGGGCCTTGTGCGAGACTTCGGGGGAACCTTCATCATCGGAATCGTCATCCGACTCGAACACCACCGCCAATTTGGACGGCGATGTGAGCCTCTTCGCTGGCGACTTAGGCTTGCATGCGGGCTTCGACGGCGTAGCATTACGCCTGGACATGTGCTCCTGCGTGACCTCGTCGCCTCCGTCATGCTCGTCCAGGCTGCGGCTCGCCTCGAACTCACGTTGTTTCTGCATGCGGGTCTTGCGAGCCACAGGCGCTGGGGGAGGAACCTCTTCCTCCTCCCTGTCGCTGTCGGAGGAGTCTCCCTCGGACTCTTCCTCCAGTTCCTAGGGAACCTCTTCATCGAGCGGAGGGAGCCAGCCCTCCAACACCTGAAAAAGCTGAGAACCGCCACGAGTAAAACACCAAACGCGGACACTGAGAACTGAGGTATGGACATAGCGACTGGGAAGAGAACTTACTGTAGGGGCTTCATTCTTCACAGGAGTGTACGGGGCGAGCCCGACCGCCACGCTGGTGAACTCTGCATCGGTGATCTTCTTCAGGGCAGCTTGTAGTCCTCGGCCTCCCATGATTCCTTGCTGGTTCGGGATGGGTCATCCTTCCCGTTGTATTCATACATCTAGTGCGGCCGAGCCGCCAGCGGTACCAGGCGCCGCCCGAGCCAGTAGTTGTAGAGGTTGATCGGAATCAACCCCTGGTCCTTCAGCTTCTGTATCTGGTCCATCATTTCCGTGATGGCCATCCGCTGATCTTCGGGAAGCTTCTTCGGCGCCAACCGACGAGGCTCGCTCCTCTTGGCGACGAATTCGGGAAGTGCCACCTCGCCAGAGGGAGTGGATTCTTTTACGTAGAACCAGCTCTTCTTCCACTCGCTAGCGGCCTTCTTCGGCAGGAGGAGCTTGACGAAATTGGCCTTCGACTTCAGTTGGAATGTGACGCCACCTGCGGCCAACATCAAACCACCAGACGCCTCGCGCCCAATGCGGCTGTGGAAGAGCTCCAACCACAGCGAGAAGTATGACCTGCAGCCAATATAGCATTCGCAGAAGGCGACGAAGATCGCCAGCTGCTCGATGCTGTGTGGACCGAGATCCGATGGCTTGATCGCGTAATACGCGCAGAAGCGATGGAAAAAGAGTGAAGTGGGGAGCCCCAGACCCCTCTCGAGATGGCTAGGGAAGCAGATGAATTCGCTGGGTCGCGGCTTCGGCTCGGTCTCGGGGGAGGGGGGAACCCGCCAGTTCCCCTTGCGGAGAACTCTGGCGTCCTCGAAGGATTTAAGCCGGGCTGTGGTACACTTGGATTTTCCCCATGAGCCTTTGGGAGGCGCCATCGGGTAGGATGTGGAATCGCACGATGCAGAAAAGACAAGTCGGAAGGATGTAGGCAGGGAGATTGGAGACAGGAAGAACGAATGAGGAAGAATGAAGAATGCGGAGAAGGTATGTAGAGCTGAACCATCACTCCCCTTATATGGGAACGCCACCCGCCAAAATCGGGATAGCCGTTATTCGCGGTAATTGCGCCGAAGTTACCATTGGAAATTCCAACGGATAGTTTGACCGGATTTGACGGTTCAACTCCTTTATTTCACCCGCTACCCGCCAGGCTTTTCCACTCGTCGGAACGACGACTTGGCAGCGGTAATACTCATTGGGGTGGCGAATGGAAATATGGGGAAATTCTCCTTGCTTCTGATGGAGTCCATCGCCGATTCTACTGGACGCCCAAATTGGACTCGCCTACTCCGAACGCCAAAGGGACGCCTGCGCCTGCATCAACGATGGCCTCGGGGACTACTGACGGGGATATGCCAAAGGGGGTATGCTCAGCAGGACGTTCTGATTGGGCCGAAGGGCCTGAGAGTGCACCTCGAGGATGGCGACTTGACTACAACGGAAGGAGAGGCTCGGCGACTGGCGACTGGAGGCCCAGGAGCATAACAGAAGCCCAGTCGGATTAGGTCAACGTCTCTGAATCCTTATCTTGTTCGGTGGTAGCTTGTAAACCCTAGCGAGGTGCCTCATATATAAACCTCCCTAAGGTATCCTAGAGGACACGTTCCATCATACACCCCCTCAAGCGACTCGCTGCATAGCCGCCGATCTCGCCACCCCTGTAACTGTAACTCGCTCTCCAATAGTCTAATCTAGCAGGAGTAGGTCTTTACCCTCCGGGGGGCCGAACCTGGGTAAACCCATGTGCATCCGCCCCCATCTCGCACCGCAGATGGCCGCTAACTCTTCCTCACAAAACACTCAATCGCTGCCAGTGGCAGCAACTGCCATGGCCATTTCCACGACACAGGGGGCCCACACCACCTGGTGGCGCGGACAGGGCTAGCCCGCGCCACCACATGGTGTGGCCACCCTCTGGCCCCCCTCCGTCTCGTCTTCTGGCTCCGTGAGTCTTCCGGTAAAATATCGACTTTGGCTTTTGTCCGGTCCAATTCCGAGAATATTGATTTTCTGACTTTCCTGGAACCAAAAATAGCAGAAAACAAGCAACTGGCACTGTGGCATCTTGTTAATAGGTTAGTCCCAGAAAGTGTATAAAAATACTCCAAAGTGTGGACAAAACATAAGAAAATAAATATAAAACAAGCATGGAACATCAAAAATTATAGATACGTTAGCAATGTATCAGTTATGAATGAATATTTTGTGTGTGACAAGGTAAACAGTGTTGTTTTATAAAGTTAATGTTGTTGTTAACTATTTGGAATCCTACGTAGTACATGCTAGTGATATTATTTTGTAGGCATATTTCCCTCTGAATATACGCGGAGAACATTATGTGACAGTTGTAATGCATAACAACAAAAGGAGTTCCAAGTCCTTGACCCTAAGTACAACTTAACCTATTCGCATGCAGTTGTGGATGACTTGGTATTATCTACTTTTCTCATCAAAACTGTGTTATCTTTTGGCGTTTCACTAACTCTTAATCTTTTGCAGAAAGGACAAGTTGTACTAGACATATGGCGGACAAACAAAACTACACCCAAACAATTTCCTGACGTTGATACTTGGCCTATTAAAAAATATGAAACTGGAAAACAAGATGATTTGTAAAGTACTTTTAAATCATATCACTTTAGCAATACTGATGTCGTAAATGAATTTTATTTCATCCTATATGGTAGCAACTCATGCGGATTACGGGTATTGCAATATCTAGAGCACTGGGACGGAGATCGTATGACTAAGAATATTTCTCAGGTATGTACACTATTCCTTTGTATAGTCGCAAAAATCAATATGATTACAATTCAATTAATAAACTCTTCTATATGATACTGCAGACAACAATCGAGGAATCAAGAGGACCTACCATTGCAACGATTCTTCTGTCTAGAAGAAACAAACTAGAGGCTGTGAAAAGGAAAGTCAGAGCAGTGATTAATAATAGTGTACCTTGAGAATTTACTAGTCTCTGTAGGTTTCCATACCTGGTAGATTCATATTGATTTGTAAAATAGTTTATTGTTTGCATTTTACGACAACAGTCCATATCCTGTTGTGTCGGGTCAACTCAAAACTAAAAAATGGTTTGGTTGTTTAACTTGTTTGTTTTGACCCCAATTAGTTGTTCATGTTGAAAAACTAGTTCGTTTCTTTCAACCAAGCGCCTTTTAATATACATAGCGTGTTGTGCATATTTTAATATATTTAGCTTGATCTGCATATTTCTGTGAAATCAAACTAGAAGGACGCGAACAAAGTATAAAAACAATGAGATAGATATATTATAGGAGGGGCATCCCTTACAACATAGAAAACATACATAGAGGGGCATATATGCCCAAGCAAAAAACATGAAAATAAAAACTATAGATGGTAGTGAATCCTAGCACAACAGTGGTTCACTACTTGGACTCTCTCCTCCCTCTTGCTCTTGCTCCCCTCCTTGATCCCATCTCCTTGGCGCTGCCCCAGCCCTCACTCTTCCTCGGCGTTGTACGAGAGAGTGTGCATCCCGTTGACGCTGGGGAAGGTATTGTCGAAGTTCGTGAAGATGTTGAAGGTGGTGAAGAAGATCGACTCGCACCCACACCAGTAGACCTCGCCAAGGAGAAGATATGCATCATACTAGTTGGTGAAGTGCACCGTGAGCCCTACCGCAAGGCCTCCAAGGGCATAGTGATCTTCGAGGCGGAACATGGCCGGAGAGCCGGGTCGGAAGTGGCGATAGCCGGCGCTAAGGAAGGCGTCGGCCAACTCCCTCGGGGACCTCAACTTTGAGTTAACCCATACTCGGAGGGACCCCTCAACAACGACCCTGGCGGGGTAGGTCATCTCCGGAACGGTGCGAGGCGGACGGAAGGTAGCACCATTGAACTGCATGGTGGCGGCGGGCGATGGATCTTGCTAGGCGGCGGACGGTGGACCTTAGTGAAGACGAAGGGCTTGGCAGATGGATGGGGTGGAGTGTGGGAGAGGATGCTGTGGAGATATGACAGTTTAAATAGCCTCGAGTGCCGTTTGAACAAGATCGGTGAGTACCTGCATGACGCGTCAGATACTCTGTGACGTGGCCGTATCCATCACGCGCGTCGTCTCGGTTTCCATGCTCTCTGAATCGTTGCGTCGCTAATTAATGCATTGATTCAACGAGTCTGAAACGAGCGCAGTTGCTGTGTCGTAAAGTATGAAACGAGCGATGCATGCTACGTCGATCGATGTGTCCGCTCAGCTGCGCGCCAATGCATGCATCCATGGTGGGGACAGGGCCTAATCAGGAATCCCACGGTCCAACGGTCCAACGACCGCTCCATTTCAACGTGTATTAATGAGGTGGGCCTTTTCCATGCATGCGCTATGCAGCATCCTAGCATGTCTATTGCACATCGCTGCAGCCTCGTAGTCTAGCTACTTGCACGTCCTTTTTCGCTGCAAATTCACACGGGCGTGTCGCTCGGTCGGTCACACGCCAAACAATTTCACACGGGACGCAGCTTTCCGTCACACGCCCGCGGAAAAGAGTCAATGCTCCTCGATACCGTGCGCCCGCGCCTCCTCAAAACAGTGCGCCTTAAACACGAGGGGAGAATGAAGCGACCACGACACGCCCATATATCTGCCCCTCGACATCTCCCTCTCTCACTTGCTCGTACCAATCCATCTAATCGCTAGCCGCCGAGCCCTGCCACCACTCAAGCAACCGCTAGCCGCCGCGCCCTGCCACCACTCAAAGCAAGCGCTCGCCGCCCCCTCCCCCGCCAAGATGCAGTTCAACGGCCAGAGATACCGCCGCCCCGCCACCATGCGGGAGACAGAGTGGCTGCACGGCCGGGTTGTGGAGAACCGCCTCCACATATGGGCCATCTCAAGGTGGAGGGGACCTCTAGAGCTGGCCCGCTTCTTCCTTGCTGCCGGCTACCGCCACCTCCCTCCCGGCACTCCACCCATGTTCCAGATCGAGCAGCAGTTCGACGGCACCAACGGCAACAACAACTTCTGCATTGGCCTCTTCGTCACCTTCGTCAACCACTACGACGCCTACCACCTCCTCGGCCAAGTGTTCTGGCGTGGATGCGAGTTCATCGCGTTCACGATGTACAATATCTTCACCGACTTCCATGGCATATTCTCCATCAATAGTGTGGCCCACTCTCTCCTGTACATCATGGCGGAGGATGATGAGGGGTATGACGCGTAAGCAGCGGCCAAGGAGGAGCCAGGGAGCGGCCGGGCCGGAGGAAGAAGAAGACAGTGTCGTGTCGTGTATGGTTGGACTTGCTTTTCTACTATGTAATGGTTGCTAATCGTGTTTAATTAATATATTTGCTTATAGTTCATGCAAAAACACACTTGTGCATACTACCAAAACGGGTACACAAGTGCATAAAACAAAAGGCTCAAAATGTGATAACAACTCGTGCATCAAAAGGTTGGAAACAAAACAGAGCATAAAACAAAACTGTCAGTGGGCTTTTTAACACTAACGAACTGAAGAAGCAAAACAGAGCAACTAATAATAATTTGCCCGATTTCGAGTTGATTTTGTTCAAGCCAAAGCCATAGACCATAACATCCATGTTAGTGGGTTCTAGGATAACAAAGCATCATGATTTTTACTCGAACATTGATTGTGTTGTCTAACGACCAATGATCAGGAGATAAACAAAACAGAGAGGAATTACAAGGATGTTGCTCTCCTTCCAATTCCATGAAAAAACGTCACACGGGAGCTATTTGTCCGAACAAACATCAGCAGACTATAAATATACATCACAAATACATATTTTCATGCGAACTGTCCAAAAAATAATTTCCATGTATGATACTTGAAAAATAACTACCCTTACTGCTGTAGGACATTCATGCACGAGATGACACACAATATTAGATAATAAAGTCTAATAAAAATGTAGGAAATATATCAAGCTAATTTTCAAAACCGTACTTGGATGATATATGCATTTTGGGTTCTTCCTGTTATGTTCCTCCCGTTGGCAAGCGCTGCGCACCCGCTTCTTCCGCTCTTTATATCCTAGCGGTCGACCGTTTTTGGTCATGGGAGAATGTTTCTCAACAGGAACTTTCTTGTTTTGCTTAGGCGCGCCCTTGGTGGACATTTTTTAGGATCACCAATATCAAACTGGCTTGCTTGACTTGCATCTGCATTTTCATTAACTGAACTACGAGGACCATATGCTCTGCATTTATCATACCCTTGTCTTCTAGAAATAATTGCATCGATGGTACTCTTCAGAAGATCGTACTCCGCTGTGTCATTGCGTGCAATATGCATAGCTTGTGAGGCCAACACATTTATACTGCTGTATTTTTTCCGCTCCTCTGGCCCAGACCAACCCCGACCAAACATATCGCTCGTGCGTCTAGCAGGCCACCCAAACCTGGCATTTTTAGTGAAACGCCGCAGAGCACAGCAGTCTGGTCTTGTAGTAAATTTTAAGTGATTGAGCACGCGCAGTATGTGCTTGCAAGGGATCCCTTTGCGAATCATCCTTCGGCGGCTGCACCTTATAATTTCTGACGAGTTGGGAGTGTATTCCACATAAAACTTGCTGTTAAGATTATTTTTCCATGCGACGACAAAGGTGTACGAGTCAGATCCTAGCTTTCTTTCTAAAATCTGCATGCCGCCAATCTTCGAAATGTCACCTTGCAAAATATAGAACACAGCTAGAGTGAAGACTGTCGCAACAACTACCTCTAGTTCTTTGAAATCAGTAACTACCACCAGAAATGTTTGTGAAGCTGTGCAATCATATTTGGCCTCCTTCTCACGGAGACGTGCGATGGCATTCTTGTAGTGACTAACCATGTCCACCAAGTTCATTTCCCCATCAAGGTGGAGGTGAAGAGCCGGGTTTTAACTTTCACTCCTCTGGTTGCTTTTCATACCCAGCCAGAACCCTTCTAAAAGACACGCGGCGGCCCATAATCTCTTCTTCGTGTATATTCTCTTAAGCCAATTTGTAGTTTTGGGTGACGTCCACTTCCTAACAAAAGTGTGTCATCGCTGCTCGAATACTTGCTCCGACGTGGTGTAATATAGAAGAGTCCTAAAGTCGTCCAGTGACTTGTTAGGTAGGTGCATCTCCATATTTTTTTCAACATGAAAGCTGCAAATACGATGGTATACACCAGTAAGTACTTCATCCACAGCGGAGATCATCGCGGCATCTGCATCCGTGATTACTGCCTTTGGCTTCTGCTGGCACATTGCTTTCAAGAAAGTCCGGAGTAGCCAGGCATATGTTTCTTCAGTCTCGTTTGATAGGATGCAACAGCCAAATACCGTTGTTTTACGGTGATTGTTCAAGCCGACAAAGGGAACAAATGACATTCTATACTTATTCATCTTGTATGTGTTGTCAAACACAACGACATCGATGTAGTCCTGGTAGTCCCGACGTGATTGAGAATCGCACCAGAACAAGTGATGCATACGACCTTCATGTAGCATGTAATCATAAAAAAATTCAGGGTCCCTCTTTTTTCTCTCCGCCATGATGCCCAAGGTTGTGTTAGCATCACCTTTATAAAGCAGCTTCCTCTTCTCCCTTGAGCACATGTTGTACAAATCCTTCCTTGTAAATCCCACACCGGCAAATGAACCACCAGAGTTGCTAATCATTGATCGCATGATGATATGCTTCATAACCCCCATGTCACACTGTGATAATATCTCAGCTCTTTGGGAGTCGTTGATCTTCCTATGGGACCAAAGAAAAGGGACTTCATCCGGTCTTGCTAACACATGATTGTGAGTGTCATCAAAGACCAGTTTGTCCATCAAACTTCACCACCATACGTGCCTTACAGTTGCACCCAGACTCACCTCTGGGCCTATATTTGTGGCCTTCCATTGTGAGTAACTTCTTGTCACGTTTCCCTTGCTTGCAACACACAAAGTGCCTTAGACGAACAAGTCCATCATCAAACCGCCTCACTTGGTGCTTCCTAATGCCGAACCCATGATCTTTGGTATATTTGTTGTAGAAAGAATAGGCTGCTGCTTCACTATCAAATATCATTTCCATTATCTTGCAATATAGTTCTCTCTTATCATCAGGATACCCAGTGTCATTGCTACATTTATTTAAACTCTCGGTCTGATTACATGGTGCCTACTACAAATTCAAAACCTAGCCATTAGAACTATAGTAGTATGCATGTCGGTTCGTTGATTGCTAAAAAACAACTTATAAATAATACCTCACCCGTGTCAACGAACATATCAAAATTTAGTGCATCTTCACAATCATCATAATTACCCATCTCCAAGTCTGGTTCACCCAAATAGTCATCCTCCATACCAAAGTCATTTGTTACCTGAACAATTTAGCAATATTTAGTATACAATTGTATCATACGGTGCATGACATATAAAATTTTACACCACTACACATACCTCAGTATCAACAAACATGACCGTTTCTTTATAATTGTTAAGGCCATTGTGGAAATCGTCGGCATAGACAATCTAAATAAATCAAGCCATGAGATATCATATATTATTTAATTTAACATTTAAATATCAAAGAAGAAGCTAATATGTCCTCACATCAAATTCTTCTTCGCTCCAGCCGTCTTTGGGATGTGTATTGGCGGAAATGGAATCATCACCGACGTGCCCGATTTGATCATCTTTCATACTAGATCTAGAGTCCTCCATCTCCTCTATCAGTGATTGCGCCACATTGTTAGAATCACCAATACTATGTGTATCTAACAATTACTAGAGACGAAGCATGATCATGGGGACTTACAAGATCGCAAGATAAAGCCGACGATTTGGATTAGAAACCCTAGTGACGAAGACGCCGAGCCGTTGGCACTCCTTCTACCTTCGAGGATCTGCGGCGGTGGACGCGAGGATCTGCGGCGGTGGACGCGGGGTAGATCGGCGGCGCCGAGGGGAAGCAGATCCGCGGGTACGAGCGACCGAGTTTTACCAGGCGGCAGAGAAGAGAAAGCTTCAGTTACACCGAACAATGGTGCATGCATGGACGTGGGAGCTAATCGCGGTGATTAGGTCTAGGTGGACCCCACGTGGGGTCATGCCGTACGGCGTCGTTAGTCCCTGTATACAGATACGAGACTATACTGGGCTTGGATATGGGTTCCGCCTGGGCCATAAAAAACGAAGCCAACAAAACGCGCCAGACTAAAATGCCCCTAGCAGTTCGGACTTCCTCCTAAACGACGGTGCGCACTGAAGCACTCCTCTTTCTTTTATTTTATTTTTTCTGCTCACCTACGGATATAATTTCGTCCGGGCTGCATCCGTCGTTGTATAACATGTTGTACGAGCTTTCCCAGGCGGCGTTCCCAGGCGAGGCAGAATCGGCGAGTTTTCGCCCAAATTCAACTCAAATTCAAACAGAGTTTGGCGTTGTTCGGCATAAATATGAATACAGAGCAATGTTCGGCATAGTTCAGCACTACAATCACTGCCCTGGAGAACCTATACAAGCAATCAATGGCGGTGGACTCGGTCATGCGGAGATAGTCATCGACACTGTCACCCAGAGCTCCGTATGCAAGCAACCTTATCGCTATTGTGAACTTTTGCAGTGAGGAAAAACCTACCATGTCGGTGCAGTCCTTCTTGCATACGAAATAGGGGTCGAACTCCCGGATGGCATGCACGATGTTGAGGAAGAGTTCCTGGCTCATCCTGAAACGGGGCTGAAACACGGTCTCTTCCTGTAGTGTCTCGTCGGCGAAGTAGTCGGCGTACAACATGCAATAGCCCTCCACTTGTTGCGTTGCTTTGCACTTCTGGCGACCCTTTGCAGAGCCTCCACACTTCGGCGTTGCGGTCTGCGAGTACAGCCGAGCCAAAGAGGCGAGGATCTACATGTGCTCTTTAACTTCGGTGGCTGCGGTGGTCTCTTCCTCCAGCAAAAGGGCGAACATCTCCTCGTCATCGGAGTCCATGGTCGAACGGGCGAAACGATGAACACTTGGCGGGCGAGGTGGTGGGAGCTCGGAACGAAGCCGAAACCATGCCAAGTTGGGACGGCGAAGCGAGGCCTAGGTGGAGGAGAAAGGATGGACCTATCTACATGCGTGGTTTCGGCTTGGCGTGGCGGGTTCTCACCGGCGACGATATGGCGACGACGAAAGCTCTCTGCCGCGGGAGAGCCGAGTCAGGGCGGGAATGGGGTTGTCTCGCCGACAGGGTTGGTCCACCTGTTTTTCGGTGTGTTCGACGTTCCTAGACGGTTCCGAGAGCCCTGAGTTCGGCCTTGGGACGCCGGATGAAAGTTGAGCCAAATCCGGACAAATTTGGCGTCTTAAAAACACGACTGGACGAAATTTCACCGTCCGAACAAAAATATCATCCTAAGAACGCCTTCGTACTAACCCGAGTGGAGATGCTCTAACTGCACACTCGGGCAATTTTGCTACACGTGAACGAACATAGCGATCACGTATAGTACCTGCCCGGGCAATTTTGCTACACGTGAACGAACATAGCGATCACGTATAGTACCTGCCCAGAAAATTGTGATACACGCAGATATTCGGAAGTTCCAGAGCTACTGCCTACTACAGTACTACTACATATACTGTATTGGCAGTGGCAGTCAGTAGGTGAAGCATGCATGACGCTACCTAAGTTCAGTTAACATTCCGCAGCTTCTGTGGATACATTGACGGCGTGCACTACTACCATCTACGGCATTTGGTACAACTACTACTCCATTTCCGGTACAACCACAGTAATGTACCACCGTCTATGGACTTTGTGATTGGATCCAGGTTGCCTGGTTGGCCCTTTCCGCCACTATAAATGCCGCCCCCACGCTCTCTGTTGTGTCCACAGCAAAACCCAAAACGCAGCCCGATTCACGGTCAGTCTGTGCTGTGCTCCCTCTCCTACCTCCCACTCGCGCAGACGCAGCAGGAGATCGAGTGATGGCTATGGCTCAGGGAAGAGGCAGTGCAACCCAAGTCCTCGCCCTCGGCCTGGTCGTCGCGTGCCTCCTCCTTGGCGCCGACGCCGCCACCTACAACGTCAACTGGTCGTTCGCCGCGGACAGCTGGTCCACCGGCAAGAACTTCCGCGCCGGCGACGTACTCGGTGAGTACAGATACTCCTTCGAATCAACTATTGTCGCCGCATGCACTACTTAAAAATCTGTTTCTTTGATTTGCGGGCGCAGTCTTCAGCTATGACCCAGCGGTGCACAACGTGGTGGCGGTGGACGCCGGCGGCTACAGCAGCTGCCGGGGCTCCGGCGCGACGTACGGCTCAGGGAGCGACCGCGTCACGCTTGGCGCCGGGACGAACTACTTCATCTGCGGCCTCAGCGGCCACTGCGGTCTAGGGATGAAGATGGCCGTCAATGCAAACTGAAGCGGAGCTGCAGCTGGACTACTGCTATGTCTATGTGTGTGCATGCGGAAGCATCAGTAATGGGACTCAGTGGCTTCCGTGTGAATGTGATAGACTGATACTAGTGTAAGCTCCGTTGTGTTTTATGCTTATGTCAAGTTGTCAACATGGTACATTGGTACTACAAGTTCCAACCATACAGCAGGGTCCATGTGTGTTATGCATGAGAGTGGTAGGTGATGCATGCTGTGTGTATGTATGAACTATCGCCCGCATGTCAGTAAAGAACCTAGGATTGGTTTGTTCAATTTGTTCCTCGACCATACAAGTGTGGTGATGTCAATTTGAGGTTTCAGCGGAGTTCTTGTTTCTTTTTTTACTTTTTATTATTTTCCGCTAGACTTACTCTACTTATTATGTTGTTGCAGATGTTGTTATTGTTATTGTTTTGGTACTAATATGTTCCCTTTATCAAAAAGAGGACCAGGAACATGGAGACGTGACGGCACTTCAGGCGAAATTTGAATGAGCCATCTGACATAGATTCGATCCAAGGTCACACTGTTGGTTATGTTTTTTCTGTAGAGAAATGTAGGTGGCCACATAAAGAGTGCGCTGTTCTGGCTCTCGCCCTATATGTAGCCTTTTTTGAATATTCAAAAAAATTCAAAGTTTTTTTTAACGGTAAGGCCCAGAAGGGCCAAGAGCTGCTGCATTAATATTGTCGGTGGGTTACAAATAAGTACCAAGGCCCTGTAAAGAAAGAATTTACAGAACGGCCCCGGTAAATTACACAGAGGACCTCAGGAAAAAGATGAAAAAAGCAATCAGGTCCTGCATCCTCTTCTCCACCGCTGCTAGCAGGAGACCGCCGACGGCCACCCTTCCACTCACCGGGGATGCAACCACTTGGGACGGGGAGGGCGCAACACGCCGCCGCAGCACCTGAGAAGGGCCTCCTCGTTGGAGGTTGAAGATACGCCCTCGACGACACCATCTGCCAAGGCGAGGGTGGGAGTGGCTGCCTAACAGCCATAGGAGCCAGCAGCAGGATGGCGCACCACCATATGCATGTAGCTGCTGGAGAAGAACTCCCAGAAGATCTCAAGTGCAGCAGAGACCTTCCCCGCCATCTCTTGCCCGAAGAGCAAGCATCGCCTTCGCCCATCCACTCCTCGCCGCCACGGCAGGCCAACGGAGAGGCGCTTGCGTCGCTGCTCCAGAACAGGGGATGACCATGGACACGGCGCTTATTTTGGGGACTCACTTCCAGAGTAGCACCCAGCCTCTTCCACCGCGAAAGAAAACTGGGGTACTCCATCAGCGACCACCTCATGTCGCGCCCGAGCACGAGAGTGGAAAAGGGTCCCCGCCCACCTTCAGGTCTAACCGCCGCCGCGCTGCTCTCCTCCTCCCCCTCGCCTCCACGGCCGGCCAAGAGGAGAAGAAACAGAAGCAGCGAGCACCATATCTGAAGGCGCAAGGAGATGGCCTTATTTGCGGAGATTGACCAGGAGTGAAGCACCACCCACCTCTCCGACCATCGGAGTAAGGAGAAGGTGAATCCACCGCCTGAGCTGCTCGGGATCTGGCCGGGAGAACCCGAAGCCCTACTCCAAACTACCGGCAACTAGCCGAAACAACTACTCCTAAACGTACGGGCTACTCCGGCGCCTCTCCTTTGCCACCTCCGGCCGGCAGCACCGGTGGGAGGGGCTCGAGATCGGCCCGGCCAGGCGGAGGCGACTCTCAACGGGAGGAGGAGAGGGAGAGAGGTGGTTGGGGAAAAGGGTGGTCTCCGCTAGACAAGTTTTCTCCAAAGTTTTTTTTTAAATCAAAAGAATATGTATATATAGGCAATGATTTATACTTCAAGCTTGCAAAGTTTCAGTCCAAAGCACATTGTATTCTACGTTACATAAAATAGAACTATAGAACTAGATATGCGAAGACTGCTGATAGGCTGAGCTCCAAGTGCCTTTTTCGCCCATCCAAGGGTTTAATCAAGTCACGGTAAGCCCCGGTGTAGGTTGTGCTCCCAGCTCAGTACACAATAAAATATAATTATATAGCTAAATATTTCGAATTAAAATCACATGTGTACATGTTACAATACTTCAGTTTGAAAGTTTGGTGCAAAAATGTGCATTCTGTGTCATGTGGAAAAAGACAGATATGCTTAAAAAATGCTATTCTACCCACATATTGTTGCCTTTTTTAAGGTCATAACGTGATCGCACACACGTCCGGTACCCCGACAACCTCCGTCCCTCGCTCCAGCAAAGCAGCGTAAGCAGCAATTCCTTTCCAGATAAAGCCACCAGGAAGATGTATCTCGCTAATCCAAGACCATGGGGAATAACTAGAGGGGGAGAGAGATCATTCACGAGGAGGTGTGTGGAAGATGGGGTGTGAGGGGGGCCTTTTATAGGAGGAGGGGGGTGCCCCTCCCCATGGCCGGCGCCCAAGGGGTGACCCCTCACCTCCTCATTCATATGGTGGTAACTCCCTCCACATAAATTTCCCCCTTCACATTCTCTTTTAAAGTCTCCACTTTAAATGCATTAAATTTCTCCAAATTTAATGCTCTCTCATTTAATAAAACTCTTTTATTAATTTTATTCAGAATTTTGTTAATTACTTTAATTAACAAACATTCACATAAACCCCTTGCAACATTTCAATATTACATGCAGAACCAATTTTAGCAATTTCACCCGAAACAGTTTCGGTGTCTATTGAAATAATTCCAGCACTTTCTTAAATCTTTATCTGAAACATATTTGCTCCAAATGGCGTCGGTATCCCTTAAGTGTGTCACCCTACGGTTCGCGAATAATGCAGACATGATCGAGACCCCTCTCAGATCAATAATCAGAAGTGGGACCTAGAGATCCATACTGACTCCTACACATTCAACGATGACTTTTGTGATCGTGAGAACCTTTAACGCTAGTAACTAAATCCCTTTGTCTCGTGATATATTACATGTCCGAGATTCGATCATTGGCATCCAAATACCTAGTTTGATCTCGTTACCGATATGCACTCTTTTCTCGTTCCCGTCATATAACATTCTAGTGATCTCATCACTTGCTTGCAAGATATCTTAATGTGATATCACCGAGAGGGTCCAGAGTATATCTATCCGTCATTGGGATGGACAAATCCCACTCTTGATCCATGAGCCTCAACATAACACCTTCGTAGCACTGAACCCACCTTTATAGTCACCCTGTTACGGTGTGACGTTTGATGTTATCAAGATACTCTTCCGGTGTTAGCAATTAACATGATCTCATGGTCTAAGGACTAAGATTACTTCGTATGATGTTATAGCAATATAAAAATAATGACTTTGATCGTAATGCTATACTTCGGATGAATGTTCATCACATCATTCCACCAATGTTGTGACCTCGTTATTAACAACATCCAATGTCCATGATCAGGAAACCTTGATCATCTTGTTAATCAACGAGCTAGTTTATATGAGAGGCATTACTAGGAACTTTGTATTTTGTTTATTAAACACACATGTATTAACGTTTCCAATTAATACAATTATAGCATGCAAAATAAACATTTATCATAAACATGGAATAAGATAATAACCACTTTATTATTGCCTCTCGGGCATATTCCCTTCAGTCTCCCACTTGCACTAGAGTCAGTAATCTAGTTTGAAAAACTTTGCGTATTGAACACCTATGGCTTTCTGGTCTTGCATATACGTGATTGCTAGTGGTTAACATAATCTTCGGATCTGACAGTTTCAGGTCCATGTGTATTTGCATGTCTTTGCATCTCTATGCATCACTCATTCTCAAATGAGATGGCATTGTATAAATTTGGTTCTTTGGTGAGACCTTTAGTTTGTTTGGGTTAAATATGTTGATATTATTGTCATACAATATATCTTCATAGTATTAGCCCACTTTAAACCACACCTAGTTTGATAACAAACTACATAACACAAATGCCCTCCTTTGCTGCTACTATAGCAGTCATATACTTAGCCTTTTGTTGTAATATCCGTCACAATGTCTCAACTTTGGAACTCATCCAAATCCATCATGGAACATCCTTTCCATTACATTGTGCCACCCATAGTCTAAATTGAGTTAAATTTAATTTGTATCTTGTGACAAAACTAGTATTAATGTAACACTTTACAATGAACTACCTTTAACTATTTGTCACTTATACATGATATATTCTTAGTTCTTCCAAAGCTCATAAGAATATCTTTACTATCTTATGAATCATTCTGGTATGTGCTCATAACATTTAGAGCATAGGACATTCTGGATATATACATATCATGGTATAATCGATCAAAATCTTCATGTGATTTTACTCACCAAGTGTTGAAACACTTGAATCTTGATTCCATCCTTTCTATGCAGCAAGAACCTTTCTTGTTGTTTCAATATTGAACCCTTTCAATATCTCATATATGTATGTCTGGCACAACCATATTAGCGCCTCAATCTATCCATATAGATATTGATGCCAAATATTCAGGTTTTGCCCAAGTCTTTCATCGAAATCCTATTTTAATGAAATTCTTAACTTGTGTCAATAAAATATACATCATTTCCAATCAACAATATGTACTCTGCATAATGTATTGGAAATTTGTCTCAGTGCTCCCACTTAATTTCTTGCAAATGCAAGCATCTCCATCATCTCTGATGAATTTAAACTCTTTTAACATTTTCATCATGGTGAAGATTCCAACTCCACTATGCTCACTTCAACTATTGAAGTTTGCATGCCCTTTTAGCACCCTTTGAATTAACAAAACCCTTGGGACCGTGTCATGTACACGTCCTAGGTAACCATTCTATTAAAAGAACCTTGTTTTGTTTACTCAACTACCATATACCAAATTATATGTAGTGGTTGCTACATTAATCTGTCAAGACTAAATATCGCTATGAAAGATCAAATCTTGTCATAGTCAACTCCTTGAACATTGTTGTAAACTTCTTTCCGACATGTCGACTATTTCATAGATGTTAAACATCCATGTCTATTTATTTATAGATCCAAACACGACCGATAGGCTTCACGCCTTTCCGGAGGGTCTTCCAAGTTCAGAAACTTGATTTCTCGTGTATGGATACTATCACGGATTCTATGACTTCTAGTCATTTTATGGAGTCAGGGCACATCATCGCTTCTTTGCATGTAGTCGGTTCATCATTGTCAAAACAATAACGACTTGCTTATCAAATCACACTATTTGATTTTTACCGACCCACACGGTTCAATAGGAACTCTAATATCCGAGATCACACCCTTTGTAATCACAAGAGCCATGAGCATTGTGGCCGCCACTGGGAAACTTTCCGGCGCTGCGCTACTTAGCACATATAGCTAAGGTTCAACAACCTTACCAAAGTTCTATTGTCCTCCCACTTAACTTTTCACGAAAATTTCCTTCTCAAGAAACTTGACGTTCCAAGTAACAAACTCTTTTGTCCTCGGTGTTATGGAGAAATTCCCAACAAATTATTTGGGATAACCTACAAAGACGTGTTTATCCGACTTTGGTTGTAAACATTTTACTTATGCATAGCATACCAAAATTTAAGAAAAGACAATTCGGGTTTTATCCCAAACCATAACTTATATGGTGTCATTTCAACGGATCACGATGGTGCTCTTTTCAGTGTAAAAGCGGTAGTCTCTAAAGCTTCAATCCTTAAAACATAATGGCAGTTTTATAAATGACACCTTTGATCTTACCATGTCAAACATGGTTTGATTTCATCTCTCGAATATGTCATACTACTATGGTTTATCAGAAACACAAATCATGGAACAATTCCTCAAATCTTAGGTGTTTTGCTAAACATGTAACTCAAATATCTTCCTTTATGATCAAATCATAAACTCTTTTATTTTCTTGTTACAATGATTTTTCACTTCATCTTGAAAGACTTTGAACAATTTTCAAATGTTTCATACTTCTTCCTTATTAAGTAAATATATAGATATATTCACTCAAATTTCTGGAGAAAGCATATAAAGCAAAAAAGATTCATCGGATATGGCTACATATAATGGACTATATACATCAGTATGTATAATATCCAATAAGTTAGTCATCCGTTCCTCTTTGGCCTATGGACGGAATTTCAATTATCTCGAGGAAAGTTTCACAAGCGTCAATTGATCAAAATCAAAGACTCCAAAAATCCATCAACATGGAGTTTCTTCATGTTTTCTTTCCAATATAACTTAAACAGCGATGTCACTTTATAAGTGATCTTTCAATCATTTGTCTTGCGACATTTTAGCAATAGTGTTTATGGATGTGATTTCTCCCACCAAACTTGTAAAAGTTCATCCATCCTTTATGGAATATGGTAATTATTTGAACAACCATTGTTCTCATAATACCGGAACAAAATAACAATTATTAAAACAAATCTTGAAGGCTAGGTTTGACGACAACGAAAAACACAATAACACTTTATTTGTTTTTGATGAACATCATCACTTATTCTCTTGCTAGTTACTTAGGCCATTACAGTTCATGAATTGCGTTGTCATGTATGAAATTTCATACCAACCAATTTGGTATCCAATACTGAAGAACCACATTGTTTAATAAGCAAGGAATACAACCATAACATGTGTATCTTCTATATACCTAAGCTGGACATTTCCAGCTTTTTCTTTTCTGCCAAATATTTTATAGATTCTCTTTCAGCAATTCATTTTCCTTTTAAAAGAATCTATCAACATCATTAGTGGTGTCATTCTCATGACACCTAGTACAAAGCGTATATAGTCAAATACTAATACCTATGGACTTACACTTTGAAGTGGATCACCATCATCAAATGTTTTGGTATTCATTCAAAAATCCATTCTTAGTAATCTATTAGTGTAGTAAACATTTTACTTACATCTTCTATTCATCTTTATCATGACAACTTTCATGATCAAGCTACCATAGCCTGTAGGGAAGAATCGTGAGTATAATGTTAGTTCCCAAAAACCTTTTTGGGAGATCTGGATGCCTAGCATCTCCATCCTTCACAAATTCTCGTAATATGAGAACATGTATTTTGCTAAATTATACTCTATCATAATGCAACCAAAAACATTGTTTCGGATATCACAATATCTTCCACACATGATGGTTTCTGAAACAATTTTCTAGCTCCTAGATAATCTTGATATTAAAACAACTTTTGAATATCAAAAATCATGGAGGCAAACATGATACTTTAGATACTAACATTAGAATTCTTACTCTTGATTTAATACTACTTATTAAACTTCATGGAGTAAATAGAGTTTGCTGAAAGTTTGCAATAGGACTTCTAAACTTTAAATTGACATTCAAAACAATATGATACCAGTTCGTAAAGTAAATATCCAGAATTCTATTGTTCTATTATCTCAATTAAAACTAAGCATAAGGTAGTGAACTGACGTCAATGACTACAACAAATTATGCAAATTCACTTCGATTTAGTTTAGGACAAATTGAGTTCGACTAATCCAAATTAGAAATGAACTCCCACTCAAAAACGACATCCCTCGTGCCTTTTGGTGATTACATGAACAAAATCCACTACACCAAGTCCGATCATCACGTGAGTCAGTGTAGCTTCAAAGGCAAGCATCAATATGGGCATCACATCAACTATATGACTCATGTTTAACCTTTCAGTCCGTGTTTCAAGGCCATGTTTGTACATGCTAGGCTCGCCAAGTAAGAACCTTAGTATTCGCGTGTGTAAAACTGTCTTACACCCGTTATATGAAAGCGTAGAGTCGAGTACACCCGATCATCACGTGATGTCTCGAAACACGATCCATAGAACAGTGCATACTTAAGGAAGAACACATTTTTATCTTGATATCTAAATGAGGGATCATCTTAAAATGCTACTAAAACGCCAAACTAGCAATATAAGATGCAAACATCTAATGTGTAATGTGAGATGATATGGTCCATGCATTTGATCTCTATCATATGCATCATGGTATGATCTCTATCATTCCTTTGTGTGTAAGGTCAAGGTCTATCGAACTTACACGTTAGGTGTGTTGTAAGAGTATCTATCATACATCTACTTACAACATTACCATATCATGACACTAGCCCAGCAACGATCTAAACTAGACACCTCTAATTTATCTATTGCAAGTTTTACGTGGCTTAGGGCTTTCGAAGATAGAACCGTTCTTACCTACGAACATGGAACCACAACGAGGATAACCAAGTTATTAGCAACTCGTTGTAAATCAGATATTGACTATAGTAGGAGAGACAGACACCCGCCAGCCACTTATGCAAAACTAGTTGCATGTCAGTCGTGGAACCGGTCTCATGTACAATGACATGTAAGGTTGGTCCGGGCCGCTTCATCCCACTATGCCACCAATATCCAAAATACATGAAAGAAGCAATAACATGATCATCATCGCCCACATATAAACATATGTGTACTACCCGTGCAAAGCACCTACGCATAGATCAGTCTCTGATACCACTGTTGGGGTTCGCAGCATAGAAAACAAAAAAATCCTACGATGGGAACTATACGCCAAGATCTATCTACTAGATACAAGCAACGGGTGGATATACATCCATAGAGAACTTACCCTCGAAGACAACAAAGCTTTGTTAACGAGTTGGAACTCGTGGATGATGTAGTCGTTCACTTGCCGATCTCAAGATCGTGATGAAGTCTAGCAGGTCCAGCTCCAGCACGTCCATCAGATCCAGCTCCAGCAAATCCAGCACCACCATGTCCAACACCGCAAAGCAGCGGTGCATCCGTGATCGCACACACGTCCGATACCTCGACAACCTCCATCCCTCGCTCCAGCAAAGCAGCGGAAGCAGCAACTCCTTTCTAGATAAAGCCACCAGGAACATGTATCTCGCTAATCCGAGACCATGGGGAATAACTAGAGGGGGGAGAGAGATCCTTCACGAGGAGGTGTGTGGAAGAAGGGGTGTGAGGGGGGCCTTTTATAGGAGGAGGGGGTGCCCCTCCCCATGGTCAGCGCCCAAGGGGTGACCCCTCACCTCCTCATTCATGTGGTGGTAACTCTCTCCACATAAATTTGCCCCTTCACATTCTCTTTTAAAGTCTCCACTTTAAATGCATTAAATTTCTCCAAATTTAATGCTCTCTTATTTAATAAAACTCTTTTATTAATTTTATTCAGAATTTTGTTAATTACTTTAATTAACAAACATTCACATAAAACCCCTTGCAACATTTCAATATTACATGCAGAACCAATTTCAGCAATTTCACCCGAAACAGTTTTGGTGTCTATTGAAATAATTCCAGCGCTTCCTTAAATCTTTATCTGAAACATATTTGCTCCAAATGGTGTCGGTATACCTTAAGTGTGTCACCCTACGGTTCGTGAATAATGCAGACATGATCGAGACCCCTCTCAGATCAATAATCAGAAGCGGGACCTGGAGATCCATACTGACTCCTACACATTCAACGATGACTTTTGTGATCGTGAGAACCTTTAACGCTAGTAACTAAATCCCTTTGTCTCGCGATATATTACATGTCCGATATTCGATCATCGGTATCTCCATACCTAGTTTGATCTCGTTACCGACATGCACTCTTTTCTCGTTCCCATGATATAACATTCTAGTGATCACATCACTTGCTTGCAAGCTATTTCAATGTGATATCACCGAGAGGGCCCAGAGTATATCTATCCGTCATCGGGATTGACAAATTCCACTCTTGATCCATGAGCCTCAACATAACACCTTCGTAGCACTGAACCCATCTTTATAGTCACCATGTTACGGTGTGACATTTGATGTTATCAAGATACTCTTCCGGTGTTAGCAATTAACATGATCTCATGGTCTAAGGACTAAGATTACTTCGTATGATGTTATAGCAATATAAACATAATGACATTGATCGTAATGCTATACTTCAGATGAATGTTCATCACATCATTTCACCAATATTGTGACCTCGTTATTAACAACATCCAATGTCCATGATCAAGAAACCTTGATCATATTGTTAATCAACGAGCTAGTTTATATGAGAAGCATTACTAGGAACTTTGTATTTTGTTTATTAAACACATGTATTAACGTTTCCAATTAATACAATTATAGCATGCAAAATAAATATTTATCATAAACATGGAATAAGATAATAACCACTTTATTATTGCCTCTCGGGCATATTCCCTTCAGTAACTACAACTATAGCTAACTCATAACGCTAATGTAATGTAATTACATGGTGTTAAAGTTGACACGCACGCGAGATACAATAAAGAGACAACCATATGGCTCTTGCCGGTTGTCGTACTCATCGACATGCAACTAGTGAAATATTACAAAACATGATCATCTCATACAACACATATATCACATCACATTTAGGCCATAACACAGCAGATGCCTTGGAGAAACAAGTTAAAAGACTCTATCTTATTATTTGCATGTTTGACGTGGGTTCTATGGGCTGCATAAGAACCATTCTTACTTATGCAAAACCACATTGTTGATAATGCAAGTTGCTTATTAACTCTTACAAGCCATTCACTGAAAATATGTTTTTAACTATAGTGAGAGCGACTGACACCCACCGGTTGTATATGCAATACGAGTTGCATGTCAAGCGCAAAACCAGTCTGAATCTGAAGACTGTAAAGTTGGTCCAGGGTGATGCATGTCACAATGTCGCAAAACCAACAGTGCACGTGAAAGGGTAGAAATGTGGAAATCAACACCCACAAATTAATGTGTCTACTCGTATAAAACATCTACACATAGATATAGCTCTCATAGCACCGATGGAACTTGCAGCATAGAAAAAAAATATCTCGAGAGAGAGCAACCAAAAACCAAGATCTAATCTAGATAAATACATGTAACAAAAGATATTAGATCATCATACCCTTGAATAACACGAGCGGATAATGTTATAGAATGTTGGTTGATGTAGATCTCCTCACGATCTGATCCGAACTAGCACCGCAACAGGTGGCACCTCCGAGACTTACACACATATGGCGGGGTAACATCTCCTTCTTCTTGATCTAGCAAGGCAAGAGGGAGAGCTAGATGAGATCTAGAGCAGCAACACAAAATGGTAGTAGCTATGTTGGAGATCTTGTTGGGTTCATAGCATACAAAACAAATAAATTCCTACGATATGAACAGCTAAGCACCAAGATCTATCTACCTAGATACAATTAACGGGTGGATATATATCCATAGAGATCTTACCCTCAATGACCTAAAAGCTTTGTTAACAAAATCTGATTTCGTGGATGATGTAGTCGTACACTTGCCGATCTCAATATCGAGTTGAAGTCTAGTGCCGCAAAGTAGCAGCGTATCCGTGATCGCACACACATCCAGCACTCTGACAACCTCTGAGTCCTTGCTCCAGCAAAGCCGCGCAAGTAGCAGATCCTTCCATAGAAACCACCGAGAACATGTACTTCGCTAATCCGAAGCCATGGAGAATTTACTAGAGAAGGAGAGAGGAGGAGAGAGATCCTTCACGAGGAGGTGCGAGAGAAGAGGAGGAGGAGGCCTCCTTTTATAGGGGAAGGGCATCCCCCATGCCATGGCCCGCGGCCATGGTGGGTGCCCCCACCTCTCCCTCATTCATGTGAGTGGAGCTTTCACTAAGCATTCCCACATCAATTCCATCTCCACTCAAAGTTGCATTAATTTTCCACCAAAATTAATGCATCTCTCATTTAATAAAATAATTTTATTTATTTTATTCAGAATTCCGTTGATTACTTTAATTAACAAACATCTGAATAAAACCACTTACAATACTTTGATATCACATCTGAAACCATTTTTTAGCAATTTGACCCAAAACAATTCCGGTGACCATAGAAATAATCCAAGCACTTTCAAATCCTTTCTCTAGTATTATATCTTCTCCATTTGGGTTTGGTATACCTTAAGTATGTCACCATACTGTTCACGAATAATGCAGACATGATCGAGACCCCTCTTTGATCAATAATCAGTAGCAGGACCTAGAGATCCATACTGACTCCCACATATTCAACGATGACTCTAGTGATCGTGAGAAGCTTTGACATCGTAACTAAATCCCTTTGTCTCGCGATATATTATATGTCCCAGATTCGATCATCGGTATCCCCATACCTTGTTTGATATCATTACCAACAAGTACTTTTTTCTCATTCTCGCGATATAACATTCTTAGTGATCTTATCACTTGCTTGTAAGCTATGTCAATGTGATATCACCGAGAGGGCCCTGAGTATATCTCTCCATCATCGGGATGGACAAATCCCACTATGGTGTATCTAAACCCACCTTTTATTGTCGTCATATTATAGTGTGACTTTTAATGTTATCAAGTTACTCGGTGTTAGTGATTGACATGATCTCATGGTCTAAGGACTAAAGTTACTTCACATGATCTTATAGCAATGTAAACATAATGAATTTGATCATATTACTATACTTTGGATGAATGTTCATCACATTATTCCACCAATGATGTGACCTTGTTATTAACAACATCCAATGTCCATGATCAGGAAACCTTAATCATCTTGTTAATCAATGAGCTAGTTTATATGAGAGGCATAACTAGGAACTCTTTATTTGTTTATTAAACACACATGTATTAATTTTTCCAATTAACACAATTATAGCATGAGAAATAAACTTTTATCATAAACATGGAATAAGATAATAACCACTTTATTATTGCCTCTCGGGCATATTCCCTTCAGATCTCGCGCGCAGAGCTTTGCTAGCGCACCGAGGGACAATGATTCAAGGCAACATAAGAGGGGTCAGTGAATAAGGTTTTATGTGTAGCTTCCCTGATTGCCTCCTTTATATAGGCGTGAGGTGCTTGTCCCCCAAGCCTATGGACGACAGCAAGGGGGCTCCCCCAAGTTTCCTTCAACTTGCCTCCAAGGAAACCCTAGGGTTTGCCTTGGGAGCATGGGCCTAGTAGGGCTAGGAGCCTAGGCCCATGTAGGCCATGTGGTGGCCCCACTAGTCCATGTGGACCCTTTGGGGCAGGTGGCCCCACCATGGGACCCACCGAAACCTTTTAGAAATTTTTGGTACTCTACCAAAAAAATCTAGAACTTTTCCGAAACTCCAAATCCAACTTTTATTTTATGAAACTTTATCTCTAGACCATTACAAAGCTCCTCGTCATGCCCTGGATTCCATCTGAAACTCTGAACAAATTTTGGTCTCACCATTATGAATATACTAGAGTTGCGCTAATGTTATCGAACATTAAGTGTGTGACCCTACGGGTTTGAGAACATGTAGACATGATCGAGACACATCTCCGAATAATAATCGTTAACGAAATCTAGATGTCTATCATGGCTCCGACAGATTCATCAAAGATCTTAATCAATTGAACCACAATGTCGAGGATTGAAATAATCCTGTATACCATTTCCTCCGTCTCTTGATATTTCACTTCCCCGAAATCTCGATCGCTAGTATCTCCAAGCCTAGTTTAACATATTTATTGGCAAGTACACTTTACTCGTTCTATAATACAATATTCCTCATGGATGGAGTACTTACCGGTACTAGTGAATAACACAATATTATGGTCTAAGGATTATGATACTTGACATATATCAGCATTGGCAATTTAAATTTTATGACACAGTCTAATTGCGCTGCTTAGTTGGGTATGTCCATCATGTTATTCTCCTAATGGAACGATCTCGTTATTAATTGACAACTCATGTCCATGGTTAGGAAATAACAATCATTAATCAAAAAGCTAGCCTAGTAGGGGCTTGCTAGATATAATGGTGTTTATGAAACCACACAAGTATTATATTTCTGTTAATACAATTAGCATGAAATATAACTATTTATCGTAAACTGGAAATATGATAATAACAACTTTATTATTACCTCTAGGACATATTTTCAACACCCCCTATCTGGGCTTATTCCTTCAAGGTATGTTCTTATTTTTATTCCATTTTTGTTAGAAACTAATATAAACGTGTTTAGATGTACTCCCTCCATTTCATAATATACAATGTTTTAGTTTTGTGAAATGAGTGTATCTAGACCTCTTTAGTGTGTAGATTCAACTGAATCTACACACTAAATAGGTCTAGATACACTCAATTCATGAAATTAAAACATCTTATATTATGAGAGAGAGTAGATTATTTACTAGTATAAATTTGAAAATAGAATAGATGTATATTGATGTGTATTATTACTTTGTCTAGATGAGTGTGTATGATGAGAATTTGGGCTAAAGTTCATCACCTGAGGAAGAAGATGAATGTGACGAGGAGGAAGATCTAGCTATTCTATGATGATGAAAATGGGGTAAAACAAGTGGCCAAAGCATGAAGGTTCTCGTGTCGGTCGAGAGGTGATTCGTAGGAAACGATAAGAAGGGCGCTAATGGCTATGCTAGACTTTTTTTGAGTGGAAGGTATGTCACCGTTTTATCCTGGGCGATACTTTGGCAGACGGTTTCAGATGGATATGGATTTTATTTTCAACATATATGCGGCGTGGTTTCACAATATAAGCAGAGGAGGGGTTTTTTTTGACATTCCAGATGTGGATTTTTTTAGGGAATTTCAAATGTGGAGTTGCTCCGCTTGCTGGTCACAACAAAGGTTACCGAAGCTATGCCTATACGGCTATACCTAGTTCAAAAAAAGCTATGTCTATACCCCATTAACGCGGCTTGCATGTGCCCAGGCCGTGCCCCCATCCGTGCGACCACGGTACGTGGCGTTCATTCGACGATTCCGAATATTCCGTCTCGCCTTTCTTATATTTCGGCTGGATAACTAATTTCAGATACGTAGAATATTCTTCCCGTCATACTCGCTCCTGAATGGTACACACAACATCTTAAACCAGAAAAAACGATACAAGCACCATAGGATTTTTCATGTTCCGGCGGCATTTTTTTGGAAAAGAGTATATTAATATCAAGGAGATACCAATTATACCTAGCCTCTGCAACAACGCATGCCCTAGTGGCCTTACGGATGCACACAACCCAGAAAGAAGAAGAAAAATTACAAAAAAGAAGAAAAGTCCCTCTACAGAGAACTATTCCTCAAAGCAACGACACTGACACCACCAGAACAACACCAATAGTCCTCCACTCCAATAACAACGTCTTCAAGAAGGAAACAATGCACAAGCATCGTCGTTGCCCGATCAAAAATCATAGGTTTTCACCCTGGAGAAAGTCCTCGCTCGCAAAACAATGCCTTCAATAAGGCCATTGCCAGGCATAACCAGTTAAGGCCAGACCTTAGATTTTTACCCTGCAAGGTAAGACTAGGAACTCCTCATGTGTTGTCTCCCCCCCCCCCCAAAAAACAGTTGCTGATGTAAGTCATAGATCACGCAGCCAGTTCGTCGTCGCCACAAAGACTCAAATCACCATTGCTGCCCTCATATTTTCGCTTTCTTGACATTCTCCGCATCTCACTTCACCATGGCTCATTGAATGGCACTTGGTGGGAACAAACAGCACAGCTTCGCAACGCTTCCGGTAAAACCAAACGGCCAGAAAAACAAGGTGCGCACGACCGAATACCTTCCGATCTAGCAATTGATGACCCACAAGCATAGGGGGTGTATCGTAGTATTTTCGAGGGAAGTGAAACCCAATTTATTGATTCGACACAAGGGGAGCCAAAGAATACTTATCAGTCTTAACAACTGAGTTGTCAATTCAGCTGCACCTGGAAACAATCTTGCTCACAGCAGTTTATCAGTAGCAACAGTTTTGTAGTAGAAATAGTAAAGTAACAGTAGTAGCAAAACAAAGACAGTAGTAACAAAAGCAGTAAAGAGTGGGATTCGAGTGCGGTAGACATAGGGATGGATGGACGGGCGTTGCATGGACAAGACAATTCACATAGCAATCAGAACATAGGGCAATTGCAGATAAATAAGATAAAGCACCCAAGTACTAGACAATCCTAGGCATTTGCTCCGTATATAGTCATACGTGCTCGCAATGAGAACTTGCACAACATCTTTTGTCCTGCCAGCCCATTTTCAGCGGGGCCTCTAGGGAACTACTGGCAATTAAGGTGCTCCTTTTAGTAGAGCACCGGAGCAAAGCATTAACACTCCGTGAACACATGTGATCCTCACATCAAAGCCTTTCCCTTTCGGTTATCCCGATTTCTGTCACTTCGGGGCCATAGGTTCCGGACAACGACGTGTGTATACAACTTGTAGATAAGACCAGAAACAATACTATCATAATGAATCAATAATAAGTTCAGATCTGAAATCATGGCACTCGGGCCCTAGTGACAAGCATTAAGCACAACAAGTCGCAACAAAGTCATAAAGCACTAATAAAAGATACTAGGCACTATGCCCTAACAATCTGATGCCATTACATGAACGATCTCATCCAATCCCTACCATCCCCATAGCCTATAGCGGGGGATTACTCACTCATAGATGGGGGAAACATGGATGGTCGATGGAGAAGCGATGGTGATGTTGATGGCGATGATCTCCTCCAATTCCCCGTCCCGGCAGGGTGCCAGAACGGAGTTTCTGGTGCTGTTTTGTGGAATCTGGTGGTGGCGGCGGAGCGGAACTCCTTCTGGAAAAACGTCGAACCCCCTGAAGTTTTTAGGTCAGAAGGCTCCTTAAAGGCGAACAGAGAGGCTGAGGGGGTGCCTGGGGGGCCCACACCACCCCCTAGCACGGCCTGGCCTGGCCCGCGCCACCAGGTGGTGTGGCCACCCCAGGGCTCTTCTCCGTCTCGTATTCTGGCTCCTGGAGTCTTCGGGTGAAATAGGATTTTTGGCATATTTTCCGGGATTTTTCCTGATAGTTGATTTTCTACACAAAAAGTAGAGACCAAGGCAATTCTGCTGAAAACAGCGTCAGTCCGCATTAGTTGCATCTAAATCACACAAGTTTAGAGGAGAAACAATAGCAAAAGTGTTCGGGAAAGTAGATACGTTTTGGACGTATCAACTCGCCCCAAGCTTAGCTTATTGCTTGTCCTCAAGCAATTCAGTTGAAAAATGAGTGCGATAAAAGAACTTTCACGAACACATTTGCTTCATATGATGTAAATATTCTCAGCAATGTAATCAACTACTTGGACAATTCATAATAAAGAGTATCCAACTAAGTCTACTTAAAAGTCATTGCAAGCTATGAAGAGATTCCAACTCAAGAATAATAAGTAGCATGAAGCACGAACATAAGCAACATTACAATGCTCATAAAAAGGTATGATAGAGTGGTATCACGCTTGGCTTTGATTATGAATGCCAAGGCACCTCTGAAGTTCAAGTGATGACTAGAAGTAAAGATATCAAGGATACAAGCATCAAAGTCATAACACAAATAACCAAGTATTGGAACAAACACAAAGAATGACAACTATGTTCTCAAGAAGGTGCTCAAAGAATAAGTGGAGACTCAACAGGTAGAGGAAAAGGTTTTGAATAATATGATGGCTTCTAAATGCTGAAAGTATGGTACTCGTTAGCTTTGAGCTCTCATTGCCCCTATCATAAGCATCTTTAATGTGGTTAAGGTGAAAGTGACACAACTAAGAGGATATGCTTGACAAGTTATAAATTGAAGTCTCATGCCTCTTACTTACGAAGACCGATCCTCATGCTACTCAACTTCAGTCACAAGTAAGCTCTTGTCATTGTAAGTATATACGTATCATAGAGAACCGCCAACGGGGTACCCCTTGCACATGACACGGGAGCTATCCCATGATCAAAATGACAAGGCAAGCAGACAATGAGCATCTCAGCGATCTTTTTATTTACTATGTGCATAGATTTTTATTGAGGATGCTTCATAGAATGCTCATTATGGTTATGCTGCAAGTTTCCACCATGATTAGGCATGGCTTAGGCTAGCGACCCAGGCGTTTCTCTAACATACATACACACTCCATGATCTTACAAGTTCCACTTTTATTTCACACCGCCGGGATCCATAAGCAAAAGAACATGATATCAACTAAGTACAAAGTACCTATGAAGCGTTGAAAGCGGTCCCCATGATACATGGTTCTGCTAACTTCAACTCATAAAGCGCAAGCATATGCACAACAAAGAAGGACGCAGTGGTTCAGGTTTATTAAGTGCAGAAAATAAAGTGTGCCATCAAGTTCAGTAGAGCTTTACTAACTAACTTTCTCATAACAAGCAAACATTTTATTCGGAAGAAAACAAGGCACATTGAATAAGCACGGAGGTAGCAAATGATGTTAATGGGTAGGTATGGTGGACACTTTGGAGATATTCGGTTTAGGGAGTTGGAAACTTGAGTAAAACACTCAGTGGAAGTGAAGGCTAGCAATAGTAAGGGAGCGACAAACAAGAGAGCAATAGTTGTCATTATCATGCTTGCAACAAAACAAGACTACTCATGGCATGAAAATGATTCCAGATCCTCAAGGCAAAATAATTCATCAAGGCTTAACTGATTATCACAGTCATGTGCATGCATGAGCATGTGCCAAGTCAATCAAATGAAACATTCAGAGGAGGATACCACGGTGTCATACCAATTTATGAATAGGGTAATGCAAGCAAACATTCATGAAACATGCTACAAACTATTAGCGAGTTGGAGCTAATCACAAGAAAGCAAGAACTACTAAGCATCCAAAGAAAACATACACTCTACATGAACGGACTAAGCAAGATCACAATGATGAGTATATGTACAAAAATGAAGACAAATAGAGTTCATTACCAGCCTCTTACCACGCCTCAAGTTGTCATTGATCCTCATTATTGCTCTTCACTTGTGTGGCTTGAATAATAATATGAAACCAATAATCCACTGGGAACTGCCGAACCATGTAGCCAACTCACAAAAACCAAAGAAGAACGACACATATTTTTGGTGTTTTCGATTTTTAAACAAGAACCAAAAGATAAAAACAAGCAAAGCAAAATCTTTTTGGGTTTTTCAAATAGTTTAAACAAAGCAAAAAGGGAAAAGCAAAACAAGGCAAAAAGAAGAAGCAAACCAAAGAGAAACAACAGAAATATTTTTGGTCTTTTTGTGTTTTTAGAAAGCAAAAGCAAAGAAGAACGAAAACTAAAAAGAGAACGAAAACATGAATATACAAAGTACCGACGCAACATGATATGGAGATGAGTGCGGTGTCGGCGTACCTCCCCCCAAGATTAGACTTTTGGCCTAAGTGGGTATCAATCCATGTATGAATAGGGGTTCCAAGCGGGCGGATCTTGGTAAGAATGGTCGTAGCTGGGCCCATGAGAAGAAGAAGAGGCTCCCCAATCATAAGCGGGCTGCTGATATGAAGACTCTTCAAGGGCTGGCCCGAATCATCCGTAACCTCCCTTCTAGTGTCCTGCTCCTATTGGGAGAGCTCTCCCAAGTACGTGTCAAGCTCCTCCTCAGTGAGGGACCATCCTTCCCTGTTATCAAGGTTAAACAAAACAGGTGCAGGCAAAAGAACAACACGCTCGGACTTGCTCTTTCTCCAACCAGCTTTGAGAAAGGTTATTTCATAAGATAACTCACTCAAAATAGCCCATGAGGAAATAAATTTATGCTGTATCATGGAATTGAAATCAAGCCTCTCTATGGGAAACTGTAGGTCTAGATGATGAGGCACTAAATCATGCAATGCTAGTAAACGAGAAGCGATGAGGCCTCCACAAATTCCACCTTTCTCACGGTTAGCAGCAAGACGGAAAGCTATCAAAGCACCCAAGTTGTAAGACCTATCTCGTCTAAGAGCAACAGAAACAAATGCTAGATCAAACGAAGATAACTTATTGGCAGTTTTCCTAGCAAGAACACACTTGGCAATAAAGTAGGCAAAGTAGCGAATGGATGGAAGATGAATGTTATGGATTTTTCCATTCTCCTTCGAGAAGCTACTCCCTTGACAAATTTCTGCGTATAAATCCATGAGTGGTTCCGGTCTCTCTTTAATCTTCTTACATGATCCCCATTGAGGTACCTTAATAGCTGCACAAAAATCATCAAGAGAAAGGTCGACAGCTATATTGTAGATTTTGTAATGGACCATGGGGTTAGGCAAAGGGTGACTAAATTTGAAATCCTGCACCACCGACATGGTTAGCTTCACAAGTTGACAAGGTTCATCTTCCAAAAAGTGCTCTAACCCTGCATTAGAAACCAAAGTGTGGAAATCTTGTAGAATTCCTGCAGCTCTCATGAACTCGGAGCATGGATAAATGGAGGGAAAAACTTCCTCCTCCCAGTGGACCTTCATGACATCAGGCACCCAAAGCTCATGTTGGTTTAGGTGGTGTTCACTCATCTTTTATTCTGAAATTTAAACACATATTAAACAAGTGATTGCAAAGTAAATATAATGAAGGATTCTACTCATAGGGACTTGCAAGAGGCCTAAACGTGCATCAAAACTATATCTCTAAGCATCAAACAATCTTGCAAGCTCTCATAACCAGTCACCTACAGCAGCAAAATACTCAACATACAATCCACTAAACACAAATCTACTTGGATAAGGGGACGAGTCACATACCAAGGAACAATTGCTCCAAATTTCAGCAAGAAAGATGGGCTGACCAAAGAGATCGAAGAAATCGAGAGCAAGCACATAGAGAACGCAATTCTGAGCTATGAACTAGAGCTTACTCGGGAGAGAGAAGAAAGTGGCAGGAGAGAGAGGTAGTGGGGGGCCAGGGTGGCCCACACCAGGGCATGGCGCCACCCAGGGCTGGTCGCGCCACCACATAGTGTGTCTGCCTGGTGGGCCCCCTGGTACCTACCAGGTACTCCTCTGCCCCTTTTTTCACGTAAAAATTTTATATGAATTTTCTGGAATTTTTGGAGACACTTTACTTTTGGGCAATTTTCAGAAATAGAAGAATGATTTTTCTGACAGACAGATTTTTTTTCTTTTTGGAAACATGATGCAAGGACAAAACAAGGCTATAACTACAGAAGTTCTAGCATGCAAGCAACTAACAACAAAAAGAAAACAAAGCGAAAGCAAAAACTAAAATGCAAAGGATAGAAATAAACGGGGATAATCATAATGAAAACATTGTTTTGTTCAATGGAATCCTTTTGTTAGAAAGGTTGATCAAGTCTTTCTACCAAAACAATTGCATATGAGACAAAACTTTGTACTCCACTAATGATTATGTTACCTCAACCTTGATAGCAATGGTCCCAATCATAATAGTTTCAAATTTTTCTTTTGGTATGGGACAATATATTTCTCCAACTTGAATGCCTTCAACATGTTCAATTGAATTTAAACCATAAGTCCTTTCAATCTTCTTGGGGAAATAGACAGTATGTTCCTTGTCATTAACATTGAAGGTCACCTTTCCTTGATTACAATTAATTACAGCTCCTGCAGTATTAAGAAAAGGTCTCCCAAGAATAATAGACATATTATCATCTTCAGGCATTTCAAGCACAACAAAATCAGTTAATATCAAGCAATTGTGAGCCACCTGAACAGGTACGTCCTCACATATACCCACAGGAATAGTGGTAGACTTATCAGCCATTTGCAAAGATATATCAGTAGGTATCAATTTTTCAAGCTGAAGCCTCTTATAGAGAGAGAAAGGCATAACACTAACTCTAGCTCCCAAATAACACAAAGCAGTTCTAACATAACTGTTCTTAATAGAGCAAGTTTTTCTTTTGGGATGCAAGTTTTTCTAACACAAATCACACAAAGAATTATCGCAGCTTGTTGAGAGTCCTGCTCAATTCTTTTGGGATGCCCCTCAGGATATGGAGGATCCTGGGTAGCAGCACCACTTCTAGTTCTAATTTCATAAGCATGTTTTTCTTTAGCAGCATTAACTAGGAAGTCGTTTTGCACTTTAACGAGTTGATCTATTTGAGTTTGGACCATTTGAAAGTGTTTAACAATCATTTTAACATCATTAGAGGTTCTTTCCACAATATCTTTCAACTCAACAATAGCTCTAGTGTTTTCCATTAGATGATTTTGCACCCTTTTATTAAAGTTATCTTGCTTAACAATAAAGATATCAAATTCTTCTAAGCATTAATCAGGAGGTTTCAAGTAAGGGATATCACCTTCATCAAAGTGTTGGAGAGAGTGTACCTCAATAGTGGGTGAGTAGGGAATAGGCTTACATAATTCTTCTATAGGAGGTAAATTCTTGACATCTGCAGCTTTAATTCCCTTCTCCTTAAGACATTTCTTAGCTTCCTTCATCACTTCATCATTTAATTCAATAACTCCCCTCTTCTTTGGTGTTGGAATAGGAACAGGAATAGATGGTTCAGATACAATTACTTCAGGTGTAACTTGTTTCGGAGGAGTCCAATCTTCATAATTCTTGCTTATTTTAGCAATTAATTCCTCAGCTTCCTTGGGAGTCCTATTCCTGAAAACACAATCAGCACAACTATCTAGGTATGTCCTAGATTCTTCAGTTAGTCCATTATAAAATATATCAAGTAGTTAATTCTTAGGTAATGGACTTCTAGCATGTGCATGAATCAAAGAACAAAACCTTGCCCATGATTCAGGCAATACCTCTTTTTCTCCCTGTTTAAAATCAAAAAGTTCCTGCAAAACAGCATGTCTAGCACTGGGAGGAAAATATTTCTGCAGGAAAGTACTAATCAAGCACTCCGGGCAATCAATAGATCCAGGAGGTAAATTACTAAACCAAGTTTTAGCTTCTCATTTTAGTGAAAAGGGAAAAATCTTAGCAACAAAGTAAGTACGCATCTTAATATCATCATAAAACAAGCCACTCATGGTAGAAAGTTCATTCATATGTGCTACCGCACTTTCATTCTTAGTCCCACAAAAAGGTTCTTTCTCGACAATAGCTATGTAAGATAGATCGAGAGAGAAATCATAATCTTCATCTATAATGTTTATGGGAGAAGCAGCAAACTTAGCATCAGGAGACAATTTGGGTCTAATAGTACGCCTCTCAAGGAGACTCTTAGCAGCGCTCCTATCATGGGTGTTTTTACATTCTTTAATAAATTCATCGGTCATCTCAACATAACCATCTTCAATATCATAACTCTCACTAGACTTAGGTGAGCTAACAGGTGTGGTAGTTTCTTCATTAGGAGTTTCGGTATTTCCAGCTATAGTTCTAGCAATCGTAGCATCTAGGAAAGGACCTAATGAACCACACTTATCAAGTACAGTAGAAGCAGCATCATAAGCATCAGAAGTTTCAGATTCAGTAGTAGTAGCAGTGTGTGTAGCATGTGTATGTGGTGGTGTAAGGAACTTACTCAAAACAGACAATGAATCAAGAGCGGTAGAGGTGTTCATAACCGTACCTCTTCTTGTAGTGGATGGTAAAATAGGAACCTTGCCATCACGAGACTTACCCATGATGGATGGATAGCAGCGAACAGTAGAGAATCCAAGTGAACTTGATAAATAAAGCTATGCAGGCCAGGCAACGGCGCCAGAAAATAGTCTTGATGACCCACAAGTATAGGGGGTGTATCGCAGTATTTTCGAGGGAAGTGAAACCCAATTTATTGATTCGACACAAGGGGAGCCAAAGAATACTTATCAGTCTTAACAACTGAGTTGTCAATTCAGCTACACCTGGAAACAATCTTGCTCACAGCAGTTTTTCAGTAGCAAGAGTTTTGTAGCAGAAATAGTAAAGTAACAGTAGTAGCAAAACAAAGACAGTAGTAACAAAAGCAGTAAACAGTGGGATTCGAGTGCGGTAGGCATAGGGATGGATGGACGGGCGTTGCATGGACAAGACAATTCACATAGCAATCAGAACATAGGGCAATTGCAGATAAATAAGATAAAGCCCCCAAGTAGTAGACAATCCTAGGCATGTGCTCCGTATATAGTCATACGTGCTCGCAATGAGAACTTGCACAACAACTTTTGTCCTGCCAGCCTGTTTGCAGCGGGGCCTCTAGGGAACTACTGGCAATTAAGGTGCTCCTTTTAATAGAGCACCAGAGCAATGCATTAACACTCCGTGAACACATGTGATCCTCACATCAAAGCCTTTCCCTTCCGGTTATCCCGATTTCTATCACTTCGGGGCCATAGGTTCCGGACAACGACGTGTGTATACAACTTGCAGATAAGACCAGAAACAATACTATCATAATGAATCAATAATAAGTTCAGATCTGAAATCATGGCACTTGGGCCCTAGTGACAAGCATTAAGCACAAAAAGTCGCAACAAAGTCATAAAGCACTAATAAAAGATACTAGGCACTATGCCCTAACAATCTGATGCCATTACATGAACGATCTCATCCAATCCCTACCATCCCCATAGCCTACAGCGGGGGATTACTCACTCATAGATGGGGGAAACATGGATGGTCGATGGAGAAGCGATGGTGATGATGATGGCGATGATCTCCTGCAATTCTCCGTCCTGGCAGGGTGCCAGAACGGAGTTTCTGGTGTTGTTTCGTGGAATCTGGTGGTGGCGGCGGAGTGGAACTCCTTCTGGAAAAACGTCGAACCCCTGGCGCGGCCTGGCCTAGGGGGTGCCTGGGGGGCCCACACCACCCCCTGGCGCGGCCTGGCCTAGCCCGCGCCACCAGGTAGTGTGGCCACCCCAGGGCTCTTCTCCGTCTCGTATTCTGGCTCCTAGAGTCTTCGGGTGAAATAGGATTTTTGGCATATTTTCCGGGATTTTTCCTGATAGTTGATTTTCTGCACAAAAAGTAGACACCAAGGCAATACTGCTGAAAACAGCGTCAGTCCGCATTAGTTGCATCCAAATCACACAAGTTTAGAGGAAAAACAATAGCAAAAGTGTTCGGGGAAGTAGATACGTTTTGGACGTATCAGCAAGCTCCAGGCATAATGCACACATGGGAGTTCACCGGCGGAGCCTTTTGGAACCCGCCTCTCTAGGCTACATCCACGAGAGCAAGCAACAAGCAAATCTTTGTCTTCACGCAGAAGGAACCCTAGGACCGCCCGCCATTATTGGACAGAACAACAGGCCCCCATGCCGCCGTTCGCCGCCCGTCCCCTCTGGTGGAAGAGGAGACAAGCCTGTAATAACCACGTGCCCCCGCCGGTCTGTTGGCCCGAGAAAGAAGCAACATGCCGCCTCCCCATACACCTCCAGGCAACCAAAAGGCCGCGCCGATGGCGGATCTAGGCGGAAGCCTAGATCTACGACCACAGTGCCACACCTTGCGCTGATACCCGATGGGAAAGCCATCGCCGCAACTCAGGGCATCGGCCCAGCTGCCGCAAACAGCCGATCTCCACGATCGGATTTCATGTTCGGGGGCAGCCACCGCTGCCACATGACCAGGGGCGCTGCCCTGGCCGCCACCCGCAGCCAAAGAACCAACGCTGACCCCAGACGCCACCGGCGAAACAGCCACCATGATCTACTCTCCCCGGCCCGCTGCCACCGCGGTCGGCGCCGGTGATACGTCCATTTTGCATCACTATTCTATATCATAATTCACTATTATTCATTGATATATTTCATATTAAGAGATGATAATTATGTTATTTCATCTATTTTTGCATGGTTGATGACTTTTTGAGCATGGACCCCTGCAGTCAGGATTCTGATGGAAAATGTGTTGTTTGGAGGCAAAATTCGCGAAGATCATAAAATCCGGGAAAATACATGGAAAATCCTATTTTTCAGAAGACGAAGGAAGCCAGAAGGGGAGGCTAAGATGGGCCACAGGGGGACCACACCACCCCCTGGCACGGGCTAGCCTTGGTCGCGCCACCAGGTGGTGTGGCTGCCCTGGTCCACCCCTGGCTCTCCCCTCTGGCGTATATTAACCTCCCGAAACCCTAAGACTCGGGGAGCGACCACAGAAAGATTCCATCGCCTCTATGGGGCAGAAAACACCAAGAGAGAAAGATCTCTCCGGCAGACAGAATTCTGCCAGGGGAATTCCTTCCCGGAAAGGGGAGATCATCGCCATCAACACCACCATCAAGTTGGACTTCATCGGGATCATCATCATCATCATCACCATCATCACTTTCATCACCATCTCCATATCGATGTAACAATTGGGTTGAATCTTGCATAGTTCTTAGGGGAAACTTTCCTGGTGTTGATTAATCTTTGTAGTTGATGCTATTGAGTGGAACCATTGAATTATTGTTTATGTTCAGATTGTTATACATCATTATTCCATCTCTGATCATAATCCATATGATGCCTTGTGAGTAGTTTGTTTTGTTCTTGAGGACATGGGAGAAGTCATGTTGTTAGTAGTGGAATTGTATTGAAACGGATTCAATAGTTTGATATTTAAGTTGTGGTGTACTTCTTCTAGTGGTGTCATATGAACGTCGACTACATGACACTTCACCTATATGGGCTTATGGGAATGCATTGTGTATTTGGCTACTAATCGTAGGGGTTGCCGGAGTGATAGAAACATGAACCCCCGTTAGGAAACCATTGCACAAGGGATGTCAGGGTCTTAGAGTTTAAAGATGTGGTTAGGTTTCTACCTTAATCACTTTCTTGTACTTGTGGATGCTTGCAAGGGGTATAATCACAAGTATGTATTAGTCCTAGGAAGGTCGATACATTAGCACAGGTTCACCCACACAACACTTAGCAAACTAAAGAAGATTAATCAACTATATGAAGCGAAAGCACTTGACGGAATTCCCATGTATCCTAGAGAACGTTTGGTCATCTTAAGTAATACAATCGGCTTGTCCTTTGCTGAATAAAGGATTGGGCCACTTGCTGCATTTATTTTTATTGTCTTTTATTTACTCGTACTTTATTTACTTGCATTATCAAAAAAAACCTAAAAATCTGTTTGCTAAGTATTTGCAGAGAATTCCTGATCCATACCACTAGCCAACACCTTCTGCTCCTCGTTGGGTTCGACACTCTTACTTATCCAAAATACTGCGATACACCCCGTATACTTGTGGGTCATCAAGACTATTTTCTAGCGCCATTGCTGGGGAGTGAAGCGTTATTGGAGAGTGGAATTGGTAAAGGAAACTTCTAATGTGAGTATTATTTATTTCTTTTAGTTGCTTTATTTTCAATATGGATAACTCGGTGAGTTTCTTATTTCGTAATGCTACTACCACTGCTAAGGTAGTAGATGAACCACCACCTGTTGAGAATGATACTTTTAAAATACCTACAAGAATTATTGATCGTGTTATGGATAACTACTATGTTGGGGATGGAACTCTCCATCCCGGTGATCATTTGCTCTTTATACACGAATTATGCGGGTTCTTCAAGTGTGCAGGTATTACTACAGATCAAGTCAATAAGAAGTTATTCTCATTATCACTGAAAGGAAGAGCTGAGGACTGGTATAAGTTACTTAAGAATGGTCAAGCTCTTGAATGGGAGGAATTAGTACCTCTCTTTTATTCAAAGTTTAATCCTCCTAGTGAGATCCATAAAGATCGGAATCAAATATACAACTTTTGGCCTCTTGATGGAGAGAGTACAGCTCAAGCTTGGGGGAGATTAAAGTTACTAATGCTCAAATGTCCCATTCATGAGCTCCCCAATAATATTATTATCAATAACTTTTATGCAAGACTCCCTCTACATGGTAAGGATTTATTGGATGCGTCTTGTGCTGGATCATTCACTCGCATGGAAGAAGAAGCTAAATGGGATCTTCTAGACCGTATTCAAGACAATGATGAAGCATGGGAGAATGACAAAGGAAGAAAGTCAGGTATAAATTATTATTATGAATGCATTAAATCTTTTATGGGAACTGATGACTTTCAAAATATTAAAAATACTTATGGTCTAGACTCTCAAGCTATTGCAACTTATTTTAAGGCTTTTGCTTCCTATATTGAAGTGCCTAAAAAGAAGTGGAATAAGTATCATGAACCTTATAAAGATGTTTCTAAGTGTGTTCCTGCAAGAAATACTGAAGTATATACTGCTAATCATGCCTTGCCTGAACCTTACATTGAGAAAATGCCTTTTCCGGTTAAGATAAAGGAATATTCTATGATAGATAGTATGGTTAATGAAAGTACAAATAAAGCTGCTGAACTTGATAAACAAATGGATGATGAACCTATAATAGCAAATGTGAAAGATTTTGTCACTAAATATGTAGAAGAAGGACATACTATCCTTTGTAAGGATACCTCTAATATTGTTTCACAAAGTAGTGTTATGAGAGCTAGTGTTCCTGTGTTTTCTGTTAGGATAAGTGATCATTGCTACGATGGTCCTTGTGATAGTTATATTGTTAAGTTTATGCATGCTAAAAGTTATTATGAGAGAGGAAAAAATGTTCTTATGCACCTCAATAATATAAAGTTTCCTCGTTTTATGCTGAAAGTTTTTATGTTGCACTTCTTTTGCCTTCCTATGCTAGTAGCCTCTGGTTTCAACAACTTGTTTGTTTACAAAATTCCCTTGCATAGGAAGTGGGTTAGACTTAAAACATGTGTATTTTTGCTTCTTAATGCTCTCCTTCACTTTAATTCATATTCTTATGTGAGCATCATTAAAATTATCATGCCCATCTTAATGGCTATAAAGAAAGAGCTTTTTGGGAGACAACCCAATTTATTCTTGCTTTGTTTCTTTGAGTCTTGGAAGTTATTACTTCGGTAATAACCTCTCCTTATCTTTTTGTTTGGTTTTTGTGTGAAGATCAACCTCTAATGAGAGAGAAGTAAGATTTGGGGAAGTTGTTGTCCCGAAATAGATTTTTGTGCTGCACCGTAAAAATTTGTGAGAGATCTCTGTATGTCGGATTGAGCTGTAATGTTTTGTGCATCTGCCCCAGGTTGTTATTTAACTTTTGTTAGTTTTGAACTTTTTTATTTGAGCAATAGAAGATTTTCGAAAAAATTGATTTTTACCTGCTGGTCTGTTTTGACAGATTTTGCCACTCTTGCATTTGCTTCTTTAAATCGATTTCCTTTTTGAATTCTTTTTGGGTTTTCAGAAGGAGTTGCTGCAGTAGCTTATGTTTTGATGGATTTGAGTTGAAATTGGTCTTAAAAGGTTTATTACCTCACTTACACTAATGTTGCTAATGAGAATTGTGTGAAGTTTTGTGTGAAAGAAATTTCTAGGTTAGTGGAGAAAATGGTGTAATAAGAAAGTGAAAGGTTTCATGACTTGAGCAATATGAGTATGAACATGAAGATATTGATGTTATTCAAGCGGTGACTCCGGAAGAATCTACTAAATGCCAACTTCAGAGACCTATAGAGTTCGTTTTCGAATAGGTAACAGTTCTGGTAAGGAAAGTTCCACGAAAATTCTGTCCGATTATACTTTTGCAGTTTTTATCTAATAAGAAAAGCTACAAAGCGAAAGAGGGACGGAAACGGAGCCAGGGTGGCTCACACCACCCCCTGGCGCGGCCCCCTGGCCGCGCCAGTAGGTGGTGTGTCCACCACGGCCTCCGTCTCTGACCCGTTTTCTCCCAGTACCTTCCTTTTGCTGTAAAACTTCGTAATATATAATCCCCTGGATCCCCCGAGGCTCGTATATCATGTTCTCGTCGTGTTTTTGTTTCAATCTGTTTCTGCCAGGAACTATTCTTGAAAGTTTAGAAGCACAATGGTGCCCGCCAAGGATAAGGGAAAGGAGCTTATGGAGGAAGATCTCCAAGACCCCAGGCAGGAGAAGGAGATCAAGAGTGAACATGAAGGGGAGGCAAAGCAAAGCCAACATCCGCACACCGGCACTACCATTGCAAGCATTGGAGTGGTGGCAAACCCTGTCAGGATTAGAAGGACTGCACGGATGTCAACTGGAGGGAAGCCTCTGCGTCACTGTTTGGCCCCACGGACACCTTCTCCAAGCACCAAGAGTCCTTTCCATACCCTTATCCATGAGCATCATTACCGGAATATGCCCAAGGAGAAGCTACCCCCCAATTGGGATATGCCTCGTTCTAACCATGCAGGAAAAGAAGACTGCAAGGAGGAAGAGTTGGGAAAGAATCGCAAGAGCTGGGATTCACAACCTGACATGATCATGCACCGCATCGATCACAACTCGGAGTTGATTCGCACTCCACCTTCGAGATTGAGGACTTGGGAATATTGATCAAAAAGCTCATCGAGAGAATACCGCCACCACCGAAGGAGTAATTCATCATCAGGTTTTGGCATCCCCTTGGTTTGTTCCAAGCTTGGGGGAGTGCCGCGGTATCACATCACTATCTTCTATCTTTTTACCTTTTTAGTAGAGTCATATCATGAATAGAGAAGTTATCATGTAGGACGGTTTGCATTATAGAAGTGTCCCCTCTCTCGTTAGATATCTATGTATCCCTTGGTGTGAGTTGCCGTTATGGAATATTAACGAGAAGTTCTATCATTTAGTCTTTTGCATATCTTATATTAGTTTTCAATTCATGGTTATATGATTTATCTTGTCATTAGTATTGGTATCACTTTGGGATCATTGAGTTAATTTAGTTCGTTTTGGCAAACCTGACTTGGTCAGTAGCAACACTATTTTTTGAGAATTGAATGAAAAAGATAGAAGTACTCTTAAAGAAATATAATTTCATCATCTTTATTTCTTGATTTGCTCATAAGTTTAGTATTCTCTTGTTAAGATATTTTGTGCTTCCAAGGAAGATTGCATGTTTGTTTTTATCACCTATATGTTTGTTTGTTTCCTTCAACTCTTATACTTGCTATCCAGCCTTGCTAGCCAAAAACTTGTACTGAGAGGGAATTCTTCTCGTGCATCCAATCCTTAAACCTAAACATATGCCATTTGTGTCCACCATACCTACCTATTAGCACTATTGCTATTCCAACTAAAATCATGTTTTTAGCTACCTTCCAAATTAAACTTGTTATGTGAAAAATAGTGATTAAAGCTCTCACGAACTTGATGGCACACCTTACTTTCTTGCACTTAATAAACTTGACCCATTGTGTCCTTCTTTGTAGCGTATATACTTGCGCTTTATAAGTTGAAGTTAGCAGAACCATGTATCATGGGGAACGCTTTCAACATTGCACTTATATTCCGTTGATATCATGATTCTTTTGCTTATGGATCCCGACGGTGTGAAATAAAAGGGGAACTTGTAAGATCATGGAGTTCGTATATGTGTTAGACAAACGCCTGGGCCGCTAGCCTAAGCCATGCCTAATCATGGTGGAAACTTGCAGCATAACTATAATGAGAATTCTATGAAGCATCCTCAATAAAAACCTATGCAAATAGCAAATAAAAAGATCACTGAGATGCTCATTGTCTATTTGCCTTGTCATTTTGATTATGGGATAGCTCCTGTATCATGTGCAAGGGGTACCCCGTTGGCCGTTCTCTATGATACACATGTATTTACAATGACAAGAGCTCACTTGTGACTGAAGTTGAGTAGCATGAGGTTCGCTCTTCGTAAGTAAGGGACACGAGATTTTAATTTATACTTGTCAAGCATATCCTCTTAGTTGTGTCACTTTAACCTTAATCACCTAAAGATGCCTATGATAGGGGCAATGAGAGCTGAAAACTAATAAGTACCATATTTTTGGGAGCTCTTTATGAAACTTGAAATCCCTGCTTCCCTCTGCGAAGGTCCTTTCTTTTACTTTTTAGTCGAGTCAGTAAACCTATTCCTTTCTATCTCGGCAAGTGTTTTGAGTTGTTGTGTTTCATTCATTCACATGGTGATTTATTCAATCATGTTTCTTATGTTCCTTTTTTGCACATTTGCTCTTATCTTAATGTTTACTACTTTGAAAGCTATCATTGAAAATCAGTTATTTGTGAACTCCAGCAAATTGTCAACTATTCTTCAACCAAGAGCTAAGTTTGTCATTACCAATTATGATTTACTTTATGTATCTTTATTGTGTTTCCTTTACATATTGCAAGTTAAGTTATATAATAGTGAGTTGTCTTCTATTATGCCTTATGTATTGATGAATGTGATGCTTCTGGTCCGTATTCTTTTATCGACTCTTCACTCTATAAACCTGAGGTCATGTTTATTAAGCTCAGTTTTGCTTGAGGACAAGCAAAGTCTAAGCTTGGAGGAGTTGATACGTCTATTTTGCATCACTATTCTATATCATAATTCACTGTTATTCATTGATATATTTCATATTAAGAGATGATACTTATGTTATTTTATCTGTTTTTGCATGGTTGATGACTTTTGGAGCATGGACCGTTACAGTCAGGATTCTGATGGAAAAGGTGATGTTTGGAGGCAAAATTTGCGAAGATAAGAAAATCCAGAAAAATGCATACAAAATCCTATTTTTCCAGAAGACGAAGGAAGCCAGAAGGGGAGGCTGAGATGGGACACAGGGGGCCCACACCACCCCTTGGCGTGGGCCAGCCTAGGCCGCACCACCAGGTGGTGTGGCCGCCCCGGTGCACCCCCGGCTCTCCCTCTGGTGTATATTAACCTCCCGAAATCCTAAGACTCGGGGAGAAACCACAGAAAGATTCCGCTGCCTCTGCGGGGTGGAAAACACCGAGAGAGAAAGATCTCTCCGGCAGACAGAATTCTGCCGGGGGAATGATACGTCCATTTTGCATCACTATTCTATGTCTTAATTCACTATTATTCATTGATATATTTCGTATTGAGAGGTGATACTTATGTTATTTCATCTGTTTTTGCATGGTTGATGACTTTTGGAGCATGGACCGCTGCAGTCAGGATTCTGATGGAAAAGGTGCTGTTTGGAGGCAAAATTCGCGAAGATCAGAAAATCCGGGAAAATATACGGAAAATTCTATTTTTCTAGAAGACTCAGGATGCCAGAAGATGGAGTGGAGGTGGGCCACAGGGGGCCCACACCACCCCATGGCGCGGGAAGGCCTAGACCGCGCCTGGGACTGGTGTGGCCGCCCTGGCCCACTCCAGCCTCTCTCCTCTAGCGTATATCATCCCCACGAAACCCTAAGACTCGAGGAGTGACCACAGAAAGATTCCGCCGCCTCTGCGGGGCGGAAAAACACCGAGAGAGAAAGATCTCTCTGGCAGACAGATTTGCCGGGGGAATTCCTTCCCGGAGAGGGAAGATCGTCACCATCAACACCACCATCAAGCTGGACTTCATCAGGATCATCATCATCACCACCATCATCACCATCCGCACCCTCATCACCATCTCCATATTGCTATAACAATTGAGTTGAATCTTGCATAGTTCATAGGGGAAACTTTCCAGGTGTTGATTACTCTTTGTAGTTGATGCTATTGAGTGAACCATTGAATTACTGTTTATGTTCAGATTGTTATACATCATTATTCCATCTCTGATCATGGTCCATATGATGTCTTGTGAGTAGTTCGTTTTGTTCTTGAGGACATGGGAGAAGTCTTGTTGTTAGTAGTGGAGTTGCGTTGAGAAAGATTCAATAGATTGTTATTTAAGTTGTGGTGTACTTCTTCTAGTGGTGTCATGTGAACGTCGACTACATGACACTTCACCTATATGGGCCTAGGGGAATGCATTGTGTATTTGGCTACTAATCGTAGGGGTTTCCGGAGTGACAGAAACCTGAACTCCCGTTAGGAAACCATTGCACAAGGGACGTAAGGGTCTTAGAGTTTAAAGCTGTGGTTAGGTTTTACCTTAATTACTTTCTTATACTTACGGATGTTTGCAAGGGGTTTAATCACAAGTATGTATTTAGTCTTGGATGGGGCGGTACATTAGCACAGGTTCACCCACACAACACTTAGCAAGCTAGAGAAGATTAATCGACTATATGAAGCGAAAGCACTTGACAGTCTTCCCATGTGTCCTCGAGAACGTTTGGTCATCTATAGAAATACAACCGGCTTGTCCTTTGCTGTATTAAGGATTGGGCCACTTGCTGCATTCATTCTTACTGTTTTTCATTTACTCGTACTTTGTTTACTTGCTTTATCGAAAACCCCTAAAAATCCGTTTGCTAAGTATTTGCAGAGAATTCCTGGTCCATACCACTAGCCAGCACCTTCTGCTCCTCGTTGGGTTCGACACTCTTACTTATCGAAAATACTACGATACACCCCCTATACTTGTGGGTCATCAAGACTATTTTCTGGCGCCGTTGCCGGGGAGTGAAGCGCTATTGGAGAATGGAACTAGTAAAGGAAACTTCTATTGTGAGTATTGTTTACTTCTGCTAGTTGCTTTATTTTCGTTATGGATAATTCGCTGAGTTTCTTATTTGGTAATGCTACTACCACTTCTAAGGTAGTAGATAAGCCACCACCTGCTGAGAAAGATGTTTTCAAAATACCTACAAGAATTATTGATCGTGTCATGGATAACTACTATGTTGGGGATGGAACTGTCCATCCCGGTTGCGGGTTGTTCAAGTGTGCAGGTATTACTACAGATCAAGTTAAGAAGAATTTATTCTCATTATCACTGAAAGGAAGAGCTGAGGAATGGTATAAGCTGTTGAAGAATGGTCAAGCTCTGGAATGGGAGGAAATAGTGCCTCTCTTTTATTCAAAGTTTTATCCTCCTAGTGAGATTCATAAAGATCAGAATCAAATATACAACTTTTGGCCTCTTGATGGAGAGAGTACAACCCAAGCTTGGGGGAGATTGAAGTTACTAATGCTCAAATGTCCCATTCATGAGCTCCCCAACAATATTATTATCAATAACTTTTATGCAAGGGTTTCTCTTCATGACAAGGATTTATTAGATGCTTCTTGTGCTGGATCATTCACTCGCATGGAAGAAGAAGCTAAATGGGATCTTCTGGATCGTATTCAAGACAATGCTGAAGCTTGGGAGAATGACAAAGGTAGAAAGTCAGGTATAAATTATGATTATGAATGCATTGAATCTTTTATGGGAACTGATGACTTTCAAAATATTAAAAATGCTTGTGGTCTAGACTCTCAAGCTATTGCTTCTTATTTTAAGGATTTTGCTTCCTACATTGAAGTGCCTAAAAAGAAGTGGAATAAGTATCATGAACCTTATAAAGATGTTGCTAAGAGTATTCCTTCAAGAAATACTGAAGTTTATACTGCTAATCATGTTTTACCTGAACCTTATATTGAGAAAATGCCTTTCCCAGATAAGGTAAAGGAACATTCTATGATGGCTAGTATAGTAGATGAAGGTATGAACAAAGCTGTTGAACGTGATAAACAAATGGTTGATGAACCTATAATAGCAAATGTGAAAGACTTTGTCACTAAGTATGAAAAAGAGGGACACCCTATCCTTTGTAAGGACACCTCTAATATTGTTTCACAAAGTAGTGTTATGAGAGCTAGTATCCCTGTGTTTTCTGTTAGAATAAGTGATCATTGCTATGATGGTCCTTGTGATAGCTATATTGTTAAGTTTATGCATGATACTGAAAGTTATTATGAGATAGGGAAAAGTGTTCTTATGTATCTCAATAATATCAAGTTTCCTCGTTTTATGCCGAAAGTTTTTATGTCGCACTCCTTTTGCCTTCTTATGCAAGTTGCCTTTGGTTTAAATAACTTGTTTGTTTACAAAATCCCCTTGCATAGGAAGTGGGTTAGACTTAAATGTTTGTGTGTTTTTGCTTCTTAATGCTCTCTTTCACTTCAATCTATATCCCTATGAGAGCTTCTTCAAAATTATCATGCCCATCTTAATGGCTATAAAGAAAGAGCTTTATGGGAGACAACCCAATTTGTTTTTGCTTTTAGTTTGTTTTTGTTTCTTTGAGTCTTGAAAGTTATTACTTCAGTAATAACCGCTATTTATCTATTTTGTTTGGTTTTTGTGTCAAGATCAACTTCTAATGAGAGAGAAGTAAGATTTGGGGAAGTTGATGTTCCGAAACAGATTTTTGTGCTTCACCGTAAAAATTCGTGAGAGATCTCTGTCTGTCGGATTGAGCTGTAATTTTTTGTTCCTCTGCCCCAGGTTTTTATTTAACTTTCGTTAGTTTTGCACTTTTTGATTTGAGCAACAAAAGATTTTCTAAAAAATTGATCTTTACCTACTGGTCTGTTTTGACAGATTTTGCCAATCTTGCATTTGCTTCTTTATTCAATTTCCTTTTTGAATTCTTTTTGGGTTTTCAGAAGGAGTTGCTACAGTAGCTTTTGTTTTGATGGTTTTCAGTTGAAGTTAGACTCAAAAGGTTTTATCACTTCACTTATACTAATGTTGCTAATGAGAACTGTGTGAAGTTTTGTGTGAAAGAAATTTCCAGGAAGTGGAGATAATCGTGTAATGAGAAAGAGAAAGGTTTTATGACTCAAGTAATAAGTATATGAAGATGAAGATATTGATGTTATTCAAGAGATGACTCCGGAAGGATCCATTCGTTACCAAATTCAGAGACCTGCAGAGTCCGTTTCCAACTAGGTAACAGTTCTGGTAAGAAAAGCTCCGCGAAAATACAATCCAACTATATTTTTGCAGTTTTCAATCAATAAGGAAAGCTACGAAGCGAAGAAGGGATGAAAACGGAGCCAGGGTGGCCCACACCACCCCATGGCGCAGGCCCACCCCTGGCTGCGCCACCAGGTGGTGAGGCCACTCCAGACTCCGCCTCCGACTCGTTTTCTCCCAGTACCTTCTTTTTGATATGAAACTTCGTAATATATAACCCCCCCGGATCCCCCGAGGTTCGTATATCGTTTTTTCGTCGTGTTTTTGTTTCGATCTGTTTCTGCCAGGACATACTCTTTGAAGGTTTAGAAGCACAATGGTGTCCGCCAAGGATAAAGGGAAGGAACCCATGGAGGAAGACCTCCAAGACCCCGGGAAGGAGAAGGAGATCAAGAGTGAAGGTGAAGAGGAGGCAGAGCACACCGGCACTACCGTTGCAAGCATTGGAGTGGTGGCAAACCCTGCCAGGAACAGAAGGACGGCACGGATGTCAACTGGAGGGAAGCTTCTGTGTCACTGCTTGGCACCATGGATAACTTCTCCACGCACCAAGAATCCTTTCCATACCCTTATCCATGAGCATCAATACCAAAATATGCCCAAGGAGAAATTACCCTCCAATTGGGATTTGCCTCGTTCTAGCCATGCAGGAAAAGAAGACTTCAAGGAGGAAGAGTGGGGAAAGAATAGCAAGAGCTGGAATTCTCAACACGACATGATCATGAGCCGCATTGAGCAAAACTCGGAGCTTATTCGTAATCTCACCTTCAAAATTGAGGACTTGGGGAAACTTATCAGAGAGCTCATCGAGAGGATACCACCACCACCGAAGGAGTAATTCGTCATCAGGTTTGGCATCCCCTTGGTTTGTTCCAAGCTTGGGGGAGTGCCGCGGTATCATATCACTATCTTCCATCTTTTTACCCTATTAGTAGAGTCATATCATGAATAGAGGAGTTATTTTGTAGTATGGTTTGCATTATGGAAGTGTCCCGTCTCTCGTTAGATATGCATCCCTTGGTGTAAATTTCCGTTATGGAATATTAATGGGAAGTTCTATCATTCACTCTTTTGCATAGCTTATGTTAGTTTTCAATTCGTGGTTATATGATTGATCTTGTTGTTAGTATTGGTAGCACTCTAGGATCATTGAGTTAATTTATTTGGTTTTGGCAAACCTGGATCGGTCAGTAGCAACACCTTTTTGAGAGTAGAAAAGAAAAAGATAGAAGTACTCTAAAGAAAAATAATTTCATCATCTTTCTTTCTTGATTTGCTCATAAGTCTAGTATTCTCTAGTTAAGATCTTTTGTGCTTCCAAGGAAGATTGCATGTTTGTCTTTATCATTTGTATGTTTGGTTGTTTCCTTCAACTCTTGTACTTGCTACCCAGCCTTGCTAGCCAAAAACCTGTACTGAGAGGGTATTCTTCTCGTGCATCCACCTCCTTTAAACCAAAACCTTTGCCATTTGTGTCCACCATACCTACCTAGTAGCATTATTGCTATTCCAAGTAAATTCTTGTTTTGTCTACCTCCCAAATTAAACTTGTTATGTGAAAAATTAGTGATTAAAGCTCTCACGAACTTGATGGCACACTTTATTTTCCTGCACTTAATAAACCTGAACCATTGTGAACTCTCCATGAAAGTTATATGCTTGCAAATTATAGGTTGGGGATTAGCAGAACCGTGTTGTCACGGGGAACGCTTTCAACACTTGTAAATATATACCTAGTTGATACCTTACTCTTTTGTTTGCGGATGTCGTCGGTGTGAAATAAAAGGGGAGATTGTAAGTCCATGGAGTTATGTATGTGTGTTAGAGAAACGCCTGGGCCGCTGGTCTAATCCATGATGACATGGTGGAAACCTGCAGCGTAACCATAATGATATCTATGAATCATTCTTCTTATAAAAAAGAGAGATAGCTATTGAGAAAAAGAAAAGAAAAAAAGAGATACTATGAAAAGAGTAAAGAGAGAGAAAAGCACCATTTTCCCATGGTAAATAAGAAGATTGCTGAGATACTCATTGTCTGCTTGCCTTGTCATTTTGATATGGGGATTTCTTCCGTATCATCGGGCAAGGGGTACCCCGTTGGCGGTTCTCAATGATACACACATACTTACGATGACAAGAACTTACCGGTAACTAAATTTGAGTAGCATGAGGAGCGGCCCTCGTACTCAAGGGACTTGGGATTTTCAGTTTATAGTTTGTCCAGGATATAACTCAGGTTAGACCTCACTTTCACCTTAATCACCTAAAGATGCCTATGATAGGGGCAATGAGAGCTGAAAGCTAGTAAGTATCATAATTTTTGGGAGCTCTTTATGAGACTTGCAATCCCTGCTTCCCTCTTTGAAGGGCCTTTCTTTTACCTTATAGTTGAGTCAGTAAACCTACTCCCTTCTATCTCAGCAAGTATTTTGAGTTGATGCGTTTCATTCATTCATATGATGATTTATGCATTCATGTTTCTTTTGTTCCTTGTTTTGCACATTACTCTTATCTTGATGTTTACTATTTTGAAAGCTTTCATTGAAAAACCAACTATTTGTGAACTCCAGCAAATTATCAACTATTCTTCGACCAAGAGCTAAGTTTGCCATTACCAATTCTGATTCACTTTATGTATCTTTATTGTCTTTCCTTTACTCATGGCAAGTTGAGTTATATAATAGTGAGTTGTCTTCTATTATGATCTATGTATTTGATCAATGTGATGCTTCTTGTCTGTATTCTTTTATCGACTCTTCACTCCATAAACCTGAGGTCATATTTATTGAGCTCAGATTCGCTTGGGGACAAGCGAAGTCTAAGCTTGGGGGAGTTCATACGTCCATTTTGCATCACTATTCTATGTCTTAATTCACTATTATTCATTGATATATTTCGTATTGAGAGGTGATACTTATGTTATTTCATCTGTTTTTGCATGGTTGATGACTTTTGGAGCATGGACCGCTGCAATCAGGATTCTGATGGAAAAGGTGCTGTTTGGAGGCAAAATTCGCGAAGATCAGAAAATCTGGGAAAATATACGGAAAATTCTATTTTTCCAGAAGACTCGGGATGCCAGAAGATGGAGTGGAGGTGGGCCACAGGGGGCCACACCACGCCATGGCGCGGACAGGCCTAGGCCGCGCCTGGGAGTGGTGTGGCCGCCCTGGCCCACTCCGGCCTCTCTCCTCTAGCGTATATCATCCCCACGAAACCCTAAGACTCGAGGAGCGACCACAGAAAGATTCCACCGCCTCTGCGGGACGGAAAAACACCGAGAGAGAAAGATCTCTCTGGCAGACAGATTTGCCGAGGGAATTCCTTCCCGGAGAGGGAAGATCGTCACCATCAACACCACCATCAAGCTAGACTTCATCGGGATCATCATCATCACCACCATCATCACCATCAGCACCCTCATCACCATCTCCATATTGCTGTAACAATTGAGTTGAATCTTGCATAGTTCATAGGGGAAACTTTCCTGGTGTTGATTACTCTTTGTAGTTGATGCTATTGAGTGAACCATTGAATTATTGTTTATGTTCAGATTGTTGTACATCATTATTCCATCTCTGATCATGATCCATATGATGTCTTGTGAGTAGTTCGTTTTGTTCTTGAGGACATGGGAGAAGTGTTGTTGTTAGTAGTGGATTTGCGTTGAGAAAGATTCAATAGATTGTTATTTAAGTTGTGGTGTACTTCTTCTAGTGGTGTCATGTGAACGTCGACTACATGACACTTCACCTATATGGGCCTAGGGGAATGCATTGTGTATTTGGCTACTAATCGTAGGGGTTTCCGGAGTGACAGAAACCTGAACTCCCGTTAGGAAACCATTGCACAAGGGACGTAAGGGTCTTAGAGTTTAAAGCTGTGGTTAGGTTTTACCTTAATTACTTTCTTATACTTACGGATGTTTGCAAGGGGTTTAATCACAAGTATGTATTTAGTCTTGGATGGGGCGGTACATTAGCATAGGTTCACCCACACAACACTTAGCAAGCTAGAGAAGATTAATCGACTATATGAAGCGAAAGCACTTGACAGTCTTCCCATGTGTCCTCGAGAACGTTTGGTCATCTATAGAAATACAACCGGCTTGTCCTTTGCTGTATTAAGGATTGGGCCACTTGCTGCATTCATTCTTACTGTTTTTCATTTACTCGTACTTTGTTTACTTGCTTTATCGAAAACCCCTAAAAATCCGTTTGCTAAGTATTTGCAGAGAATTCCTGGTCCATACCACTAGCCAGCACCTTCTGCTCCTCGTTGGGTTCGACACTCTTACTTATCGAAAATACTACGATACACCCCCTATACTTGTGGGTCATCAGGGAATTCCTTCCCGGAGAGGGGAGATCATCGCCATCAACACCACCATCAAGTTGGACTTCATCGGGATCATCATCATCATCATCACCATCAACACCTTCATCACCATCTCCATATCGCTGTAACAATTGGGTTGAATCTTGCATAGTTTTTAGGGGAAATTTTCCTGGTGTTGATTACTCTTTGTAGTTGATGCTATTGAGTGGAACCATTGAATTATTGTTTATGTTCAGATTGTTATACATCATTATTCCATCTCTGATCATAATCCATATGATGTCTTGTGAGTAGTTCGTTTTGTTCTTGAGGACATGGAAGAAGTCATGTTGTTAGTAGTGGAATTGTATTGAAACGAATTCAATAGTTTGATATTTAAGTTGTGGTGTACTTCTTCTAGTGGTGTCATGTGAACGTCGACTACATGACACTTCACCTATATGGGCCTAGGGGAATGCATTGTGTATTTGGCTACTAATCGTAGGGGTTGCCGGAGCGACAGAAACCTGAACCCCGTTAGGAAACCATTACACAAGGGACGTCAGGGTCTTAGAGTTTAAAGCTGTGGTTAGGTTTCTACCTTAATTACTTTCTTGTACTTGCGGATGCTTGCAAGGGATATAATCACAAGTATGTATTAGTCTTAGGAAGGTCGGTACATTAGCACAGGTTCACCCACACAACACTTAGCAAACTAAAGAAGATTAATCAACTATATAAAGCGAAAACACTTGACGGAATTCCCGTCTGTCCTCGAGAACGTTTGGTCATCTTAAGTAATACAACCGGCTTGTCCTTTGATGAATAAAGGATTGGGCCACTTGCTGTATTTATTCTTATTGTCTTTTATTTACTCGTACTTTATTTACTTGCGTTATCAAAAAACCCTAAAAATCCGTTTGCTAAGTATTTGCAGAGAATTCTTGATCCATACCACTAGCCAGCACCTTCTGCTCCTCGTTGGGTTCGACACTCTTACTTATCGAAAATACTGCGATACATCCCATATACTTGTGGGTCATCAGCCGGCGGCAGCGGCAGAGGGCTGGAGGATCAAGGAAGGGGAGGGTTAGGCGACGGGAGGGGATCCCCTGGCGGCGCCCTGGGGTGCGCCGTGGGAAAAGTATGTGTTGGTCTGTTCCGTCGACATGGCATGTAATATTCCGGTGACGTGGCCACGCTACCAGTCACCATGCTCTACAGCTTGCACGGGAAAACGGTAGAACTAGACGAGTTGATCGGCATCGCCGTGCTGACCGCGGCAACCTCCTATCAGCCTATTGCTTGATAGACGGAACTATGGCGGCCATGAATGACGTCGCCGGAGAAGAAGACCACATGTATGAGCTATGAGGAGCTTTGAGGGCGAACGGAGGCCGAGCTGATGAGATGCATCGACTTGACTAGGCGCGGCAGCCACTCAGTGCACGTTGGCCACAAGTTGGTGGCAGAAGGTGACGTTAGGATATCTGGTCAGGGAGAATGAGCAGGTGGCGAGAGAAAAAGGCATGGCCAGAGGACACCGGAGCACGGCCTCGGCTCCATGGTTCATCTCGTCTCCGGAAGGGAGAAAAGGAAGAGAAGCACGGCAGTTTTACAGGGTTGTAACTTTTTCGTATTTGAAATTTCTTTTATATCTAAAAGGCAAAGCGCTGGGTGGAATTGCCGGATGAACCCCACGTACCGTGCGCCCATTCGTGCGGCCACGATACGTGGCGTTCATTCGGCGACTCCGAAAAATCTGTCTCGCGTTTTCTATATTTTGTCTGGATAACTAATTTCAGATACGTAGAATATTCTTTTCCGTCATACTCGCTCCTGATTGGTACGCACATCATCTTAAATCAGAAAAAACGATACAAGCACCATCGGAATTTTCCTGTTCCGACGACATGGCATGCGATATTCCGGTGACGTGGCCACGCTACCAGTCACCATGCTCTACAGCTTGCACGGGAAAACGGTAGAACTAGACGAGTTGATCGGCATCGCCGTGCTGACCGCGGCAACCTCCTATCAGCCTATTGCTTGATAGACGGAACTATGGCGGCCATGAATGACGTCGCCGGAGAAGAAGACCACATGTATGAGCTATGAGGAGCTTTGAGGGCGAACGCAGGCCGAGCTGATGAGATGCATCGACTTGACTAGGCGCGGCAGCCGCTCAGTGCACGTTGGCCACAAATTGATGGCAGAAGGTGACGTTAGGATATCCGGCCAACGAGAATGAGCAGGGGTGAGAGGAAAAGGCACGGCCGTAGGACACCGGAGCATGGCCTCAGCTCCATGGTTCATCTCGGAAGGGACAAAAGGAAGAGAAGTACGACAGTTTTACGGGGTCGTAACTTTTTCGTATTTGGATTTTCTTTTATATTAAAAGGCAAAGCGCTGGGTTGAATCGCCGGATGAACGTACCGTGGCCGCACGGATGGGCGCACGGGCTGGGCACAGGCAAGCCGCATCCATACCCCATGGCCTCAGTCTCGCCATAATGTTGCAGATGAAACCCCAGCCAATCACGTCGCCCGGTACACGTCTAAACCATGTCCTCAATCTCCACGTCACCGCCAAAAACGTGACGCGCCGTAGTTGGACACCCCCACCTGTCAGTCTTATGGTAACCATCCCCTAAATTCCAAACTCACTGTAGCACCGGGGATCTCGTCTGGTGCCTCTCCGATGGCCGGCGCGCTCCACCGCCTTCTCCTCCTACTCGCCGTCGCTGCGGTCGCCGCCCTCCTCCCGCGCGCCGCTGCCGTACGTCCCTTCGTACTGGTCCTCTCCGGCGACGACTTCCTCAAGGACGCCACTGGTGCGCACCCTTCACTGCCTTCCGGCGACGGCGATGCCGACGACTGGGACGACTTCGCCGACGACTCCCCCGCGACCGACCCCCTCCTCTCACCGTCATCCTGGGTGCCCCTCCTTGATCCCAGCACCCCCTCCCCATCGGATGATGAGCCGGGCTCACCATCCGATGCGCTCTTCGTCGCGGGCGCTCGCGCGATGATCTCTGCGGCCTCCTCGGGTGACGAGGCTGCTTTCTCCACCGCGTCGGCGCAGATCGAGGCTGCGGCTGCGGGTGGACACCCCGGCGCGCAGTCGGCGCTGGCGTTCCTCACCGGGGCCGGCATGACGCGCCCGGTGTCCCGCTCGCGTGCGTTTCTGCTGCACAAATTCGCTGCCGACGCAGGAGATCTCCAGTCTAAGATGGCGCTAGCCTACTCCTATTTCCGCCAGGAGGTGAGATGATTCAGTTCAATTGTTTTTGCTTGGACCATTTATACCCATTCTAATGGGGACTCCATGACTGAGTAATTTTATTAGGTTAGCTAGCATTGATGGGATCATCATCGCATGGTTAACAGCAAAAACTATGTGAATTTTCGTTTCCATAGAGATAGAGTAGTTGTGGCTAGGTTTGTTTAATTGTGTGGTAGCCGACAGTATTGTTCGTTGGTGCATGTAATTATTAGCATGGTTTCAAAATTTACCTCCAATGTGACGGCAAAATTGTGTACGACCATGATGTTTTATCATCTTCGTAAGAGTTGTTGTGATGGGTTCATATTTCTGTAGGGCCAGTAATTCCTGTAAATTATCTAACAGTCCAGCTCAACTCACAAGCTGACGTGATCGAAACAACATGAATCAAGCTGCTGAAATTTGGTTTTTGTTCTCTGTGGATTGCCTAGTTCTTTAACTGCTCAGATAGTCTTCTGGTATCTAATTAAGGCTCACATGCCAGTGGTCTGTTACATACTAGCAGCTGCCAATATTAAGGATGTTACGCCTTGTTTGCTGTTGGTGTTCCCGTCTGTAAGTTACATGTATATCATGCCAATATTCATGCTATAAAAAGCTATGTCTTTATGTATATTGACAGTGCATGCCCTGTTGCACTATTGTTTGATAGTCATTGTGTTTTGTTTGCAATAAATAAAGGATATCCCGAGTTTTCATTTTGTTTGCTCGTCTTTATTATGCAATCTTTTGTTTTCCGTCATCTTAACTTAATTGATCCTCTTGAATATTTACACTCGTCATTTCAGTTTGTTGTCTGAAATCTGGTGCTTTGGTTGGTTCTGATCCATGTGTAATTTTTGGCAGTACATCTTTTTATTACCTTTAGAACTATGGGCTACGCCCCGTAAATGATCTAGGCCTAATTATTGTGACATGGCTTCTGTCCAGATTGCCTGGGACATGGTTCTGTTTGGCTCAATGCTATTGCAAATATTAGATTATTTGTTAACCTGAACAGTTTGCTTTTGTAGATGTATGAAGAGGCTGTCACATTATATGCTGAACTTGCGGAGGCAGCTCTGACAAGCTCCTTAATCTCGAAGGAGCCACCAGTGGTTGAACCAGTCCGGCTACATAGTGGAACTGAAGAAAACAAGGAGGCCTTGAGGAAGTCCCGTGGTGAGGATGATGAAGATTTTCAAATCACAGAGTACCAGGCACAACGAGGCAATGCTGCTGCAATGTACAAGTTAGGGCTTCTGTATTACTATGGCCTACGAGGACTCAGACGTGATTATGGCAAATCATATCATTGGTTCTCCAAGGCTGTGGAGAAAGGCGATACACGTGCTATGGAGCTTTTGGGCGAAATCTATGCTAGAGGTGCTGGAGTAGAAAGAAACTACACCGAAGCATACAAATGGTTGATACTTGCAGCAAAGCAGCAGCAATACTCAGCTTACAATGGACTTGGTTATCTTTATGTGAAAGGCTACGGAGTGGAGGAAAAAAACATGACGAAAGTAAGTCTTATTATTATTTTTGTATTACAATTGGAATACAGTTGCATGTTTTAAGTAGGTCATAATGCCTAGAAAAGTTCACTTCTACTATTTTTGTTATTGGTTAGACATACTGGTTGACAACTAATGTGTTAGCGAGCCTAACTAAGGAGACACCTACGAGTAAGTTAAGACAATGATTTAGTATCACATTCACATCAAATTTTCAAATTGATGGAAAATACTACCGCAATCTTTTCGAACAGTTACAGTAACCAGTCGACCCACATTCTTTATTTAAGATGGTCTTGTGGCACATCTAATTGCTGATGGAGATTCGTGTAACAAATGTTATTCAGTTCTGCAGGATCAGTTAATAAATACTAAGAGCTACGAAAACTCCAATGTAGTACCCATTTGGCTATTAGCAGAAGTTATAAAAGCTTTCTTGCTCGTTTTCGGAAATACTCAGTTCTGAAGCGAATTATTTCTGTACTCGTAAGCTTGAGGAACTTACATGTTTATTTTTACTTGTCCTTGTTGTAGGCAAAGGAATATTTTGAAATTGCAGCCGAGAATAAGGAGCATGGGGGTTATTATAACCTTGGTGTGTTGTATCTGAAGGGTATTGGTGTGAAGAGGGATGTGATGACAGCATGCAATTTTTTTCTTCGTGCAGTAAATGCTGGGCAACCAAAAGCTATTTATCAAGTGGCAAAGCTGTTCCAAAAAGGCATTGGTCTTAAGCGGAACATCCATATGGTAATGACAATTATCTTGTTGTGTCAACTGTCTAACTGAATTATCCAATGTCGCAATTACATAGTGTGCTTCAATGAGCATTTCTTGATCAGATTATCATCAGTGTATTAGGATGGGATGCTTATATGATTCATGTGTAATTAGATCAGCATAGCACCAAAGTTGTACGTGAGTAGACTGGTGATGTCCCTCAATATGCTTTTACAAAACCTTAGTTGAATTTTAATTCCCAATTCTATTCTGAATTAGTCACATTCGATGTCAATAGTATCATATATCTTGTGGAACTTCCTTGCTTTATTCAACTCCTGAAGCTACAAGTTTAATGTATCCACATGAATTATTTAATTAGATCGAGCAACAATAATACATCGAGCATAACAGCTTGGTCTTTTTGTAAAAGAAGCCTTCAGAATTAAAGAATCAAGCTTACTGTGAAACACTCAAATTTCGGAGCGAATGCTTACATTACAGATATACATGACTTCAAAACATGAAAAGCCTTTGCAAAAAATAAACATAAAACCATCTACTACTTATCTAATTATCCGACCTTCATCGTCCAATAAAAATGGCAAATAATAATAATAATTGTATTAACTCCTTTATGCATGCGAAGTACTCCCTCCGATCCATAATAAGTGTCGCTGGACCGGAGGGAGTATCTGATTTGCAACTTGTTTGCACTTTCCCCTGTAATAGCACAGTGTGTTCTAAATATGGATGTAAATGCTATGCAATCAGTGGCTCATAGAAAAATGTTTGTATGGAAGTGTCACTGTTTGCGGTTGTATGGTGCAATAGCAGATGTTGTCGAACAGCTACAGTTCCCTGTACAAAAAAGTGTCACATCACATGTGCTTGTAATTGTTCCTACCATCTTTAGATTTGGAGTGCATTTGCCCTTTGTCACCTCTATGTTTGTAATTGAATGGGCTCTCGCTCTACTAACTAAAGAATGGCGTGCAATGCTGAAGTTTTCCAGTTTCAAGATTGAAGTGAAAATGCTCTGTTCTTGCAGATCAAGCTCTTGTTCCTGTTGTTATATTTATAAAAAGTTAAATTGCAGAATATGTAATGCTACTCCCTCCGACCCAAATTAGTTGACTTATATTTTTCTAGATTTGATTGTATCTAGACATGATTTATCATCCGTATCTTGACAAATTTGAGTCAACTAATTTGTGTTGGGGGGAGTATAATATTCTTTATTGATTTGTGTCAATGATATTAGTTTGTTATGATACAAATTGCGATATTAATCGTTTTGAATTGAAATGGATACATGAATTGATTGAAGTGATATTGTCAAAGAACTGAATCATTAGTCTTTCTTGTTTCAGGCAACAGTCCTGTACAAGTCTGTTGCTGAGAGGGGCCCCTGGAGCTCGCTGTCTAGATGGGCTCTGGAATCTTATTTGAAAGGTGACATAGGGAAAGCATTGCTCTTGTATTCTAGAATGGCAGATCTTGGGTATGAGGTTGCCCAAAGCAATGCCGCGTGGATTCTTGATAGGTATGGCGATGAACATATTTGCATGGGAGAGTCTGGCTTCTGTACCGATACGGAAAGACATCTCCGTGCACATGCTTTGTGGTGGCAAGCATCTGAGCAGGGTAATGAACATGCTGCTTTGTTGATTGGTGATGCCTACTACTATGGTCGGGTATGTGCAATGGTCCTGTGAGTTGCTATACGACATTTCTGAAATCTCTTGGAACTTCGTAGTTAATTATAGGCTTCGTCTAAATACAGATTTATATCAAGCACCATATGTTTTAGGGACACTAATATTTGATGTTGGAGGCATGTTCCTCATTTTTTTTAGTTTTCCTCTTAGTCTGTGTTCTGAAATTTGAAAAGAACATGGTATTTAATTGGCACCAATACAAACCATCTTGTTGCATCCAATATAAGTGTTGTCTATAAAGTTATGCATTTGTACAGAATGTATTTTGCGATAAACCAGCTGTCATGCTTTATGATGCAACTTTTTCCAAAATCACTATTTGGATAGCCAAGTAAAACATGGATTCTAAAATTACAAACATGAAAGCTCACAAAACGTATTTTGATAATTGTCTGGGCCCGTGACTTAGTTGCAGAGTCTTGTTTCTGCTTCTAAATTTGCTTCTGTATTTCAGAAGTACTAGGGGTCTGTGCACTCTCTGAAGACTGTCATAGTATTATTGCTGAACTGACATTGGATTTGTCCTGTGTTACAGGGTGTAGGGCGTGACTATGAGCGTGCAGCAGAGGCGTACATGCATGCTCAATCACAGTCTAATGCCCAGGCCATGTTTAACCTTGGGTACATGCATGAACATGGTCATGGACTTCCCCTTGATTTGCACTTGGCAAAAAGATATTATGATCAGGCTGTCGAGGTGGATTCAGCAGCTAAGCTTCCCGTCATGCTCGCACTAAGTAGTCTGTGGATACGGAAGAACTACGCCGGCAGTTTTGTGGTAAGACATTATTTTATCCGTTTATCATCTACTAGTGCGTAGTTCCATCCAAGAAAAATCAAGTATTTTTGTTGTTTACTTGTATGTGTATTTCAAATTGGCTTCGCTATTTGGTAATTTTGTTGCCATTGACACATATATTATTCGGAAACGATTTTCCTAGCCCAAATCTGGCGGGTCTCTGGGGCTCATCATCTTCTTTTATTCTTAGTCAGTTCTTACTGGTTGCTGATATGCAGTGAACCCTAGCCTTTCCCGTACATAAGTTATTTTGAGTTGTGAATTAATACCACCTTTAGGACCAAAAAATAGCAGTTCAGAAACATATGCGTGTTCAGTTTTGTGGTTCTAAGCTTGTGATCTCTTTACCACCTCTAGTTCTCAGTGTGGATACCTAAAGTCCCTTTCAAGTATAACACTGCCAATTCACTGTTTATTTTATTCCTAGTCACCTGATGATTGATGTTTGCTTTTGGTTTTTACTCTGCATGCTGTATTTCTATTACCATTTCTTGTCATATCGAGCATTGCAGTCATTCTTTGCTATGAACACAGTTGTTTTGCTCCTTCCACTCTTCCTGAGTGTTGCTAAATCTATCTTAATTTCAGGTTCATTTTATTGATTCACTGCCGGAGATATATCCTGTAGTTGAGGAATGGGTGGAGGATGTCCTGATGGATGAAGGGAACGCAACGATATTGACTCTCTTTGCTTGCCTTGTAACTGTCCTGTACTTGCGAGAGCGTCAGAGGCGTCAAGTGGTGGCAGACAACCCCCAACAGGCTGATGGTGCACCCAACTAATGCCACAGGATGCTGGGGCTATGCAGAAGTGATTGCTTGAGGTACATATGGCTGTTTGTTCGCAGTTTTAGCATCAAAGTTTTGTTGATTATCTGGAACGTTAATGAAATGAGTACTCATACTGGAGTTGTGGATTTCCTTCAACCATGAAACCGCAATGGCTTTCTGGGGACAGAGCATGTAAAATGGTAGCCCTCCTAGGAAACATATGTACACTAAATTGAATAGAATATGAACCGGTTCAATGCGGTTTGATATCGAGACTGATGATGTGGTTCCAGGTGAAAGTTCACCCTTTCTAACATGATCATGCCTGTAAAGTAGAATGCGTGTGTTACTTGAAACATGCTACTAGTAGTTTTAATGGCTTGTGCTATGCACATCACACTACTTCCATGTTTTCCTTTTCCAGCTTTTTATTACCATGCTCTTTATATTTACTCTCCCAGGTCCATTCTGATGATTCAGCAATCAGTAACTTCTTGTCTATAATTAGTCTACTCCGACGAAGCCAACATGCTTCCATTTGAATACTTTCTGCACAAGGGCTGGCGCCAAAAGCACGAGTGTACTTCCATTGACCCTATTATCTTCCGTTAAGCGAGTTTGTGACCACTGAGACCACCCAAGCCATGAACACAACACTACTAATGTGTTGTCATGTTTGATTGCATCAAAAATTGGATGAAAAATAACAACTTGGAATTGCATAGAAAATTGGGTGAAAAATCACAACTCCGAGTTTGTAAGTTCTAGTAGAAAAAATTGAAATAAATCACACAAGTACGTATTGACTTGGAACCTGGTGCCATGCCTTTGTGTTCACAAACATATAGTGTAGAATAGACACAAAACCGTTCAATTCATCGTACAAATCTATACCTAATAATAAAGGACGGATTGTTTCTTCTGGTCCAACACTTTTTTAGACCCTTTTATCCTCCCACCAATTACCACCGATGCCAACGGTAAGGGAATCGATCGCTAAAAAAAATTAATTGTGTTTCTTTAATTCAACCGATCGCTGAAATCAATCGGTAATTAACCGTTAACTCGTGTTGTGTCCCATGCATACACGACTCCTCCCTGTCCGGTCGTCGATCAACAAAACAAATTGGGTGACCTACCTATTCCAGGGTCATCTTCCCTATACTACATCTATAAATTAAGATTAAGACCTAGCTAAACCCACGCCGTCACTATGGAGATCCAATCGCTAGAGCCGGAAGATTCCTGGCGCATCCTCGAATCCTTGGATGATGAACGTCTTGGCAAGATCGTACCGCAAGTTAAAGTCGGGCCTATGCCAACAGTCCTCTCGTTGGGAGCCATGGAGACAAATCCAGCAGTAGTACGTGTGCCAAACTGGTCTGCCCAATCAACATCATGTACAGACTACAGAGGCGGCCGCCTCCCTAGATCGTCTCCATGCGAGACGCGAAGGGATCAAAGGCCCGCTTGCCACAGATCATCGCGGCTGCTTCTTGTGCTCAGGCTAGACGTGATGCATAGCCGACTACGGACGACGGTACCGGTGGTTGATGGTTGAGCCCCAAGCCCAAGGTCGAAGATAGGCTGGCGCCATAGCGTCTTCCCACCTAGCAGGGGTGAGATGAAGCCAGGTAGGTGGAGTAGGTGAAAGGCAGAAAGCGGAGGCCCTGTTATGCGAGTTAGGAGATGCAGCTGGTGGACACGCTCTACTCACAAGTCACAGCTCGCTCGTGAACTAGGTTGGGCGCAGCCGCCGAATTCCCTGTCGAGACGAGCTCCCGCGTCGACATCGGTGGACCTGTCCCGCCTCCGTGGCATCTTAGTCCATGCCCTCTACATGCACAAGAGCTCGATCGAGGACGATGGCGACCGGGCGTTTCCTCCCCCAACCTTGGCTGCATCCCCGTGTAAGGTATGACCACCCATTCGGATATCAAGTAGGACAGGCGAGCTGCTTGGAGTTGCTCCTGAGCGGATTGTCTCATAGGATGCCGTTCTGGTAGTCCTGTTGTACCGGCAGAAGCTACGGCATGCGGCTCGACAGTGCAGAATAGGTTGGTGCCCGTCGCCGCCCTTCGGAACTCCTTCATGGCGTCACGGGCAAGCTGGTAGAAAAGGATGTTCTCCATGGTCATGATAGGATTAATCGATCGTCTGCTTCTTTATTTTGTTGACTTGGTGCAATCGCGATCCGTTGAGCATGTTATTTTTCTTTGTAGATCAGTGCACCTATTATGTTTTGTTCACGTAGTAAATATGGGCTTTCTCTTGTTCCCGGTCCATTATTCATTGGTGCTAGCTAGATACGTGGCACTAACTAATTTTTTGTTCGTACATGATGATGCTAGCTTTGTGAAACACCCAATAATGACTCGTGACGCAAAGCTAGACTGTTCTGAAGCAATCAAAAATTTGCCTCCTCCCCTGCCTCCATTCCGGCTGGATGCATGCTATCGAAGAGATACTGCGGCCTCTGGGAAGAAATCTTCACATGTTGACTCGTGACAATGACGGCGTGGACATGAGTGAATTTAGATTATGGACAGTGGACGACGATAAAAGTGGATGGAGGCAGCAGCCTATGTCCATTGTCTTCACTTTTCACAGTAACATTAGGATTTTGTTTTTCTCTCCGGGCAAATTTGCTAGTACAATAATAATGGAGAAAAAAAAGAGAGAAGGGCAAATGTTGGCGAGTTGTACTAGGCACACATGGGATGAACTGCCAATATCTCGACAATCGGCGGATTGCTTTTCTTCTTTGTAGCATCTTCCTCCTCCAGGTCAAGGCCACGAGCGTAGTCGTCGAAGCACTCATCGATTGTCCTGAACGGCGTGTCAGGGTAGAGGTTGGATATCTCAACGTCTCTGGACCCGTCATCGATGCCGTAACTAGTCTGGCAGCCGTTTATGAAGATGTCGTGCGTCAGCGAGGCGACAATGCTCGCCGGGATGATGTCCTCTGCAGTCGATAAGACGCAGTCAGGAATCATGATGCAGCAGCTAGCACAATGCATCAGATGAGCGCGATGTTTCAAAACAAAAAATTAGGCAGACCCGCAGCCATGGCGAGCAGGTCCTGCTTGCTGAGCGTGACGCGCGGCAGTGTCCGGCCGATCTTGCTCTCCCACAGGCAGGCCATCTCGTTGGTGCTCAGGAGATTACAGGCGGGGCGGTTGTTGATGCTCCGGGCGTCATACGCGGCCTTGACTGTGAACTTGCCGACGTCGGTTCCAGCCACGAAGAAAGCTGCCCGTGGGTACGTACAATCATCAGCATTGCGTTCGTTACCACGACAAAAAAAATGTTAAGGCGTCGGTGTACCTCTGACGGTGCCGTCGCCATAGATCTGGAAGCGGACGAGCGGCGGCGGCACCTCGGACGGGTGCATGTTGTCGAAGTAGGGCCAGCCGGCGATGGAGTTGCAGCAGATGTAGGTGTACGGCACGCCCGGCGCCTCCGCCGCGCGCCGGACGCGCCGCTTCTCCTCGTAGAACCCCAGCCCGGTCCCCACCGGCCGCGCTCTGTCCACGTCGTGCCCGAACTCCGACAGCAGAAACCTCTGCGCAACACCAACTTAATTTAGGTGCCGACGCCGAAGCGTGTAATGCGCCCGAGAGAAGGGTAGTACCTTGACGGTGCCTGCAGCCTGGATGGCTTTGATGAGGCCGAGCTGGTCGAGGATGTTGGCGCCGCCCATGGCCGAAATCACCACCTGGATGCCGTGCGTGCGGAGCACCGTCTCCACCAGCTTCCTCCCGTCTTTCCCACCGACACGGCCCTGACATGCATGGCAAGACGATCGACCGCGCATTTCAGTGGGCGCATACATTCATTCATAACTGGCCACTGTTTTCGGTGGGATCGTGTCTGCATTTCACCTCGATGACAGCGGCGCCTTTGTGCCGGAGCGCGTCCACGGAGGCCGCGCGCGCGGGGCAGGCGTTGCCGGAGCGTACGAGGATGAAGGTCCTGCGTCCTCTGTGGAGGCAGGCCTCGGCGACGAAACGGCCGATGTAGCCGGTGGCGCCGACGACGAGGGCCAGGCCGGAACGAGGCGCCTCGTCCTGTCCCTGACAAGGCGCCATTGCTTAGCTAGAAGCTGATGATCAAGTGTTGGACGGTTGTAGCAGCCGGTCAGGAGGCACCGGTGAGCGACAGAGTAAGAGGTAGCTAGCTTTTTGTACCGTGCCAGGTCTGGTTTCTTCAGAAGAACAGTAGGTAAATGCATGGCGTAGGTGATGCCTGTTAGACGTTAGGTGGTGAATCCTAGTTTTGCCCCAGATCTAGCACGGCCACGGCACATTTCAGTAGCGATTAGCGAATGCACGTAACGGTAAGGGACCCTCTTGTAGGATTCATCTGCCTCTCCGGCAGTGAGGCACTATTTGTTCTGTTCTGTATCCTGCAGTTCTTGTCCGCGTTCCGATCGATCACCAGTTTGACCTTTCTTAATCTTAGAGCAACTCCAAAGGCTTACCCAGTTTAGTCAAGCCGAGAGGGAAGGCATAGGTAAGTCAAATGTTGTTTGTTCCAACAGCTTATCCATTTTTTTCTAAGGAAAAACACAACCGGGTCCTCAAAATAACCGAAACTACAACCGCATCTTTCCTTTTCATGCCTAGGACCCTAAACCAAATATATAAAAATCAATCGGGTCCTCAACACGTTGTCAGTCGGCCTCGCTCGCAGACGTCGGCGAGGTCAGGGGTACTGGCGAGCTAACCGGGACGAGGGGGAGGGCGGCGGGGTCAGGGGAGACCAGCAGAAGGGGAGTCGCTGTTGGCTCGCAGACAGTGGCGAGGTCGTGTGCGTGTGCGCTGAGCTCGGGCGCAACAGGCGTAGCTCGATGCAGGGTGGCGGAGGGCTCCCAGCGCGAGCCCCGTACCTCACAGCGCGGTGGCGACCTCTGGCAGAGAAAAGCGCATGAGGATGGGGGCCACACCATAGGAGGTGTAGGCAGGGAATGTGCGTGCGCTAGAGGGGCAGAGGGGTGCAGGCGGAGGCGGTGGCGAGTTTGGACAGCGCACCGGAGATCGTCGGAGACAGGAGGGGCGCCGGAGTTGGCAGGGACGGCGGGTGCCCCACGAGGAAACTTTCGAGCGAGCGGTTTGGACAGCTCCCTCCTCTATTTTTGCTGACATGGCAAGATATGGGTAGGAATTGCCTCTTACCCAAATTTTGTATCCATATACCCATATATGAGTAGGAGGTGACAAAAAATGGGTGATTACACAAAATTTTATGGTGGGGGATCACTTATGAGTAAATTGTTGGAGCATTTTTTTGCTCTTCTTACCCAAAAAATGATTATTGTCTCTCTTATATGAGTAAGCTTATTAGACATGTATTTGTATAGGATTAGGACTCCTATAGTCGGTTGGGCAAAACCCTAAGTCGGCCAGCTCCTTCTCTATATATTCTATGTAATCTCTATCAAATCAATACAAGTTATTGTTCTCCCAAAATATCATAGGATCAGACGCCTAGTTTTCCGCACCTGGCATGGCTCCACTACCAAAACTCTGACCACTGCTGCCGGCTCCTCTCTGGACCGCGGCAGAGGATCGCGCCACTAGCGAGCCACCATCATCCTCCTCCTCTATCTCCACCTCAATTACCCACCAAAATCCTCGCCAACTAGCCCCAATTTCTCTAGTCGGTACAATCTCTGATGTCTCTCCCTTCATCCCAATTACTTTAGATCTTGCTCTCCACAACTACTACCATTCGCGTCATCTGTTTCATGTTCATCTAGGACGATGCGGTCTTCGTGATCACGTCGATCTGGCCTCGGTTCCTTGCTCGGCCGATTCCTGTTGGGTCAAAGACTATCTTGCGATCATCCAATGGATCTACATCTGCATCTCCACCGAGCTATTCAATCTTGTCTCCAACGACGCCGACACCGCAGCTCAGCTATGGGCATCCCTTCAGCAGCTCTTCCAAGACAACAGCGACACCCGCATCAACGCCCTTCATACCGAGCTACACACAACCACTCAAGGGGACGCCACTGTTACCGTCTTCTATCAAAAGATCCGACCAATTGGCGATGAGCTTCGGGAGCTCGGTGACCCGGTTGAAGATCGCACCCTCATCATAGGCCTCGACGAGCAATTCGACAAGAAGGTGGCCTTCATACTTATGATGCGGCCTCGACCCACTTTCGCTGAAGTTCGATCTCTCCTCCAACTCGAAGCTATGACGCAAGCTTGCAAGGCCTCACGACCTCCTCATGTGTTTCACACCGCTGCCCGGCCTCCCACTACGGCCCCTTGATGACCCACAAGTATAGGGGGTGTATCGCAGTATTTTCGAGGGAAGTGAAACCCAATTTATTGATTCGACACAAGGAGAGCCAAAGAATATTTATAAGCCTTAACAACTGAGTTGTCAATTCAGCTGCACCTGGAAACAATCTTGCTCACAGCAGTTTATCAGTAGCAACAGTTTTGTAGTAGGAAAAGTAAAGTAATAGCAGTAGTAAAGTAAAGACAGTAGTAACAACAGCAGTAAACAGTAGGATTCGAGTGCGGTAGGCATAGGGATGGATGGACGGGCGTTGCATGGACAAGACAATTCACATGGCAATCAGAACATAGGGTAATTGCAGATAAATAAGATAAAGCATCCAAGTACTAGATAATCCTAGGCATGTGTCTCATATATAGTCATACGTGCTCGCAATGCCAGCCCGTTTGCAGCGGGGCCTCAAGGGAACTACTGGCAATTAAGGTGCTCCTTTTAATAGAGCACTGGAGCAAAGCATTAACACTCCGTGAACACATGTGATCCTCACATCAAAGCCATTCCCTCCGGTTATCCCGATTTCTGTCACTTCGGGGCCATTGGTTTCGGACAACAACATGAGTATACAACTTGCAGGTAAGACCATAAACAATACTATCATAATAAATCAATAACATGTTCAGATCTGAAATCATGGCACTCGAGCCCTAGTGACAAGCATTAAGCATAACAAGTAGCAACAAAGTCATAAAACACTAATAGAAGATGCTAGGCACCATGCCCTAACAATCCGATGCCATTACATGAACGATCTCACACAATCCCTATCATCCCCGTAGCCTACAACGGGGGATTACTCACTCATAGATGGGGGAAACATGGATGGTCGATGGCGAAGCGATGGTGATGATGATGGCGATGATCTCCTCCAATTCCCCGTCCTGGCAGGGTGCCAGAACGGAGTTTCTGGTGCTGTTTCGTGGAATCTGGTGGTGGCGGCGGAGCGGAACTCCTTCTGGAAAAACGTCGAACCCCCCCTGAGTTTTTAGGTCAGAAGGCATCTTATAGGCGAAGAGGGAGACCGAGGGGGTGTCTGAGGCGGCCAGACCACCCCCTGGCGCGGCCAGACCACCCCCTGGCGCGGCCAGGTGGTGTGGCCTAGGCCTAGCCCCCCTCTGTCTCGTATTCTGGCTCCGGGAGTCTTCTGGTGAAATATGATTTTTGGCATATTTTCTCGGATTTTTCCTGATAGTTGATTTTCTGCACAAAAACTAAACACCAAGGCAATTCTGCTAAAAACAGCGTCAGTCCGTGTTAGTTGCATCCAAATCACACAAGTTTAGAGGAGAAACAATAGCAAAAGTGTTCAGGAAAGTAGATATGTTTTGGACGTATCAACTCCCCCAAGCTTAGATTATTGCTTGTCCTCAAGCAATTTAGTTGAAAACTGAGTGCGATAAAAGAAACTTTCACGAACACATTTGCTTCATATGATGTATATATTCTCAGCATGTGATCAACTACTTAGATAATTCATAATAAGGAGTATGCAACTAAGTTTACTTAATAGGCATTGCAATCTATGAAGAGGTTCCAACTCAAAAATAATAAGTAGCATGAAACATAAACATAAGCGACATTACAATGCTCATAACAAGGTATGATAGAGTGGTATCTCGCTTGCCTTTGATTATGAATGCCAATGCACCTCTGAAGTTCAGGTGAAGACTAGAAGTAAAGATATCAAAGATACAAGCATCAAAGTCATAACACAAATAATCAAGTCCTGATACAAGCACATTACACTAAGAATGACAATTATGCTCTCAAGAAGGTGCTCAAAGAATATGTGGAGACTCAATAAGGAAATGAAAAGATTTTGAATAGTTTGAAAGGCTTCCAAATGCTGAAAGTATGGTACTCATTAGCTTTGAGCTCTGATTTCCCCTATCATAAGCATCTTTAATATGGTTAAGGTGAAAGTGAGGTCCAGTCTGAGTTATATGCTTGACAGACTATAAACTGGAAATCCCATGTCCCTTGAGTACGAGGGCCGCTCCTCATGCTACTTAACTTTAGTTACCGGTAAATTCTTGTCATCGTAAATATGTGCGTATCATAGAAAACCGCCAACGGGGTACCCCTTGCCCGATGATACGGAAGAATCCCCATATCAAAATGACAAGGCAAGCAGACAATGAGTATCTCAGCAATCTTCTTATTTACCATGGGAAAATGGTGTTTTTTTCTCTCTTTCCTCTTTTCTCAAATCTCTTTTTTTTCTTTTTCTCAATAGCTATCTCTCTTTTTTCATAAGAAGAATGCTTCATAGATACTTATTATGGTTACGCTGCAGGTTTCCATCATGACAACATGGATTAGACCGGCGGCCCATGCATTTCTCTAACACACATACATAACTCCATGGACTTACAAGCTCCATACCGACGACATCCGCAAACAAAAGAGCATGGTATCAACTGAGTATATATTTACAGGTGTTGAAAGCGTTCCCCGTGACAGCACGGTTCTGCTAATCCTCAGCCTATAATTTGCAAGCATATAACTTTCATGGACAGTCATAATGGTTCAGGTTTATTAGGTGCAGGAAATAAAGTGTGCCATCAAGTTCGTGAGAGCTTTACTAACTAACTTTCTCATAACAAGCAAACATTTTATTCGAAAGAAAACAAGGCATATTGAATATGCATGGAATAGCAAATGATGCTAATAGGTAGTTATGGTGGACACTTTTGGAAATATTTGGTTTTAGGGAGTTGGAAACACGAGTAAAACATACTCAGTGCAAGTGAAGGCTAGCAATAGTAAGGGAGCGACAAACGAGAGAGCAATAACTGTCATAATCATGCTTGCAACAAAATATGACTAATCATGGCATGAAAGTGATTCAAGACCCCTGAGACAAAATAATTCATCGAGGCTTAACTCATTATTTCAGCCATATGCATGCGTGAGCATGTGCCAAGTCAATTCAAGTGAAACATTCAGAGGAGGATACCATAGTGTCATACCAAGTTATAAATAGAGTAATGCAAGCAAACATTCATAAGACATGCTACAAACTATTAGCAACCTGGAACTAATCATATGAAAGCAAGAACTACTAAGCATCCATAAATAACATACACCCTACACGAACAGACTAAGCATGCCCACAATGACGAGTATATATACAAAAATGAAAACAAATAGAGTTTGTTACCAGCCTCTTACCACACCTCAAGTTGTCATTAATCTTCATTATTGCTCTTCACTTATGTGGCTTGAATAATAATATGAAACCAATTTCCACTAAGAACTGCTGAACCCTGTAGCAAACTCACAAAACCAAAGAAGAAAGACAAATATTTTTGGTGTTTTTGATTTTTAAAATACGAACCAAAAAAGGAAGAACAAGCAAAGCAAAGTCTTTTTGGGTTTTTTGAATAGTTCAAACAAAGCAAAAAGGGAAAAGCAAACCAAGGCAAAAAAAGAAAAAAAAAGAAGAAGCGAACAAAGAGAAACAATAGAAATATTTTTGGTCTTTTTGTGTTTTAGAAAGCAAAAGCAAAGAAAGAACGAAAGCTAAAAAGAGAACGAAACATGAATATACAAAGTACCGATGCAAAATGCTATGGAGATGAGTGCAGTGTCGGCGTACCTCCCCCCAAGCTTAGGATTTTGGCCTAAGTGGGTATCAATCCAAGTACGAGTAAGGGTTCCAAGCAGGCGGGTCATTGTAAGAATGATCGTAGTTAGGCCCGTGGGAAGAAGAAGAAGCTCCCCAATCATAGGTAGACTACTGATATGAAGACTCCCCCTCATTCGAGGGCTGAACCGAATCATCTGTGACTTCCCTTCTACTCCCTCCGTTCTAAAATATAAGACGTTTTAGCTTTTGTGAAATGAGTGTATCTAGACTAGTTTTAGTGTATAGGTTTATTTCAAACATAGATGAATCTACACACTAAAAGTGGTCTAGAGACTCCATTCACAAAGCTACAACATCTTATATTTTGGAATGGAGGGAGTATCCTGCTCCTGTTGGGAGAGCTCTCCCAAGTACGTATCAAACTCCTCCTCCGTAAGGGACCATCCTACCCTGTTATCAAGGTTAAACAAAACATGTGCAGGCAAAAGAACAACACGCTCGGACTTGCTCTTTCTCCAACCAGCTTTGAGAAAGGTTATTTCATAGGACAACTCACTCAAACTAGCCCATGAAGAAACAAATTTATGCTGTATCATGGAATTAAGATCAAGCCTTTCTATGGGAAACTGTAGGTCTAGATGATGAGGCACTAAACCATGCAATGCTAGTAAACGAGAAGCAATAAGGCCCCCACAAATTCCACCTTTTTCGCGGTTAGCAGCAAGATGGAAAGCTATCAAAGCACCTAAGTTGTAAGACCTATCTCGTTTAAGAGCAGAAAAGATGAATGCTAGATCATAAGAAGATAACTTATTGGCAGTTTTCCTAGCAAGAACACACTTGGCAATAAAGTAGGCAAAGTAGCGAATAGAGGGGAGATGAATGTTACGGATTTTCCCGCTCTCCTTCGAGAAACTGCTCCCTTGGCAAATCTCTGCATACAAGTCCATGAGTGGTGCAGGTCGCCCCTTAATCCTTCCACATGATCCCCACTGAGATACCTTAATAGCTGCACAAAATTCATCGAGAGAAAGGTCGGCAACTATATTGTAAATTTTGTAGTGGACCATGGGGTTAGGCAAAGAGTAACTAAATTGAAAGTCATGCACTACAGACATGGTTAGCTTCACAAATTGACAAGGTTCATCTTCCAAAAAGTGCTCCAATCCTGCATTAGCAACCAATGTATGGAAATCCTGAGAAATTCCTGCAGCTCTCATGAATTCGGAGCATGGATAAATGGAAGGAAAAACTTCCTCCTCTCGGTGAACCTTCATAACCTCAGGCACCCAAAGTTCATGTTGGTTTAGTTGATGCTCATTCATCTTTTATTCTGAAATTTAAACATCTATTAAACAAGTGATTGCAAAGTGAATATAATGAAGGGCACTACTCATAGGGACTTGTAAGAGGTCTAAACATGCATCAAAACTATATCTCTAAGCATCAAACAAGCTTACAAGCTCTCATAACCTGTCACCTACAGCAGCAAAATACTCAAGATATAAACCACTAAACACAAATCTACTTGAACAAGCGGAGGAGTCACATACCGGAGAACAAATGCTCCAAATTTCAGCAGCAAAGATGGGTTGAGCAAGGAGATTGAAAAAATCAAGGGCAAGCATAGCAAGAACATGATTTTAAGCAATGAACTGGAGTCTACTCGGGAGAGAGAAGAAAGTGGCAAGTGAGGGAGTGAGTGGAGGGCCAGGGGTGGCCCACACCATAGGGTAACGCGCCCTAGGGTTGGCTGCCCCACCAGGTGGTGTGCCTACCTGGTGGCCCCCCCTGGTACCTTCCAGGCACTCCTCTGCCCCTTTTTTCACGCAAAAAATTAATATCAATTTTCTGGAATTTTTCAAGACACTTTATTTTTGGGCATTTTTCAAGTATAGATGAATGATTTTCTGACAGACGGATTTTTTTGGAAATGATGCAATGACAAAACAAGGCTTGAACTACAGAAGTTCTAAGATACTCTAACATGCAAGCAACTAACAACAGAAAAGAAAACTAAACTAAAACAAAAACTAAATGGGTAGAATAGAAGTAAGCGGAGATAATCATGGTGAAAATATTGTTTTATTCAATGAAATCGTTTTGTTAACAAGGTTGATCAGGTCTTGTTACAAAAACAATTTCATATGAGACAAAACTTTGTATTCCACTAATGATTATGTTACCTCAACTTTGATAGCCATGGTCCCAATCATAATAGTTTCAAAATTTTCTCTTGGTATGGGACAATATATTTCTCCAACTTGAATGCCCTCAACATGTTCAATTGAATTTAAACCATAAGTCATATCAATCTTCTTGGGGAAATAGACAATATGTTCCTTGTCATTAACATTGAAGGTCACATTTCCTTGATTACAATTAATAACAGCTCCTGCAGTATTAAGAAAAGGTCTCCCAAGAATAATAGACATATTATCATCTTTAGGCATTTCAAGCACAAAAAAATCAGTTAATATCAAGCAATTATGAGCCACTTGAACATGTACATCCTCACATATACCAACAGGAATAGTGATAGATTTATCAGCCATTTGCAAAGATATATCAGTTCGTATTAATTTTTCCAGTTGAAGTCTCTTATAGAGAGAGAAAGGCATAACACTAACTCCAGCCCCCAAATCACACAAAGCAGTTCTAACATAACTATTCTTAATAGAGCAAGGAATAGTTGGAATCCCTAGGTCTCCAAGTTTCTTTGGAACCTTACCATTAAAGGAATAATTAGCAAGCAAAGTAGAAATTTCTTCATTAGGAATCTTCCTTTTATTCGAGACAATATCCTTCATATACTTTGAGTAAGGAGGCAATTTAATAGCATCAGTCAAAGGAATTTGCAAGAATAAAGGTTTCATCCACTCACAAAACTTATTATAGTGTTCATCTTCCTTTGACTTGTGTTTCTTATCAAGGAAAGGCATAGGTTTTTAGACCCAAGGCTCTCCTTCACTACCATGTTTATTAGCAATAAAATCTTATTTAGTGTATTTAGTATTCTTAGTGTGTTTTTTAGGTTCTTCTTCAACTTTTTCTTCATTAGGAACATCATTTTCTTCATTACCACTTTCAGTTTCAACATCAGAGATAGATATACTATTAGGATCTTTAGCAGGTTTAGAGGGTTCTACAATAGTTTTATGTTTCTTTTTTCTTTTCTTACGAGTAGAACCACTATTTTCAACTTGTTGAGAATCCTGCTCAATTCTTTTGGGATGCCCCTCAGGATATAGAGGATCCTGGGTAGCAGCACCACTTCTAGTTCTAATTTCATAAGCATGTTTTTCTTTGGCACCATTAACTAGCAAGTCTTTTTGCACTTTAATGAGTTGATCTATTTGAGTTTGAACCATTTGAAAATGTTTGATAATTATTTTAACATCATTAGAGGTTCTTTCCACAATATCTTTTAACTCAACAATAGCTATAGTGTTTTCCATTAGATGGTTTTGCACCCTTTTATTAAAATTATCTTGTTTAACAATAAAAATATCGAATTCTTCTAAGCATTGATCAGGAGGTTTAGAGTAAGGGATATCTCCTTCACCAAAGTGTTGGAGAGAGTGTACCTCAATAGTGGATGAGTGGGGAATTGGCTTACATAAATCTTCTATAGGAGGTAAATTCTTGACATCTGCAGCTTTAATTCCCTTCTCCTTAAGACATTTCTTAGCTTCCTTCATCACTTCATCACTCAATTCAATAACTCCCCTCTTCTTAGATAATGGTATATGCACTGGTATAGCTGGTTCAGGTATAATTACTTCAGGTATAGCTGGTTCAGGAGGAGTCCAATCTTCATAATTCTTGCTTATTTTAGCCATTAATTCCTCAGCTTCCTTTGGAGTCCTATTTCTAAAAACACAGTCAGCACAACTATCTAGGTATGTACTAGATTCTTCAGTTAGTCCATTATAAAATATATCAAGAAGCTCATTCTTAGGTAATGGACTTCTAGCCTGTGCATGAATCAAAGCACAAAACCTTGCCCATGATTCAGGCAATATCTCTTTCTCTCCCAGTTTAAAATCAAAAGGTTCCTGCAAAATAGCATGTCTAGCACTAGGAGGAAAATATTTCTGTAGGAAAGTACTAATCAACCAATCAGGGCTATCAATAGATCTAGGAGGTAAATTACTAAACCAAGTTTTAGCTTCTCCTTTTAATGAAGAGGGGAAAATCTTAGCAACAAAGTAAGTACGCATCTTAATATCATCAGAAAACAAGCCACTCATGGTAGAAAGCTCAGTCATATGTGCTACCACACTTTCATTCTTAGTCCCACAAAAAGGTTCTTTCTCAACAATATCTATGTAAGATAGATCAAGAGAGAAATCATAATCTTTATCTTTAATGTTTATGGGAGAAGCAGCAAACATAGCGATATGAGACAATTTGGGTCTAATAGTACGCCTCTCAAGGAGACTCTTAGCAGCGCTCCTCTCATGGGTGTTTTTACATTTTTTAATAAATTCATCGGCCATCTCAACATAACTATCTTCAATATCATAACTCTCACTAGACTCAGGTGAATTAACATGTGTAGTAGTGTCTTCATTAGGAGTTTTAGTATTTCCAGCTATAGTTCTAGCAATCGTAGCATCTAAGAAATGACCTAATGAATCACTCTTATCAAGCACAGTAGAAGCAGCATCATAAGTATTGGAAGTTTCAGATTCAGCAGTAGTAGCAGTATGTGTAGCATGTGTATGTGGTGGTGTAACGAGCTTACTCATAACAGATGGTGAATCAAGAGTAACAGATGTGTTCAGAACCATACCTCTTCTTGTAGTGAATGGTAAAATAGGAACCTTGCCATCACGAGACTTACCCATGATGGATGGATGGCAGCGAACAATAATGCTTCCAAGTGGACTTGATAAATAAAGCTATGCCCCCCGGCAACGGTGCCAGAAAATAGTCTTGATGACCCACAAGTATAAGGGGTGTATCGAAGTATTTTCGAGGGAAGTGAAACCCAATTTATTGATTCGACACAAGGGGAGCCAAAAAATATTTATAAGCCTTCACAACTGAGTTGTCAATTCAGCTACACCTGGAAACAATTTTGCTCACAACAGTTTATCAGTAGCAACAATTTTGTAGTAGGAAAAGTAAAGTAATAGCAGTAGTAACAACAACAGTAAACAATAGGATTCGAGTGCGGTAGGCATAGGGATGGATGGACGGGCGTTACATGGACAAGAAAATTCACATGGCAATCAGAACATAGGGAAATTGCAGATAAATAAGATAAAACATCCGAGTACTAGATAATCCTAGGCATGTGTCCCATATATAGTCATAAATGCTCGCAATGAGAACTTGCACAACATCTTTTGTCCTGCCAGCCCGTTTGCAACGTGGCCTCAAGGGAACTACTGGCAATTAAGGTGCTCTTTTTAATAGAGCACCGGAGCAAAGCATTAACACTCCATGAACACATGTGATCCTCACATCAAAGCCATTCCCTCCGGTTATCCCGATTTCTGTCACTTCGGGGCTATTGGTTTCGGACAACAACGTGTGTATACAATTTGCAGGTAAGACCATAAAAATACTATCATAATGAATCAATAACATGTTCAGATCTGAAATCATGGCACTCGGGCCCTAGTGACAAGCATTAAGCATAACAAGTCGCAACAAAGTCATAAACAACTAATAGAAGATACTAGGCACCATGCCCTAACAATATGATGCTATTACATGAATGATCTCACCCAATCCCTACCATCCCCATAGCCTACAACGGGGGATTACTCACTCATAGATGGGGGAAACATGGATGGTCGATGGAGAAGCGATGGTGATGATGATGACGATGATCTCCTCCAATTCCCCGTCCCGGCAGGGTGCCAGAACAGAGTTTCTGGTGCTGTTTCGTGGAATCTGGTGGTGGCGGCGGAGCGGAACTACTTCTAAAAAAACGTTGACCCCCCTGAGTTTTTAGGTCATAAGGCATCTTATAGGAGAAGAGGGAGACCGAGGGGGTGTCTGAGGCGGCCAGACCACCTCCTGGCGCGGCCAGGTGGTGTGGCCTGGTCCCAGCCCCCCTCCGTCTCGTATTCTGGCTCTAGGAGTCTTCTGGTGAAATAGGATTTTTGGCATATTTTCCGGGATTTTTCCTGATAGTTGATTTTCTGCACAAAAACTAAACACCAAGGCAATTCTACTGAAAAGAACGTCAGTCCGTGTTAGTTGCATCCAAATCACATAAGTTTAGAGGAGAAACAATAGCAAAAGTGTTCGGGAAAGTAGATACGTTTTGGACGTATCACCCCTCTCGCTAGACCACCACCAACTGCACCGCATGATCCTCCAGGATGGCGTCCAAGCCCTAACTACCGTGGGAAAAATCCCACCTACAGGCCGCCTCAGCCCCGACCCATTGCTCCTGCACCACCTGCGGCGCCTCCAACCGCGCCACCACCTGCTCTGACTTGGCATCCATAGCATGACCCCTTGACCAGTCTCGTCCAAGCCTGGTTTATGCCTTGGTCTTTGCCGTCTCCATATGGTGTCCTGTCGGATTACACCGGGACATGGAGTCCTGGCCTTCGTCCATCAATCGGCTCGCCACGGGCTCCTTGGATCCAGGCCACCACAACAAGTCTACATTGCCCAGGTTCCATCATCGGCCTACATGGCTCCTCCTACGCCAACACACTGCATGGCCTCTCCGACGCTGACGCCCTACATGTATAATGCTCCTCCTGCAGTCTAGTGCATGAATATGCCATCGCCATCAACCGCTCCACCAAGCTGTGACCAAGCCGCCTTCATCGCCACCATGTACAATTTTACACTCAACAACCACGAAGGTACAAATTGGATTTTTGATTCTGATTCTTCTTCGCACATGTCTTCAAATATGGATTTTCTGTTAGCTTGCTCTTCTTCTTCTTTTTCTTCTATAACTATTGATGGCTCCTCTATTCCTATATCTTGCACCGGGTAGTCCTACATCATTAATACAAACTCAAATTTTATATTTCGCAACATTCTAGTTGCCCCATCCTTAATCAAAAATCTCATCTCTGTTCGACAATTTACTATTGACAATAATGTTTTTCTTCGAATTTGATCTCTTTGGTTTTTTTGAAGGATCTAAAAATGGCAGAGGTCCTCGCTCTCTACAATAGTTTGGGCGATCTCTACTCTCTCCATGGTGCACCAATCTCCACACCTCAAGCCATGATCGCCTCCATCGACCTCTGGCACCGTCGGCTCGGCCACCCCAATAAAAATACATTGTCCTCTTTGCTTCAAGAGTTTAGTCTTCCTAGTGATAGTTCTCATTCTTCTCATGATTCATCGCTTTGTAATACATGTCAATGCGGCAAACACGTTAGATTATGTTTTGGTACTTCCTCCACCTATAGTACTTTTTCGTTTGAGTTATTGCATTGTGATCTATGGATATTTCCAATCAATAGTGTTTCTGGTTTCAAATATTATCTCGTTATTCTCGATGATTACTCTCATTATGTTTGGACCTTTCCATGTGCCAAGTTCGACGTCCACAAAATATTTCTTAATTTTCGGAAATATGTTCTTACACACTAACGCGACGATTCGGAAAAAAAGCCGCACGCGCTGCTCTCGGGAGGGGCGGCACGGGCGGAACCCTAAGCCGCCGCCGCCTCCAACTTCTCCTCCCGCTCCTCCTCCGCTGCCACCAGAGAACGCCGGTGGGCTAAGCCCGGCCGGCCGACGGTGGCGGCGGGGCTGCTTCCTTGCGTGGTGGCGTCTCCCCCGCAGGAAGCCCCTTGGGCGCTCGATGGTTGTCGCCCCGACGTCAATCTGATGGCGGCTGGGTCTGGAAGCCGGGGCGGCGGCCTCAGGATTTGATGGCGGTTCTCCCATGACGGATGGTAGCGCGGGTCGCATCTGCTGGCAGAGGCTCGGTCCTAGGATTTCTCTCATGCCAAGACGAAGACCTGCCTTCAGCCTATTTCCATAGATCTGGTGGCAGTGTCATGTTCCGGAAGGCTCCGCCGGCAAACTCCCATGGGCGATTCATGCCTGGAGATTGCTGGAACGGATGAGATTCGATCGCGCGCAACCGTCGTTTTTCTGACCGTTTGGTTTTAGAGGGAGCGAGGCGAAGCTCTGCAGTCTGTTGCCATCATGGAACATGTCTTTAGTTCCACGGTGAAGTCAGTGTGTGGAGAATGTCATGGAAGCCAGGATTGGTGGACTAGCTATGGTGGCTCGAGTCCTGGTGGCGATGAGGAATTTGCTTGGTGATTCGTGAATTGTAGCAGCGGCATCAGAAAGTGGGGGCGGCAGCACATGAGGAGTTCACAGTCTTACCTTGCAGGGTAAAAATCCAAGGTCTGGCCTTAATTGGTTGTGCCTGACAATGACCTTGTTGAAGACATTGTTTTGTAAGGGGGGACTTTCTCCAGGGTGAAAACCTATGATCTTTGATCGGGCGATGACGGTGCTTGTGCTCTGTTTCCTTCTTGAAGGCATCGCTATTGGATATGTTGGACTTCTGGTGTTGTTCTGGTGGGGTTAGTGTCGCTGCTACTAAGGATCTAATCACTGTAGCGGGACTTTTCTTTTTTGTAATTCTTCTTCCTTTTTTTGGCTGTCTGCATCCATATTGCCAATAGGGTATGTGTTGTTGCAGAGGCTGGGTGTAATTCGTATCCGTGTGATATTAATATATGCTCATTTCCAAAAAAAAATGTTCTTACACACTTCAATCTCTCTATCCGCGCCATACAATGTGACAATGGCCAAGAATTTGAGAACAATCAAAATCGATTTTTCTTCCGATCTCAAGGTATTATTCTACGTTTTTCATGCCCATATACATGTCCTCAAAATGGAAAAGTTTATACGTTCCCTACGATCTCTAAACGATATATTACGCACATTACTACTCCAAGCTTTTCTCCGACCACGGTTTTGGGCTGAAGCTCTCCGCACCGCCATCTATCTCCTCAACATTCGTCCAACCAAAACTTGTCCACTATACACTCCTTTTCAATCTCTTTTTCTTCATCATCCTGACTATTCTGAACCGCGTGTATTCGGTTGTGTATGCTTCCTAACACCGCTTCTACCGCCCCTAGCAAACTTGCTCCTCGCTCACTGCCATGTATTTATTTAGGCCCCTTCGACGATCACAAGGGCTCTCGATGTTTTGACCCATCTTATGGATGTGTCCTTATCTCTCATCACGTTATCTTCAATGAAAACACCTTTTCTTACGCAACCGTCCAGTCGTTCCCGCCCACCTCTACTAAACCCACCCCACATACCATCGCGTGGGGCCCCTCATACCCACCTTCGTACCAACAAACACCTCTAACGCGACAGCTGAATCCTCTACCGCGCTCCCACGGCAGCCTGCCAAGACCCCACGGTAGCCTAACATGCCTCTTTCCTCTACCGCAGCAACACCTCCTGTCGTGACACCAACCAAAACTGTCACTCCTTCTCCTGTTGCGGCAGATATCTCTGCGTCATCCATCGCCAGCGATCTATCCACCCCAAGTATGGCCTCTCCTTCTCCTACTCCAAACCTTTCTCCTAATGTTGTTCCTATACCTATTCCTAAAAATGATCACATCATGTGTACTCGTGGCAAAAAGGGCTTTCATGTTCCTCGTCGTCTTCTCAATCTAAATGCTACCCCAACTATTTCACCAATTCCAACTTCCTACAAACGAGCACTCATTGACCCACGTTGGCACTCTGCCATGCGAGACGAATTCAGTGCTCTTCTTCAAAACAACATATGGACTTTAGTTCCTAAATCATCTGGTGCCAATATTGTTTCAGGCAAATGGGTCTTTCACCACAAATACAATTCTGACGGGTCTCTAGCACGGTACAAGTCTCATTGGGTCTACCGGGGTTTTTCTCAACAACAAGGGATCTATTTCGATGAGACTTTTTCTCATGCAGTCAAGCCAAGCACTATTCAAATTGTCCTCAGTCTTGCTGTCTCTTCCTCCTGGCCGATTCATCAACTTGACGTTAAAAACGCTTTTTTGCATCGCACTCTCAATGAGACCGTGTATTATCAACAATCCTGTGGGTTTGAAGATACTTCTGATCCTGATCTTGTTTGTCTTCTCAATAAGTCTTTGTATGGTCTCAAACAAGTACCACATGCGTGGTTTCAATGCTTTGCCACTTTTATTCAAACCATTGGTTTCATCGCCTCCAAATCCGACTCCTCTCTTTTCATATTTCGTTCAGCCACTCAAACAACTTATCTCCTTCTCTATGTTGATGTTATAGTTCTTACCACATCTTATGATTATTTTGTTATACACATCATCACACTTCTTAATCGAGAATTCTCTATGACTGATTTAGGACAACTTCACCGTTTTCTCGGTGTTACCGCCTCTCGCAATTCTACAACACTCTTTCTTTCCCAACGACGGTATCTTATCGACCTCTTGTCTTGTGCTAGCATGCTTGACTGAAAGCCTAGCCGTACGTTGGCTGATGTCGGCACCAAACTCTCCGCTGACGGCGATCCTGTCCCTGACCCCACTTTCTATTAGTATTACACGGGCACTACAATATGCTACTCTTACTCATCTAGATATATCCTACTCCGTTCAGCAAGCTTGTTTATACATGCATGACCCTCGTGTTCCTCACCTCTCTCATGTCAAAAGAATTCTTCGTTATTTTAAAGGCACACTCGACCATGGTCTACTTATAAATTCTTCTTCTCCTACAAGCTTGATAGTTTATTCTGATGCAAACTGGGCAGGTTGTCCAAATACTCGATGATCCACATCCGTTTTGTGTTTATTTGGGTGATAATCTTGTTTCTTGATCTTCTAAAAGGTAGGTTACAGTCTCTAGGTCATCAGCTGAAGCGGAATACAGATCAGCTGCCCATGCAGTCGCTGAAGCGGTTTGGATCCATCAACTACTCGTCGAGCTTCATCGTCCTATTGAGCATGTTGCCATTGTCTATTGTGACAACATATCTGCGGTCTAATGGCCTCTAATCCGGTTCAACATCGCCGTACCAAGCACATAGAGATTGATATTCATTTTGTTAGAGCGAAGGTGAAACTTGGAGAGGTTGGTGTTCTTCATGTCCCAACAAGTGCACAATTTGCAGACATCTTCACCAAGGTCCACCAACTGCTGCTTTTACTGATATTTGCTCTAGTCTCAACATCATGACGCCTGACGTTAACACTGCGCGGAGGGGGGGGGGGGGGGTATTAGTCATGTATTTGTATAGGATTAGGACTCCTATAGTCAGTTGCGCAAAACCCTAAGTCGGCCGACTCCCCCTCTATATGTTCTATGTAATCTCTATCAAATCAATACAAGTTATTGTTCTCCCAAAATATCAAAATTGTTGGAGTTTCTCTTGGGGCACATAAAGGTAAAGCTTGCCTTTATTCAGTTTTTGGGCGACCTACAACTTTCAGCTTCTACAATATCAGTGTAGTTCCCTGCTATAGATTGCTGAACCACGCCTTGCACCGTCTAATCTGAAGCAGACACATCACATCCATCCTTTTGCACATAAGAAATCAGGAGAAAGAAAATCGAAAGCACCAAGGTGACATTTTTTTTCTGCTCATGAAAAAAAATCCGACTGCATGTACAAAAAATGTTTTGCGAATAAAATTACATTACTTAGAGAAAATTATGGATTACAATATCATGACAGGTGTCTGCTAAACCCTCCAGACTAGAGGCTAGCCACACTGCCGTACAACGATTTAACCTAGCAAAGTTTGTCATAAAATGCCGTACATTGCCGTACAACCATTTGCGAATAAAAAATGCACAAGTTTTCTTTTGTTTGAGAATTGTGACTGTGGATGGACCGTTGTTTTGGAAACCATGGGCGCCGATCAAGTCAAACTATTTGTGTGGATTGCCCTTCAGAACCCCTGTTGGACCTCTAATTGTCTAGCGCGGCGAGGTTTACCCCATCAGCAGGCTTGCCCCTTATGCTCACAGTCAGCAGGAGATATCGAGCACATTGCCCTGTCACTCGGGAGATATGGTTCTGTACCCTCCGCTAGATTGACTTTCAAGAATGGTGGCTAGGCTATCAAGTTAGGATCCCAGTCAGCCCTTTGCATTTAGTGGCTATATGCACTTTGCATTTCATCTGGCTAGAACATAATGCTAGAGTGTTCGAAGCAATTTCGGCTTCCCCTTGCGTAGTGGATCCCTTGCGTAGTGGATGGTAAGATTAAGAAAAAGTGTAGAGAGTTGCAGATGATAGGAAATGATTGGTTAGTCAAAGTAGTACTCTTCATGCTTTTTGGGTGAAGTTCATCTCACGGCCGTTTGTGGCACGAATAAGTTGTAAACATACTCTTTTTATGTCTTACTATAGACACATAAATCCTTTGCGTGTTCTCGGAAAAATGTGTGTTGTGATGGTGGGTGGGGATGGTTGGGGCAGAGGGGAGAGAGAAAGAAAATAAAGAGAGAAACGAACAAGAAAAGAAAACAACGAAGAGCTCTCCCTAAAGAAAGAGAAAGAGCACAAACCCAAGCACGAAGTCAACCAACACGCTTGTTATTGGGCCAGCCCAAAGTGACTCGACGGGTAGCCCGAGAGCGGACAACTCCGCAAATCGCCCGCCGTCCCCCGTTCTCAGTTGCCCACTCCGCCGCCGCAACCGCCGACGCCCTCTGGACGGCTCGACCTCGTCTTCTCCAACTACCAAATCCGCCTCCTGGCCGCGCTTTTTCCGAGCTTGTTCGATCCGCGCTCGAGTCCAGTGAAAGCTTTGTACGAATTACCCAGCAGCTAGCACGATTTCCAGCCTAGGCTCGCTCGAGCTCTCGCTGATGACCACCGCGCCGTTCGTCTCCCCATCCCTATCTCGCCTATCCTCCGCGCGGGCCTCTCCAGTCCCCAAATCCTCGGCGAGGTCCGGGTCTGCTGGGGTCGCCTTCCCTGTTCGGCCATACGGACCATCGCTTCGCCTAATTTTGCCTGTCATGGCTGCCACCGGCGTCGGCGGTAACGGCTCTCCGGTGGCTCCTGAGAACTCCACAGGTGGTTTCTGCATCACTTACTTTCATTTCTACTCCTAGCTATCTCTTACTGTGTTCAACATCTTCAGTGTCGTCTAGGGTGGGAGAGGTCAAGAGGGTAACCAAGGAGACAAATGTGCATGTGAAGATTAACTTGGATGGCACAGGTGTTGCCAACAGCAGCTCAGGGATACCGTTCTTGGATCACATGCTTGATGTGAGTATAGTTTGCGCGTAGTTGTGAATTGGGGATTTTCTGTATAGACAGCATATGCTTGTGGTAGCATAGATATTTTATTTGTTGGCCTAAGGGTTTGTTCGAAGCAAGAATGTGACATCTTCTGTGTCTACCGAAGTAGAACAGTTACCTCTTTGTGCAAAGAACGGCAAAACCGAAATTCGAAATCATAAAGGTAGCTTAGCTCAAATCCACAAAAGCAATAAACAAACCCATAGAAACGGCAAATAGTGTTCTGCATTTCTGATGGCAAACCCTTTATGTCGGACAGACTAACTTTAGATGTTTATAAGAGCACCATCTGTACAATCCTGTTGTTACTGGGAGATAGTGATGTGCAATCCTGTTAGTTATTCAACATCAGTGACCGAGTTACAACAAACAGCCACTGCGGGCGACAAGCCTTTACATCTCAATTTTTTAGATCAAAAGGGACTCTGTCCCCCGTTCCATTACTGGGAATGAAACCAAACAGTATCCAAAACAGAGTTCTGAAAGTAAACTTAAAAAGCTAAAGCAAAGCAGGGCTAAACCCAGTAGGGGAGAGATGAAACTACAAAGCTAGGCTGAAAGTTTTACATATGCGATCTGAGGAACAAGAGGGAAGAGCAAACAGACTTAGAGCACCACATGGATTGAATCATCTTCTTCAGGATGGACCTGTAGATGACCCAGAGATGCGCGCCCTCCATAGCTCGACGATGCTGAGGTTTTCCAAGTGGAGATCCACTCGAAGCCCACGCAGCTTAATTCGCCATGAGCGCCAGAGGACTTCTTAGTCTGCAGATCATCCTCTCCATGAAGAGGTTGATCAGCCCTTCCTCCAGTTCTTTGAACGGCATCTTCCACAGTTTCAGATACGAGAGAACCAGGCGCAGACCTGTTTCATATTAATCCAAGAAGTCTTATTAAAGACAAGACTATTTCTATTATTCCAAATACTCCACAGGACAGCCGAAGAAACCACATTGAAATGCAGATGTTTCTTATTAGCAAGCCATTTAGAAGCAATAGATTCAAAACTTGTAACCAAAATCCCAAAGATATCTTGAACATCTTCCCAAATAATTCTAGAGACTAGACATTCAATGAATAAATGATAAACTGACTCTATTTCTTTACAAAGATTACATTCCAAAGGCTTCTGGATCCCCCTAACTCTAAGATTGTCTCTAGTCATGATTTTATTCTGTGAAAATAACCAGAGAAAGACCTGTATCCTCGGGGGGATTTTTAATTTCCAAACAGCAGGAATGTAAAGCGGAGTAATGCCTCTAAAGTTAACTAAGGAGTACATGGAACTAGAGGAATATACTCCTTTAGAATCATACTGCCAGATCAGCTGGTCCTCTTCATCAGTGAAGGCAATATGTTGGGCAATTCCTAAAATTTCATGCCACTGAACCATCATGTGCTCACTGAAAGTTCTCCTAAAGTCACATTTTAGGTGAGTTCCATCCCATAATTCAGCTATAGTTTTGGTTTGTTGATTTGAAATAAGGTAAATCTCCCAGAACTGGGTAGCTGGAGTAGAATTACCAAACCAAATATCTTCCCAAAACTTAATGGATTTATCATTACCTACATGGCACTTATATCCTATGTCTACAGCCCTGGAAGCCCACATAATTCCTTTCCAGAAAGTAGAGGGGTGGAGATCATTACAGCATAAAACATTGGGGGACTTAGTTTTATACTTAGCATCTATAACTTTTCTCCAGAGGGCTCCTTCCCCTTGGATATATCTTTTGATCCAAGAACCTAGAAGGCACAGATTCAGGTCTTGGAGATTTGGAATGCCTAAACCTCCAAAATCCTTTTTCATGCAAACTGAAGACCAGTTTGCAAGATGGAGTTTGTGGTTTCCTTCTTCGTCATTCCAGAAGAAGTTGGCCATATGAGAATCTAAAAGTTTAAGGGCCCATTTTGGGAATTTAAAAAATGAAAGCAAATATATAGGAATGCTAGAGAGGCAGGCCTGAATCAGGACTCTCTTAGCAGCATAAGACAGGAGTTTCCCTCTCCAACCAGTAATCCTACTAAGTAAATTTTCTATCAAGGGTTGTAGATCTTCTCTCCTGAGCTTCTCAAAATGCAAAGGTATCCTAGATATTTAACTGGGAAGCTACCCAGAATGCAGGAAAAGATATCAAGGAAAGGACTTACTTCTACCTCAGTCATATTAATTGGGATGAGTTCACTTTTGTGATAATTGATCCTCATCCCAGAAATTTGTTCAAAACAAGTAATGATCCATTTCAAATTAATGGCTACAACTTTATCAGGTTCTAGAAACAGGAGGGTGTCATCTGCATATTGCAAACATGCCACTCCTCCTGGGATAAAATTAGGGCAAAGGCCTCTAATAGCACCACACTCTGAACCTTTAATAAGCATCCTAGCAAACACATCTATCATAAGATTAAAAAGGAGGGGGGCAATGGGGTCACCCTGTCTAAGCTCCTTCCCAGAGAGAAAAAAATCACTCTCAAAGTCATTAACTCTAACTCCTATAGAGCCTCCCAGAGTGATCTGTCTAATAAACCTAATGAAGGTAGGGCAAAACCCTCTAAGTTCCAGAATTTCAAACAAGAAATCTAAATTAACTCTATCATATGCTTTTTCATAGTCTATTTTGAGCACAAGACCTTTACTTTTATTTCTATGCACCTCATGGATCACCTCATGAGCAGTGACCACACTTTCTAGAATAAACCTACCTCTAATAAAGGCAAATTGATTTGGAGAAATAAGCCTACCAATTACAGTGGCCAATCTATTGGTTAAGACTTTAGTAAAGATCTTAAAGGAACAATTTAAAAGACCAATAGGTCTGAATTTCTTCATACTTCTAGCCTCATTTTCCTTAGGGATTAAAGTAATCATAGCAAAGTTAAGTCTAAAAAGATTAAGTTGATCTCTATGCCAAGCATTAAACATAGACAGAAGGTCATCCTTGACAATCTCCCATAACGTTTGATAAAACATAAAAGAAAGGCCATCAGGGCCTGGGGCCCCGTCACCATAAGAAGTAAAAACAGCTACTCTAATTTCCTCTTCACTAAACTCAGCACCCAGCCCTACATTTTCACTGTCACTAACTTTTTCATCCTCCCTAAAAAAATCTTGTTTTAAGTGGATGTCAGGCCTGGGTTCCCAAGCAAAAAGGTTCTTATAGTAGTCAGTGGCTATCTGAAGCATGCCTTTAATGTCTGTGATAGGGCCATCAGGTCCATCAAGAACATTAATCATCTTCTTCCTCCTCCTCTGATTAGCTACTGCATGGAAGTAAGTAGTGTTTCTATCACCCTCTAGAACATTTCTATCTCTTGATCTCTGTCTAGCCTTAATCTCTTCCAATATCCAGTACTTATGCAACTCAGCATATATAAAGTCTAATCTATTTCTCTCATCATCTGACAGGGCTATAGTTTCAGACTTGATATCTAGAGTATCATATTCCTCCATCAAATCTCTCCTATTCTTCCTAATATCAGCCTCTATATTTATATTCCAACCTCTAGCCAGTTTTCTAAAGTATCTGACCTTACTTTGCCAGATGTCCATGGGATCACTACTATTAACTGATAAAGACCAAGCTTTATTCACTATGTCCTTAAAATCAGCTCTACTCAGCCACCATTTCTCAAATCTGAATCTAGAAGGTTTCAAGAGAACCTGTTCTCCTGATTCCCAAACTATAGGAGTATGATCACTTCCTATCCTAGATAAAGCTCTAGCATGAGCTAAAGGAAAATTGCTATCAAAACTAGTAGTACAGAAAACTCTATCTAGTTTACACATGACAGGGGATTCCTGACTATTCCCCCAGGTATAAGATCTCCCTGAGAGACCAACTTCCATAAGGGCCCAAAGATCAACCCAAGTATTAAACTTATCCACCCATCTAAAATCAATATTCCTAGTGGATTTGTCATCAGGGGATCTCACCAGATTAAAGTCCCCCCCTATCATAGCTGGACCATCCCAGTTAATAAAAAGGTCATGTAACTCAGAAATAAACTCTTGTTTTTTCTCTTCATAAGCTGACCCATAGACAGTAGTGATTCTACAAGTAAAACCATTAATCTTATTCTTAAGAACAGAGCTAACTGTTAGATTCTACAAGGATCTAACATCCCAAGAGATAATATCAAAGAGATCTAGGTTAACCCCAACTAGAATGCCTCCTGCAGTACCTTGAGAGGGCAAAAAATTCCAACTAAAGTTTCTATTACCTAAGAGACTCTTCAAAAAGGAATTGCTAAAACTATCTTTTTTGGTTTCTTGGAAACCAATATAATCTACCTTTAAAGGAACAAGATTTTCAGCTATGTATTTCTGTCTACCAGGAGCATTAAGACTCCTACTATTCCAAAAGACACTAATCACACTTTCTTCTTCATGGGGTGCTTGCCCCGAGATCTATGTAAAACTTCTATCCACCCTTCTGCTTCTTCATCTCTAGTGCTATGTTCAGATGAAGAAACAGAAAGAGGAGGTGGACTATGTAGAACAGAACTAGTACTAATAGTGTCATCAACAGAAAAATCTACACCTATATTATCAGACAACCCTTCTATTTCACTAGTGGGAAGAGCAGAGAAGGGATTAGTAGACATAATACCTTTCATGCTCTTAGGGATTTCCAGGTTGTTGACTTTCTTTAGGTTCATAGCTTTCTCTAGAATGTTCCTGGACCTGTCCACCCTAGTGCTTTGCCTAGTTGGCTGCACAGGCCCCCACTGTTTCTGCTTTTTAGCAGCTTTCTGATTAAACTGAGAATCATCTCTTTCCCTCATTCCTAGATCTTTGAAGCTTGGCATTATGTCCTCAGGCAGAAACCCAGATTGAGCCACCTCAACAGAAGGATCCACATCTTTTCCATCCTGAGACAAATTCATATTCTCCACCTGATTATCAATCCAGAAAGTCTGTGCTTCTAATTCAGCCCCAGGAGCCACAGGGGACTTGTCCCAGATGAAATTCCCATCAACATCCACCAATCCTCTTTGAACCAGGAGTTGGAACACTGCCTTTGCACCACAGGGAGAATCTGAAGCCATTCTGACTCTATTAGAATTTTGACCACCATTCCTATCAGACAGGGCACTGTTGCCTTGGTTGGAAGCAGGCCCATTACCAGGAGGATCAGCAGAGCCACTTCCTCCCTTATGTCCAGCAAAATCTTCCTCTTGTCCCCTGCTCTGTCCACTGTGATCATCATTTAGGAGATCATCCTCATCAACAACCACTGGCACCGAACTATCTACAACAAAGCCTAAGTGGAATAGGTGATCCTGAAAATTAAAGAGCCTGCCAACTGGAAGTTTTGAAGGGTCCTTGCATTTGATGAGAACCCTCACTTCCTTAGCATTATTCCTAAGATACTCTGCCAGTCCACATCCTCCAGAATACCACAAATAGAAGCTGCTTGATCCAGAGTGTTCCACTCACACCACTTTGTTTGCAACCCTGTAATAATCACCCACACCTTCTTTAGAGAGTCCACTGGCTTTGGATCATCATTCCAGGCTTCCATCTTCACCCAAACCCCAGGCTTTGAGACACCAAATTTTGGGTACCCTATGACTTGCTCCACTACAATGTGAGGTGGAAATTTGACCAGAAAAGTATTTTCCACACCCAGTTCCCTAATCTGCCATGGCCAGTTGGTCTTATAGATCTTAGAGAATTCCTCAGCTAGTTCCCTTGCAGTCAAAGATCCTTCTTCCACCAGCACAATCCCACAGTTCTTTGTGGAGGCAATAGGGTTTACCACACTTTCAGGAATGTCAATGTGATAAAACCCTAAGCCAGGAGCCCCACTGCCAATATACTTAGCCATCTGATGTGGTCTCTTCCTCACAGGACACTTCTCAACAACATGTGATGAGCTCTTGCAGATAAAGCAGACATGAGTCTTCTCACAGTTAACCTGCAGGTGACCAGGCTCTCCACAGCAAAGACAAATAGATTCAATGTAATTCCATTGAGAACTTGCATTTGAGAAAGCCCCAGTCTCTTTCTGAGCAGGGATCTGCTTCTTCTTGGTCTTATTCTGACCTTGAGGCTTGGACCTATCTCCAACATCAGAACCCTGAGCAGCCTGTTGTTGTGGGGGGGCAATCCACTGGTTTGACTGCATCCCAAACTGCTGCTGGGGAGGGAAAGGAGGAAAAGGGTTGTTGAAAGCCGAGGGAGGAGGCATATTACCAGGAGGATAGCCAAAGGGGGGTTGGCTCGAGTAGAACTGGGGATTGAACTGCCCAAACTCATAAGGGCGCTGCTGCTGCATCAGTGCTTGTCCTCCCTGTTGGTTCTGCCAAGTGTCTTGGTTCTGCCAATTGTCATGGCTGCTGCTTCCCCCCTGCCTCTACCCTTGCTTCCTCTTCCCCGATCCCCCATCCCAGAGCAGCTAGGAGCTTCAGAGATGTGTGGATCCTCTACTCCCAGACACTGCAAACCAGAAGTTAGCTCAACTACCGCCGCCAGCAGAAGCAGGGAGGGGCAATGCTTAGGGTTTGCAGCCTCCCTGTGTATATATGGATGGACAGGTGTCCTGCTAGGCGATGGTGGGTGTGGTTTTTGTGGCTGAGAGCACATGGGCTGTAAAGGGCAGCACCAGAGCTGGGAGAGAAAGCCCTCCATGTCTCCATCTGTCAACCACTCCTTCAGCCCATCCACCTTTTCCATAGGATACTTCCACTGACCAATTTTTCTGTCCTGGGGCCAAACTTGAACCGCAGTTTCAGACTCCCACCATTCTCGCTCCTCTGAAGCTCCCCTAACTGCATTTACTTCAGCGGAGTGTAGAATTTGGTCGAACAAAATTAGTTGCAGGTTGAGATCCAGTAAACCCACCGCTGCTCCCATCTCTTTTCTCGAGAAATCCGGAGCCATCTGAATGACATTGCAGAGCTTCAGAAGCGGACTGCGCAACTCCTGTTCCCTCCGCGAGAAAGGGGATGTTGCTCTGCGAGGACGCCCCCGTTTCGATCTGCTCACCACCTTTCTCGAACTCCCTTTCACTTGATTTACCTTCTGCCGGCTGAAACTGTCCGAGGATAGGCGGTTGAGTGAGGCCGACTTCCTTATCGATCTGCTCCTCCGCGCCAATCCCCCCAGATTCCACTCTGCTTGTTTCAATGGGGATGGGTTCGAATGATCCGAGGCAGAGGTTGAATCCGCCGGTGCCAGAGCAACAGAGGGGGTCCTTACCGAGCGAGGTTTCCGATTCCCCCAAATGAAGCCGACGGCGGAGGCTATCTCCGTGTTCCTCTCCCGAACCCCCAAACCAGCCTCCTCCCCCTTCCTTCTCTGTAGTCCCTTGAAACGCACCTCCGCACGGTTCATTTGGGCCTCCATCTTCGAAGATCGCCAGGGTTAGCCGCCGGGAGACCTCAGATCGGGGCTTGATGAAGCGAGCAAGCGGCGGCGAGTTCCGAGCCACGCTGACGAGGGAAGTGTGTGGAGAGGGAGTGTGGGGGACGCACACTAGCACGTGTCTCCTAGGAAGGGTCCAACGAGGTCCACCATGGGGGGAGATCGAGTCCCCGCCATGAACAGGACCACGGGAGCGGGTCGGAACAGTAGGGGTCGGGGGAGACATCGGTGCCCCCTTTTCACCTTTACATCTCAATTCTCAAATCAATATGTTAAAAGGAACTGCAGTTAGCTTCTAACATAGCCAAAACCAATGCAAGCAGTTTTTTTGAGAGAAGTATTTCTTTTGCACAGGTGGCTGCACTTTTAGTGGTCCAGTATTCTGTTCTGTGTACATCTTGTGCTTGACTGTAGAAGGTTCTAACTTTTGCTGGGCATGTGCGCTTTTTTTCCTGCTCAAGGTTAGGCATTAACTTTCCGTTTACAATTTACAGCAACTAGCGTCCCATGGACTGTTTGATGTATATGTGAAAGCTACGGGTGACACGCACATTGATGATCATCACTCCAATGAGGATATTGCTTTGGCAATCGGAACGGTGATTGCTGCTTTTCTATTATTGTTTTTTAGCTTGACGTTTCTACTTCTAGAAATAGTTATCTGAATTGTTGCTTACCGCAAGTTAGGATATCCATTTTGACCTCATTGCTAAATTTTCACGATATACTTCTGCTCTTTTCCTCATGGTGAATTGTCCTAAATTTAATGTTCTGCAACCTATATACCGTGGTGGCTTTTTAAATCCTACTTTTAGGCATTACTTCAAGCACTTGGAGATCGAAAGGGAATTAACCGGTTTGGGCATTTTACAGCACCACTTGATGAGGCAGCAGTTGAGGTTATACTGGTATGCAGGACCATCTTGTGTATTTACATGATATGTATGTATATTTCTCTGCAATCTCCATTCAGGAGGTGCATGTTTATGTTGGCATTTCTGAGCTCATGAGCCTCTTACCGTGTGCTAACACATAACCAAATCGCAACTTGTACCTGTCAGGCCTGAAACTATCTTTTATCCTCTTACATTTTCACGAGCATTCAATGTTACGGCAGGCTGATGATCTATATACATATTTTTAATTTTAAGGACTCTGCATCAAGAATGGCAGTCCTTTTGCTTTCTTTCTGTTATATTTTTTCTGATACATCTATCTCATAGAAGTTCAATACTTGAATGACAGCGAGAAAATTGCAGTTATTTTACTCCATCATATCTTAATTTTGGGTTACCTATATTTTTCTTGACAATTGTGATATTGCCATTTGTTTTCATGGTGATTATACAGATCTCTACTAAACAATTATATGTGCCTTGTTGAACCTGGATGTTCACTGGTCAAACCTGTTTACCCCTGTATTCAGGATCTATCTGGTCGACCTCACCTGAGCTGTGGCTTAAGTATTCCTACTGAGAGAGTTGGTGCATATGATACACAGGTAATTTGTGAAATTTCAACAGCCAATTTAAATTGTCCGCTATGTTGATTCCAAAGGCTTTCGATGTCCTGTTTCTTTATGTCAGACTTCAGAAATATTTTATTATCAAATCATACATATTCAGTTCAAGTTTACTTAGAATTTTCTCTTTCACTTTTGTTAAATCCGACCCTTTGCTCTCTTCATACCATATTTATTTCACAGATCTTCAGAAGAAATGTTAGTTGGTTTTTAAGTTAGGGTGATGATATCCTGTTACTCCATATCTTGCTGCCATCTACTTGGGCAAACAATAAGTTGATTATTTTTATGACAGCTAGTTGAGCACTTTTTCCAGTCCCTCGTGAATACATCTGGGATGACGCTTCACATCCGACAGGTATACTTTGCTTCAATTTGAAAGAATTCATCTTCCCAAGCTTTGGATCCACAATGCAGTATTTTCTGGGGACATAGGGGTCAAGATAATTGTTTTTCGCCCCAATTAAGTGTCCTGTTTTTCTTTCAAAGCTTGCGGGGAACAACTCGCACCATATTATCGAGGCAACTTTCAAAGCATTTGCCAGGGCCCTTAGGCAAGCAACAGAATACGACTTGCGGCGACAGGGCACTATCCCCAGGTTTGTTTGTCCTCATCTGCTGCAAATATTATTCAGGGAGGGCATTGTCACTGTTTCATAGTTGTCCCAGAAACAATTTCTAGACACAAAAACACTTGTGTGAAACGAAGTACTCCAACTTAGTGCCCAAACTTAGCTGGCGTACACGACCTCCAGCTTCAGATGATAGTTGGGGTACAAAAATGCAATGCACCTTAAATAAACATGTTAATCTCCAAGTTGCTACTGACTTCTCATACATTAGTGTATCCCTGATGCCTGATGGTATATCTCTTGACCCAATTGCAGCTCAAAAGGCGTTCTGTCAAGGTGCACCCTGTTCTCCCCCTCCCCCCTCCGAAGCCTGGAGCATTGAGAGGAGTCAGACGGGTGGTGGGCCGCTATATCTTCTGCGTTGCTTCGAGTCCGTGTCACCTTGCGATGAAACAACATGGAAAATGGCGGCTCTCAGTGTTTATTTTTCGTACTAGGACTGGCACAATGTATCTGCTCGCTATTGCGAATTTTGGCTGTTGGCCGGACTGTATATTTTTTGAAGATGAAAAGCTGAGATTCTGAAAAGTGTACCTCTAAAATATGGGTTCAGAGTTCGTCCGCGCCTGTAATAATATGCTTGACCATTCAAGAGAATAAAATAAAATAAAATAAAGATAACCTCTGTGCTTTAATCTCCCGTGCACTCCAATCATCTGGATGTGGTCATGCCTGCCTATCGACAGCATGTCTGATGCATCTTTGAGCAGAAAATGCTGCCACGGGCGAGGTCCTGAAGCGATGCGGCCACTCGACCTTATCGACCTCGGCGGCTACAGGTGAGCAAACCACGATAATGGCTGGAGAAACAGAAACGAAGGAAAGCAGCATTTAGCTAGTACGCCGATGCACATCGGCGATCGGCCCCTGATTATTCTGACGCGACCAAGAGCTAGTCACCGCACGGTGGGTCGCCGTCATCCGAGGAAAAAAAATGGGAGCATCTAGGTCTCGGACGCCTGCAAAAAATTTATGTCTCAATTGGCTAAGTCATTCTAGTATTTGTGCTAATTCCCTGATTACAACTTATAAAACTTATACTCACTCATCTCTCGAAATAGTCTTTTGCCCTGCTATATTAATATGGTAACCACACAATATAACTATGATAGTTTCGAAACGAAAGAAAATGCTGGGCAGCAGCAGACACACGCCAAAAAAAAAACAAAAGGGAAACAAAATAAGCGAGGTGGCTTTGTTTAAATTCGCATGTATCTATACGTGTTTTAGTATTCAGATACATGTCATGTTACTTATTTTAGAACAAAGAGAGTACTTATTGTCAGTTGCAACTTTGTAATTTATTAAATTCTCGGTTACAAAACTAGTTGCAACTAACGTGTAACTTACACATTGCAACCTACTAGTTTTAATGGTGAGGGAAATGATCGAGACCTAAAAAGTTGTCAGGAAGAACTATAGCAAATCCGGAAAAAAATAGGAGCTCATCGGATCGTATCCCGAAACGTACTCGACCCTTGCCACTTCGATTCTCCATCGGTTCGGTAACTTGGCGGCCGCGCTACGTCCCGATCGAGCGGCCACCATCCGCCTATAAGACCGCGGTGCGCACCGGCCGCCACAACGCCACGCCGCGCGCTCTTCTCTTCGCTTTCACCACCGTCACCGATTCACGAACGAGTCGCCATCACTGGACGAACGAAAACAAAACCAAACAAAGGAATGGCGCAGTCGGTGAAGATGCAGATCTTCGCCAAGACGCCGACGGGGGAGACCATCACCCTCGAGGTCGAGAACAGCGACACAGTCGCGGACGTCAAGGCCCAGATCCAGGGCAAGGAAGGTACGTACCATGTATACCCAGCGGCCAGCACTACTAGGTCTCGCATCGATTTTGCGTGACCATGTATACCCAGGCCATGGAGTACGTCTTTGTTGAGCTCGATCGAGAGGTTCCCTTACTCAATTGCTCTTGCTGTGTGTCGTGGCCGTAGGCATCTCGCCGGACCAGCAGCGCCTCGTCTTCGCGGGGACGCAACTTGAGGATGACCGCACCCTGGCCGAGTACACCATCCTCAAGGAGTCCACGCTTCACCTCCTGCTTCGCCTCCAGGGCGGGGCCCCCTATCCGTGGAAATACGAGCCCAGCCTCAGAGAGCTCGCGTTGAAGTACAACGCGGACAAGATGATCTGCCGCAAGTACGTACTACTAATACATACACGATACCTACCCTATTATTCGATCGTGCACTTGTTGTATCGGCCGCAATTAACTTATTAGCTCTTGTCCGGACATGCTATCACATCGTCATTGCTTCACTTTAGCATCTGTTTTGTGAAAGCGCACAGTTTTTAGCCTTGCCATCTGTACCTTTGCATAAGAGAATGGGTCAATTCTGTCATTTTTGGTTTCAAGTGTGTATGGATTCACGAGTGACTGGTGCTATGCTCTAACCTTTGGGCACACTTCTCTTGCAGGTGCTATGCTCGCCTACCTCTCAGAGCTACAAACTGTCGTAAGAAGAAGTGTGGCCACAGCAACCAGGTGAAACTTTGTTCTTGGCCTTAGTGTGTTCTTGATTCAATAAGATTATGGTGTCTCTCTACTCAAATCTAGTAGCATTTTGACCATAAGTGGAACTTACAACTCCAGCGTTGTTTTTGCTATGCCTGATAGCACAATATACGTTTCTTATGCGTGTATTCGGGCGTCCGGTGTGTGTTGACGTATTCCATGTATCTGCAGTGATTTTCTTGTAGGGATTTTTTTCAAACATGTTGTCATTTTTTAATTATTTGTAACTAATGTATAGTGGTACCAGGATATTTTTTATTTTTTGGCAGCTACTAACTGAAAAAAAAAGTAATATGATTTAGCTGTTGCGACAATCTTCTTTCATCCGTGAATCTGATGCTTGCATTTTGCCTAATCTCCAATTTACAGCTGAGGCTTAAGAAAAACAGGTACAGGAGGGGGAGGCACTAAAGCGTCATGCGTCAGCTGGATTTGTAGTATACGTGTCATAGCCATGCCAGAGTCAGCAGAATTGAAATTTTAATTATCTATAGTTCTAAATGTCCTTACGGATGTTGAACCTTGATTACTATCCTGAAATACTTGAAGGTTTTTTTTTGACAGATGAAATACTTGAAGTTGTGTTCATAGCGTGCTTGCTTCTACCAAATATTTCCACTCCCTCCATCTCACAATTTTTTTCTGACGAACTAAACACGTTGAGTCAAAAAACTTTGGATAGGAAGAATGCTACTCAAACTTTTATGGATCCCAATTACGTGAGAATAACTGAACATCCACTACAACCTCTTTATACGCTTATTCACATAAGGTCAGTTGGATGATATAATGGTAGAAATTTATGCAAATATGTGAAACGTGATATTTAAATTTTCATGAAGCGAAAATATTGTTTGTTAGTAATGGAAAAGGTGAATAGTTGTTAGTAATGAATGTACTTCCAAATAAATCTTTAGCATCTACTTGATTGGAACAGTTATCGGTGGAAATCCACTTTGGCTCATAGGATTAGATTCTCTCATTGTAAATACTCCCTCCGACTCACATTAGTTGACTCTATTTTGTCTAGATACATATATATCTAGTTAAGTATCTAGTCTAGATGCATCCGTATTTAGATAAAGTTGAGTCAACTAATGGGTCGAGGGAGTAAAAAATTCCAATCTGTTAAAATTTTCTGAAAGAAAATCTTGAACCCATCTACATATTCTAATCATGCATATAAAATTTCATGTGAAAAGGAACATGTTTTGCGACTTGTGTAAAAATCACAATGTTCGGTGCTCGAAAATGACGTCACAAGATATTTTTCTATGTTTTTTCCCGTACACATGTTATTTCTGCACAAAATGTTTAGGGATAACTGGTTACTTGCCCCACTAAGGCTTATGATACTCAGTTATGCCAATGCTCGAAACACTCCACAGTTTTGCCCACCTTGCTGTAGCCCAGCCTCACGAAAGAGTTTCCGTTGAGTAAAGACCCTTTGACCGGTACACTAAGTTGACATACTGATATGAGCGGGGCCTTAAAATGCTTACAGGTGGGACCAAGATATGGAAAAATTGGATAAATAGCAAATTCCTGACAGTGGGCCCGTAAAACGCTTACAAGTGTGACCATCAGATTAGTTGCTGAGAGTGGGACCGTAAATCGCTACCAAGTGGGACCATATGATGAGTTTCTCGCAGTAAGATAGTGAGACGTGGAGAGACGCACACTATAAGATCTAATCTAAGGGCTACTGTGAATTCACTTAAAAGGTTAATCGAGTCAACCTCTTTGACCATTTGAGATATTATTTGATAGTGCACCCAAAGGTTAACCATTTGAGGCATTTTTTGCAGGTAACCATTTGAGGCATTATTGATAATGCCTCCAAAGGTTAACCATTTGAGGCATTCTTGAGAGTGCCTCAAAAAGTTAACCATTTGAGCCACTTTTGGTGGTGCCTCCAAAGGCCATCCCAGTATCCTAAAAGTGTTTCTACATAAAATTGAAATTCTAATAGGTAATTCAAGTCAAATATTGAAATATATCATAGTTATCGCAGTAGCACTAGATATCACATGTTGAATTATAATATACCACAATATAGCACTAGATATCACATGTTGAATTCAAAGATACTCCCTCCGTTTCATAATATAAGATGTTTTAGCTTTATGAAAGAAGTGTATCTAGACCTCTTCTTAGTGTAGGTTCGGAGTGAATCTAAAACTAAAAGAGGTCTACATACACTTCTTTCACAAAGTTAAAACATCTTATATTATGAAACGGAGGGAGTAGCACAATAGCACAAGGTATTATAGGTTGAATTCAAATATAGAAGCAATTGGTGTTAAACTGCAAGTTCCAACACACATATCTGACAACATATAGATATGAACCAACTCAAACATCATATTGACATTATTATCATCTTTCTAGCTATGAAACAACATAATTGTGTCACTAAAGCTTCAAGACTATGAATTTTTGTTTGTATCCTTGTTCTTCTTCCTTGAACTTGACTTCTCAGTAACTGCAGTACTGGATTCAGTGGCATGTGACCCAGGAACTGCAATATACACTGTAGACTGTGACTCTATATCAACAACTTTCTTTTCCTTCTTTTGTTTCTATAGTGCTTTCACCCATGTCAGCGGTAGTTCAAACGTTAGCCAATGTAATTAGCAATTTAGCAGTTCACATGTTAGTCAATGCAATTTGCAACTTACCTTTTCACGTAATTATGAATCTATGTCATCAGGTTTCTCAATATTTTCTAACTTTTCTATAAATTGTAGCTTCGACCGGCTTATGATGGACTCCTGTACCAAGATCTAGAGTTGTCCCATCATTAGATGTAACCTACATAATTAGTTCATATGTTAGTCCAGTGAACTTGTCTTATTGTAGCCATTCATACGGCTTAATTGTACCGGTTCAATCATGTATCTTGCCTTGTAAAATTGTTTCTTATGTATCAACATTACTAGGTTGTTTCTTATCTCCTGCACTCCTAACAATTAAATCTTCAAGTGGATTATAATTGTTTCATTCACAAGACCATCAGATGATCCATCTCTTATTGTAAAACCTCCATTATTATGTCATGCAAGTAGTAACTGAAAGGACAATTGACGTCGTCTAGAGGGGGTGAATAGGTTTTTAAAATTATTACAATTTAGGCTCTAATAAATACGGAATAAAACGAACGTTTAATTTCTCAAAACACAAAACCTAAAACAACTAGGTTCAACTAAGTGCACCAACAACCTGTGCTAAGAAATACAAGCAACAAGGTGATAGAAATATATATTACTTCAAGCACGATGGCTAACACAATGTAAAATGCATAAGTAAAAGGCCCGGGTATAGGAATAACCGATGAACATGGATAAAAAGATTTTATCCCGAAGTTCACTTCCAAGAAGCTATGTCTCTGTTGGAGAGGTGCGACGGTGTATTCTCTCCAAACGTCCCAAATGGCTCACCTTGAGGTGTGGTGGCTCGATTCTCACCAACGCCACACAAGGCATCACCCCAAGATGCGGAGGCATAGTACTTACCGACGCCACAAATGGCTCACCTTATTCTCCCGAGTGCACATCATAAAAGGCGGGCACTCGATACACTATGGGACATTTGAGGGCATTCACCAAACCCGCACAAGATTAGGGCAATCTCCACAACTCAATTCGAGGCTCCCAAGAATCATCACAAAGGCCTCTACCTTGTGGAAGCTCCACAACTCAATTGGAGGCCCCAAGGGAATCACACCACTACCACAACCGTTTATGGTTCCAAGAACCCAAGAGTAACAAGCTCGCAAGCTTGAACTCGCCAAATCTCCATAGAGAACTCAAACTTATGCACCAAATGCAAGGGCAAGTACTTCACTCCCAAATTACAACAAATCTAGAAAAGCTATTGGGGGAATAAGACAGGAAGAACATAAGAGGAGAATACAAAACTCTCCAGGATCTAGATCCCAAGGATTTCTTCACAAAGAAGGATTTAAGTTGGTAGGATTGCAGATTTAGATCTCCTCTTCCAAATCCCTCAAAAAGATGCAAGAATCATGGAAGGGGGAAGGGGAGAGGGCAAGCTTTTGAAGGTAAACATTGGAGGAGAGAGAGAGTGTAAGAGCTAGAAAAAAGGGCCTCAAAAGTTGGGAAAATATTAGGGAAGAAGGTCCCCTTAAATAGGGAAAGAGAAATCTGCCCATTTGGGTCAGTTTCGCACGTCACCGGACTTCCGGTAAACCACCGGAAGTTCTGGTAAAGCGGAATACAAAAAACAGATAGGAAAGACACTCTTGTTGGAAGTAGACCAGAAGTTGGGCCGATACTACCACCCAAGCAAAACGATGCACAACATGGTACGAAAAGATCAATAACTTTTGACGACGGACTCCGATTTCGATGATATTGGGATTGTTTTGAAGACAACAACAAGATATACAAGATTATGCAAAGAAACATCATAGTCTAACATGGGAGGATAAAAATAAAATGGAGAAAGGTATGACCTCTCTAGAAGCGATGAACCGGTAAAACCTCCAAAACCTAAAGCGCAAGAAGTTGAGCTTGGAAACTCCAATTGGGATGAAACTAATTTTGTTGGAAAGATAATAAAGAGTATAATCCAAAAAGGTGTAAATATTGATTATCACCAAGGGAAAAAAATATCAAGTATATATATGTGAAATACCTCCCTCGGTGAGGAGCCGAAAGACCCGCAAGATAAAAATGCAATAGGATATGCAAGGGAAATCCGTTTTTGATGAACTAGAGCTTCTTATGAAGAAAACTACAAGCTCTAGATTCTCATATGGACAAATATCGAAATACAAACCAAAAATATGATGCAATAATGCAAAGGTTTGAGTTCTCTCCGAAATATATGATCAAGTCACCCACTTGAGAGCTCCTCTTGATAGTACGACTATATATCCTAAACCCGGTCTCCCAACTAACAGCATGAGACCAGTAAAAGAGAAACCCTATAAAGATCATACCTTTTACTTGAGAATTCCACTTGATATTGATGTAGACTGTCTTGTCCCCTCAAGATGGAACACCTTTGTTGATTGCTCTTGCTTGATGAAGATTTGTGAATTTCCCCCCATACACCATAGGGAGACCGATTCCTTGAACTTGTCTTCATCAAACCATGATCACCAAGGATGGAAAGATTCAAGCATGTGATCTACTAGAGATGGCAAATCTTGAGCTTGCACTTCTTAATTACTTCTTGAGTGTTGATCCATCTTGATTCAACTCTTTGCACTTGTCTTGATCAACCTCCAATCTTCTTATTTTTTCAACAAGATTCCAATAGGCCCAAAGCCCTTGGATATTTCTTAATCTTCATCTTTCAACCTTAAAGACAACACATGGCCTAAGATATGCCAATGGACAAATCCTACAAGTGAAACTCAATTCAAACATTAGTCTATAGAGATTGTCATTAATTACCAAAACCACACATGGGGGCATACATGCCGTTTCAGTAATATTGTGAACTACATGAATAAACCTTTTGTCACCCATTTTGGGCTGGTTTGGTACCAAGATGGTAAAGACATGTTTCTGGTTTGGGCTAGCTTACAGCCGAACGCAGAATCCTGCCATGACAAATGACCTGGATGAGGCACACCTAGGAATACCTCAGAACAAGGAAGAAATGACAGAAGACAAGCATGTGTAACGCCCTCGAATCGGCCCTATGCAGGCTCTAGTGATTCTCACCAAACCCACATAGAAACTATTCGATGACGCACACCAAGCACTTTCGTGCGAGTGTAAAACGAAGTAATACCATTACATAATAGTTCACGATGGAACCCACAAGAAACACATATATACATATATATACAACAAAGATTCAACAAGTCAAGAATACAAATATACATTACAAAGATCCAAATAATATTGAAAGGGATACAACATCCTAGTACGGATAAGAATACAAATGGGACTAAGAGTCCTAAAGAATAACCAATAGTGTCCATAACCCTTCCCAGGCCAAGGAGGAAGTGTAACCTTGCTAACTTCATCAATCACATACCTGTCAAAGTCAGGCCAACGGTTGTCGACACAAAGGAGGCAAAGAAAATGAGGGTAAGTAATGAGGCAAGTACTTAGCGAGACATAGAATTCAGCTACTCTCGCCTACATGGTATGGTGGACTGAAGCGACAACATAGCATGCACTAAACCAATAGAGACGCGATACAAATGTCGTCTATAAGAGAGGGATAAGAGAGCCCTATTCAGATCGAAATAGATACTAACACTAAACATAACCCAACCAAAGCATTATCCCTATCGCATAACCACTAGGGAGCAATACTGAAGGCACTCAAAGAGTTGATATTTTTATAAATTTATTTGATTATTTTGACTAATTACTAGTCAAGTTAATAGCCCATGAAGAACATGATGATTTAGTGTAAGTTGTCTATGATCAAGAAATTTTGCTCCAAATCGTCCATAACCACTGACACGACTTTTTGAAAAGATTTAACCCTGCAGGAGTGCAGGAAAGTATACACACGCACTTCCACCCAACCTTTGCCAAATCATTTAACATACACTCATTGGTATGTCGGCGGGGCATCAGACATGACGTTTCCCAGAATCAAAGCAAGCACATGGAGCCACCAACTAAGCTACTCATGATGAAGTCGGTGCCATGCTCTAAAATGGGTCAGAGGTTTGCGTCAATTCCCAAGACAGGTGTTAACAAGCCGTCCATGGGTAAAAGTTCCGTGGGATGCAGTACAATACAAAATAATAAACACTCCTCAAGCAACAAAATGTGAATCGTTCATATGAGAAAATAAAACCAAGGTTGTGGCCCCTAGTATAGTACTTTGAGATCAGGTAATAAACTGATAGGGGTTCCCATAAACCCCACATATGGTTAGCCCACTCAGTCTCTGAACAAGTATCAAGAACACGGGTCCTAGGGAGATACCCATGGATCCCAAAGGTGATCACTGTAGTGCCTTATCTTATTTAATTATCACCCAAACCAACTGTAGTAATTAATTAGTAACTTAAGGGTGAAGCATGATCAATGACAATAGATAGCATGCAATAACTTCCCCCACAACAACATAGTTTGACAACTCAAACAACCACCTGAGCGAGCAACTACGACTCGCAAGTCCAACTAGATACCAAACAAAGGGTAATATGAAGTAGCTACAGTGACCAAGAATACCACTACATGATGTAGTATACTATAGTCAGTGACATAACACCAATGAAACACCGTTCCACTAGTATTACATCCCTCAGAGTTGTACAATAGAAACATCGTGGATCCAAAGTATGACTTTAGATTACATATAACACATTACTAAAGATCCAGAGAACTTCCTCAGAACAGTGAGGAGATTATTATACAAAAGAAAACCAGAATGAGAAACTCAAAGTCTAATCTATGAGTACTACTATTAATATATATATATATATGGCTTGCCATTGTTGCTATAAAAATGCTCTATAGAAGTAGGTTCTAGGTTCTAGAAATTTATTTATACTCGACGCTTCGGCTTGACTTCCATAGCTTCTGGTCTAGTCGTCGGCTCTGTTGATTTCCACTGGATATCTTCAACTCTTCAAAGTGGATCATTTCCTGAGAACACCCTTGACTTCTCCGAGATCTAGCAAGGGTTAAGAAGATACGGATGAGTACGAGCGTACTCATCAAGTTCACTAAAAAGGACTGTTTGATGCACTATCTGCAGTCGTAGACCATAGGTCGCAGGCTATGCATGTTTTCATAAACATTTCTTCAAATGTTGTTTTTATTCTGAAAAGCTATGTCCGTCAGCCTTCACAATTTATCAGAACTTCATGGAGTTCCTTTCCTGTCGCGTTTGTAGCTCCTTCCCAGAACTGGGAGTAACATGTCACATTTTATAAACTTTGTAGAGTTGCATCACTTTTCCCATAAGAGATCTTAAGCCTTGTTGCTCAGCCGAGAGTATGCCCCCGTTCAAACATCCATGGTTTGAGGCCAAGTCTAAGATCCAAGTCGAACATTGCCCTTCTTCGTGACCCCGCATGCCCATCAGATTACATGCTAGACCTAGGATAAAACTTGTTTCCAATGATAGCCTAAAGCGTACAACCCTCATAGATACTAGATGTTGTGGGACGTTGAGAGATCCCACCCATGTGCTACCAATCCTCTCCGAGAATTATAGCCACGACCCAGTCATCCGTTGACATGCGAGAGGAAGAAGATCCTGTTGGAGATATGCCCAAGAGGCAATAATAAAAGTGGTTATTATTATATCTTTGTGTTTATGATGAATGTTTACATCCCATGCTATAATTGTATTATTAGGAAACACTAATACATGTGTGTTTTGTAAACATAAAAGAGTCCCTAGTAAGCCTCTTGTTGAACTAGCTTGTTGATTAATTGATGATCATGGTTTCCTGATCATGGACATTGGATGTGTTTAATAACAAGGTTATATCATTAGGAGAATGATGTGATGGACACACACCCATAGTAAGCGTAGCATAAGATCAAGTCATTAAGTTCGTATTGCTATAAGCTTTCAAATGCATAGTAACCTAATCCTTCGACCATGAGGTTATGTTAATCACCATCACCGGATGGATACTTTGATGACATCAAACACCGCTTCGTAACTGGGTGGTCATAAAGGTGTCATTGGGTATTCTGAAAGTATGTGTTGAAGCGCATGGACCAAGATTGGGATTTGTCCATCCATATGACGAATAGATATGCTCTGGGCCCTCTCGGTGGAATGTCATCTAGTTAGCTTGCAAGCATGTGACTGGGTCACAAGGGATGACATAACATGGAACGAGTAAAGAGTACTTATCAGTAACGAGGTAGAACTAGGTATGGAGATACCGACGATTAAACCTCGGATAAGTATAGTATTGCGTGACAAAGGGAATTGGTTTCGTATGTTAATGGTTCTATCGATCACGAAGTCATCGTTGAGTATGTGGGAGCCGTTATGGATCTCCAGATCCCGCTGATGGTTATTGATCGGAGAGGTGTCTTTATCATGTCTGCATATTCACGAACCGTAGGGTGACACACTTAAGGTTTGAAGTTGTTTTAAGTAGATATGGAATGTGCGTTGGAGACCGAATGTTGTTCGGAGTCTCGGATTGGATCCGGGACATCACGAGGAGATCCAGAATTGTCCGGAGAATAAGATTCATATATTGGGGATCATTTTCTAAGTTAGGAAATGTTCCGGAGTATTTGTATGAGGATTCTAGAAGGTTTCAGAATGTTCCGGAAGGTTCTGGAAGATTTCTTGGAGTTTGCTTGAAAACCAAGAAAGGATCAAGGAGTCCTTGTGATGCAAGACAAGGAGTCGTGGGGGAGGAGGACTCCTCCCCCCTCCCAATCCGCCGGCCAAGGAAGGGAGGGGAGTCCTACTAGGACTCCCCCTCCCATGGCACCTCCCTCCTTTAAATAGAGGGGTGGAGGCGCCACCCCCTGGCCCCCTCCACTACTCCAAACCCTAGCCGCCTCTCTCCTCCTCGTTTCTTCTGCTCAGGCTTAGGCGAAGCCCTGCAGAATTCTCTACTCCACCACCACCACCACGCCGTCGTGCTGCTGGGATTCCGTGGAGAAGATCTACTACCTCCGCTGCTCGCTGGAACGAGGAGAGGAAGGTCTGCTTCGACTCCGCACGTGTGACCGACTGTGGAAGCGTTGCCGGAACGCGGCGCCGGAAGGATCGTCCACTCGATCTAGAGATCGGCAAGTGATCGACTACATCAACCACGAGATCCAATCTCGTAACGCTTTCGGATCTACAAGGGTTAGTATAGATCTATCTCGTTGCACATGTCTAATAGATTAGATCTTGGCTTTTATCTAGATTAGATCTGGGTTTTGTTCGTTCTTGCGGTAGAAATTTTTTGTTTTCCATGCTACGAACCCATCAGTGGTATCAGAGCCGTATCTATGCGTAGATCTGTTGCACGAGTAGAACACAATGGTTTTGTGGGCGTTGGTGCTTGTGCCGTCTTTTGCTTTGTGTACTTTGCATCTTGCGGTATGGTGGGATGAAGCGGCTCGGGCTAACCTTACATGTCATCACACATGAGACTTGCTCCACGCTTGACGTGTAACTTGCTTTGCACAAGTGGCTTTGCGGGTGTCTGTCTCTCCCACCATAGTATAGATCTAATTTACACTTTGCACTTGATAGCACTTGTATCAACGTTGTGGTTCAGTTTTGTAGGTAAGATCCGTTCTTATTCGAAAGCCCCAAACCACGTAAAACATGCAAAGAAAATTAGAGGCGTCTAACTTGTTTTTGCCGGGATTTTGTGATGTGATATGGCCATCATGTGATTGTGATTATATTTGACGTATGCAATGATCCTTGTTGTAATATGGCAACCGGCAGGAGCCTAATGGTTGTCTTTAATTCTGTTAAGACCTGCGTGTCTATTCATCTTGTAATAGCTTTATTCCAAGTAGTTGTAATAGTTGCTAGTGATGATGGACAACCATGAAGCGACGCCACTGACCTTGACGCAATGCTGGTGATGATGGAGATCATGTCCGTGCTTTGGAGATGGAGATCAAAGGCGTAAGAAGAAAGGGCCATATCATATCACACCTATTATGAATTGCCTGTGATGTTAATCCTTTATGCATCTTGTATTGCTTAGATCGCGACGGTAGCATTATAAGATGATCCCTCTCACTAAATATCAAGTAATAAAGTGTTCACCCTTAGTTGGCACCGTTGCTAAGACTCGTCGTTTCGAAGCATCTCGTGATGATCGGATGTGATAGATTCTACGTGTGCATACAACGGGTGCAAGCCAGATTTGCACATGCGGAAACTAAGGTTAATCTTGATGAGCCTAGCATGTACAGACATGGTCTCGGAACACGGAATACAGAAAGGTAGAGCATGAGTCATATAAATGATATGATGAACATGAAGATTGTTCGCCGATGAAACTACATCTTCTCTCGTGAAGATCGGACTTGGTGTAGTGGACTTGGTTCGTGTAATCACTAAGACAATGTGAGGGATGTTGTTTTGAGTGGGAGTTCACCTAGCTAATTTAAGAATTAAATTTGAACTCAATTTATCATAAACTTAGTCTAAACTACTTGCAAATTTGTTGTAGATTATGGCGACCCCCTCCATCAATTTCAATGCGTTCCTAGAGAAAGAAAAGCTTAAGAACTATGGAAGCAATTTCACAGACTGGTTCCGTGGACTGAAGATCGTCCTCAGGGCTGGTCAGTTGACCTATGTGCTCGAAGCACCGCTAGGTGACCCACCTGCAGAAGATGCCACCGATGACGTAAAGAATGTTTACGTCACTCGGAAAAATCATTACTCCACAGTTTAGTGTGCCATCCTGTACGGTTTAGAAGCGGAGCTTCAGAAGCGTTTTGAGCACCACGACCCGTTCGAGATCATTAAGGAGCTCAGGCTGATTTTTGAGACTCGCGCGGCCATGGAGAGCTATGAGGCCTCCGAAAATTTCTTTAACTGTAAGATGGAAGAGGGAAGCTCCGTTAGCGAGCACGTGCTCACCATGTCTGGGTACGCAAACAAGCTCCAAGAGTTGGCGATATCGATTCCTAATGAGTTAGGGATTCACCGTCTCCTCCAATCACTGCCACCGAGTTATAAGAACTTTGTGATGAACTACAATATGCACTGCATGAACAAGACGTTGCCTGAACTATCGTCCATGCTGAAAACTGCTGAAGTGGAGATCAAGAAGGAGCACCAAGTGTTGATGGTCAATAAGACCACCAATTTCAAGAGACAGGGCAAGCCTAAGAACAAGGGCAACTTCAAGAAGGACGGCAAGAAAGCTGCCGCACCTGCAAAGAAGCCTAAGGTTGGTCCCAAGCCTGAAACTGAATGCTTCTACTGCAAGGGTGCTGGTCACTGGAAGCGTAACTTCCCCAAGTACCTGGCGTATCTGAAGAATGGCAACATCAAGAAAAAAGGTATATTTGATATATATGTTATTGATGTGTATCTTACTAGTAATCGTAGTAGTGCCTAGGTATTTGATACTGGTTTGGTTGCTCATATTTGTAACTCGAAACAGGAGCTACGGAATAAGCGAAGACTGGCGAGAGACGAGGTGACGATGCGCGTTGGAAATGGCTCCAAGGTTGATGTGATCGCCGTCGGCACACTCCCTCTACATCTACCTTCGGGATTAGTTTTAAATTTGAATAATTGTTATTTGGTGCCTGCGTTAAGCATGAACATTATATCTGGATCTTGTTTACTGCGAGACGGTTACTCTTTTAAGTCCGAGAATAAAGGTTGTTCGATTTATGTGAGTAATATCTTTTATGGTAATGCACCTGAGATGGTTTATTCTTACTGAATCTCGATAGTAGTGATACACATGTTCACAACATAGATGCTAAACGAACAAAATTGAATGATAATTCTACATACATGTGGCACTGTCGTCTTGGTCACATTGGAGTGAAGCGTATGAAGAAACTCCATTCTGATGGACTTCTTGAATCACTTGATTTTGAATCACTTGAAAGATGTGAAGCATGTCTAATGGGAAAAATGACTAAGACTCCATTCTCTGGAATAATGGAGCGAGCTACAGACTTATTGGAAATAATACATACCGATGTGTGCGGTCCAATGAGTGTAGCATCGCGTGGTGGATATCGTTATGTTCTCACTTTCACGGATGACTTAAGTAGATATGGGTATGTCTACTTTATGAAACATAAGTCCGAAACTTTCGAGAAGTTTAAGGAATTTCAAAGTGAAGTGGAAAATTATCGTAATAAGAAGATTAAATTTCTGGGTTCTGACCGCGGAGGTGAATATCTAAGTTATGAGTTTGGCATGCATTTAAAGAAATGTGGAATACTTTCACAGTTGACACCGCCGGGAACACCACAACGTAATGGTGTGTCCGAACGTCGTAATCGAACTCTCTTAGATATGGTTCGGTCTATGATGTCTCTTACAGATTTACCGCTATCGTTTTGGGGCTATGCATTAGAGACAGCCGCATTCACTTTAAATAGGGCACCATCTAAATCCGTTGAAACGACACCGTACGAATTGTGGTTTGGAAAGAAACCTAAGTTGTCGTTCCTTAAAGTTTGGGGTTGCGAAGCATATGTAAAGAAGTTACAACCTGATAAACTTGAACCCAAAGCGGAGAAATGCATCTTCATAGGATACCCTAAAGAAACAATTGGGTATACCTTCTATCATAGATCCGAAGGCAAAGTTTTCGTTGCCAAGAATGGATCCTTTCTTGAGAAGGAATTTCTCTCAAAGGAAGTGACTGGAAGGAAAGTAGAACTCGATGAGGTTATTGAACCTTCTCTCGGATTTGAGAGTAGCGCAGCACCGGAAGATGTTTTTGTGCCGCCTGCACCAATTGGAGAGGAAGCTAATGATGGTGATCATGAAACTTCAAACGAAGTTACTGCTGAACCTCGCAGGTCAACGAGGGTTCGTACCACTCCTGATTGGTATGACTCTGCCTTGAACGTCATGTTGGTGGATAACACTGATGACCCTGCGACATATGAAGAAGCTATGGTGAGCCCAGATTCTGACAAATGGCTAGAAGCCATGAAATCCAAAATGGGATCCATGTACGAAAACGAAGTGTGGACTTTGGTGGACTTACCGGATGGCCATAAGGCTGTCGAGAACAAATGGATTTTCAAGAGAAAAACAGATGCTGATGGTAATGTTACCATCTATAAAGCTTGACTTGTCGCGAAAGGGTTCCGACAAATTCAAGGAGTTGACTATGATGAGACATTCTCACCAGTAGCGAAGCTAAAGTCTGTGAGGATTTTGTTAGCAATTGCTGCACATTTCGATTATGAGATTTGGCAGATGGATGTCAAAACGGCGTTCCTTAATGGTGACATTGAGGAAGAGTTGTATATGATACAACCCAAGGGTTTTGTCGATCCTAAAGATGCTGACAAGGTATGCAAACTTCAGCGCTCCATTTATGGACTGAAGCAAGCATCCCGGAGTTGGAATCAACGTTTTGATAAGGTAATCAAAAACTTTGGATTTATACAAACTTATGGAGAAGCTTGTATTTACAAGAAAGTGAGTGGGAGCTCTGTAGCATTCCTAGTACTATATGTAGATGACATATTATTGATTGAGAATGATATAGAACTTCTTAATAGTGTCAAAGCCTATTTGAATAATAGTTTTTCAATGAAGGATCTTGGCGATGCGGCATATATTCTAGGCATCAAGATTTATAGAGATAGATCAAGATGCCTAATAGCGCTTTCACAAAGTATATACTTAGACAAAGTTCTAAAGAAGTTTAGAATGAAAGATAGCAAGAAAGGGTTCGTGCCCATGTTGTCAGGTAAGACCTTGAGTAAGACTCAAAGTCCAGCTACGACAGAAGATAGAGAGAAAATGAATAATATTCCCTATGCCTCGGCCATAGGTTCTATCATGTATGCCATGCTGTGTACAAGACCGGATATAGCACATGCTGTTAGTTTGACTAGCAGATATCAAAGTGATCCTGGAATGGAACACTGGATAGCGGTCAAGAATATCCTGAAATACCTAAAGAGGACTAAGGATATGGTTCTTTCTTATGGAGGTGATGAACAGCTTGCTGTAAACGGTTACACCGATGCTAGTTGGAACACCGATCCAGATGACTCGAAGTCACAGTCGGGATACGTATTTATTTTGAATGGTGCTGTAGTGAGCTGGAGGAGTGCCAAGCAAAGCGTTGTGGCGAAATCTTCAACTGAATCGGAATACATAGCTGCTTCGGAGGCTGCACAAGAAGCCATATGGATGAAGGAATTCATTACTGAACTTGGCGTGGTTCCCAGTGCGTTGGACCCGATGGCTATCTACTATGACAACACAGGTGCCATAGCTAATGCACAGGAGCCAAGGTCACATAGCAAGCTGAAGCACATCAAGCTACGTTTCCATGCTATTCGCGAGTATGTCCAAGATGGCGACATAAAGATTTGCAAAGTACACACTAATCTGAATGTGGCAGATCCGTTGACTAAACCTCTCCCTAGGGCAAAGCATGACCAACACCAGAACGCCATGGGTGTTAGGTATATTACCATGTAATCTAAATTATTGACTCTAGTGCAAGTGGGAGACTGTTGGAGATATGCCCAAGAGGCAATAATAAAAGTGGTTATTATTATACCTTTGTGTTTATGATGAATGTTTACATCCCATGCTATAATTGTATTATTAGGAAACACTAATACATGTGTGTTTTGTAAACATAAAAGAGTCCCTAGTAAGCCTCTTGTTGAACTAGCTTGTTGATTAATTGATGATCATGGTTTCCTGATCATGGACATTGGATGTGATTAATAACAAGGTTATATCATTAGGAGAATGATGTGATGGACACACACCCATAGTAAGCGTAGCATAAGATCAAGTCATTAAGTTCGTATTGCTATAAGCTTTCAAATGCATAGTAACCTAATCCTTTGACCATGAGGTTATGTTAATCACCATCACCGGATGGATACTTTGATGACATCAAACACCGCTTCGTAACTGGGTGGTCATAAAGGTGTCATTGGGTATTCAGAAAGTATGTGTTGAAGCGCATGGACCAAGATTGGGATTTGTCCATCCATATGACGGATAGATATGCTCTGGGCCCTCTCGGTGGAATTTCATCTAGTTAGCTTGCAAGCATGTGACTGGGTCACAAGGGATGACATAACATGGAACGAGTAAAGAGTACTTATCAGTAACGAGGTAGAACTAGGTATGGAGATACCGACGATCAAACCTCGGATAAGTATAGTATCGCGTGACAAAGGGAATTGGTTTCGTATGTTAATGGTTCTATCGATCACGAAGTCATCGTTGAGTATGTGGGAGCCGTTATGGTTCTCCAGATCCCGCTGATGGTTATTGATCGGAGAGGTGTCTTTATCATGTCTGCATATTCACGAACCGTAGGGTGACACACTTAAGGTTCGAAGTTGTTTTAAGTAGATATGGAATGTGCGTTGGAGACCGAATGTTGTTCGGAGTCTCGGATTGGATCCGGGACATCACGAGGAGATCCGGAATTGTCCAGAGAATAAGATTCATATATTGGGGATCATTTTCTAAGTTAGGAAATGTTCCGGAGTATTTGTATGAGGATTCTAGAAGGTTTCGGAATGTTCCGGAAGGTTCTGGAAGATTTCTTGGAGTTTGCTTGAAAACCAAGAAAGGATCAAGGAGTCCTTGTGGGGCAAGACAAGGAGTCGTGGGGGAGGAGGACTCCTCCCCCCCTCCCAATCCGCCGGCCAAGGAAGGGAGGGGAGTCCTACTAGGACTCCCCCTCCCATGGCGCCTCCCTCCTTTAAATAGAGGGGTGGAGGCGCCACCCCTGGCCCCCTCCACTACTCCAAACCCTAGCCGCCTCTCTCCTCCTCCTTTCTTCTGCTCAGGCTTAGGCGAAGCCCTGCAAAATTCTCTACTCACCACCACCACCACGCCGTCGTGCTGCTGGGATTGCGTGGAGAAGATCTACTACCTCCGCTGCTCGCTGGAACGAGGAGAGGAAGGTCTGCTTCGACTCCGCACATGTGACCGACTGCAGAAGCGCTGCCGGAACGCGGCGCCGGAAGGATCGTCCACTCGATCTTGAGATCGGCAAGTGATCGACTACATCAACCACGAGATCCAATCTCGTAACGCTTTTGGATCTACAAGGGTTAGTACAGATCTATCTCGTTGCACATGTCTAATAGATTAGATCTTGGCTTTTATCTAGATTAGATCTGGGTTTTGTTCGTTCTTGCGGTAGAATTTTTTTGTTTTCCATGCTACGAACCCATCAGATCCAGCTGACTTCTCTGTCCCATTCCAAATCTTATGGTAACGAGTATTATACGGCGCAAGAATCACTGGCGACATTGGTTGTTAAGTCCTTGGTACTATGTTCCTTTACCACTGGAACATTCATAGTAGGTTATTACCACTTGGTAAATAACCCATAATCGGATCATTATGAAAATAGAGTTTTCTGATCTTTTTGAAATGCAGGTGATAAACAATAGTAGATTGCAAATAATTGATAGAAAATAACCAAAGGACATGAGCAAGTGTGAACTTGCCTTTGTGATTACAATATTATGCAATCACGGTCTTCGAGATGATAGAAGATCCAATATCTGAAAACATCATGATTGGTCCAGTAAGGACTAATGTTTAAAGTAGCAATATGCTATTATTCATAAGTTGTTGGGTTCACATCATAGAAAACAAAAAATCCTACGATGTGAACAACTAAGCACCAAGATCTATCTACCTAGATAAAATAAATGGGTGGATATACATCCATAGATATCTTACCCTCGAAGATGGAAAAGCTTTGTTAACGAAATCTTATTTCGTGGATGATGTAGTCGTTTACTTGATGATCTCAAGATCGTGATAAAGTCTAGCACCGCAAAGCAGAAGCACATCCATGATCGCACACACGTCTGGTACCTCGACCACCTCCAAGTCCTCGCTCCAGCAAAGAAGCAAATCCTTCTAGAAAAAGTCACCAGGAACATTTACCTTGCTAATCCGAAGCCATGGGGAATATTCTAGAGGGGGAGAGAGATCCTTCACGAGGAGGTGTGAGTGGAGAGGAGGCATGGGGATCCTTTTATAAGGGAGGGGCGTAGCCCCATGGCCATGGCTGGCCGGCCATGGTGGGTGCCCCCACCTCTCTCTCATTCATGTGGGTGGAGCTTCCACTAAGCCCACTCACATCAGTTTCAACTCCACTCACTTTGCATTTAATACCCACTTGTTTAAATGCATTTTCCCTTTAAATAAAACACTTTTATTTAGAATTTTTTTAATTAATTTAATTAACAAACATTCACATAAAAACCTTGCAACATTTCGATATCACATGTAGAACCAATTTCAGCAATTTCACCTAAAATAATTCCGGTGTCCTTCAAAATAATTCCATCGCTTTGATAATATTTCTCTGGTATCTTAGTTGATCCAAATGGTATCGATATCCATTAAGTGTGTCACCCTATGGTTCACAAATAATGTAGACATTATTGGGACCCGTTTCCGATCAATAATCAGCAGCGGGACCTGGAGATCCGTACTGACTCCCACACATTCAATGATGGCTCTAGTGATCATGTGAACCTTTAACGTCATAACTAAATCCCTTTGTCTCACGATATATTACATGTCCGAGATTCAATAATCGGTATCCCCATACCTAGTTTGATCTCGTTACTGACAAGTACTCTTTTCTCATTGCCGTGATATAGCATTCTAGTGATTTTATCACTTTCTTGCAAGCTATGTCAATGTGATATCACTGAGAGGGCCCAGAGTATATCTCTCCGTCATCGGGATGGAAAAATCCTACTCTTGATCTATGAGCCTCTACATAACACTTTAGGAGTATCTGAACCCACCTTTACTGTCACCATGTTACGGTGTGACGTTTTATGTTATCAAGTTACTCTTCTGGTGTTAGTGATTGACATGATCTCATGGTATATGTACTAAAGTTACTTCGAATGATGTTATAGCAATGTAAACATAATGAGTTTGATCGTATTACTATACTTTGGATGAATGTTCATCACATCATTCCACCAATGTTGTGACCTCGTTGTTAACAACATCCAATTTCCATCATCGGGAAACCTTGATCATCTTGTTAATCAATGAGCTAGTTTATATGAGAGGCATAACTAGGAACTCTTTATTTGTTTTTTAAACACACATGCATTGGAATTTCGAATTAACACAATTATAGCATGAGAAATATACATTTATCATAAACATGAAATAATATAATAACCACTTTATTATTGCCTCTCGGGCATATTCCCTTCAGTCTCCAACTTGCACTAGAGTCTAATCTAGTTTGTAAACTTGTGCATTCAACACCTATGGCTTTCTGGTGTTGTATATACGCATTTTCTAGTGGTAAACATAATCTACGGATCTGACACTTTTAGGTCCATGTGTATTTATATGTCTTTGCGTCTCTATGCATCTCTCATTCTCTAATGAGATCGCATTGTATAAATTTAGTCCTTTGGCGAGACCTTTAGTTCCTTTGGGTTGAAACATGTTGATATTATTGTCGTACAATATATATTCCTAGTATTATCCCACTGTGAACCACACCTAGTTTGATAACAAACTACTTAACACAAATGCCCTCATTTGCTGCTACTATAGTAGTCATATACCTAGAATTTAGTTGTAGTATCTGTCACAATGTCTTAACTTTGGAACTCATCCAAATCCATCATGGAGCCTCCTTTCAATTACATTGTGCCACCCATAGTATAAATCGAGATAAATTTAATTTGTATCTTGTGACAGAACTAGTATCAATGTAACACTTTACAGTGAACTACTTTTAACTATTTGTCACATATACATAACATATTCTTAGTTCTTCCAAGCTCATAAGAATATCTCTACTCTTGTCAAATGATCATCTTATGAATCATTCTGGTATATGCACATAACATTTAGAGCATAGCACATATCTGGATATGTACATATCATGGTATACATTATTGATCAAAATATTCATGTGATTTCACTCACCAAGTGTCAAAACACTTGAATATCGTTCACTCACCAAGTGTCGATACACTTGAATCTTGATTCGACCATTTCCATGTGGCAAGAATCTTTCTTGTCGTTTCCATATTGAACTCATTCAATATCTCATATATGTACGTTTGGCACAACCATATTAGAACCTAAATCTATCCATATAGACATTGATGCCTAATATTCTGGTTTTGGCCAAGTCTTTCATCGAAATCTAATTTTAATGAAATTCTTAACCCATGTCAATAAAAGATATATCATTTCCAATCAACAACATGTCCTCTACATAATGTATTAGAAATATGTCTCAGCTCTCCCACTTAATTTCTTGCAAATGCAAGCATCTTCATCGTCTCTGATAAAATTAAACATTTTAATAGTTTCATCACGGTGACGATTCCAACTTCATGATGCTTACTTCAACCATTGAAGTTTGCATGCCCTTTTAGCATCCTTTGAATTAACAAAACCCTTTGGACCATGTCATGTACACGTCCTAGGTACCATTCTATTAGAAGAACTTTGTTTTGTTTATTCAACTACCATATACCAAATTATATGTAGTGGTTCCTACATTAATCCATCCATACTAAATATCGCTATGAAAGATCAAATCTGGTGAAAGGGCATGTATGCCCCATGTGTGGTTTTGGTAATTAATGACAATCCCTATGGACTAATGTGCAAATTGAGTTTCACTTGTAGGTTTGTCCATTGGCATCGCTTGGACCATGTGTTGGTTTCAAGGATGAATAAGAAGAAGATCAAGTATGTCTTGAAGAAGAAGAGGATGGAGTTCCTCATGGATATCTTCAAGACATCATCAAGAATTGAAGTGCAAGATCAAGATGCGTCATCTCTAGAAGATCTCATTCTTGAAGCTTGCCATCCTCGGCAATCATGGAATGATGAAGACAAGTTAGAAGAAGAGGCTTCCCCATGGAGTATGGGGGAGCATTTCTCAAGACTTCATCAAGCAAGTACAATCAAGAAAGGTGTTCCATCTTGAAGGTGACAAGATCATCTACATCAAGCTCAAGTGGGATGCTCAAGGCAGAGGTATGATCTTGATAGGGTTTAGGATAGATAGCCGTACTATCAAGAGGGGCTCTCGAGTGGGTGACTCGTTCGTATCTTTTGGAGAGAACTCAAACCTTTGCATACATAGCATCATCTTTCTTGGTTTTTGTTTGGTTCTTGTCCATGTGAGGATATAGAGCTTGTGGTTATCTTCATTACATGCTCTAGTTCATCAAAAACGGATTTCTCATGCATATCTCATTGCGTTTTTGATCTTGCGGGTTTTCCGTCTCCACACCTTGGGAGGTATCTCACATATATATTCATGGTATTTTCTCCCTTGGTGATATCCAATATTTCGACAAAATTGGTTATCTTTCCAACAAAATTGGTTCTACACGTCGTTATCTTTCCAACAAAATTGGTTTCATCTCGTTTGGAGTTCGGATGCAAAAGTTATGGCATTTCTGGTTCTGAAGTTTCTCTGACCGGAAGTACCGGGTAGACGCCGGAAGTACCGCTCGGGCAGAAATGCCACCGGTAGTACCGGTGTTAATTCCGGCCAAACTTCCGGTGAACCCATTTTTGGTTCAGTACTCTCTCTGCCTGGTTTGTGCTATTTGACGGTACTTCTGTCGGTATTTTAGGCGGTAGTACCGCTAGGACATTCTTGCCACCGGTAGTTCTGGCGAAGCGGCGGTAGTACCGACCAGGCTCGTGTTTTTGGTCTTTCTCTCGCTGTTTTCTGACCGTTGGCTGGGTGCCACCGGTAGTACCGGCCACCCACCGGTACTACTGGCCGTGCGCGAATCTGTGAGTAACGGGCAGATCGAGGAGCCCTTTAAAAGGAGCTCCCCTTTCCCCTTCGGCCCTAACTTGTTCTTCTTGGTTTTTGGCTTTCTCTCTCCTCCATTGTTGACCTTGAAGAGCTTGCCCTCTCCCCTTCTCCCTCCTATGATTCTTTCATCTTTTTGAGGGATCTGAGAGAGGAGATCTAGATCTACAAGCCCCACCAAGCAAAATCCCTTCTTTGTGAAGGAATCCTTGGGATCTAGATCTTGGAGAGTTTTGTGTTCTCCTCTTGTGTTCTTCCTCCCTTATTCCCCCAATAGCTTTTGTAGCTTTGGTGGAATTTGAGAGAGAAGGACTTGCCTCTTGCATTTGGTGCATGGGTTTGAGTTCTCATCGGAGATTCGGTGAGTTCAATCCCTTGGGATTGTTTCTCTTGGGTTCTTGGAACCCTAGACGGTTGTGTGGTCGGATTGTTGACCTTTTGTGGTCTTGTAGCCTTTTGTGGCCTTGTTGCCTTTTGTGGCTTTGTAGCCTTTGTGGCATTGTTCTTGGGGCTCCAATTGAGTTGTGGAGGTTCCCCAAGCTTGTTGGCCTTTTGTGGCATTGTAGAGCCTTTGTGGCGTTTCTTGGGAGCCCTCCAATTGAGTTGTGGAGATTGCCCCAAGCCTTGTACGGGTTCGGTGACCGCCCTCAAGTGTCCCATAGTGGAACTTGAGTAGGCCTTTGTGGCGAGCTCACGTGAGAATAGGGTGAGCCTTTTGTGGCGTCGGTGAGTTGCGTGGCTTCGCATCCTTGGTGAGGCCTTGTGTGGCGTTGGGTGAGCATCGAGCCACCACGCCTCGAGGTGAGCGATTTGTGGCGTTCGAAGTTCATTGCACCCCTGCACCTCTCCAACGGAGATGTAGCTTCTTTGGAAGTGAACTTCGGGAAACAAATCTTCGTCTCTGTGTCCATCGGTTATCTCTCAACCGAGCCCTTTACCTATGCAATTTACATTGTGATAGCCTTCGTGCTTGAAGTACTATATCTTGCTATCTCCTTGTTGCTTGTCTTGCTTAGCATAGGTTGTTGGTGCACTTAGTGAAACTAGTGGATATAGGTTTTGGCTTGATAAATTAAACGTTAAGTTTTATTCTGCATTTATTAGAGCCTAAACCGTAATTATTTTAAAACGCCTATTCACCCCCCCTCTAGGCGACGTCCATTTCCCTTTCATCTGGTCGTAGTCAACTCCTTGAATATTGTCATAAACTCTTTTTGCGACATGTCGACTATTTCATGATGTGAAATATAGATGTCTATTTTATAGATCCAAATAATTTCTCGTGTATGAAAACTATCATGGATTTTATGACTTCTAGTCACTAGATGGAGTCAGGGCCCATCATCACTTCTTTGCATGCAGTCGGTTCATCATTATCCAAACAAATAACAACTTTTTTAATCAAATCTCACTTATTTGATTATTATCCGACCCATACGGTTCAAATAGGGACTCCAATCTCCGAGATTACAACGTTTGTAGTCATGAGAGCCATAAGCATTGTAGTCACCTCCGGGATACTTTCCGATGTTGCGATACTTAGCACACGTTGCTTAGGTTCATCAACCTAATCAAAGTTCTATTGTCCTCCCACTTAACTTTTCCAAAAAAATCCTTCTTAAGAAACTTGACGTTCTAAGCGACAAACACTTTTGTCTTTGGTGTTATGGAGGAATACCCAACAGTTTCTTTGGGATAACCTACAAAGACATGCTTATCCGACTTTGGTTGTAAACATTGTACTTATGCCTAGCATACCAAAATTTGAGAAAAGACAACTCAGGTTTTATCCCAAACCATAACTCATATGGTGTCATTTCAACGGATCACGATGGTGCTCTTTTCAGTGTAAAAGCGGTAGTCTCTAAACCTTTAATCCATAAAATATAATGGTAATTTTATAAATGACACCTTTGATCTTCCCATGTTAAACAAGGTTTGATTTCATCTCTCAAACACTTCATACTCCTATGGATTATCAGGAAACACAAGTACATGGAACAATTCCTCAAATCTTAGGTGTTTTGCTAAACATGTAACTCTAATATCTTCCTTTATCATCGAATCATAAATTCTTTATTTTCTTGTTACAATGATTTTCCACTTTATGTTGAAAGTATTTGAACATTTTTCAAATGTTTCATACTTCTCCCTTATTAAGTAAATATACACATATATTCACTCAAATTCCCGGAGAAAGTATATGAAGTTGAAAGATCCACCGCTCATGGATACACATAATGGACTATATACATCAACATGCACAATGTTCAATAAGTTAGTCATCCGTTCCTCATTGGCCTATGAACGGAGTTTCAATTATCTTGAGGAAAGTCTCACAAGTGTCAATTGATCAAAATAAATGACTCAAAAAATCCATCAACATGGAGTTTCTTCATGTTTACTTTCCAATATAATTTAAACGACGATGTCACTTCGTAAGTGATCTTTTAATCATTTGTCTTGCAACATTTTAGCATTAGTTTTTATGGACGTGATTTCTCCAACTAGACTTGTAAAAGTTCATCCATCTTCTATGGAATACAGTAATTATTTGAACAACCATTGTTCTCATAATATCGAAACAAAATAACAATTATTAAAACAAATCTTGAAGGCAAGTTTTGATGTCAACGAGAAACAGAATAACACTTTATTTGTTTTTGATGAACATCATCACATATTCTTTTGCTAGTTACTTAGGCCATTGTAGTTCATGAATTGTGTTGTTCTATATGACTATTCACACCAACAAATTCGGTATCCAATACCCAAGAACCAAATTGTTAAACAAGCAAAGAATATAGCCATAACATGTATATATTATATATACCTAAGTTGGACATCTCCAGTCTTTCTTTTTTCTGCCAAATATTTTATAGATTCTCTTTCAGCATTAAAAGAATTTATCAACATCAATAGTGGCTCCATACACATGACACATAGTCCAAAGCGTGTATAGTCAAATACTAATACCTTTGGACTTGTACTTTGAAGTGGATCACCATCATCAAATGTTTGGTGTTTTTGAAAATCCATTCTTTAGTAATATTTTGGTGTAGTAAACATTTTACCTACATCTTCTATTCATCCTTATCCTGACAACTTTCATGATCAAGCTACTATAGCCTATAAGGGCAAATCGCGAGTATAATGTCAGTTCCCACAACCTTTTTGGGATATTAGGACACCTAGCATCTCCAACCTTCGCAAATCTCATACAATATGAGAACATGTATTTTGCCAAATTATACTCTATCATATTGCAACCATAAATATTGTTTCAGATATCACAATATGTTCCACACACGATGGTTTTTGAAACAATTCTTTCAGCTCCTAGATAACCTTGATACAAAAACATCTTCTAAATATCAAGGATCATGGAGGCAAACATGATACTTTTAGATACTAACACTAGAATTGTTACTCTTGATTTAATAATACTTAATAAACTTCATGGAGTAAATGGAGTTTGCTGAAAGTTTGCAATAGGACTTCTAAACTTTAGATTGACACTCAAAACAATACGATACCACTTCGTAAAGTAAATACCCAGAATTCTATAGTTATATTATCTCAATTATAACTAAGCATAAAGTAGTAAACGGATGCCAATGACTACAACAAATTATGAAAATTCACTTTGATTAGTTTATGATAAATTGAGTCAACTAATCCAAATTACAAATGAACTCCCACTCAAAAACAACATCCCTCGTGTCATTTTGGTGATTACATGAACCAGATCCACTACAACAAGACCGATCATCACGTGAGTTAGTGTAGCTTCAAAGGCGAGCATCTATACGGTCATCATATCAACCATATGAATCATGCTTTACCTTTCAGTTCGTGTTTCAAGTCCATGTATGTACATGCTAGGCTTGCCAAGTAAGAACCTTAGTACCCGTGTGTGTAAAACTGTCTTACACCCATTGTATGCAAACACATAGTCTATCACACCCAATCATCACGTGGTGTCTAAAAACGACAAACTTTCTTAACGATGCATACTAAAGGAAGAACACATTTTTATCTTGATATTTAAATGAGGGATCATCTTATAATGCTACTAAAGGGCCATACAAGCAATATAAGATGCAAATAAACATCCTATGCAAAAGGTGATATGATATGGCTCTAGAACTTGATCACTATCTTGTGCATCGTGGCATGATCATTATCATTCCTATATGTGTAAGTCCAAGGTCTATGGAACTTACACTTTGGTATGTTATAATTTCCAAGAGTATCAAGCCATACTATAAATTATAACATTACCTTATCATAGCACTTGCCTAACAAAACCAAAAACTAGACGCTTCTAATTTATCTTTTGCATGTTTTCCGTGGCTTAGGGATTTTGGAGATAGAACCATTCTTACCTATGAACATGGAACCACAACAATGATAGTCAAATTATTAGCAACTCGTTGTAAATAAGATATTGACTATAGTAGGAGAGACAGACACCCGCAAGCCACTTATGCAAAACTAGTTGAGTGTCAAGCGTGGAAAAGGTCTCATGTGTGAGGACATGTAAAGTTAGTCTGGGCTGCTTCATCCCATTATGCCACCAATATCCAAAATACATAGAAGATGCAATAATATGATCATCAACACCCACATAGTCATATGTGTTCTACCTGTGTAAAGCATCTTCGCATAGACCTGGCTCTGATACCACTCTTGGGTTCGCAACATAGAAAACAAAAATTCCTACGATGTGAACAACTAAGTACCAAGATCTATCTACCTAGATACAATCAACAGGTGGATATACATCCATAGATATCTTACCCTTGAAGACCGAAAAATCTTTGTTAACAAAATCTGATTTTGTGGATGATGTAGTCGTTCACTTGACGATCTCAAGATCGTGATGAAGTACAACACCACAAAGAACAAGTGCATAGGTGATCGCACACACGTCCGATATCCTGACCACCTCCGAGTCCTCACTCTAGCAAAGCAGCAGAAGCAGCAAATCCTTGCAGAAAAATCCACTGGGAACATGTACTTCGCTAATCCGAAGCCATGGGGAATATTCTAGAGGGGAAGAGAGATCCTTCACGAGGAGGTGTGAGTGGATAGGAGGAATGGGCTCCTTTTATAGGGGAGTGGGCGCAGCCCCATGACCACGGCTTGCCGGCCATGGTGGGTGCCCCCACTTCTCCCTCATTCATGTGGGTGGAGCTTCCGCTAAGCCCACTCACATCAATTTCAACTCCACTCAGTTTGCATTTAATAACCACTTGTTTAAATGCATTTTCTCTTTAAATAAAACACTTTTATTTATTTTATTCAGAATTTTTTCAATTACTTTAATTAACAAACATTCACATAAAACCCCTTGCAACATTTTGATATCACATGCAGAACCAATTCCAGCAATTTCACCCGAAACAATTTCGATGTCCATCAAAATAATTCCCATGCTTTCATAATCTTTCTTGGTATCTTATTTTCTCCAAATGGTTTCGATATCCCTTAAGTGTGTCACCCTATGGTTTGCGAATAATGTAGACATGATCGAGACCCCTCTCTGATCAATAATCAACAACAGGACTTGGAGATCTGTACTGACTCCCACACATTTAACGATGACTCTAGTGATCGTGTGAACCTTTAACGTCGTAACTAAATCCCTTTGTCTTGTGATATATTACATGTCCGAGATTCGGTCATCGGTCTCCCCATACCTAGTTTGATCTTGTTACCCGACAAGTACTCTTTTCTTATTTCCATGATATAACATTCTAGTGAGCTTATCACTTGCTTGCAAGATATGTCAATGTGATATTACCGAGAGGGCCCAGAGTATATCTCTCTGTCATTGGGATGGAAAAATACCAATCTTGATCCATGATCCTCTACATAACACTTTGAGAGTATCTGAACCCACCTTTATACGTACCATGTTACGGTGTGACGTTTGATGTTATCAAGTTACTCTTTCGGTGTTAGTGATTGACATGATCTAATAGTCTAAGGACTAAAGTTACTTCACATGATGTTATAGCAATGTAAACATAATGACTTTAATCGCATTACTATACTTTGGATGAATGTTCATCACATCATTCCACCAATGTTGTGACCTCGTTATTAACAACATCCAATGTCCATCATCAAGAAACCTTGATCATCTTGTTAATCAATGAGCTAGTTTATATGAGAGGCATAACTAGGGACTATTTATTTGTTTTTTAAACACACATCTATTGATGTTGCCAATTAACACAATTTATTTTCTATTCTTTTTCTCTTGATTTTTTTGGAACTAGGCCTGGCCTATGAGCCAGCCCAGCCCACCAGCCAACTCGGCCCACGAAGGCCCAACTAGGATGGCCTAGGGTTAATCCCACCCCAGCCCATCTCCCTACTCCTTATCTCTCTCGCACGATACTGCCCTTGCTCCCCTTCTCATACAATCGAGACACTAAGACCACCAACGCCACAAGAGGCCTCACCCTATTTTCCCGACAACCTGCTGCACGGCAAGCACTCAATCCACTATGGGACACTTGAGGGAGGTCACCAAACACATACAAAATTGGGGCAATCTGCACAACTTAATTGGAGGCTCCCAATAATCACTACCAAGGCCAATAAATTGGGAAGAGCTCCACAACTTAATTGGAGGCCCCAAGGACTCACCACAAAGGCCACACAACCGTCTAGGGTTCCAAGAACCCAAGAGTAACAAGCTTCTTGATTTCACCAACAAAATCCTCCGAGGAGAATTCAAACCGATGCACCTAATGCAATGTCAATTCCTTCACTTCCAAATTCCATGAAAGCTACAAAAGCTATTGGCGAAATAAGAGAGGAAGAACACAAGAGGAAATCCACAAAAGACTCCAAGATCTAGATCCAATGGGTTCCCCTCACTTAGAGGAGATATTGATTGGTGGAAATGTAGATCTAGATCTCCTCTCTCTTTTCTCTCAAGAAGATGCAATAATCATTGGAGGGATTGGGAGATAACAAGCTTGGGAAGGTCAACAATGGAGGAGAAAAATTGCAAGAAGAGTTGGGGAACCATTGGGGAAGAAGGACCCTTAAATAGGCCCCCCCCTAAAATCCAACTGTTGTAGTCCAAAAATGTGATTCTCGGTACTACCGGACTTCCTCGGCACTATCGGACATTCCCTGGGGTTCCCAAGTCACCCAAATACACTTTTGCTAGGAAATCTGTGTACTACCGGACTTTTTCCCAGTACTACCGGAATTCTTGGTGTTCCCGGGTCTCCAAACGCACTCCTTGCAGATACGCTCATTTCCAGGAAAAAAGAACTACAAGATCATGCAGAGAAACATCATTATCCAACCACGGAAATAGAACCACAAGATGAAAGGTTTGACCTCTCTAAAAGAGATGAACCGGTAAAACCTCCAAAACACAAAACACAATAACTGACCTTGGAAACTCCGAATAGGTTGAAACCAATTTTTTTGGAAAGATGGAAATATTGGATACCACCAAGGGACAAAATACCTAGTTTATATATGTAAGATATCTCCCAAGGTGTGGAACCAGAAAACCCGCAAGATCAAAAATGCAATAAGATATGCAAGGGAAATCCGTTTTTGATGAACTAGAACTTGTTATGAATATTACCACAAGCTCTAGAACCTAACTTGGATAAGATACAAATAACAACCAAGATATATGATGCTAAGTATGCAAAGATTTGAGCTCTCTCCGAAAGAAACGATTGAGTTACTCAAGATAGTACGGTTATCTACCCTAAACCCGGTCCCCCAACTACCAACATGAGACTAGCAAAAGGGAAAACCTATCAAGATTATAACTTTTCCTTGAGCATTCCACTTGAGTTTGATGTAGAAGATGTGAGGCCCCCGGATTAATCCTCCGAGGATCCCTATTATGCATACAATCACGATCCCATGATCAGTTAGTCGTGGCACATAACCGACAAGTATCAAAGTAAATATCCAATACATAACGAATACATGCCATACCTTATTTGCCATTATGGCTACATCGACCAACATCAGTGGAGCTTCATTAAGCATAGTGCCCAAGCCATGCCTTAACCTACAAGCAACTGACTGGGAGAACGTTCTAGCTCGCATAGCTGTCGACTTCATCCTCTTCTTGATATCTGACCAAGTTAATAGCCAGGGACAATGCCAGTGAGTACTTTGAATGTACTCGCAAACCACCTTAAGATAATGATAATAACAAGAGTATATGCATTATGGTTGTGGTAGTAGGAGGGATCCAAGAGGGGTTCTTTTCTCAAATAGATTCTCTTGTAGATATAGCATCTACATATCTTTGTTGAAAACTTGTGTAAACCATTTTGGAAACATTTTGAAAAGTTTTGTAAACACTAGGATTGGGGTACCCATTTGTTCCCGTCTTCAGGTCATCCAACGACCAAACTCCTTTCTCCTCCTTCCAACCATCCCATGGTCAAAACCTTTCTCCTTTACGACCATCCCATGGTCAAAACATTTCCAAAGCCATTTCCTTTCTGAAATCCTTTTTGAAAACAAAACCAGCACCCGTCTACAGAAGTTTGTCCAACCCGTCCATAACCGCGGACACGGCTATTCGAATAGATTTACACTCTGCAGAGGCTGTACACTTTACCCACACCATCCGGGTACACTACCCTGATCTTCACCGATCATGGGTCGAGTAACCGATCAAGACTCTCCGGATGCCCACTCCAATATAAGTGCCTACCCTATGAGTGTTACTCCCCTCAAAACCGGGACGTCGGGTACTGAGGACCAACCGGAGCACGTTTTCCACTTCTCGAGTGTGCGCTTTCAATGAGGGGCTCATAGTAACGCCTGGCTGCCCGCAGACAGTTCGTTCCTTCTCCAGGTCGATGTCCCACATGGACCTTTATGGGAGAAGGCCCAACCTTCGGGGATCGTGATCCCCTGTAGTAGTTGCGAGGCAGCTTATACCAGAATAGACAACCATAAAATCCAGCCCTGTCCCATTCCAGAGTAATGTGGTAGCACAGGGTTAAGTTGTTATAGCTAAACTGCAAAGAACCGGGTGCGTTTTTGTAAACCTTTTTCCTCCAGCTTTCCTTCAGCATTTTGTAAAACAAAAACCTTTTTCTTTCTCAACATCTCTTGGGAGGTCCCACCTCACCAAGGTTTTATCATAAAACATTTGGTAAAACATTTTCCGGGGTCTTCCCATCCTCTAGATTTGCTTTGGCTAAAACAGGATCTCCAAAAGTGGTATGGTGTATTACACCATCTATTCCACTACGGACAAGTAGGTATCATCAAGGGGGTTGTACTTAGTAGTACCAAGGTGTCATAGTTCGGAGGAGCCAAACCACTACCATATATACATCAACATATAGTAAACAATGCATTTTTGATAAACAGCAAGTAAAACATGCATAAGTAAAACCGTAGGACAAGGCTTATGAGCAAGAAGGTGGCTTGCCTGATGATCAGAAATATGGCAATATGTCCCTGGACTTCTTCTTTAGATAACCAATAATATCAATACCAATAATGATTAACTCTCTTCTTCTCGGCGTCAATACAAGCGCAACTATCGTCGCCATCAAGAATACATGCAAACAAGCAAGACCACAATCAAAATAAGGCATACAAGTGGACATACACACAACAAGAAAGTGGAAAATACACGTAGAACATTCAATAGGTTCTGAGTGGTTGAGATTAGAGCCATTGCAAAAACCCTATTTGAAGTGGTGGGATTTCCTTTATTCGGTAAATGGTCGAAACCATTAATGAAGGGGTTTGGGACCAAGGCCCGGGTAAGTATGGTATCAAAGTGTAACCAGAATACCATCTGGTAGGTTTTCACAAAACAAGGCCAACAAAAGTGGTTTCAAGGTTTTATCACTTTTCTTTAATTTCTTCTGTATATTCTAGTGAAATAATCTCTAGTTTTAGGAGATAATTCACCAGAAAAGTTCTGGAGCTCCAAAGATTATTTCCTTGGGTTATTAGGTAGGGCTTGATGTACCTGTTCACTGAGAGTTAGAATCATGTCAAAATAATTAGCAGAGTGCCCTCTGGAAATTCCCAAAGGCAGTTATGGAGCTGTTTTGTCTTTTTCACCAAATACAACTGCAGAAGCTTTTGAGTTGATTCCAAGGGAACATGGTAGGCATTTAGAATACCTTTCTGCATAATTTTGAATCAACCTTTTTGGATAAAAAGAACTTCTAGAGTGGTTTATTTAGTGAAAAGAGTCTACACAGAATAGTTTAATTTATTAACATTGAACCAAAGCTCAATAAAATTTAAGCTGTTGGGGTTTGATAGATGTTGATATGGAGTTTTACTAGGAGTTGGAATTGGGCCAATACCTCTGTTGGTTTGACCTAGATAAATTACCTAAGGTAGAAACTAATAGTTTTTGTTATTTTTACTATAAACAAACTACTGTTCACCTTGGCATGAGGCCTATGCTAATTTATTGGTATAGAAATTACCTTCCAGGAGAACTTTGATTCATCCCAAATGGGTATGTACAACTCCCTGAGGAATTTATTTAGTGCAAAAGGCAACTTTTAGTGGATTAATTGCCAATAAATAATGAAAATTATTTTTGGCAAAAGACCAGTTCTGCATGTTGCATAAAACACTTGTGTACTTGGTAATTTTTTTATTTGGACAAAATACCCCATTTTCCATTTTATTCTCTAATTAAACTAACCAGGTATATTAACAGATCTGAAAAAGGAATTATAAAAGAGAAAAAACGGAAAGAGATCTGGGCCACGCTCTGGGCGGAAATGGGTCGTGACCGCGCTGGCCGGCCCCGCTTGGCATTGCGGCACGCGGGAGGAGGAGGTTCGAACCTGACAAGCGGGACCCAATGGTCAGCGGGGGAGGGCGGCCAAAGCGGTATGGGAGATTCCTGGTCGTTGGATTAAGACAGAACCAACGACATCGGGTCGTTGTCCTTCTAGTGCTGCTCGCTGTGGGGGACAAAACCCTAGCTGGAGGATGGCGGCACGGGGAGCTCACCTGCAACCCTGGGAGGCGACGCGGGGGGGGGGGGGGGGGGGGGGGGGGTGTAGGGAGATGCGGTCGATGACGGGGAGCTCGGGGAGGGTAGGCATCGACCTACTCCATGACGGAACAGCGCTCTCGCGAGGGCGACCGAAGGGAGGGCGACGGAGCTCGACGATGGCGTTGATAGGAACTACCCTGGGACAAAATAAGAATAGGGTTAGGTAGAGGAGAACTAGGAGATTTCAGAACAGTGACATGAAGAGGAGAGGAAGCTAGCGGGAGAGTACCAAGAGCAGATCTTGGACACGGCCGAGAGGCGAAACTCTCCTTCTCCCGCGACATGCAGAGGCATGGGCTTGATGAGGGAGCCTTTGGGGAGCGACATGAGGGCTTTGGAGGGGAGCTAAGGCGCTGGGGAAGTTCTAAGCATACCACACTCGTGCATGCGAGCAAGAACCCGAGAGGAGTTCTTCACCCTATTCTTGGCGAGGGGGACCCGATGGAGGGATAAAGGGGGAGTGGGGATGGTTCTCTGGTGGCCAGGGAAGGAAAAGAAGGAGCAGGGGCAGGGGTTAGAGCCTCTGGCCTCTTTAACCCAGGTTGGAGTGGCTCATGGTGGGCTAGGACCATGGAGGCTTGGAGGGATGGAGGTGGCCATCCATTGGGTAGCAGGGGTGGTGGAGAGGTGGGGTGGGGCCAGGGACACGACCAGATAAGAGAGAGGAGTGATGCTGCCCAGCTTTTGATGTAAGGAGGAGACACACCAATACAACGGCATAGCTTTCCCTCCTTTTAAGGGGTAAAGGGCATGGGAGAGGGTGATCCTACAGTGTATTTCGACCAGAGAGAGGAGAGATGTGCTGTTCAAGTTTGTTTGACCAGGTTGGTGTAGGTTTGGTAGGATTTTGATTTGAGGGTTTGCTAACTTGGCAAAATTGATCAAATAGGTGGCTATGAAGAAAGTCTAAAAACTTGAATTGGACCAGATGGGGAAATGATACTGGAAGATAAAGGAGGACAAGAAGTCTATCTAGGATTTATTTGGGATTTTTATAAGGGGTGTTAGACCTCTTAAATCCATTTATTCAAAAAGTGCTGAAATGGTTTATAGAAGCTCATTTGATAAACTTACATTATACATAGTGGGTTTCTGATGTGAAATGATCCCAAAGGTGAATACACACTTAGGGTAATTTTCCCAAGATTTATTGGGGCTTAAAAGTATTTAAAACATTTATTATTCCATTTCTGCCATTTAAGAAAATAGGCAAAAAGAAATAATAAAACTCTTCAAAAATATTTAATTTTGAAGTGGGATGATAGGGCATGATATATCGATCTCAATTGAGCTAAAAGTTGGGGAAGTGCTTTGGCAAAATCAAAACTTTCCCTTGGGAGATGAGTTTTGGAGATTTTGTCTATTAAAGGAATTAAATAGATTTGGAGCCATAATAATTATGGATAATACTTGATAAATCCTAATTATCAAGTTAAATGATGTATACAAGGTGTAGCAAGCATTTTAAACCTTGGGATTTGAGAATCAAAGGTGATTTTGGTGAAAAACTAGAGATTAAGGATCTAGGGTAAGATTGTTTTCATACGACCAAAACCTTGTTGGACCTTGGAGCTCAGATCTCCCCTTGGGGCATGGGGAGATGGATGGATAGACCAAGTGATGTACATCAACATGTTATATAGGTTTGAGCTTGATCTTGTTTGAGTTCACCAAGAATTGATTTCAAACTTTGAATAAAATAAGCCTGCCAAAGAATATTATCAACTAGCCTTCAAAACCTTATGGGTCTAAGAAGCACAAGGATCCACTTGGAACAAGTGAAGTAGATATGGATATACCTATATGAATAGAACACAACCATGCAAAGAGTTGTTCCATAGGAGGTTGGATGATGGTGTGAGCTTCTGTCAAAGTAGGCATGTTGACTAGATTTGCAGGAATAGTTATATTCTTGCCTGCAAAACCATCAAGATCAAGTAGGTTGGAGGATGATATAACCAAGGGAAAGAATGGGCCTTGGTAGTCCTTCGGATGGTTAGCAATATGGTTCAGATTCATCTTCAAAAATGCACAAGGGTTGAGAAAGGGAGGCATTCAAAACAGTGATGTTGGAAATAGTTTTCTAGACTTAGCCAATTTTGGCAGATTTAGGGTTTTTGACTAGAGCATGAGAGGGGATGTTTTTGATGGGTTGCAAGGTACCCAAGCATCATCAAGTGGATGATGTTGAAGTGTAGATTGAGTAGAAATGATCCATGCTTGATATTGGTCTTCATTGACTTGGAATCTTCTAGAAGGGATATCTTCAGAATTGATCTGGTTAAGGGTTTTAGATGATCACCTAGTATCTAGAGATTAGATCCTGCTTTGTATTCTTGCTTAGGGTGTGGTGGCTTGTAAACCTCTTGATCCTAGTGATGAGCTCCTAGAGTAGCTCATACTATCTCCTAAGCAGACAAATCAAGCAGCAGATCAAGACAATTCATCAAGCAGCAGATCAAGGCAACTCATCTTATAAACTAAGCAAACCTACTACTAGGGTTACCATCAAGCCTAGCTCAAGGTAAGGATGGGTATTTTGAAAAGGTTGTGATTTGGATAAGATGAGAGTCCTTGGTATCTCTACCAAGAGTAGAATTCAAAGGATTTAAAAAAAGAGGTTTTGAGAAACCTAGAGATAAGAATGGTTGAAGGTTCTGTCTATAAAACATAAGGAGATTATAATAGGTTGCTCTCCATAGTTTAGGGAAATAGAAGCTACTAAAATAGTTGGTTTGCAAAGGCTTCTTGGCTCAGGTTTTGAAATGCCAAAACATCTGAGAATATGGAAATTAAGCCAAGACAGTTTTGGGAAGTAGCTTTTGTCAACTGGTGTTGAGGTAAGGAGTATATCTGCTAATACACATTCATAAGCATAAACACAGTCAAACAACAGGCAAACACTTCATCACTAAACAAGAAAAAGTTTTTGTTCCCCCTGATTTTTGCATTCTGGACAACTAATCAGGGTTGCTGAAGTTGGGATGTTACATACCTTTCCCCCTTAAAAGAATCTCGTCTCGAGATTCAGGAGGGTAAGGTTAGGGGATGTTGTGTTGGTGTTAGCGTCATGTGCTTCTCGCATACTAACTTGTCGGATTTGTCCTTGAGCAGGGTCATTGCGACGATGAGGTTAAACTTCAATCGTCTTGGATGCACGAGTATTGCGCAACTTCAATCGGGATTGTGAGGAGTAATCTTCCTTCTGTATGGATTTATGGCGTTTCTCTTATGGGCTTATAGGAGCCTAGTTCACGACTTTGGGTCTAGCTGCTGAATAGCTTCTAGCAGAGGGTTATTCTATTTTGTGGGAAGGACGCAGTCTTTCCCCCTTAGGGTTAAACTAGGGTGGCTTGGAGTTAACGCAGTCCTTCCTTCTTGGAGCCGTAGCTTGATGTTTTGAAGACTGTCGTCACTCTTTTTCCTAGAGTTAGAAACTTCCGATGACTTCTACGAAGGTAGGTCCTACATGGCTTATATACAACGATTTGTCGTACTTCTCCTGATGGAGCCTTTGAAGTCTCTCATCCTCTAAGCGATTGGAACTGAGGGGTTAGCAATCTTGGGGTCCTTCAGGTAGGTCTTCAGCTGAAGTAGCGAAGGGACTTCGTAGCATCTTCAGCTAGTTTCTCCTCTAACGACTCGCGAGTTGCTAGTTGGCGAGAATATGCCGGATTGGGGGATCTTTTCTGAAGTATCTTCTGGTCGATGGTACTCTGGAGATTGAGTGGAAAGACGAAGTATTTCCACCTTAGAGCTTCATTAAGGTGCTTTAGGAGTGGTGTAGATCTTCTATCTGGGAGTGTTGGCCAGATGTTAGCGGAAGGCTGTATCTTCCCGGAGTCTTGAGCTGGGATCTTCGAGTGACGCCTTATTTTATCAACCTTGGCGGGGGTGGTTTCCTAACGAAGCCTTTAAGGCGGTTAGCTCAAGGTAAATTAGTGGTTTACGACTCTTCTTGATAGTCTAGGTTGAAGCAGTCAGTGTCGGGGAAGCGGTCTTCACTTGAATTTCTAGCATTGTTTCTGCTTGATGGCAGAGTGGATTCACTGTCTTCACGCTCCCTAATCATCTGTCATCAGGGAACTGAAGTATTTTGGCCTTCTAGGGAGGATCATTCCGTTAGTTTGGATAGGGTCAACTAGATTAGTTAGTCTCCTGAGGCGGTCAGAAGCTCTAATACACTAAAGGTTAGTGTGGTTAGGTCTTAACTTCTTGTCTTGGTTGACTTATTAGGTGGTTTTTTGTGGATATTGAGGGTCCTTCGATGATCGACTTCTGGCTTCAACGGGATTCTTGCTGTAGTAGACTGATGAACAAGGAGGGTTGCGCTATTGACGAGTCTTGAGAGGTGAGTTGGACGAGGTATGTCATCCTGTTGAGGTGAAGTCTTCGAGTTGATTCTGACTTGACGATGTCAAACTCCTGGTTCTTGTGATGCTTTCCTCTCATATACTCTCGAGGTTAGTCTGGGTTCTCGTTAGCGACAACTTACAAGGGTGTTTCCGGGGTTACTAGGTGGTTTATGGCTCCTTGGGTCACATTTTACGATGGTCAAAACAAACCAGAGCGGCATATGAGGCGGACAGAGCGAGAGAACCGCAATGTCCTCGGCAAACAACACACATCAAACAACTTACAAGGGTGTTTCCGGGGTTACCAGGTGGTTTATGGCTCCTTGGGTCACATTTTACGATGGTCAAAACAAACCAGAGCGACATATGAGGCGGACAGAGCGAGAGAATCGCAATGTCCTCGGCAAACAACACACATCAAACAACACATAATGCGCTTAGGCAAGCAAACACGGTCAACGCTAGGGACCAAGGAGTTAACTACTCGCGAGGTAGGGGAATCCTATTCTTAGGACTATTCACCCTAGATATCGTCTTTCTTCAAGTCGGAGTCACTATCTTGCAAATGAAGCCTTCGTCGTATCTTGGACGCTTCTTGATGGTGCAACACTCAATGTCTTATGATTGTGAGGATTCCGCTGGTAGAGCGATATTGTAGTCTCCTTGTGTTTGCTTGTAGTTGCTTCTCTTCATATCGTCCTCGACGTCTTCACCGGGTTCTAGGTCCTAGGTATTTGAAATCCGTAGGTTTGAGATTTTGGACGAGGGATAGAGGAAACCATTTTCGAAAGCATTTACTTAGAGTAAGAGAAGGAGTAGAACTTTTGAAACTCATTGAGAAACTAGTTTTCGAAAGCCGGGGTTTTCAAAATAGGGTTCCTGTCTAGCGACCATGCTAACTAAGGTTCTCCTACAGTCAGGATGGCTCTGATACCAAGTCTGTGAGGCCCCCGGATTAATCCTCCGAGGATCCCTGTTATGCATACAACCACGATCCCATGATCAGTTAGTCGTGGCACATAACCGACAAGTATCAAAGTAAACATCCAATACATAACGAATACATGACATACCTTATTTTTCCATTATGGCTACATCGACCAACATCAGCGGAACTTCATTAAGCGTAGAGCCCGAGCCATGCCTTAACCTACATGCAACTGACTGGGAGAACGTCCTAGCTCGCATAACCATCGACTTCATCCTCTTCTTGATATCTAACCAAGTTAATAGCCAGGGACAATGCCAGTGAGTACTTTGAATGTACTCGCAAACCACCTTAAGATAATGATAATAACAAGAGTATATGCATTATGGCTGTGGTAGTAGGAGGGCTCCAAGAGGGGTTCTTTTCTCAAATAGATTCTCTTGTAGATATAGCATCTACATATCTTTGTTGAAAACTTTTGTAAACCATTTTGGAAACCTTTTGAAAAGTTTTGTAAACACTAGGATTGGGGTACCCATTTGTTCCCGTCTTCAGGTCGTCCCACGACCCTACTCCTTTCTCCTTCTTCTGACCATCCCATGGTCAAAACCTTTCTCCTTTACGACCATCCCATGGTCAAAACATTTCCAAAGCCATTTCCTTTCTGAAATCCTTTTTGAAAACAAAACCAGCACCGCTCTATAGAAGTTTGTCCAACTCGTCCATAACCGCGGACACGGCTATTCGAATAGATTTACACTCTGCAGAGGCTGTACACTTTACCCACACCATCCGTGTACACCATCCTGATCTTCACCGATCGTGGGTCGAGTAACCTATCAAGACTCTCCGGGTGCCCACTCCAATATAAGTGACTACCCTATGAGTGTTACTCCCCTCAAAACCGGGACGTCGGGTATCGAGGACCAACCAGAGCGCTTTTTACACTTCTCGAGTGTGCGCTTTCAATGAGGGGCTCATAGTAACGCCTGGCTGCCCGCAGACAGTTCGTTCCTTCTCCAGGTCGATGTCCCACATGGACCTTTATGGGAGAAGGCCCAGCCTCCCGGGATCGCGATCCCTTGTAGTAGTGGCAAGGCAGCTTATACCAGAATAGACAACCATCAAATCCAGCCCTCTCCCATTCCATAGTAATGTGGTTGCATAGGGTTAAGTTGTTATAGCTAAACTGCAAAGAACCGGGTGCGTTTTTGTAAACATTTTTCCTCCAGCTTTTCTTCAGCATTTTGTAAAACAAAACCCTTTTTCTTTCTCAACATCTCTTGGGAGGTCCCACCTCACCAAGGTTTTATCATAAAACATTTGGTAAAACATTTTCCGGGGTCTTCCCATCCTCTAGATTTGCTTTGGCTAAAACAGAATCTCCAAAAGGGGTATGGTGTATTACACCATCTATTCCACTACGGACAAGTAGGTATCATCAAGGGGGTTGTACTTAGTAGTACCAAGGTGTCATAGTTCGGAGGAGCCAAACCACTACCATATATACATCAACATATAGTAAACAATGCAGTTTTGATAAACAGTAAGTAAAACATGCATAAGTAAAACCGTAGGACAAGGCTTATGAGCAAGAAGGTGGCTTGCCTGATGATCAGAAATATGGCAATATGTCCCTGGACTTCTTCTTTAGATAACCAATAATACCAATACCAATAATGATCAGCTCTCTTCTTCTCGGCGTCAATACAAGCGCAACTATCGTCGCCATCAAGAATACATGCAAACAAGCAAGACCACAATCAAAACAAGGCATACAAGTGGACATACACACAACAATAAAGTGGACAATACATGTATAACATTCAATAGGTTCTGAGTGGTTGAGATTAGAGCCATTGCAAAAACCCTATTTGAAGTGGTGGGATTTCCTTTATTCGGTAAATGGTCGAAACCATTATTGAAGGGGTTTGGGACCAAGGCCTGGATAAGTATGGTATCAAAGTGTAACCAGAATACCATCAGGTAGGTTTTGACAAAAGAAGGCCAACAAAAGTGGTTTGAAGGTTTTATCACTTTTCTTTAATTTCTTATGTATATTCTAGTGAAATAATCTCTAGTTTTAGGAGATAATTCACCAAAAAAGTTCTGGAGCTCCAAAAATTATTTCCTTGGGTGATTAGGTAGGGCTTGATGTACTTGTTCACCGAGAGTTGGAATCATGTCAGAATAATTACTTGAGTGCCCTCTGTAAATTCCCAAAGGTAGTTCTGGAGCTGTTTTGTTTTTTTCACCAAATTAAAACTACAGAAGCTTTTGAGTTGATTCCAAGGGCACATGGTAGGAATTGAGAATACCTTTCTGCAGAATTTGGAACCAACCTTTTTGGATAAAAAGAACGTCTAGAGTGATTTATTTAGTGAAAAGAGTCTACACAGAATAGTTTAATTTATTAACATTGAATCAGAGCTCAATAAAATTTAAGCTGCTGGAGTTTGATAGATGTTGATATGGAGTTTTACTAGGAGTTGGAATTGGGCCAATACCTCTGTTGGTTTTACCTAGAGAAATTACCTAAGGCAGAAACTAATAGTTTTTGTTATTTTTACTATAGACAAACTACTGTTCACCTTGGCATGAGGCCTATGCTAATTTATTGGTATAGAAATTACCTTCTAGGATACCTTTGATTCATCCCAAATGGGTACATACAACTCCCTGCGGAATTTATTTAGTGTAAAAGCCAACTTTTAGTGGATTAATTGCCAATAAATAATGAAAATTATTTTTGGCAAAAGACGAGTTCTGCATGTTGCATAAAACACTTGGGTACTTTGTAAATATTTTATTTGGACAAAATACCCCATTTTCCATTTTATTCTCTAATTAAACTAACCAGGTATATTAACAGATCTGAAAAAGGAATTATAAAAGAAAAAAAGGGAAAGAGATCTGGGCCACGCTCTGGGCGGAAATGGGCCGTGACCGTGCTGGCCAACCCAGCTTGGCATTGCGGCACGCGGGAGGAGGAGGTTCGAACCCGACAAGCGGGACCCAGTGGTCAGCGGGGGAGGGCGGCCGAAGCGGTATGGGAGATTCCTTGTCATTGGATTAAGACATAACCAACGACATCGGGTCATCGTCCTTCTAGCGCTGCTCGCTGTGGGAGACAGAACCCTAGCTGGAGGATGGCGACGCGGGGAGCTCACCTGTGACCCAGGGAGGCGACGGGGGGCTGTAGGGAGATGCGGTCGACGACGGGGAGCTTGGGGAGGGTAGGCATCGACCTTCTCCATGATGGAACGGCACTCCCGCGACGACGACCGAAGGGAGGGCAATAGAGCTTTACGGCGGCGTCGATAGGAACTGCCTTGGGACAAAATAAGAATAGGGTCAGGTAGAGTAGAACTAGGAGATTTCAGAACGGTGACATGCAGAGGAGAGGGAGCTAGCGGGAGTGTACCAGGAGCAGATCTTGGACACGGTCGAGAGGCGAAACTCTCCTTCTCCCGCGACATGCAGAGGCATGGGCTTGGTGTGGGAGCCTTTGGGTAGTGACATGAGGGCTTTGGAGGGGAGCTAAGGCGCTGGGGAAGGTCGAACAATACCACACTCGTGCATGCGAGCAAGAACCCGAGAGGAGTTCTTCACCCTATTCATGTCGAGGGGGAGCCGATGGAGGGATAAGGGGGAGTGGGGATGGTTCTCTGGTGGCCAGGGAAGGAAATGAAGGAGCAGGGGCAGGGGTGAGAGCCTCTGGCCTCTTTAACTCGGGTTGGAGTGGCTCATGGTGGGCTAGGACCATGGAAGGCTTGGAGGGATGGAGGTAGCCATCCATTGGGTAGCAGGGGTGGTGGAGAGGTGGGGTGGGGCCAGGGACACGACCAGAGAAGAGAGAGGAGTGATTGCTGCCCAACTTTTGATGTAAGGAGGGGACACACCAATTCAAGGGCATAGCTTTTCCTCCTTTTAAGGGGTAAATGGCATGGGAGAGGGAGATGCTACAGTGTATTTCGACCAGAGAGAGGAGAGATGTGTTGTGCAAGTTTGTTTAACCAAGTTGGTGTAGGTTTGGTGGGTTTTTGATTTGAGGGTTTGCTAACTGGGCAAAATTGATCAAATAGGTGGCTATGAAGAAAGTCTAAAAACTTGCATTGGACCAGATGGGGAAATGATACTGGAAGATAAAGGAGAACAAGAAGTCTATCTAGGATTTATTTGGGATTTTTATAAGGGGTGTTAGACCTCTTAAATCCACTTATTCAAGAAGTGTAGAAATGGTTTCTGATGTGAGATGATCCCAAAGGTGAATACAAAGTTATGGGAATTTTCCCAAGGTTTATTGGGGCTTAAAAGTATTTAAAACATTTATTATTCCATTTCTGCCATTTAAGAAAATAGGCAAAAATAAATAATAAAACTCTTCAAAAATATTTATTTTTGAAGTGGGATGATAGGGTATGATATATGGATCTCAGTTGAGCTAAAATTTGGGGAAGTGCTTTCACAAAATCCAAACTTTCCCGTGGGAGAGGAGTTTTGGAGATTTTGTCTATTAAAGGAATTAAATAGATTTGGAGCCATAATAATTATGGATAATACTTGATAAATCCTGATGATCAAGGTAGATGATTTATACAAGGTGTAGCAAGCATTTTCAACCTTGGTATTTGAGAATCAAAGGTGATTTTGGTGAAAAACTAGAGATTAAGGATCTACGGTAAGATTGTTTTCATGCCACCAAAACCTTATTGGATCTTGGAGCTCAGCTCTCCCCTGGGGCATGGGGTAGATGCATGGATAGACCAAGTGATGTACATGAACATGGTATAGAGGTTTGAGCTTGATCTTGTTTGAGTTCACGAAGAATTGATTTCAAACTTTGAATAAAATAAGCCTGCCAAAGAAGATTATCAACTAGCCTTCAAAACCCTGTGGGGCTAAGAAGCACAAGGATCCACTTGGAACAAGTGAAGTAGATATGGATAGAACTATATGAATAGAACACAACCATGCAAAGAGTTGTTCCATAGGAGGTTGGATGATGGTGTGAGCTTCTGTCAAAGTAGGCATGTTGACTAGATTTGCAGGAATAGTTATATTCTTGCCTGCAAAACCATCAAGATCAAGTAGGTTGGAGGATGATATAACCAAGGGAAAGAATGGGCCTTGGTAGTCCTTCGGATGGTTAGCAATATGGTTCAGATTCATCTTCAAAAATGCACAAGGGTTGAGAAAGGGAGGCATTCAAAACAGTGATGTTGGAAATAGTTTTCTAGACTTAGCCAATTTTGGCAGATTTAGGGTTTTTGACTAGAGCATGAGAGGGGATGTTTTTGATGGGTTGCAAGGTACCCAAGCATCATCAAGTGGATGATGTTGAAGTGTAGATTGAGTAGAAATGATCCATGCTTGATATTGGTCTTCATTGACTTGGAATCTTCTAGAAGGGATATCTTCAGAATTGATCTGGTTAAGGGTTTTAGATGATCACCTAGTATCTAGAGATTAGATCCTGCTTTGTATTCTTGCTTAGGGTGTGGTGGCTTGTAAACCTCTTGATCCTAGTGATGAGCTCCTAGAGTAGCTCATACTATCTCCTAAGCAGACAAATCAAGCAGCAGATCAAGGCAATTCATCAGGCAGCAGATCAAGGTAACTCATCTTATAAACTAAGCAAACCTACTACTAGGGTTACCATCAATCCTAGATCGAGGTAAGGATGGGTATTTTGAAAAGGTTGTGATTTGGATAAGATGAGAGTCCTTGGCATCTCTACCAACAGTAGAATTGAAAGGCTTTAAAAAGGGAGGTTTTGAGAAACCTAGGGATAAGAATGGTTGAAGGTTCTGTCTGTAAAACATAAGGAGATTATAAAAGGTTGCTTTCCAAAGTTTAGGGAAATAGAAGCTACTAAAATAATTGGTTTGCAAAGGCTTCTTGGCTCAGGTTTTGAAATGCCAGAACATTTGCGAATATGGAAATTAAGCCAAGACAGTTTTGGGAAGTAGCTTTTGTCAACTGGTGCTGAGGTAAGGAGTATATCTGCTAATACACATTCATAAGCATAAACACAGTCAAACAACAGGCGAACACTTCATCACTAAACAAGAAAAAGTTTTTGTTCCCCCTGATTTTTGCATTCTGGACAACTAATCAGGGTTGCTGAAGTTGGGATGTTACAGAAGATCTTGTCCTCCTCAAGATGGAACACCTTTCTTGATTGCTCTTGCCATGCTTGTTTGATGAAGACTTGCAAATATCTCCCCCATAAACCATGGGGAAACCTCTTCTTTGAGCTTGTCTTCATCGATCCATGAACACTTAGAATGACAAGCTTCAAGCATGAGATCTTCTAGAGATGGCGCATCTTGAGCTTGCACTTCATTTCTTCTAACTTTATTTGGATGATGTCTTGAAGATACACATGAGGAACTCCATCTTCTTCTTCAAGACACTCTTGATCTTATTTTTCTATAAGATTCCAAAAGTCCCAAAGCCCTTGGACATTGCTTCTTCTTCTTCTTCTTCAATTCTTCTACTTTGAAGCCAACACATTGTCCAAGCGATGCCAATGGACAATTCCTACAAGTACAACTCAATGCAAACATTAGTCCATAGAGATTGTCATCACTAAAACCACACATGGGGGCGCACATGCTCTTTCAATCTCCCCATTTTGGTAATTGATGAAAATCTGTTTGAGAGGGTTTATATACAGAATTTTAATGGGTAAAATGGTAGAACCAATATCGAATACTACACAAGTATGTGATATTGGTACAACCACAATTTATAGAGCAAACTCCCCACAATCTATGCATGTGTGATGAACTTGAATTTTTTAGTGCATATATTGCCAACCATTACCGTTGGTGGAGTTTCCTCTAAATATTCCACATGCTAAGCAACAACAAAGATGCAAGAGCATGAAAGGCAAATTCTTAAGAAAAACTCAAAGCCTAAACCAACTTCCCTTAAACACTCTATAACTTATACCCCAATAGCATCGATTGCCAAAATGGGTGAAAAGTTCTAGAAGGCCAATATAGTGATAATTCCTCTGAAGGTGTGTATTTGCACATATCCAATGATGAATACTTTGGAGGAAGTAAAACTATACTGAGGAACTAAAGATTGCAAAAGAAATAAAAATGAAAGAAGCATCAACAAATGACGCAAGCAACCACAAGATCCGGTATAAACAATTGAATACAACAAGATATTATGATAAGATCAAGTGAGTGCTTAAATTAAATAAAGAAGCTCCCCAAGATTTGTGCACACATTAGAATAGTTGCATTTGAAATCTACATATGCAAAAATTTGGAATCATCACTCCCCCATAAACATTTAAGACACAAAAGGTGATCAAGAAGGAAAACGAGCATTCTTAAACGAATTAGAGGAGCTCCCCAAGGATTATGCACCAATTATAATAATTGCATTTGGGAACAAAGTGCACAATCATGGAATCCTCACTCCTCCAACTTATTTAACAATATAAGGCATCAGAGATCCAATATGAGTGCTAGAAGAGGCAAACACAAGAGATAAGCCCCCATTGGCAAAAAAATGGAAGCCACCGAAGCATCAAAAAGAAATAAAAAGGTGGTCTCCAAGAAATACAATATCAACTAAAAATTTATCTTATCTTATGTTTATAAGTTCCTAGGAGGATAACACCACAAATACATATGCCCACAAAGAAACATGCACACACAAAATATGTACACAAGAAAGCACATGAAAAGCAACATGAAGTCATAAAATATACCGATAAGAATTTTGCTTGAAAGCATGGCCAAAGGCACAATTTAAACTTAGTGCACATTAATGAGCTTCAAAAACCAACACCCCTAATACATTACAATTATCACCAAGGGAAAAGTAGATAGTTAGAATATATGGAGAAAGTCAACAAGTATCACAAAGGAAAAACCAACTTGCAAATTCTCACTATTGCACATGAGCGAAGTTGAGGAATAGATAGGCAATAAAATTGCAAGATTGACATATTTGGGATTGGTGAATCATATGCATGATTTTGTATAGACCCTATTATATGCACTCATCTAAACTTACTCACATTTGCAATAAGGAGTTCTCTTTAAAACCAAGGCAAGAAAAACAGCAACTGCAAATACAAAAAAATTCATGCCAAGATGAAACCTACAAAAGGTTGGAAGCAAGATATATATGCATGAGAAAGAGATACTTGTTACCGAGATATCATTGGTAGGATGTAGTAGATATGAGTTAGTTGATCATCCTAGCTTGCCTCCAATTGACATGAAGGCACCCTTCTTCCTAATTATAGAGACAAGCATCCACTATATCTCCAATGTACCTATAATAATATTAAGTACAAAATGGTCCCCAAACATATTGGGTACAAAGTAGTTGGTGTAACTATAATACATAGGAGAGACTCTACATAAATATGTGCATATTGATATGAAATTGAATTTCATGCACATCTTAGCCAATAGGAGTTGGTGGAGTTTCCCCTATATATTTGATCAAAGAAAGCAAGAATGTCATAGTATAAACATGTAGTAAATGTGCATGCACACGACTTTCAAGAACCAAAAGGAGATACAATTTGAAAAAAAAACACCAAGTAAACCAAGATGGTACACACAAGAGTGTGACACGACAAAGGTGTCCAAATTATATCAAAGAATCAAATCAACACATGAAAGATCACAAGTTTAATAAATGGACTAGGCAAAAGCCAATGAGCAAAAGATAGACAAGAACAAAAATGCTTAAGGATTTATCTCATTCTAAAATGTCACATTAAGAAACAAGGAATGAGACAAAACCAAATCCGAAAATAGCAAGGTTCCAACAAGTAAGCCAAACTCTCCACACTCTTCATAATGGCACAAAGTACCAAAACGAATAGATTGAACTTCCAAGCACATAAAGCATGATATGGATCAAAGCAAGAAGCATAAACGGAGTGTTCTAAATAATAGAGGAGAGCTACCCCATGAATAGTGCATTATGTAGGATTTGCGTTCGAATACAAAATGCACACAAATGGGATCATCACTACTACCTACATTAAATAAAACACAATAGAATGCCAATAAGCTCAAGTTATCCAAACAAAGCAAGGAATACATGGGAGTAAACACATGCGAACAAAAACCAATGTAAATATGATCAATAAATTCTATCATATATGGAGTACCAATTGTACAAAGACAAGATTTATAGGGATAATTTCTCAAGGTAGACTCCAATGATATCCAAGATCATATTCACAACATAAGCATATGCAAACATATACGGATCAATCTCGATGCTTAGATAGAGAATCTTGATAGCTCCAAATAGCTACACAATCATTAATGATTAGAGTAACTTGAGCAAATGGTTTCCATGAAGGATATAGAGGTCCAAATATGAGAAAACATATACCAAGAAAAAGTCTCACAAACAAGATCCAAATATGAGCAACAAAGGCATTCAAGCAAATTTGAACTTGTTTGAGCAAAAGTGTATAGGAGCTAGATAATTACCAATATCAATTCTAAATGACACTACCTCGAATTTTCATTTTCTAGGCTTGTAATATGCACTAAGCATATGACTCCCCCATAATGTGATAAACCATAAACCCGAACACGAGGCAAAAATATCCAAATAGAGATAATTAATGGACATTATAGAACTTGAATTTATCATTAGAATTACATACCACATGGAGACTAGATAATATTGCAATATCAATACTAGGTGGTATTCCTCATGTACACACATTTTTAGGATTGTGGAATTCCCAAGCATACCATTCTTCCCAAAATGGGATAGTCCATTAATATATCACAACAGACAAATAAGATACCAAATATTCAAGAGAGTCTCCAACACAAGAAACACACGTACATGGTGTGCCACCTAATCATACACAAATATACTTGATAACTCAAGATAAGTAAGTGGTAAGCAAAACATATATAAAAGCATGTAAGGTACAAAACCAACACATGCACAAGGGGGCGAGCAACTTTCAGTGTAATGAGTGAGGACATGTTACCTCAAGGATGAACATTAGATATGAGATAGAAAGGTGATAATCAAAATGACTTGGCTTTAAAAAATATAAAAAATAAAGATCCCTCTATTCTTTATCATGTAGCCAAGTCTCCAATGTTCTCCATTAGCACTTATTGATCAAGTTTTAGCTTGTTGGTCCCCAACCAAGTTGGGTCCTAAGAAGTTAGTCACAATAGGTGACGAGGGGTAACCTCGGCAATGCCCATGATTATGGACTAAGGGTTTCAGGGGAAAAGAGAATGCTCGGGATTTTGTCGGCTGATTAGAAAAACAAGGGAGTTGAAGTCATCTGATTGCTTATGGACAGTATGGTTATAGATTTCTCAAGGCTTTCAGTGCCTATCCGTTGGATCCACCTAGCCTTTATATAATAGGCTAGGTCCCGAGGCTGTAGATAGGTTACAAGTTATAATTACAACACTAGTACAATGTCGGTTTCTACTCTTTCCTTGTCTTGTAAGATATGCCTTCTGCCGGATGCTTCCTGGGCCTTCCTTGATTCTTCTTGGGCCTTGCAGGCTGTGAGCCTTTATGTAAATAGGGTAACTAATCATAAGGACCCGAGTAATCATACCCATGTCAGTAGCCCCCAGACTCCATCCAAATCATAGATTCGGGTTGAGTTTCAAAGACAATTTTAGTCATAAGCTGAAGTTTTATTTATAAAGTATTTTTATTTTCTTTGTTTTAATCATCATAGGGATTTGGTACAATAGGTCTCATGCATCCGATGGGTTGAGAATCAGTTAATTGCTCCTGGGCAAAAACACTGTGAACCTACATAAAATTCGAGTCCCTAGGCTCGAACTCGGTATTTGCTGGCGTAATTCAGTTCGGGCCACTGAGGTCTTATTGAATACTGAATTCCAGTGCTATTATTTTGGGTACCCAACGCTTCCGTCGGGATTTTTTATCGTATCGTTGAGAAAGGTAATTTACTGGCAGAACACATTCATATGCGGTTACCAGGTCGCATAGGATGGATCCTAGGGTCTTAGCTTCATGTTGTGGACACGACATTTAGACTTATTATCGTGTTGGGTGCGGCCTGAGGTTTTCTTTGAGATTTTTTTAACTGCCTAGTTTGGCTGATGGAATTGCTGAAGTTGTCAGTTTTATCGGGTAATCACATAGGCGCTCCCGATGGGAGTAACTGTCTGATGATACAAAGAAGTTCTACTCATAGGTTCATATTTTTCGACTCTGTTGGATTTTTTATCGGGTGCGCTCTTAACACACGAGGATAATATTTCTTCAGGTCCTACTTGACTTTGTTTGTAGAGTGTTTTTCTATCAAGTGCGCGACAGTGCTCCTGATGGGAGTAGCCTCCGAGGCTATGTTCGGATGCTTGGATCTAGACATAGGCTCACAATAATGTCCTTAACTAAAAACATTCCTAAGCTTAATATTTATCGGGTGCGCGACCAGTGCTCCTGATGGGAGTAGCCCCTGAGGCTATATTTGGATGCTTGCATCTGAATATAGGCTCAAAGTCTAATCCTGACAAATTATTATGATTTTTTGTACGTACCTGAATACTTTTTCATCCTTGGACATCCATGACATCATTGGTTACGAAGATGACATGTCGTGGTTTCCGAGAAACAAGACCCGATGGGACGTTACGATTGTGGGCCCGTGCTGCGGTAATGATGATGCTTGAGCGGCACGTCAGCAGTGATTTTTGACCGAACAACCCCCTTTATGCTTGATAATCGAGGCATCGTGCGGATTTCTTTTGTGTTTACCATGGTAATACCTGCCTACGATTTTTATCCTTTTATCAAACCTTGCCACGTGTATTTATCCTTTGCATCCTGACATTCCGCTGCCCTTATCCAACGGCTTAGCTTTGCACTCCTTTCCCTTATAATCGAGGGAGACTACCTTTACTGTTTTTACTATTCCCTTTTGCTGCATACTTCTTCTTCCTTGCGCCGCGCCTACGCCCCCTGTGTTCTTGCTTGTTCTTCCTTCCTTTCACGCTCTCCTCCTCCCCTCGAGAGCCTCGATGGGCGTCTAAGGTTGGGTATTATCTGCCGCCGCTAAGGCGATGAAGAAGAGGGCCATTGGATGGGCTCCCAAGAAATGCAGCCAGCCAGATCTACGTGACGCTCGCAAGTAATGCCTTCTAGACGAAGATTCCTTCAAGCTTACGGGGGATGAAGCAACTCCCGTTCCCGAACCTAGATGGCGGGTAATGATTATTTCCTTCCTCTATCACGGCCTTTCTCTTCCTGCTCACGAATTTCTTCGTGGATTGCTCTTTGTTTACGGCGTGCAGCTTTACCAGCTCACGCCAAATTCCTTTCTTCATGTCGCCTGTTTCATCACTCTTTGCGAGTGTTTCCTTGGGATTCATCCCCACTAGGGCCTATGGAAACACTTTTTGTATGTTCATCGTAATGCCTATGATGTTGGGGCGCCATTATTTCTGTTCGCCCTGAGGTCGATTATTTTGACTTCAAAATTTCAGATTATGTCCAATGATGGATAACCAAATGGTTTTACATCAAGGACCAGAAAAATGAGGGTCAGAACGTCGGGTTGGTGCCTTTTGACCCTAAGAAACCATGCCAAAGACTTGACACATGGGACCAACATCCCACTCCCGAATAAATGAAGGAGATCAAGCCTTTGTTGAAACAACTCGAGAAACTACGCACCAAAATTGGTCAAGAGCTATCAGGTTTGCAATTTTTGACCTACTTCCTTCGGGTGCGCATTCAACCTATCTAGGCTAGATTGTCTAGCATGTGGTCCTATACTGGCAAGAAGGACCCTATGAGGATTTTGCCAGAGAATCTTTGACATAGGTATGATTAGTCGGGTCCTTATAATTAGTTACCCTGGTACCATAAAGGCTCATAGCCAAAAAAGCCCATGAGGAATCAAGGAAGGCCCAGGAAGCATCCGACGGAAGGCATAGCTTGCCGGATAAGGAAAGAGTAGAAACCGACATTGTATTAGTGTTGTAATTGTAAGATTGTAAACCTATCCGTATACGGACTCGGGACCCAATCTATTATATATAGGCTGGGAGGATCCAACAAAGAGGTACCAAAAAAAAGCCTTAAGCGATCTGTAATTGATTTGTTCATAAGCAATCAGACGACTTTGACTCCCTTGTTTGTCTGATTAGCCGACTAAATCCCTAGCGTTCTCTTTTCCACGGAACTCTAAGTCCATAACCATGGGCATTGCTGAGGTTACCCCTTGTCAATTGGCGTGTCCGTGGGAAATCTGGATGCTAGAATCATGGATTCAGCGCGCCCTCTCTATCAAGCAACAATCCAACAGCAGCGGATCCACGCTCGCCCACCCTTGTCTCAGTTCCTGTTGACTTCAATGGCAGATCTGATATCATCATTGAGAGCTTTCACTTTTGCGTGGAGGAACCCGAAGAACCTGCCTTATCGGCCCCGATTATGTCGGAACTGTTGGTCGCAACCACAATGCCCACGTCGATACCTGCATCTTCTATCGTCTTATCCAAAGAAGTCGCACCTCCACCGGCAAACAACGATGAAAACTCCAGAAACTCAGTAGATCTAGGGGATCTGGCTGATCTATACGATGGTATCTCCTTCGAATTAGATGCCAAGTTAACACCACCACGCGGTGCAAGTCCAGCAAATGTTGAACCCGAGGAAAGCGACAAAAGTATCAACTTCAAAATTAGGATGGCCAAAATCTATCTAGAAAAGAAACCACAGGATATCACTAGTCTCCCAAACAGTGTCTCCTACGGATCCGATGACGATGTCAGTAGCTCATACATAATGCGCCACCAAGTGTGCGTGATCCTCGGGGACACATCAACACCATGTGACTCCAGCAATAACCCCATCCTTGATCCCAATGACATTTTATCGGATGACAATGTAGGAAACCATGGAAACGAAGGAGATCCACCCAACAATCGTGTCGTGCAAGGAAGAGAAGGAACACGCAACGGTGAATGGCTAAATCTTCGATTATCCGCGAAAACATGGCAGAGAGCAAGAGATGCAGTTTCGGGAGCAGTACCAATGACATCAGAAGCAACGCGTGAGGACCTGATGGTGTACCAGTACGAACTCCACCGCAAGAAGAGGGACTTTCTCAAGATGCAGAGGAAACTTGATGAAAGGAAAAGGCTAGCTAGCAAATCTAGCCGCAGACAGGCGCATCTAAGCTCTACCCGAGGATCAGGAAGTGTAACCGGAGGGGCGTCACCAAGAAGAGGAACTTCATGATTACAGAATATTCCTGAAGATGAAAGAAACAAGATGGCCTGAAACCTTGACCCATCGTTTATGTCGGTAGATCAAGAGGGACACATAAAGGCGAAAATAGCACGTGCCGCAATTGTCGCTACCCAGACCTACCTAATTACAACTCAGCCCACATCTGACGATCCTCGTGTGGCTCTTCATCGATCCGCTCTCATGAATCTCGGTATGGTAGGGGCATCTCTTGCACAGGAGAACAAGGAATCACATGGCAACCCGACAGATCTCCACGCCATCGCAGTAGCTCGCGGCACGTGGGGCACACCCGACGATCGCAATCACCAGATCGGGTGCACTTTACAAACCCCGAACAACAAGACGATGCAAGGAATGACATTACACAATACAGGATTGACAGATCCAGGGAGGAGCGCAGCAGCCGAAGGTACTACAACGGTGAAAGCAAGGATGATCACGAACTATGCGGGGGTAGTTGCTTTACGCAATGGGTTTGCAAAACCCCAGTACCCAAGGATTTCGAACATCCTCACGATCGCCAAAAATACGACGGTCTCTAAGAACCCGAAGCTTGGCTGATAGACTATCTAGCAACCATTAAACTACAGGGTGGCTCTAAGGCTACCGCAATGCAAAGCCTGCAACTACACTTGAGCGGCGCTAGATGGTCATGGTTAATACAACTACCTGAAGAATCCATCAACAACTGGAATGACCTCGAATATAAGTTCATCCAAAATTTTACATCCAAGTTTAAGTGACCCGAATCCTTGGACCAATTGCGGGCATGCAAGCAAAAGCCGTGCGAGCCAATACGATCTTTCATTCATCGGTGGAACATCATCAAAAACTCAGCTGAAGGCATATCCAATGAAAGGGCGATTAATGCCTTCAACGATGGCCTTCGACGAAGTGAATTTATAGAGGAGTTGGGGCGAGTTAATCCCAAAACAATCTTGCAATTAATGGACATGGCAAATCGCTGGGCAGATGGCGAAGACGAAGTAAACAACAAGCGAGGGTGCTCACCCGAAGAAGACCAGGACATGTGCAATAATGACAAAAGAAGATGCAATAATGATGGATACGGTGGACCAAGCTATATTGTAGCTGGGTTTTCAGGAGAAGATAACCGAAGAAACAACGATTATAACGGCAGATATCATGCTAACAGAGATGATGCTGGTGTAAGCCAATCAGCACCGCGGTACCAACCGAGGGCTGGAGAGCCCCCAATGTCTCTACTAAAAATGTTGGAAGGACCCTGCAATATGCAGTGCTACTTCGACTCCACAAGAAGGAGGCGATCGAACTACCTAATGAAGGACTGCCGCACTTTCTTAAAAATGCAGGAAGTATGTAATGCAAAAGCGACAGAAGCATCAAATAGAGGATACACTGCAGCTCCTGGTACCCTAGCCATTGGTGCACCACCACTACCAGTACAACCGCCAGTAGGGCATCTGCAACCCACAGCAAACAGAAATCAGGAGGATGAGTGAAAGATCACGGATGTCGCCTAGAGGGTGGTGAATAGGCGATTAAAACTTCTACGAGATGGGCTTAACAATGGCGGAATAAAACTAGCATTTTCTTTTGTTAAGCACAAAGCCTAGATATACTAAGGTTCACCTATGTGCACTAACAACTTATGCTAAGCAAGACATGCAACAATATGATAGCAATATAGATTACTTCAAGCACGATGGCTATGACAATGTAAAGTGCCTAAGTAAAGAGTTCGGGTATAGAGATAACCGAGGCACACGGGGACGATGATATTTTACCGAGTTCCTCCCAACAAGGGAGTACGTCTCATTGGAGGGGTGGGCGGTACTAAGACCACCAACGCCACAAAGGCCTCACCCTATTTTCCCGAGTACCCACCATGCGAGCAAGCACCCGTTCCACTATGGGACACTTGAGGGTGGTCACCGAACCCGTACAAGATTGGGGCTATCTCCACAACTTAATTGGAGGCTCCCAATAATCGCCACCAAGGCCTCAATCTTGGGGGAGCTTCACAACTTAATTGAAGACCCTAAGAACATGCCACAAAGGCCACACAACCGGCTATGGTTCCAAGAACCCAAGAGGGACAAGAAACAATGAATATCACTGAAAAATCCTCCAGAGAGAAAACAAACCGATGCACCTAATGCAAAAGGCAAGAACACCACAAAGATGCCCCAAATCCTCACTCTCAAGTTCCAACAAGGCTACAAAAGAAATTGGGGGAACAAGAGAGAAAGAACACAAAAGGGGAACACAAAGAGCCCCAAAGATCTAGACCCCAAAGATTCACTCACAAAGAGATGATTTGGTTTGGTCAAAATATAGATCTAGAGCTCCTCTATCTTCCCCTCAAATATGGGCAAGAATCATTGGAGGGGAGATATTAATCAAGCTCAAGAGATAGGGTCAAATAGTCAAAAGGGCTTGAGAAAAATAGAGGAGAAGAAGCAACCTCAAAAAAGAGAAAAGAGTCTATTTAAAGAGACCCAGTTTTTCCACCCGTTGGGGTCAGATACGGTCTGGACCGGTAGTACCGGAAAAGGTCAGTACTACCGCACCTGACCAGGGCAGGTCAACGTGGGCGAAACCAACTAGGGGCGAGCGAAGGAAAAAGCAGCAAGGGGATCAGGAGGGCGTGCCGCGCGCGGGAGAATGAGCAAGAGCAAAGCAGGAGTAGGCCAGAGCACGAGTGGTGCTACTGTCGTCGGATTGATGACAAGTACGCCATGAGGGGGTCCTCGAGGCGTGCGGAAGAGAGGGGGGTGAGACGTACGGTATTCCGGGACAGTGAGCACACAAGTTTACCCAGGTTCGAATCCACCGGCTTTGGATGGATCCTACTCCTGCTAGCAATCTAGTAATACGGCAGAGCCAGAATATGGGTTACAAGGGTTTCGCCTGTGCGAGTTGAGATTGTAGACTATTGTGTTGTAAGGTGTTCGCCCTAAAGGCTCTCCCTAGGACGGCTTATATAGATATCTGGCCTAGGGTTTACAGGAGAGATCAATCCAGCTATGACTAAGAGTTGGTTACAGAGTACATCTTGAACTACAAGTAACATTATGGGCCTAAGTCGGTAAGTCTTCTGGGCCTTCCCGTAGACGGATTGGACTCTGTCTTCTCTCCTGACTGGGCCGCCCGTGAAGCAAAGCTCTAACTCGAAGTGGGCCACCCTGGTCAGTGAGGAACTATGAGGATACCCGGAAAGTATATCCCCAACAGCAGCCCCCAGAGGCCTCCAAGATCCAAAGTCGGATTTTATCATTGTACAGCTTGATCTTCGGCTTGCAGAATCTTGAAGGGTTCCTGAAACTTTGCAAAAAATATGATCCGGGAGTTAAAAATAAGTCGGACCTATCAATTAGTTACTCGGATTTTCCAGCTCGATTTTAAACTAAGCCGGAACTTGGTTTCTACGCCACCTGACACAAGCATGGTCAAGTCACGTCATCTGACAAGCGTGCCGTCAGCACGACCGTTGGTGGGTCCATGGTTCGCGGAACCGAGGCGCCGTTTCAATGCGAGCATGGAGATCGAGGAGACGCAATCATCGCGTGGGTCCTTCTCAGTTCTTTCCACGATGCGTGGCGGTTACACTGTAGCATTTACACGAATCTTGGCGCAGTTAGGTGGATATAAGGGGTTTGGATTTCTCCTTCTCCTTTCCACTAGTCTTTGCTGTTTCCTTTCCTCCCAATCCTCCTGCACGCTCAGAGCCTCCTCTCCCTCCCCCCACAGAGCTCCTAGCGCTGCCCCTTTTAGGTCACTTACTCACCAGAGAAAAATGGCTTCATCATCTTCTTCCTCTGGCTTGGCGGCGGCTGTGGCGGCGGCAGCGTCGGCGGAAGCAGCTGCGGAGAAAGAAAGCTTCCGGGGAATCTAGATCCCCTGCGCCCTTGATGAGGACGGCCTCAAGAACGTGGAGAAGGAGGGGCTTCTCGCTGCCGGTGACTGGCGGAGCGGCTCCGGCGAAACCGTCCCCAACCCGCGCGAGGGCGAGCGTGTCCACTTTGGCACCCATATGGACCGAGGTCTGTCTTTTCCTCCCTCGGAGTTCTTCTCCGAGGTGATAGATCACTATGGAGTTCAACTCCACAATCTTCCTCCCAATTCTCTTCTAGAAATGAGCGCATATGCTGCGCTTTGCAAGGGCTTTCTCGGCATTAGGCCGAGTTTGCTTCTCTTCCAGTATTATTTTCATGTCCGGAGAAATTCCATCACTGCCGGTGTTCCTTACATCACCGGCACTATTAGCTTTTCTGTTTGACGAGACCGGGCATATCTGCTAGTGACTCGGTCAAACAATGGCCAGCCACTTTCTTCTATCATAGGGATATTCCGGCTCGTGGCAAAGCTACAGCTTTGTCGGCTTTTGTCGACGGAGCTGCCACGGCCTAGCCTTCCTGGGACGAGGCTGCTCCAGCTCTCACCGATGATCTGATCCTCGCTAAGAGGCAGATCGAATATCTGATCAAGCACATGGGTCTGAAGGGATTCGACTTGGTCCAGTGCTGGGTCTCACGTCGGATCCAGCCACTTCAGTACCACGGGGATAGACTGATGCACTCCATCACGTCTTCCAAAAAAGACTCCCTCCACATCAGCCCCAATTCCTACACCACTCAAGGCTACATTAGCTAGATCAAGTGGCTGATCAAGGAGCGGATCGAGAGGAGGATTCCGGATATTTCTCTGGATATGTACACAGTGGAAAACCCCATGGTGCCGGTAAGCTTCCATCAATACACCTTTTATGTGTTTCAATCTCTAAGTTATATACTGCAATGCTGATATGTTTTCTTGTTTTCAGCTTGCTGACCTCCCTGAGTCGGAGCTTGCTCCACTCGAAGGATATCCTCCTGAGTTTTCTCAGGAGACTGAAGTGGTCCCATTGCCGGACCTTGCGCTCAAGAAGCGCAAAGCTTCGACAGTGGCTGTTGGCACAAAGGAAGTGCCTGCTGTGAAGAGGTAACTTGCATTCACAATTTCCGCCTTTGTACCTTTCTCGAATTTCTTTCTGAGATGTAATGTTTCCGACTTTACTACATTCTCAGAGCAAAGCCTCTCATCAAGGGTAAGGGGAAAGGGATTCCTGCGAAGCCCCTGCGACAGACGAAGCTCACCATAGCTTCTCCTACCGTGGCTCCTCCAACTCCTACCCCTCAACCTTCTGCAACTCCGGCGATCATTCCTTCTTCGGTGGTCGTAGCAGATCTGGCTCCTCCAACAGAGCCTGTGATCCTTGGGTCACAAACTGACGTCACCGTGGGTGCGTCAGCTCAAGATAAGGGTGAACCCTCTTCGGGTAATGATCCCTCAGCTGAAGTCTTCGCCGAAAACCTCCTCAGCAATCCGGGACTTGCCAAGTTTGGCCTATCCCGGAAATCTGCAGAGGAAATCCGGCGGCTGGCCAGGCAAGTCCTGGACAAAAGCCATCTATCCCGCGAGCAGGAAGTGCAAGAAGCAGAGGACGTCAAGTTCTCTGACCTTCTCGCTCAAGTCCGCTTTCATGACGAGAGGATCAGGACTGGTGAGCTTCCAACAGCCCCAGTAATCCCTCTTACCCTCGCCGAGAAGGTGGCAGGTGAAGTAAACGCAGGTTTAGACAAACTCACCCGCGAGCAATATGTAAGTCGGAATTCCGACTCTTGTTTTTACATTATGTTATATCATATCCTCTAGCCCCCAAGCATGAAGTAGGATATAGAATCCGAGTTTATGCTTCATTAGGATGCCAAAGAATGAACTAGTGTAGCCCCCAAGGCTCGTGCTGATATTTAGCAAAAAATATTAGCCCGAGTCTTATGTAGCTTTCTGACTTTGGGTATTCTGACTTACCGAAAGTATGTTCCTATAACCAGGAATTATTATCCAATGTCTGTGATAAGCGGAGAGAGATCAAAGCTCTCCGGCTTAAAAATGCTGAGCTCAAGGTAGCCAAGGATGAAGCCGAAGGTAAACATTTCGAGATTCAAACCTTGTCTTTTGCTTTTTCAATGTCGAATTTTTCTGAACTGTTGTTCTTTTGACTTACAGCGTTGGTGAAACAATCCATCGCTATGATTGAAGTGGCCGAGAACCTCAAGAGCCTAGTGGTGGAGAACAAGGGACTTCGCCAAGAGCTGGATAAGCTCAAGGCGGATCATGAAAGGATCATAGCTCAAGTCCTTGAATCCTCCTCCATGGCCACTGAAGAGCGTGATCGCAAGATCGCTGCTCAGGATAAAATTATCTTGGACCTCAAGAATGAGCTTGGCCGAGAGAAAGATCTCTCCGAAGCGCTCCGGGCTAAACTCTAGAGTCTCCGGGAGGAGAAGACCAAGATTGACGACGTCATTCTTGGTACGTTCCATCTGTCTGACTTATCATTTCTTCAACTTTCATCAATGTCGGATTTTTATTGACTTGTTTTGTGTATAGGTCCTCTAAACTTGACAGACTCTTCCTCCTCCGAGCCCCGCACCCACCGGCTTACTCAAGTCGGTGATCTTCTGCAAGACTTCCGCCAGTCTATTGAAGACATTGGCGAGTCTCTCAGGATTCCGGACATGCCAAGCATGTCGGATTTTCAGGTGCGGGACAAGGCCAAGGAGATGCCGCAGCTTGTGCGGGACTGGAACATGTCCTACGCGCGGACTGCTGCGCAGAACGCTCTCACCATGGTCATGAGCCACCATAGAAACATGGAGATATGGCAAGTGACCAGAGGGTACTGCAAGGTAGACGAAGACGGCCAGGAGCAAGACCTTCAAGCCATCATGCATTCCTGCGCCGGATATGGGTGCCACGTAGCTGATCTAACCAGCTACGAGATCCCCTTCTTCACCCGCGTAGATACTCCGCCGCCTCCTCCAGAAGAAACCGAAGAAGTTTCCGACGATGAACGGACCACCTCGGATCCGGACATCTCGGAACGATATCAAGGCGGAGTAACCAGCGAGCCGACAGCTCCTTCATCTCCTCCTGCATCATAGACCACAAACTTATGTATTATTCTGTGAAAGAACATGATGCGTTTGTAAATATTAAGTACTATTAACTTTTGTTAGTGCTAAGCTTTTAATCTATTCAGCACTTTTTGGCTTTTGAATTTTTTGCATGCCTGAAATGTTCACATAAGCACTTGAAATTTTCCGTCTCTAATTATCGTTTATCTGGCTTTCCGCCTCGTCCCTTTCGTGAGCCGGCTAAACCTTCAGCCGAAAACTTTGCCGAGCAACGGAGCTCAATTGCTAAACTAGTTTAAACTCGGAAACAAAGCCGGCTTCCAGTACCAACAATTCACTACTCGGAAAATACCCGCATCTAGCAATCAGACAAATAACCCAAGTAAAGACTAGAATTTTTAGATTTATACCCGAAGGTAGCAGTTTTAGAATCGGAAATCTAAACCAGAATGAACATGAGCATAAAGTACTTTCAAGCATTCTGAGAATTTCGACTATGACATGATCATGAGGAAATAAGATGGTAAAAACTTCTCAGAAAAACTTTGAGGTAACCAAAACTTTTATTTCTCACAGAACATGTACATATGTATGATTACAAAGAAGGATAAACTAAGAATAAAAGGGACGTAGCTGAGCAATATTCCACAGTTTGTCTAACTCATCCGGATTTGTACTGCCTCCAGCTCTCTTTCTCTTCTTAGTAGCAGGTCTTTCTTTGACTGGCCTCATGTTAGTTAAGTAGTACGATCCAGTGTGCAATACTCGACTAACTAAAAAGGGCCCTTCCCATACTGGGGAAAGTTTGTGCTTTCTTTGTTGCACAAGCCGGAGAACCAAATCACCTTTATTGAAAGATCTAGTTCGGACTCTCTGGCTATGATACTTGCGTAACTTCTGCTGATAGGCTGTAGATCTCATTTCAGCAACGACGCGAACTTCTTCGACTAAGTCGAGATCATTTTGTCGAGAAATCTCGGCATCCTCTTCGATATACGCGGCCACTCTAGGAGAAGTATGAATTAAATCACTAGGAAGAAATGCTTCTGCGCCATAGACCAAGAAGAAAGGTGTGTATCCTGTTGACCTGTTCAGAGTTGTTCGTAAACTCCAAATTACAGAGGGTAATTCCTCTGCCCAAGCCCCCGCAACACGTCGTAGTGGTGCTTCGAGTCTTGGTTTCAAGCCTTGTAGAATTAAACCATTTGCTCTTTCGACTTGTCCGTTAGCCTGTGGATGTGCGACTGACGCAATGTCAAGCCGGATATTTTGCTCATCGTAGAATTTAGCCAATTCTCCCATGGAAAAGTTACTCCCATTGTCCATGATAATACTATGCGGATAACCATACCGGATTATAACATCCTCGACAAATCCTTTGGCTGTTGCTCCATCCAACTAGTGATAGGTTTAGCCTCGATCCACTTTGTGAATTTGTCCACCATCACTAAGAGGTGAGTGAATCCACTTGGGGCTCGTTTAAAAGGTCCTACCATATCCAGCCCCTAGACCGCAAAGGGCCATGTTATAGGTATTGTTCACAGCTGATCAGCCGGAACATGAGCTTGCTTGGCATACTTTTGGTAGCCTTTGCATGTCTTGACTAATCGTTCGGCATCTGCCTGAGCTGTAAGCCAGAAAAATCCATGCCGAAAAGCTTTTGCCACTAAAGATTTGGCTGCAGCGTGGTGACCACACTCGCCTTCGTGGATTTCCCTTAAGATTTCCACTCCTTCTTCTGGAGATACACAACGCTGAAAAACCCCAGAAACACTCTGTTTATGGAGCTCACCTTTAACAATAGTATAGGCTTTTGATCGTCGGATAATCTGTCGGCTCAGTACCTCGTCTTTGGGTAATTTGCCATCTACCAAATAATTGAGGTAGGGTTGAGTCCAGCTGGGGACTACAGCTAGAACTACTATCAAAGGTGAGTCGGATTTGGTCGGATATTCCTCATCTACTCCCTTTATCGAGGGAACTTTGAGGTGCTCTAAAAATGCGCCATCCGGGACCTCTTTCCGCATAGAGCCTATTGGAGACAGTGCATCTGCTTCCTCATTTTCTGCTCGAGGGATGTGTTGAACTTCAAACCCCTCGAACGATTTAGATAGATCATCCACGATAGCTTTATATGCTACCATGTGCTTATTTGCATTACAAATATCCGAGACTTGCTGAGCAACAAGATCCAAATCTCCGTAACACATCAAACATCGGATTCCAATATCCTTAGCAATCCGGATTCCATGCAGCAGTGCTTCATACTCGGTAATGTTGTTTGTCGCTGTGAAGTGGATCTGCAACACGTATAAAAGTTTATCTCCTTGGGGTGATTTGAGCACCCTGCCAGCCCCCGAGCCCCCTCGAGCCTTAGACCCATCGAAAAAGAGGGTCCAATATTCCGACTCAGGGAGGACCATGTTCTCCTTGGTCTCTTTCCAATCAGCGACAAAGTCAGCAAGGATCTGGGATTTGATTGCTGTCCGGGGTTTGTACTCAATATCGAAAGATGCAAGCTCTATGCCCCATTTGGCGACGCGTCCTGTGGCATCGCTATTGTTGATTATATCTCTCATGGGAGCTTTGCTCACCATGGTAATTAGATGCTCCTGAAAATAGTGTCGTAACTTACGAGATGCTAGAAAAACACCGTAAGCCAACTTTTGATAGTGCGGATACCGCTGTTTTGATTTTGTCAGGACCTCGCTGACAAAGTACGTCGGATGCTACACCAGGTGTTCCTGATTTTCTTCTGGTCTCTCCACTACCATAACGATACTGACAAACTTATTTGTCGCAGCAATGTAGAGCAACATCGGTTCCTGAGGTTCCGGCGCTGCAAGGATAGGAGCAGATGAGAGTACTTTCTTCAGGTCTTGTAGTGCAGCTTCAGCTTCGTCAGTCCAGACAAAATCCTTGGTCTTCTTTAGGAGTTTGTATAATGGTGTGGCTCTTTCACCAAGCTGGCTTACAAATCGACTGACCGCAGCAATGCAACCAGTTAATCTTTGTACGTCCTTCAGGCGAGTTGGCCTGGAAATATTGAGAATAGCCTTGATCTTGTCGCGGTTCACCTCTATGCCTCTTTGAGACACGATGAAACCTAACAATTTTCCGGCTGGTATTCCAAAGAAGCATTTCTTCGGGTTAAGCATGATGTTGTATTTTCGTAGATTGGCGAACGTCTCCTCCAATTCGGAAATCAACGTTTCCTTCTTTTTGGACATGACCGCGATATCATCCAGGTATGCATGTACATTGCGTCCGAGTTGATCATGGAGGCAACACTGCATCGTGCGCTGGTACGTAGCTCCTGCGTTCTTCAGCCCAAACGGCATCATAACAAAACAGAAGGTTCCGAAGGGGGTTATGAATGAAGTGTTGACTTTGTCAAATTCCTTCATCCGGATTTGATGATAACCGGAATATGCGTCGAGAAAACAGAGGAGTTCCGAGCCTGTCGTAGAATTGATAACTTGATCAATTCTAGGCAGAGCGAACAGATCTTTTGGACAAGCCTTATTCAAGGCAGTATAATCAACACACATCCTTAAATTAGTGGTGTCCTTTTTAGGGACCATTATAGGGTTGGCCGACCAATCAGTATGGATGACCTCTTCTATGAATCCGGCTAGCTCGAGCCGCGCTAGTTCCTTAGCTATTGCCTTACGCTTTTCATTGCCAAACCGTCGTAAGGAATGTTTGACGGGTTTAGCGTTCGGGTTTACATTTAGAGAGTGCTCGGCAAGTTCCCTAGGTACTCCGGTCATGTCAGATGGCTGCCATGTGAAGATATCTTGATTTGCTTGGTGGAACTTGACGAGCGCGCTTTCCTATGCGCTACTTAGGCCTACGTCTATCTGGGTCACCTTGGAGGGGTCAGCACCCTTCAACGGCGTCGTCTTCGTCTCTTCTGATGCTTTGAACTCCGGATTTGGCTTTGTGACCTCCTTCTTCGTTGTGGGCATCTCAGACGGATCTATGCTCTTCTTGATCTCCTGGTACTCCTGGGCGTGCAACACGGCTTTGGCAAAGACGACATTTCCATCTTCGCACTCTCGCGCCTTCTTCGGGTCTCTCCTGATGGTGATCACGCCGTTGGGACCTAGAATTTTCATCATATTGTAAATGTAGCACGGACGAGCCATAAAAGCCTAGTAAGCCGGACGTCCGAATATAGCGTGGTATGTGCTCTTGAACGGGACCACTTCGAAGGAAAGTGCCTCCGTCCGACAATTCTTTGGAGTTCCAAAAGTAACATCCAAAGTGATCTCTCCTAGGGAATTAGCTTGTCTTCCTGGGACAACTCCATGAAAGATCACAAAGCTATGGTTCAGCTGTGTTTCCAAGATCTTCATCCGGTGTAGTGTTTCGACATAGAGAATATTGATGCTGCTACCACCGTCCATGAGGGTCTTGGAGAAACCATAACCGTCAATAAGTGGATTGACGATTAAGGCGTATTTTCCTCGCCTGTGTAGTTTAGGCGGATGATCAGCGCGGTCAAACGTGATTGCCACTTCCGAGCAGTCCAGATACTGAGGGACAGCCGGAACTGTTGCATTGAGCTCGTGGAGAACTGCTTTCTTGACCTTTGCTGGTTGAGATCCGAGGAAGGTGACGTAAGTGTCCTTGGTGGGAAAAGTCTTCTTCCCTTTCGACTTGGGATTTGAAGCATCAGCTTCCTCCATGTCGGAATCTTCCTTGGTCTCCTTTTCTTTCTCGGGATTTTTCTTTCCCTTCTTCCGCTTAGCTTTGTAGCCCGTGGTATCATATCTCTTGATGTCGTCATTAAAACAACATTCAGTGTTGGTGTGGGACGAGCCTCCATTGGCGTCTAAGTGATGCACACATGGGTTATTGGCAATGTCGGCCCAAGTGTAGGTTTTGCCTGGTTGTTGCTCTCCTCTGCCTTGGACCCTTGATGTCCCACGGCCATGCCCGCGGCCTCCGCCACGTCCTCCTCGTCCTCCAAACCCGGAAACAGTAGTGACCACTGCTGTCTCCGTGTTGGGTTTTTCTTCCGAGGTATTTTTGTGCTTCTGAGCTTGTTGCTTTGGTTGTTTTGCCGACTGAGGCACAGCTAGGACATTGAGTAATCCCTCTGCATCATCGTCAGCATCTGCATACTTGCTCGCTGTTTCTATCATCTCTCCCAGATCAGTAACCTTGTCACACTTCAAGCGATGACACAGTAAACCAATTGGGAGACCTGTGATGAAAGCTTCAATCGCAGTTTGATCGTTTACTCCTTCGCAGGAGTTCTTTGTGTCGATCCATCGTCCGAGATAATCCCAGCAAGTTTCTCCGGCTTTCTGGGTGCAACACTGTAGGTCTCCAACCGTACAGGGCCTCCGATATGTGCCTTCGAAATTCCGAAAGAACGCACTTTGCAAGTCATACCAGTTTTGGATGGTGTTTGCCGGAAGTTCATTGAGCCATGATCGTGCCGTCTTCCGGAACATAAGTGGGAGATATCGGGTTGCGACTAGGCTGTTTCCGCCGTTAGAGATGCAGTAAGCTTGGAAGAAATCCTGTAACCAGGTGTCTAGCCGAGCAATGCCGTCGTAGGCTTGGATATGTCTTGAGATAGCAAATCCTTCCAGGAATTTTGTAGCTCTGATGCGTGGTCCGAAGCACTTTGGTCCCACGTACACATCATCGTTTTCATAGCGCCGAGCCTCTATGTTGGAGTTAATCATGTGTCTTGCGTCGTTCGGGGATAGAGATCGTCCCGAATGTCGGCTGCGGCTGCGGTGCCCTGGAGCCGGACTTCGGCTTCTGCCACCACCTCCTCCGCCATGTCGTCCTCCTTGACCTCCTTGGGGGTCGTTGTGATAACTGTGTGGTGGATAGGGTGGTGCAACTGGATAGTTTCCGGCTGATCGCTGGCCTCCGTCCGGAGGGTCATTATTCCGGCTCCAGGGAGGTTCTTAACTATGACGAGCCCCCTGCCGGCTTGTTCCAGCGTGGTTTCCGTCGTTCCTTCGTCCGTCGTTCCCACCATGGTGAGGCTCAGCCGGACGGCTCTCATGTCTAGGAGGTGGCATTCTATGACGATCCTCCTCCCGACGTTTCTCCTTATCTTCTCCCTTTCAATCGTTGAATTCTCATCGGGGAGGATTCCTCGGATTCAGTGCAGCGATCGCGTCTTTCTCGGCTGCTGGAGCGACATTGCTCCAGTTATGTGTAGCTCTGCGATGCTGTCCCGACGATCCGGTTCTTGAATAATTGTCTTCCCTGCATTCGGGGTGATGGTACTGCGCCCGAACGTAATGGGATCTTACGTCATGTTGGAGATATGCCCAAGAGGCAATAATAAAGTGGTTGTTATTATATCTTTATGTTTATGATAAATGTTTACATCCCATGCTATAATTGTATTATTAGGAAACACTAATACATGTGTGTTTTGTAAACATAAAAGAGTCCCTAGTAAGCCTCTTGTTAAACTAGCTTGTTGATTAATGGATGATCATGGTTTCCTGATCATGGATATTGGATGTCGTTAATAACAAGGTTATATCATTAGGAGAATGATGTGATGGACACACACCCATAGTAAGCGTAGCATAAGATCAAGTCATTAAGTTCGTATTGCTATAAGCTTTTAAATGCATAGTAACCTAATCCTTCGACCATGAGGTTATGTTAATCACCATCACCGGATGGATACTTTGATGACATCAAACGCCGCTTCATAACTGGGTGGTTATAAAAGTGTCATTGGGTATTCTGAAAGTATGTGTTGAAGCGCATGAACCAAGATTGGGATTTGTCCATCCATATGACGGATAGATATGCTCTGAGCCCTCTCGGTGGAATGTCATCTAGTTAGCTTGCAAGCATGTGACTAGGTCACAAGGGATGACATATCACGGAACGAGTAAAGAGTACTTATCAGTAACGAGGTAGAACTAGGTATGGAGATACCAACGATCAAACCTCGGATAAGTATAGTATCGCGAGACAAAGGGAATTGGTTTCATATGTAAGTGGTTCAATCGATCGCGAAGTCATCGTTGAGTATGTGGGAGCCATTATGGATCTCCAGATCCCGCTGATGGTTATTGATAGGAGATGTGTCTCTATCATGTCTACATATTCACGAACCGTAGGGTGACACACTTAAGGTTCGAAGTTGTTTTAAGTAGATATGGAATGTGCGTTGGAGACCGAATGTTGTTCGGAGTCTCGGATTGGATTCGGGACATCACGAGGAGATCCGGAATGGTCCGGAGAATAAGATTCATATATAGGGGATCATTTTCTAAGTTAGGAAATGTTCCGGAGTGTTTGTATGAGGATTCTAGAAGGTTTCGGAATGTTCCGGAAGGTTCTAGAAGATATCTTGGAGTTTGCTTGAAAATCAAGATAGGGATCAAGGAGTACTGGTGGGTCAAGGCACGGATTCGTGGGGGAGGAGGACTCCTCCCCCCTCCCCAAATTCGTTGGCCATAGAGGAGGGGAGTCCTACAAGGACTCCCCCTCCCCAGGCGCGCCTCCTCCCCTTAAATAGAAGGGCAGGGGCGCCCCTCCACCCTTGCTCTCATAACACCCAATCTCTGCCGCCTCTCTCCTCCACCATCTTCTGCACAGGCATAGGCGAAGCCCTGCAGAATTCTCTACTCCACCACCACCACGCCGTCGTGCTGCTGGGATTCCGTGGAGAAGATCTACTACCTCCGCCGCTCGCTGGAACGAGGAGAGGAAGGTCTGCTTCGACTCCGCACGTGTGACCGTCTGTGGAAGCGCTGCCAAATCGTGGCGCCGGAAGGATCGTCTACTTGACCAAGGGCGGAAGCGCTGCTGGAACGCGACGCCGGAAGGATCGTCTACTTGACCGAGGGCGGAAGCGCTGCTGGAACGCGACGCCGGAAGGATCGTCCACACGATCTTGAGATCGGCAAGTGATCGACTACATCATCCACGAGATCTAATCTCGTTAACGCTTTCGGATCTACGAGGGTTAGTTCCCATCTATCTCGTTGCTCATGTCTAATAGATTAGATCTTGGCTTTTATCTGGATTAGATCTAGGTTTTGTTCGTTCTTGCGGTAGAATTTTTTTGTTTTCCATGCTACGAACCCATCAGTGGTATCAGAGCCGTATCTATGCGTAGATCTGTTGCACGAGTAGAACACAATGTTTTTGTGGGCGTTGATGCTTTTGTTGTCGGTGTCTTAGCGTGTACTTTGCATCTTGCGGCATGGTGGGATGAAACGGCTCGGGCTAACATTACATGTCATCGTACATGTGACCTGCTCCACGCTTGACGTGCAACTTGCTTTGCACAAGTGGCTTTGCGGGTGTCTGTCTCTCCCACCATAGTTAAGATTCAATTTACAATGAGCATCTTGACAACACTTGTATCAACGTTGTGGTCCTTGTTCGTAGGTAAGATCGGTCTTATGCGAAAGCCCCAAACCACGTAAAACATACAAAGAAAATTAGAGGCGTCTAACTTGTTTTTGCAGGGGTTTTGTGATGTGATATGGCCATCATGTGATTATGATTATATTTGATGTATGCAATGATCCTTGTTGTAATATGGCAACCGGCAGGAGCCTAATGGTTGTCTTTTAATTCTGTTAAGACTTGCGTGTCTATTCATCTTGTAATAGCTTTATTCCAAGTAGTTGTAATAGTTGCTAGTGATGATGGACAATCATGAAGCGGCGCCACGGACCTTGACGCCACGCCGGTGATGATGGAAATCTTGTCCATGCTTTGGAGATGGAGATCAAAGGCACAAGAAGAAAGGCCATATCATATCACATATTATGAATTGCCTGTGATGTTAATCCTTTATGCATCTTGTATTTCTTAGATCGCGACGGTAGCATTATAAGATGATCCCTCTCACTAAATATCAAGTAATAAAGTGTTCGTCTTTAGTTGGCACCGTTGCTAAGACTCGTCGTTTCGAAGCATCTCGTGATGATCGGGTGTGATAGACTCTACGTGTGCATACAACGGGTGCAAGCCAGATTTGCACATGCAGAAACTAAGGTTAACCTTGATGAGCCTAGCATGTACAGACATGGTCTCGGAACACAGAATACCGAAAGGTAAAACATGAGTCGTATGGATGATATGATGAACATGTTGATTGTTCGCCTTTAAAGCTACATCATCTCACGTGATGATCGGACTTGGTGTAGTGGATTTGGTTCATGTAATCACTAAAACAACTTGAGGGATGTTGTTTTGAGTGGGAGTTCATTTGTAATTTGGATTAGTCGAACTCAATTTATCATAAACACAATCAAAGTGAATTTGCATAGTTTGTTGTAGTCATTGGTATCTGTTCACCACCTTACGCTTAGTTATAGTTGAGATAGTGGAACTATAGAAATTCTGGATATTTGCTTTACGAACTGGTATCGTATTGTTTTGAGTGTCAATTAAAATTTATAAGTCCTATTGCAAACTTTCAGCAAACTCAATTTACTCCATGAAGTTTAATAAATAGTATTAAATCAAGAGTAACAATTCCAGTGTTAGTATCTAATGTATCATGTTAGCCTCCATGATTCTTGATACTCAAAAGATTGTTTTTAATATCAAGTTTATCTAAGAGCTGAAAGCAATGTTTCAGAAACCATCATATGTGAAAGGTATTGCGATATCTAAAACAATGTGTTGGTTACAACATGATAGAGTATACGTCCTTATATTTGATGAGAATTTGTGAAGGTTGGAGACGCTAGTCGTCCTAATCCTCCAAAAGGTTTTGAAAAAGAAACATTATACTCACAATTCACCTTTATAAGCTATAGCAGCTTGATCATGAAAGTTGTCATGATAAGGATGAATAGAAGATGTAAGTAAAATGTTTACTACGCTGAAAGATTACTAAAGAATGGATTTTTGAAAGAACACCAAACATTTGATGATGGTGATCCACCTCAAAGTGCAAGTCCAAAGGTATTAGTAGTTGACTATATACGCTTTGTACCATGTGTCATGTTGATGACACCGCCATTGATGTTAATAGATTCTTTTAAAAGAAAAGAAATTGCTGAAAGAGAATCTATAAAATATTTGGCAGAAAAGAAAAGATTGGAGATGTCCAACTTAGGCACATAGAAGATATACATGTTATGGTTGTATTCCTTGCTTGTTAAACAATGTGGTTCTCCGGTATTGGATACCGAATTGGTTGGTATGCTATGTCATACAGGACAACGTAATTCATGAACTACAATGGCCTAAGTAACTAGCAAGAGAATAAGTGATGATGTTCATCGAAAACAAACAAAGGGTTGTTGTGTTGCTCGTTAACATCAAAGCTTGCCTTCAAGATTTGTTTCAATAATTGTTATTTTGTTCCGATATTACGAAAACAATGGTTGTTCAAATAATTACCGTATTCCATAAAGGATGGATGAACTTTTACAAGTCTTGTGGGAGAAATCACATCCATAAACACCATTGCTAAAATGTCGCAAGAAAAAAGATTGAAAGATCACTTGCGAATTGACATCGCCATTTAAATTATATTGGAAAGAAAACATGAAGAAACTCCATGTTGATGGAATTTTGGAGTCTTTTGATTTTGATCAAATGACGCTTGTGAAACTTTCTACAGATAATTAAAACTTCGTTCATAGGCCAAAAGGAACGAATGACTGGCTTATTGGAACTTGTACATATAGATGTATGAAGCCCATTATGTAGTCAAGAGCGATGGATTTCAACTTCATATGCTTTCTCCGAGAATTTGAGTGAATATATGTATATTTACTTAATAAGGAGGAAGTATGAAACATTTGAAAATTGATCAAAGACTTTCAAGATGAAGTTGAAAATCATTGTAACAAGAAAATAAAGAGTTTATGATTCAATCATAAAGGAAGATATTTGAGTTACATGTTTAGCAAAAACACCTAAGACTTGAGGAATTGTTCTATGATTTGTGTTTCTCGATAAACCATAGGATTATGGCATATTCGAGAGATAAAATCAAACCATGTTTGAGATGGTAAGATCAAGGGTGTCATTTATAAAACTGCCATTATGTTTTTAAAGATTAAAGCTTTAGTGACTACCACTTTTACACTGAAAAGAGCTCCATCGTGATCCGTTGAAATGACACCATATAAGTCATGGTTTGGGATAAAACCCGAATTATCTTTTCTTAAAATTTTGGTATGTTATGCATAAGTAAAATGTTTACAACCAAAGTCGGATAAGCATGTCTTTGTAGGTTATCCCAAAAAAATTTGTTGGGAATTTCTCCATAACACTGAGGACAAAAGAGTTTGTTACTTGGAACATCAAGTTTCTTGAGAAGGAATTTTTCGTGAAAAGTTAAGTGGGAGGACAATAGAACTTTGATAAGGTTGTGGAACCTTAGCTATATGTGCTAAGTAGCGCAGCGCCGGAAAGTGTCCCGGTGACGGCCACAATGCTCATGGCTCTCGTGATTACAAAAGGTGTGATCTCGGAGATTAGAGTTCCTATATAACCATGTGGGTCAGTAAGAATCAAATAGTAAGATTTGATAAGCAAGTCGTTATTGTTTTGACAATGATGAACCGACTACATGCAAAGAAGCGATGATGGGCCCTGACTCCATAAAATGACTAGAAGTCATGGAATCCGTGATAGCATCCATACACGAGAAATCAAGTTTCTAAACTTTGAAGACCCTCCGGAAAGGCGTGAAGCCTATCGGTCGTGTTTGTATCTATAAAGAAATAGACATGGATGTTTCAAATCTATGAAATAGTCGACATGTCGGAAAGAGTTTACGACAATGTTCAAGGAATTGACTATGATAAGATTTGATCTTTCATAGCGATATTTAGTCTGGACGGATTAATGTAGCAACCACTACATATATTTTGGTATATGGTAGTTGAACAAAAAAAAACAAGTTCTTCTAATAGAATAGTTACCTAGGACGTGTACATGACACGATCCGAAGGGTTTTGTTAATTCAAAGGATGCTAAAAGAGTATGCAAAACTTCAATGGTTGAAGTAAGCATAGCGGAGTTGGAATCTTCACCATGATGAAACTGTTAAAAGAGTTTAAATTCATCGGAGATGATGAAGATGCTTGCATTTGCAAGAAATTAAGTGGGAGCGCTGAGACATATTTCTAATACATTATATAGAGGACACATTGTTGATTGGAAATGATGTATCTTGAATTGACGCAGGTTAAGAATTTCATTTCGATGAAAGACTTAGGCATAACCCAAGAATTAGGCATCAATGTCTATATGAATAGATTGAGGCGCTAATATGGTTTTGCCAAATGTACATAGATAAGATGTTGAATGAGTTCAATATGGAAACAACAAGAAAGGTTCTTGATGCACGGAAAGGACTGAATCAAGATTCGAGTGTGTTGACACGAGATTCAAGTGTTTTGACACTTGGTGAAATTACAAGAATATTTTGATCAATCATTCTTTGAGATGTACACATCCAGATATGTCCTATGCTCTAAATGTTATGAGCATATACCAGAATGATTCATAAGATGATCATTGGACAATAGTAAAGATATTCTTATGAGCTTTGGAAGAACTAAGAATATATCATGTATAAGTGACAAATAGTTAAAGGTAGTTCATTGTAAAGTGTTACATTGATACTAGTTTTGTCACTGGATACAAATTAATTTTATCTCAATTTAAACTATGGGTGGCACAATGTAATGAAAGGAAGTTCCATAACGGATTTTGTTGAGTACCAAAGTTAAAACATTGTGACAGATACTACAACAAAAGGCTAAGTATATAAACTGCTATAGTAGCAGCAAAGGAGGGCATTTGTGTTAAGTAGTTTGTTATCAAACTAGGTGTGGTTCATAGCGGGATAATACTATGAAGATACATTGTATGACAATAGTATCAACATGATTTAATCCCGAGGAACTAAAGGTCTCACCAAAGGACCAAATTTATACAATGCCATCTCATTGGAGAATGAGTAATGCGTAGAGACGCAAGGACATGCAAATACACACGGACCTGGAAGTGTCAGATCCGAAGATTATGTTTACCACTAGCAATAGTGTCTATACAACACCAGAAAGCCATAGGTGTTGAATGCACAAGTTTTTAACTAGATTATTGACTCTAGTGCAAGTGGGAGACTGTTGGAGATATGCCCAAGAGGCAATAATAAAGTGGTTGTTATTATATCTTTATGTTTATGATAAATGTTTACATCCCATGCTATAATTGTATTATTAGGAAACACTAATACATGTGTGTTTTGTAAACATAAAAGAGTCCCTAGTAAGCCTCTTGTTAAACTAGCTTGCTGATTAATGGATGATCATGGTTTCCTGATCATGGATATTGGATGTCGTTAATAACAAGGTTATATCATTAGGAGAATGATGTGATGGACACACACCCATAGTAAGCGTAGCATAAGATCAAGTCATTAAGTTCGTATTGCTATAAGCTTTTAAATGCATAGTAACCTAATCCTTCGACCATGAGGTTATGTTAATCACCATCACCGGATGGATACTTTGATGACATCAAACGCCGCTTCGTAACTGGGTGGTTATAAAAGTGTCATTGGGTATTCTGAAAGTATGTGTTGAAGCGCATGAACCAAGATTGGGATTTGTCCATCCATATGACGGATAGATATGCTCTGAGCCCTCTCGGTGGAATGTCATCTAGTTAGCTTGCAAGCATGTGACTAGGTCACAAGGGATGACATATCACGGAACGAGTAAAGAGTACTTATCAGTAACGAGGTAGAACTAGGTATGGAGATACCAACGATCAAACCTCGGATAAGTATAGTATCACGAGACAAAGGGAATTGGTTTCATATGTAAGTGGTTCAATCGATCGCGAAGTCATCGTTGAGTATGTGGGAGCCATTATGGATCTCCAGATCCCGCTGATGGTTATTGATAGGAGATGTGTCTCTATCATGTCTACATATTCACGAACCGTAGGGTGACACACTTAAGGTTCGAAGTTGTTTTAAGTAGATATGGAATGTGCGTTGGAGACCGAATGTTGTTCGGAGTCTTGGATTGGATTCGGGACATCACGAGGAGATCCGGAATGGTCCGGAGAATAAGATTCATATATAGGGGATCATTTTCTAAGTTAGGAAATGTTCCGGAGTGTTTGTATGAGGATTCTAGAAGGTTTCGGAATGTTCCGGAAGGTTCTAGAAGATATCTTGGAGTTTGCTTGAAAATCAAGATAGGGATCAAGGAGTACTGGTGGGTCAAGACACGGATTCGTGGGGGAGGAGGACTCCTCCCCCCTCCCCAAATTCGTTGGCCATAGAGGAGGGGAGTCCTACAAGGACTCCCCCTCCCCAGGCGCGCCTCCTCCCCTTAAATAGAAGGGCAGGGGCGCCCCCTCCACCCTTGCTCTCATAACACCCAATCTCTGCCGCCTCTCTCCTCCACCATCTTCTGCACAGGCATAGGCGAAGCCCTGCAGAATTCTCTACTCCACCACCACCACCACGCCGTCGTGCTGCTGGGATTCCGTGGAGAAGATCTACTACCTCCGCTGCTCGCTGGAACGAGGAGAGGAAGGTCTGCTTCGACTCCGCACATGTGACCGTCTGCGGAAGCGCTGCCAAATCGTGGCGCCGGAAGGATCGTCTACTTGACCAAGGGCGGAAGCGCTGCTGGAACGCGACGCCGGAAGGATCGTCTACTTTACCGAGGGCGGAAGCGCTGCTGGAACGCGACGCCGGAAGGATCGTCCACACGATCTTGAGATCGGCAAGTGATCGACTACATCATCCACGAGATCTAATCTTGTTAATGCTTTCGGATCTACGAGGGTTAGTTCCCATCTATCTCGTTGCTCATGTCTAATAGATTAGATCTTGGCTTTTATCTGGATTAGATCTAGGTTTTGTTCGTTCTTGCGGTAGAATTTTTTTGTTTTCCATGCTACGAACCCATCACGTCAGCCCATGCCGGATCTGTGCGACATTGGTCAGAATCCGAGACTAGTTTTTGACTTCTGGACAGGGCGACCTTCTGCTGCTCCAGTCCCTTGTTGAGTAACTTGATACCCAAGTGTATCTCCTCTGGCCCTGGATTAGCTGATAGAATTTCATGAGCTGCCACAGTATTTTGCACTGGTGTTGGGTATACCCAATCTCCGTTGCTATCCTTCTGTGGCTTCCCCATCTCATCTCCGAAAAGGACGACATGGACACGTGGGAATTGGTTGTCCTCTATGTGACGCTTCCGTGTCTTCTGATGTAGACAGGACATGTACTCCTTGTTTTACATGCGCTTCTTCTCCACCTCGATGTTTTTGGCTTCATCAAGGAGTTGTTGACGACGCGCTTCTAGGGCCTGGGCCCTTTCGTCCAACTCATCTGCAGTAAGTTCTGCAGCTGTAGGGATAGGTGTGGTTAAAGCGGCATCGATGAGTTTACGCGCACCTTTAGTGATCACGTGTCCATCCACCGATGCTTCTTTTTTCGGCTCGTCTGGGATAAGTGCTCCATCCGAGTCTTCTTCGTATTCCTCGGCGATTACCTCCTCTGTGAGGGGGTCTTTTGCCGGGGTCTTGTTCTTCTTGTTCTTCTTCTTTGCCTTCTTGGCAGCACCGGTAGCAAAGACGGATTTGGGTCCATTTCCCGGAGTCAAGCTCTGATTGGTACTTTTGGACATCTGGACTTCGGGATTATCTCCGATGTCCATGTCATCCTGTGCTTTGGGAGAGTGTTCCCTGGATCCTTCATCCATGGCTTCTCCCTCTGCAGCTTTGGAGTTGTACTCCTCTTCATATTCCGCGGAGAACTTTCGGAAATCTGCCGACATCATAGATTCATCCGAGGATGCCGGAACGTCGGCGTTTGTTCCAATTGCCTCCAGCACAGAGTCGGTGTTTTCTCCAGCATCGGCAGAGCCGGATCCGGATCCCACGTATCCGACGAAGTGCGATGCGCGCTTCCTGAGGTACCTGCGGCTTTCGTGATCAGCCATATCGAAACTTTTAATGGTCTCGAGGATTGCATCTACGCTAGCGCCTTGCAGTATCATACGTCTTAGTGTGTACCTGAGGAAAGGCCTGTCTGTCCCGGCATCGTCAGAGCCGGAATCAGTGTCGTTGATATGTTCCTCCTGGATTTCGACTTCCACGGGTGGGTCGATTTGGGATCCGGCTTCTCTAGGAAGATCCACTCCAGATTCGACTTGGACCGTGAGGTCTTCCTCAGGCTCAGATTTCTCCACTATCTCCGCAACTGGTGCGAGCTGGGTGGGATTAGGGTTTTCTGAGATCCAGAACTCTGCCGCCTCCATGGACAAAGGGGACCCAGAAGATTCTTCTGCCTCTATCATCACCACTAGGGTGGGTTGGGCAGGTTTAGCGAAACCGATGTAAACATCGATCTCACCAAAAGACATAATTGTATAGGCAGTCACGGCCTCCCTAGCCGGAATCCAAGTCTCGTCGAGAACGATGAGAGGGATGTCGCTGGCGTAGAGGATGCGACCGACAGCGATGGTCTCACCGATTCCGATTCTTGCAGATTCCGCTCGGAACGCAGATCTGAAGCTTACTTGCCCCACGATGGGCGCCAACTGTCGTCAGATTGATGACAAGTACACCATGAGGGGGTCCTCGAGGCGTGCGGAAGAGAGGGGGGTGAGACGTACGGTATTCCGGGACGGTGAGCACACAAGTTTACCTAGGTTCGAATCTGTCGGCTTTGGACGGATCCTACTCCTGCTAGCAATCCAGTAATACGGCAGAGCCCGAATATGGGTTACAAAGGTTTCTCCTGTGCGAGTTGAGATTGTAGACTATTGTGTTGTAAGGTGTTCGCCCTAAAGGCTCTCCCCAGGACGGCTTATATAGATATCCGGCCTAGGGTTTACAAGAGAGATCAATCCGGCTACGACTAAGAGTTGGTTACAGAGTACATCTTGAACTACAAGTAACATTATGGGCCTAAGTCGGTAAGTCTTCTGGGCCTTCCCGTAGCCGGATTAGACTCCGTCTTCTCTCCTGACTGGGCCGCCCGTGAAGCAAAGCTCTAACCCGAAGTGGGCCACCCTGGTTAGTGAGGAACTGTGAGGATACCCGGAAAGTATATCCCCAACAGCTGGAACCTGGCGAGCTGGAGCGAGGCAGGCGGCAGCGCACGCGGCATCCTACAAGGCACGCGAGGCCCAGTGAGGCTGCGGTGGCAGGGGCCAGACAGGACGGCCCAGCAGCAGCACAAGGGAATGGGCGACACACAAGGAGAAGCGGGAGCAGCGGATCGGCCAGGCGGGGGCGAGCGTGAACACAAGAACTGGAGCGAGCGGGGCGAGGCAGGAGAAGGGCGCCAGGATGGGCCGGCCCAATAGTACCGGCCTGCCCAGGCGGTACTACCGCGGTGGGCTGGTACCACCGGCCAGCACAACCGGGCGGGCCAGAAGAGGAAGCGGCGCGCGCTGGGCGGGTGGTAGGGCGATCGGGACTACCGCCCGGCCTAGAAAAAAGGTTTTTCTTTTTATTTTAAAACAAAGAAGAGACAATATTCTAATAGGCATATCTTTAGTTTGGTAGCTCCGATTGGATATTACCAACTGAGAAAGTATCAAGTATTATAATGTGAGATACCTCACTTGGTGAGCATCTAGAAAACCTCAAAGATCAAACTCGCAACAAAATATAAAAGGGAGACCCAATTTTGATGAACAAGAGCATGTTATGAAGATTACCACAAGCTCTATATCCTCACATGGATAAGACAAATAAACAACCAAATACGATGATGCAAGTATGCAAAGGTTTGAGCTCTCTCCAAATGATATGATCGATTTACTCACTCGAGAGCCTCTCTTGATACTACGACTATCTATCCTAAACCCGGTCTCGCAACTACCAACACGAGACCGGCAAAAGGGAAAACCTATCAAGAATACCTTTGCCTTGAGCAAACATCGATCGTGTATTCATCGATCCATAACCACCGAGGATGGCAAGCATCAAACAAGTGATCTTCTAGAGATGGGGTATGTTGAGCTTACACAACACATCTTCTTCTTCATTTCATCTACCTTGAAACCAACACATGCTCCAAGCAATGCCAATGGACAAATCCTACAAGTGCAACTTAATGCAAACATTAGTCCATAAAGATTGTCATTAATTACCAAAACCACACATGGGGGCCCACATGCTCTTTCAATGAGTACCCAAGGTCAAAGGCACAATGTCAATGATCCAAAAAGGGCGCCCATCAAATAGGATCCAGAAGCTGATCACACGACAAGTCAATATGGCAGTAACGACGCTGCCACCCACACCTGAGTATCTCCATTGGTCTAAACAAGAAATCACATTTAGCAGAGCCGATCACCCGCTTCGAGTCCCGTGAACGGGCCACTCAACTCTAATAGTGGAGGCACAAATCGTTGGGTTCGATATGAGCAAGGTTTTCATGGATGCAGGAAGCAGTAGCAACCTAATCTACGCCAAACCCTGCAGGCAATGAACTTTTCCTTGACAAATTTAGCACCAACAAACACATCCTTCCACGGTATAGTTCCAGGTAAATCCGAAATTCCTTCAGTCAAATTTATCTTGACGTTGTCTTCGGATCAAAAGATAATTTTAGGCGAGAAAAGCTTGAATTAGAAGTTATGGATGGATCGTCACAATACCATGCGATCATGGGGCGACCAGCCTTTGCACAGTTCATGGAGGTACCGCACTATGCGTATCTGGTAATAAAAATGCCAGCACCAAGAGGAATCATAACAATAAGGGGCATCTTCACCCGATCTGACAATTATGATCGGGAGTTCAATAAAATTTCTGAATCTTTCGGGATGAAAGCAGAATTTAAACAACTCAAAATCTTGGCGGTCACAGAACCTCTGACAACATCACATATCAACCCCGACCAAGCTTTCAACACTAAAAGGATACACGAGAAGTCCAGGTGCACCCCATGGATCCAAAAAATACAACCTTTGTGGCTTCCAACCTTGGTCCTGCATAGGAAAGCATGCTCATCGAGTTCCTTAGTGAGCGCTAGGAGATTTTTGCATGGTTACCAGCTGACATGCTAGGAATCCCCAGGGAACTCGCTGAGCATGCAGTTAACCTTAATCCTCACGCCAAGCTAGTAAGACCATTGGAAAAGAACTCCATCGTCTAATAGACGCCAAATTTATCAAAGAACTCAAGAAAGCAGAGGGGGCCGCCAATCCAGTATGCGTCCCGAAGAAAAATACAAAGGAGCTACACATGTGCATTGACTCTAAACAAAAATTGTCCAAAGGATCACTTGCCACTACCGCAAATCGATTAAATAATCGATGCAACCGCAGGGTGCGAACGTCTTTCCTTTCTAGATGCATATTCAGGGTACCACCAGATTCGGAAGAAGGAGGAAGACCAAGATAAAACATCATTTATCACTCCTTATGGTGTATTCTGCTACACAATAATGCCTTTCGGACTAAAAAATGCGGGTGCCACATATCAGCGGATGATGCAAAATTGTCTAGGAAGCCAAATTGGAATAAATGTATTGTAACAACCAAAGTTTGTAATATTTGTAATTAGTAGTTAAGCATTGCATGTATGTGTTTAAAACAATAAAATCTACGCATGTGAGCTATATGTATGAAGAAATGCAAGTGCAAAACCTTAGTTTCCTTACAAATGGTTTCAAAATGTGCCCAAATTCAAATTTTGGGTTGCTCTAGTATTTACCAAAAGGCCACTGCCTTTTCTCTATTTTAAAAGGCTTCAAAATCATTTTAATATGCCTTTTTTATAATAAAAGTACAGGTTTTATGAAAACCTAGGGGTTTTCCTGCAAAACCTAGTCCTTGGAGAGTATTGTTTGAACAGCGGGTTGGTTTTCAGGTTTCCTAAGGGGTTTTCCATAAAACTGTCATCATCTTCTCCTAGCTGGAAGCAGCTCGCTGGAGGCGCCGACGTCGTCGGCGCTGTGCGCCACGAATCGCACCTCCTCGTCGATGTGGAGAGGATGATAAGGCTGCCCCGAGCCGTGGCCATCTTCTCCTTGCCCTCACTCGCCCCAGATCCCTCCCTTTCTCCCTCTCTCTCGTCCCATCATGCGCCCGAACCCTAGCCACCATGGCTGCCGGCTAGCCGCTGTTTCCATCGCTCCCAGGCCCCACTAACCTCGCCTTGAGCTCTGCCTCGACGCCAACCTCCTCCCCACCAAAGGATTTCGTTCGGGAAGCTCCTAGCCGCCCGCATCAATGTCGTATTCTCTGACCCCGACGAGTTCTGCTGCCGCCCTAGCTTCTTCTCTGGCCTCCCTCTCTCCTCGCCGACCACACGGTTAGCTTCACGGTGAGCTTCCGTGTCTCTCCGCCCCCTCTGTGCTTCCTAGCGTGGCCTGTAGCTCCTCCACGTCACGCGCTGCCGCAGCTTGCCATCACGTTGCTTGCTCCGGTGACCATCTACTAGCGGCGCTAGCACACTTAGCCTCGCCTCACTCGCGCGGTTCGAACGCCGCCAATGGAGCTTCCTGGAACCATCAGGAACATCGTCGGTGATGACCATCTGGCACTCCCGCTGGCGAGTCTGACATGGACACCGTGTGGTGCCGTGTGGCTGTCACGTGGGCCGACATGGCGCTAACATCGGCGCCCAGCAATGTTTGCCATGGTGGCTAGATGACATGGCCTGGGGCCCTTTTGTCAGTAAATGTGGCTAGACACGGCTGCAGTGTAGAAAGTTTAGGGTTAGCTGACATCAATCTGACGTCATATATCCTTTATTATTTTCAGAAATGATTTAAACAAGGCAAAAATTGTTATAATCTTATAAAATTCATAACTAATTCATATTTAATCAGAAAATATGAATAATATATATCAAAATGATCAGAAAAATGAGATCTACACTTTAAAAATATAATCATACATTGTAGATCAACATAAACCCTAGCTAGTTTAGAGGAACATCGAAATGCCTCTAATTGCATATGGCATCGATGGAATGCCAAACCCTTGGCACTCTGAACACATTTAAATCGATGCTAATCCTAGGGTTGCCATGATAACTTTAATCTGACATATCATTCATGGGCTTGCACATTGCATGGTTTGAGATGACGATTGTTGCCTTCCTTTCTTTGCTTCTTTGTGTTAGGATCCGAGCACGAGGCTGAAGTCAACGACACCAAAGATCCATACCTATCTTCTAAAGGACAAGGAAAGTGTAGCCTATCATTTTGAACCTATGTTTTACAATGTATCTACTTTCTCGCTATACCGCACATGATTCCAATGTGGTCTTTTGTCACTAGCTGGAGGTACATATCTGCTGCAATTTCCTTATTGTAGCCTTATACACCTGATCGACTGCTCCTAGCATACCTAGGTATGGAATGTGAGCGTTGCTAGAGCTTCTTCTACCGTCAATCTTAACCATCTTAGTAATTACGCCTGATCCATCCCGATGATGATGAATCGGAGATGCCAAAGAGTTTAGAAAGGTAGGAGACGGAGACATGATCGAAGGTGACGGATAAGCATGCTAAAGCTTGTATGGGAGGCCACGTTGGGTGTGGTTTTTGTAGTCCCATGCTCGCCACCACTAGGAAATGAGTTCTTTCCTTTGGAACCGAGACGAGCGTACAACCACACGGGGCTTGGGAACCCCTCGACTAATTAACTTGCATAGTAGATTCCATGAGTCACATAGTTCGGTCTTTCCATTTGGCATACGCATTGAAAATGTTTTCAAAAGAGGAGGAGAAGGAGGTGCATCATAATAGGTAGGTAAGCATGTCCGGGGTTTCTTGGGGTGGATAGAGCCCCTGGTAAATGATGTATGCAAGTGCACATATCGTCTGTAGCTAGTTTCGAAGTATAGATATCGATCCCACAGGGAGCCCAAAGGTAAGTGTTTATGAGTGAAGTCTCTGTCACACCCAAAGTTGGCATAGGTCTTCGAGTGAATTGACTACAAGTATTGTAATAAGAATGGAGTTTTGATAAACGGGATGTATTTAAATAGAACTAAAATGTAAACTTCAGAAATATAAAGCATGAAAGTAAAGAACGATTCAATTGTTTTGTTGGTTTCTGCAGATGGCAAAAGAAGGCGTGGGGAGATTCAGTTCATGGTGATAGTGACTGTGCCAGGTGGATGAATGATAAATGTAACAATTATAATCTTATAAGTATATGTGTACGCGAGCAACCCATAATTAGCCGAAACTCCTCTTGGTAGATTTCATCCCAACTTCAATAATCCTACTAGTCTGTTACCAAAACCATGGCCAGACACTAGATGATTAAGACCCTTCAGGTCGCTTAGCGCTAAAGCTCCTTCGATAAGACTAATCCAATAAGCACAATGGTTCCTCGTTATCCTTGAGTATACTAGTTTTCCATTGATATCCTCGTGTCACTCGGGGGTCGCTGGTATGCTAGCAAACAAGATCCTATCTATGTAGAACAAAGCATCATGTTGTCTGGGCCCTTAATTGGACAACAAGCATTAGGCATCCCACATGTAGTCAAGCACACATAATATAGTAATCATAATCAATCAAAAATTAATGGAAAATATATAAAGGTACATCACATCTCACCAATCCCCTACATCTCCCACACCCAAGGAACTTACTCACACATGAGAGAAGAACGGATCATCGATATAATTAAATAAAGTATTCTTCTTGATATTATCATGGAGATCCCACGATAATAATAGAAAAGTATCCAACACAATTCAAGATAGGAAGAAACAATCTCAAACCCTAGTATTGCAAGGTGAAGATCCCTCTCTCTCTCAAGTACAAGTAATGGCTATGGGGGTGTATTGGCTAGGAGGTTGAAGATCATGGAGTGAGATGAAGAACGTCTTACCCTTCTTCTCAGGATCTCTTCTTTCTCCCTTCTGGATGGGATGGTGGCTGCTATGTTGTGTTTTTGTGTCTGGCCTCTTCACGGAAGTTGTCCCTGTTGACAAGACAGAGGCGGAGGCAGCTATACATCGGGAACTATACGGACGGAAAAATGTTCCTATCGTATAGTTGCTAGTTAAAGGCTCTGTATGCTCCCCTCAAGTGCTTCCAAATAGAGACTTCTTATTTTCACCTGAATATTGTGTTTCTCTAGTTAAAACCTTCGGTTGACGTTCAGAACCTGAAACACACATTAAAAACCAAGTTTTCTTTGCTACTGAAGTATTAGCGTTAGGTAAAGCTAGAAAAAGATCATTCAGGAGAAAACCATCAATAATGTGTCAAATCTCACAACTATCAGTAAACCAAACCCGACTCACATCTTTAGGGACCGACTTTAGGACTTGACCCATTATGGCGTAACCCTCCTTAGGGCATGACTCATGGTCTTGGAGAAAACAAGGTAAAAGTCGTGGTCAACCACCCTCTGTCGCCCCTCCAAGGAAGAGGGTTAATAATTTTGCACTAAGAGTCGGTTGGTACGTGTGGGTAAAGTTGTACACCCCTACAGGGTTAATTCTTTTCGAAAAGCATGTTCACGATTATGAACACTTGGTGAGCAGATTCTAAGATCATAGATAACATTAACTAAATGTAAAACTTGTTGTTCCACGTGTGCTTAAGGATGCTTCCTCAGGGCTTCGAGGGGGTGATCCTAGATGAGGATTTCAGATGTTCTTGGTTAACAAGAGCTGATGTTCAAGATGGAGTCGTCGCTCTCTTACCCCGTTTCCAAAGTATTCTCTGTAGATGAGCCTCTACTCTCTCTTGTCTACAAACAAAGTTGGCTTTATGCAAAAGAAATCCAGAGAAAGTTTTTCTAGCCAGAGCATGTAGATACTAAGTTATCTAAGTCTTGTAGAGTACATTCTCATACTCAGCCTTGTGCCATTGTTTTTTTCTACAGATGATGTAGTTGCAACTGAAGGTGGCTTCTACGTTGACATCGACGGGTAGTTGGGGGTCCCAGGTAGCAGCCAGAGGACTATGGGTTGGACGCCGCTTATGTTTATGGCGTCTTAGGCCCTTTGTTAAGTTTGTTGTGTAGAACAACATAATTTTCTTTCGCTATTTGGTGTGATTATGGGTCTGCAACCCCTAGTTTGAAATAATCTCATATCGTACTATGTTAAGAGTTTAAACTTATGCTATTATATCCTTGTGTTCTATAATGTTACCGAATCATATACTATGAGTCTCCGAGGTTGGAGTTAAGTTTATATCAAATGTTAATCCGAGGTTTGTTTAACCCTAATCCCGGGGGGTGTTACATGTATAGGTATATATCTACGGCATCATAGTTATGACAAAACAAGGGTCAACCCTTATCGATGATCTTCGAGAAACATTTGATAACCTCGTCAAATACCGCATCAAGCTTAACCCGACAAAGTGCTCCTTTGTATACCTTGTACCAGCAAGAGGAATAGAGGAAAATCCCGAGAAAATACAGGAAATCCTCACGATGAAGCAAACAAATCTTCGTGGTGTGTAACAATTGGCTGGAAGAGTCACGACGCTCAGTCAATTCATCGCCCGCTTAGGCAAAAAAGCATTACTGTTTTATGCCCTCATGAAGAAATCATATAAATTTGAATGGACGGAAGAAGGTAATTGAGCCTTTTAAGACCTAAAGAAAACACTTTCGACATACCCTGTCATCGTGTCCCCCAAGAAAAACAACCCCATGTTACTCTACATCACCGCCACTAATCAAGTAGTAAGTATAACTTTGGTCATCGAGCGACCCGAAGAAGGAAAAACTCATGGTGTCCAAAGACTAGTTTATTTCTTGAGCGAGGTCCTCTACCCATCTAAACAAAGGTATCCGCACTACCAAAAGCTAGCCTACTAAGTTTTCATGATAGCATGTAAATTACGTCACTATTTTTCTGAACACCCGATCATAGTAGTCAATGAGGCACCTCTTTCCAACATTCTCAATAATCTAGAAGCCACAGGATGCGTCTCTCCGTGTGGCATCGAGTTATCCCCTCGAGATACCACGTACTAGAGGCGTAAAACAATCAAATATCAGGTTTTAACAGATTTTATTATTGAGTGGACAAAACTACAATGTGCGGGTCCGCCAGACCTCTCTAGCGCATGGACAATGTATTTCAACAGGTCAAAGAGGAAAGAAGGAGCGGGAGCTGGAGTCATACTGGTGTCACCTCAAGGCAATAAAATGCTCTATGTACTTCGTATGTGCTTTGCAAACGCGTCAAACAATGAAGCTGAATATGAAGCCCCGTTGCACGACATGCGTATGACTAAATCTTGCGGTGCAACTCGCCTGAAGATATTTGCTGATTCAAATCTTGTGGCACAACAAGCAATGAATAAATGTGACGCCGTCAGCAACAACATGATTACTTATCGTGACCTGTACATCATCATGGAAGCTCAATTCGATGGGTGTGAAGTATCCCACATAGGAAGAGCAAGCAACGAGGAAGCCGATAGTTTGGCAAATATCGGATCCCTTTGCTTACCAGTACCACCCGAAGTTTTTTGGGAAGTAATAATGGAATGCTCCATCAAAGCGAAAAGGATCTCCGAGGTCATAGCACCAAAAATGAAAGAGGGTCAAATCGCAATAAGACTCAGGGGTTGTGCCAACACCCAAAAGCACAGAAGAAGTCCTTGACGAAGAGCTAGAACTCGACGAAGTCATGATAATAGAGCCCACATGGATGCATCCATATGTGGCACACATGATGAGAGGAGAACTCCCTGAAGATGTAATAGAAGCACGACGAATCACACGTCGATCCGAGGCTTTCATGATCATTAAGGGAGAATTGTACAAAAGAAGCATCTCGAGCATGCTATAGTGATGCGTTACAACCGATGAAGGGAAGCTCATCCTTAAGGATATACATGAAGGGGTGTGTGACCATCATGCCAGCAGCCGAGAAATTGTGGCCAAGGCCTTTCAGGCAGGATTCTATTGGCTCACGAAAGTACAAGACGCAAAAGATATCCTACAAACATGTGAACAATGTCAACGTTTCACGACGAAACCCAATGCACCTGCTGTAGAACTTAACCCCATGCCTCTCGCTTGGCCGTTCGCTCAATGGGGATTGACATGGTGGGTAAACTTCACAAATCTTTGCTAGGAGGACACGTCTTTATACTAGTAGCAGTCGACAAATTTACAAAATGGATTGAAGCAATGCCCATCACCAGCCAAGATGCAACATCGACTGTGAATTTTATCAAGTCAATATTATTCTGATTTGGGATACTAAACAATATTATCACCGACAAATGGGACTAACTTCACCTCCAATGAGTTCAAGGAGTACTGCAAGGAGATGGGTATAAAAGTAAGCTATGCTTCAGTTGCTCACCCGCAAACCAACGGGCTGGTAGAAAAGGCCAACGGTATCGTTACCAATGATATTAAGAAAATACTGTTGGCACCACTCGATAGAGCAAAAGGAGCCTGGGTAGACGAGTTACCCTCCATCCTATGGAGCCTACACACCACCCCAAACAATGCAACACACGAAACACCTTTCTTTCTGGTCCATGGCGTGGAAGTCATCCTTCTAGTCGAAGTAACTCATGAGTCTCCTCGAGTCATCGAATATGATGAGGAAGCATCCCAAGAAGCACTCAAAGATGACTTCGACGCACTCAATGAAGCGTGCGACATCACTTTACAAAGGGCAACCATTTATCAGCAGAATCTACGCAACTACCATAGTCATCCACTACATCCCATGTCCTTCATCCTAGGGGACCTAGTCCTTCGCCTCAAGCAAGATGGTCACTGTAAGCTGGAATCACCATGGGAAGGGCCTTACATCATCACAGAAGTGATCCCTGGTGGGGCATATCAGCTCCAAGACAAGAAAACAGGAGTCAAGTACTCCAATCCATGGAACATTGCGCAACTATGATGTTTCTATGCTTAGAAACTTACTTTTATGCAATTTACATTGAATAAAGGCCAACGGCTAGGCGATTATGCCAAAACATGTACCTTCATATTCGGCTTTAAAGTAAAAGGTTGATGCAAAATATCAGGTTAACAAACCAAAAAGAGTTGCAAAAAAACAAAGAATATGAGCATATGTCCCGATGCAAGCATCCGAACATAGCCTCGGGGGATACTCCCATTGGGAGCGCTGCCGCGCACCTGATAGAAATACTTCACTCTACATATAAGGTCAAATCATGACCCGAAGAAATATCATCCTCGTGTGTTGAAAGCACACCTGATAAAATATCCGACGAAGTCAAAAGATACAAATCTATGAGCATTACGTCATTGTATCCTCAAATAGGTTCCTCCCATCGGGGGCATTTACATATATCACCCAAAAAATGAAAAGATGACAAACTTTAGCAATTCCAACAGCCAAACAAGACAGTCGATAAAATCTCAAAATATCTCGGACCACGCTCGATGCGATAAAAGTCTGAATGTCGTGTCCATGACATGAAGGTAAGACCCTAGGATTCATTATGTGTGGCCTGGTAATCGCACATGAATGCGCTCTGCTAGTGAATTATCAGTATCGATGATATGATGAAAAATCCCGACGGGCACGCTTGGTACCCGAAATAATATAACTAGAATTAAGTATTCTGTAAGACCTCGAATGGCTCGAACTGAATTACGCCAGCAAACTCCGAGTTCAAGCCTAGGGACTTGAGTTTCATGTAGGTTCACAGTGTTTTTGCCCAGGAGCAATTAACTGATTCCCGATCTGTCGGATGCATTAGACTTGTTGTACCAAATCCCGACAATGATTAATTAAAACAAAGAGAGCGAAAATACTTCATAAAAACTTCGGCTTACAACAAAAAATTATCTTTGAGACTCATCCCGAATCTATGATTCGGATGGAGTCTCTGGGGCTACTGACATAGATATGATTACTCGGGTCCTTATAATTAGTTACCCTGGTAACATAAAGGCTCACAACCCACAAAGCCCAAGAAGAATCAAGGAAGGCCCAGGAAGCGTTCAACAGAATACATAACTTGCCGGATAAGGAAAGAGTACAAACCGACATTGTATTAGTGTTGTATTGTAAGATTGTAAACCTATCTGTACATGGCCTCGGGACCCAGCCTATTATATATAGGCCGGGAGGAGCCAACGGAGAGGTATCGAAAAAATCCTTAAGCGATATGTAATCGATTTGTTCATAATAAATCAGATGAATTCGACTCCCTTGTTTGTCTGATCAGATGACGAAATCCCCAACATTCTCTTTTCCACAAAACCCTAAGTCCATAACCATGGGCATTACCGAGTTTACCCCTCGTCAATCTTCCTCTCAATATTTTGGAGAAAAGGGTTTGCTCGTTCACCATGCTGACGAACAAAAACCATGTTCCCTCAAGTTGTTGAGTGGAATCATTTGGCAAGAAGAATCTTCTCCCTGATGTAAGTTTTCCTGCTTTCCTTACATAATGTGATATTTTTTGCCTTATTCTATTTCCCTGCAATGTAGGATCATGATCATCTTTCTGCTCTTCCTCCTCTTCCGAAAAGTGGTGAACTACCGGATAGTGCCTCTTTATCTGAAGGATTCACTGGAGCTGGGGCTGCACCCGATGAAGAAGAGGAGGCATCCATTGATGAGTCTTCTTCATATACCCATTCTATTGCTTCGGCTCAGTCCAGGGATTTTCAAAGGATGTCTGCTGCTGAAAAGTGGAAACGCTCTGAACCCGTCGAAATGGTCGAGGATTCCGACGATTCGACGGGTTCAAAGGCAAAATTTGTGGTTCCCGTTTCCGTTGCTCCTCCGAGGGTGAATATCTTCCGTATGACCCAAAATGTTTCTTCGTAAGTACTACATGCCTCTACTTCAGTTTTTTCGGTTTGTCGAAATATTACTAACTACTCCTAATTATTTGCTTTACTAATCTAGAGGTGACGATGAATAAGAGCCTCCCATATCGCCACATGGTGCCTCTATTTCATCTCCTCCTGCCAAATCTCCCGTTCCATCGACGGACCCATAGAAGTCACCTACGGAGAAAATGGGCTCGAAGGATGTTGGCGTGTTGCTCAAGTCTCCTCCGCCTAAAAGGAGGAAACTTGCGGGTAAAGGCGTGCCCATAGCTGAAATCCCATCTAGGTTGATATGCAGGATGTAAGTGTTGCTTTCCTCGCTCATTATGTAGCTTGCCCCTATTTGTTCTTTTAGAATTTTGATAGCTCGCGTTCTATTCTATAGCTGCTGATGCGCGGAATTGTTGTTAGGGCTTCTCACTTTATCAAGATCCATAATGAAGCTGAAGAATCTAAAGGTTTGTCCTGTCAATCGATAAATTTTCTCTTCCTTGTAAAATTTGATTTCTACTAACTTGGTGTAACTTAACTATCTAGTTGCTGCCATGGAATCCAGAGTTATTCGGGATGAGGCATTGAAGCATATTGAATATCTAGAAGCCAAGTTGCGGGTTGCAGAGGAGGCGCTAGAAGAGGCCAAATAGAGAATAAGAATTGATGCCAAAGAAAGGGAAAAACAAGCTACTACCCTTGCCGAACAAGATGAAAATCTTCGGAAGCGACTAGAAGTTCTGAATACTTCCCTGACTCATAAGTTGTCTTTTCTTATGCCACCTTTTAAAGATATATCTCGACTGCATCTCCTTATTTTAATTTCTGCTGTTGCAGAGCTTACTGGCCAGTTTCTGACGTTGGACGAGGAGAAAAAGATTGATCCCTTGTTGGATGTTGTTGGTAATTTAGAGGGAAATAGTGTCCATGGACAGAATCTTTTGATTCGTTCATGTAGTGCTTTCAAGGGTCTTCATGCCGAAAATTTTCCAACAAAGGCGGTGTCTGCGGACCTGAATGAGCTTACTGCCATCTTCGATGCCGATCCAAGCGCGCTGGCAGGATATAGCATGATCCAATCAAAAAGCAGCGTTGAGACCTCCATGGTCCTGGCGATAGCGCACGATGAGAAGGTCAATTGGAAGAAGGTTAGCTCCTCTCTTCCAGTCACCCGTGATGGCAAAGAGGTTGACCTGACTCCCTATATTAAAAAGGCTAACAAATATTTGCAGTTTCTTCTAGCTATAGGTGTTGGTCAAGAGATATCCACTACTAATCCTTCAACCGGAGCTCCTTCTGGTAGTACTACCCCAGTTGTCAATCCTTCGGCTGATGCTCCATCAGCCAGCACCACGCTTTTGGCTGAGAAATCTGCCTCATAATCTGCTTTTATTTGTAGATGTTTTTCATGTTGCTTGTAATGAACCTTGTGACATGTGCTGAACTACTCCTTTGGTTGTGGAGCAACCATTTGCATGTATATAATGCTTCTATCGCATCTATTTCCATGTATGTGATCCTGTATGGTCTGTTGAAGTTCATGCTTTTTCCATTTATTCTGCCATATTACTACTGATTCAGCTGCTCCTTCGGGTCCTCCTCAACCTTCCGATGTTGACCCATCTTCTGATGGAGCGGTTGCATCCAATAATGCTATCATTCGTGTTGTGGATCCGCCATTATATGCTAAAAAATGAACAGGTGAAACGCCTGGAGGGAAATATTCTAACCGTGCAGGCGATAGTAGACGTGCCACAGTCGAAAATGCGCAAAGCTTTGGACCACGAAGCGTATCTCTTAGAGAAATATCCAGGGCGAGTGGAAAAATTCTATGTAAGTCTTTCACAGAGCCCCTGAATTTTGCTTATTCAGTTGTGAAAAATGACCCTCTTCTTTTCCTTAGGTATTCGGTTGTGCGAGAGGGACGAGACTTAGTGCCTGCGGAACTGAATGAATGCTTTGATGGAGGCTTCTCAAGGTACCGGCAGAGATTTCTGGACTAATCACCATCGTGCGTACACATTAGCCCTGCTCTAGGATCGCATGTCCGAGGTGGATGAATTTGTCGAGTGCTATCGCTGATCGCTGGCCATTGTGTATAATGCCATGTTTCCTCAGGATCCTCAGCCTCAAAGTCTTGCTGAATTGATGGCAGAGTTTCGGCAAGGCGAGAGGATTTATCACTTTGTGAAGCTGCAACTTGTGGCAGGTGCCAAGCTTGCTCTTTCTTGGGTGCATGTACAAAACCCCACGCTAGACTTGGATGTTGTGTCACTGGGATTTCCTCCTCCTCCTGGGATGGGATGGTCAACATGGAGCCCCATTATGCGGCTACTCGTAGGGCTGCCATCAGAATCATTCGAAGATGCTTGGAGGAAGACAAAGACTTTTTCCTTAATTTTGTCGTGTAGCTGACTATATTCACCTGTAAATACGAACTTGTATTTTTGTGTAAATTTCTATTTTATAATTGGTAAATATATGTTGTACCCTTGTTCTTTGTATTTTTTATGATAGCTTGATGCAAAATTGTTTTTATGCGAGACCCTTTCATTTGCCTGACGCCCTGGGGCTGAGTCAGCTATTCGGGTTAAAGCCTGTTGTGATTTTGGTTGGCAAAGCCGAAAGTCTGAGCATGCTTCATTTTGGCGAAGCCCCTGAGTGTCCGGTGGATGCTTTTATTTGGATGATCACTGGTGTGGCCCCCGAGTATCGGGTTGATGAATAAAACCGATGAAAAAGAAACTAAGACTTGGTTTCGGGAACTTATTTTTTATTTATCATTGAATGCAGGAGGTACATATTTTGGTGTACTTGCTTGGACGTTGGACTTATTGAATGTAAAGTGTAGAAAAGTAAAATCCTAAGTGGAGAAAATACCGCAGCTGCACAACCTTTCCTAGATTTGAGTGCCTGACATCGTCTTTGAGTGCTTCCGAGAAGTTAGACTTGTTGACCCAAAGGGGCCCATGGATTGCTTCGACAGGAGGGATGCTTCAGCACTGTGGACTAGAGGGAAGGATTGTTTCTTGCGTGGGGTTGCTTGGGGTGGAGAAGTCGATGCACATGCATAGCTCCATGTTTCTCTTTAGGGTGAATATTGGGTTGGCAACCCATGTTGCTTTTGTTATTTTTGTGATGTACCACGAGTTAGTGGGGCGATGGAGCTTCTGTCCAATGGCCTTTTGTTTTGGTTCAATGATTTGTTGATGCAACCATATCTTTGATTTGTCGTCTAAGTATGATTTGAGTCCGTGCTCGTCAAGTTCCTTCGGGATTCTTGGCATGTCGGTTGGTACCCATGCGGAAATTTACCAGTTCTCACGGGGGAACCCGACGAGCGCGCCTTCCTATGTAGGACCAATATTGGAGGCCATATAGGTTATCTTCTTTGGGTCTGTAGGATAGACCTGATTTTTCGTTGCAGTGTCTGAAGTTTGGTCAGTCGAGACCTGTCCTTCGGGTAGGGCTCTGTGTCTGCTATTTTCAGCTAGGCGAACTCCGTTTCCATCCCGAAAGATTAAGATATTTTGTTGAACTCTCGGTCGTAGTTATCAGAGTGAGTGAGTTATTATTCCATTGGGTGCTGGCATTTTCAATACCAAATATGTGTAGTGAGGTACTGCCATGAATTTCGCAAAATATGGACGTCCCAGGATCACGTGGTACTATGATGGCCAATCCATGACTTCAAACTCAAGCTTTTCCCGTATGAAATTATTTCTTGATCCGAAGAACATATCGAGATAAAATTTGCCTAGGACTATACCGTGGAAGGTCATGTCCATTGGTGCCAAGTTTGACAAGGACCAATTCATTGCTCGCAGGGTTTTGGTGTAGATTAGGTTGATTCTGCTTCTTACATCCAAGAAAAACCTTGCTCATGTCGAACCCGCCGATTTGTGCCTCCACTATTAGATCTGAATGACCTAGTTGTAGGACTCGAGGTAGGTGATCGGTCGTGATGAATGTAATTTTTTATTCTGACCAATGGAGATATTCGGGTGTAGGTTACGGCGATGATACTAGCATGTTCACCTGTCGTGTGATCGGCTTCTAGATCATGTTTCTTGGGTGCCCTTTTTGGATCATCGACATTGCTCCTTTTGACCTTGGATATTTGTCTTCCTGGTTTATTGCTGGTTGCGACTGCCCTACTAGTGGATGTACTGGTGGCAGTGGTGGTGCGCTGATACGTCCAAAATGTATCTACTTTCCCGAACATTCTTGCTATTGTTTCTTCTCTAATTTTTGTGATTTGGATACAACTAATGCAGACTAATGCTGTTTTCGGCAGAATTGCTTTGGTGTCTTGTTTTTGTGCGGGAAATCAACTTTCAGGAAAAATCCCGGAAAATATCTCAAAACTCCTATTTTACCAGAAGACTCATGGAGCCGCCAGAAGATGAGACGGAGGGGGCCACGAGGGGCCCAAACCACCTGGTGGCGCAGGCCAGGCCAGGCCACGCCAGGGGGTGGTGTGGCTGCCTTGGTCTCTGCCTCGACCTCTCCTTTCGCCTATATAAGCCCTTTGACCTAAAAAAAGAGGGGGTTCGACGTTTTTCTAGATATATTTCTGATGCGCCGTCGCCACCAGAAACCGCGATTCGGAACCAGAAACTTCTTTCTGGCACCCTACCGGGACGGGGAATTGGAGGAGATCATCACCATCATCATCACCATCGCTTCTCCATCAACCATCCATGATTCCCCATCTATGAGTGAGTAATCCCCCGTAGTAGGCTATGGGGATGGTAGGGATTGGATGAGATCATTCAAGTAACTGCATCAGATTGCTAGGGCATGGTGCCTAGTATCTATTGTTAGTGCTTTTTGACATTGTTGCAACTTGTTATGCTTAATGCTTGTCACTAGGAACCGAGTGCCATGATTTCAGATCTGAACATGTTATTGATTCATGATGATATTATTGTTTATGATCTTACTTGCAAGTTGTATACACACATTATTGTCCGGAACCCGAGGCCCCGAAGTGACAGAAATCGGGATAACTGGAGGGGATGGCTGCGATGTGAGGATCACGTGTGTTCACAGAGTGTTAATGCTTTGCTCCGGTGCTCTATTAAAAGGAGCACCTTAATTGCCAGTAGATTCCCTTGAGGCCCCACTGCAACGGGTTGGTAGGACAAAAGATGTTGTGCAAGTTCTCATTGCAAGCACGTATGACTATATATGGAACACATGCCTATGATTATTTAGTACTTGGATACTTTATTTATTTATCTGCAAATGCCCTATGTATTGATTATTACATGAATTGTCTTGTCCATGCAACGCCCGTCCATCCATCCCTATGCCTACCGCACTTTAATCCTACTGTTTACTGCAATTGTTACTACTATTTTTACTTTTACTACTTCTATCACTTTGCTATCGCTACTACAAAACTGTTACTACTGATAAACTACTGTGAGCAAGATTGTTTCTAGGTGCAGCTAAATTGACAACTCAGTTGTTAAGGCTTATAAATATTATTTGGCTCCCCTTGTGTCGAATCAATAAGCTGGGTTTTACTTCCCTCGAAGACTATTGTGATCCCCTATACTTGTGGGTCATCAAGACTATTTTCTGGCGCCGTTGTCAGGGAGCATAGCTCTATTTATAAAGTTCACTTGGAATCATTATTGTTTGCTGCCGTCCATTCATCATGGGTAAAACTCGTGATGGAAAAGTTCCTATATTACCATCCACTAGAAGTAGAGGTACAGTTCTGAACACCTATGTTGCTCTTGATTCCCCATCTGTGAGGAGTAAGCTCCTTACACCACCACCACATACACATGCTACACATACTGCTACCTCTGCTGAATCTGAAATTGCTTCTGATACTTATGATGCTACTTCTACTCTACTTGATGAGAGCGGTTCATTAGGTCCTTTCCTAGATGCTACGATTGCTAGAACTATAGTTGGAAATACTGAAACTCCTAATGAATATACTGCTACACCTGTTAGTTCACCTGAGTCTTGAGAGAGCTATGATCTTGATGGCGGTTATATTGAAATGACTGATGAATTTATTGAAAAATGTCAAAACACTCATGGTACAAGTGCTATTAAGAGCCTGCTTGAGAGACGCACTGTTAAACCTAAATTATCTCCTAATGCTAAGTTTGTTACATCTCCCATAAACATTAAAGATAAGGATTATGATTTCTCTCTTGATTTATCCTACATAACCATTGTTGAGAAAGAACCTTTTTGTGGAACTGAAAATGAAAGTGATGTAGCACATATGACTGAGCTTTCTACCATGAGTGACCTATTTTCTGATGATATTAAGATGCGCACCTACTTTGTTGCTAAATTTTTTCCTTTTTCACTGAAAGGGGAAGCAAAAGCTTGGTTTAATAATCTACCTCCTGGATCTATTGATAGCCATGATTGCTTGATTGATACTTTCTTTCAGAGATATTTTCTTCCTAGTGCTCGACATGCCATTTTGCAAGAACTTTTTGAGTTTAAATAGGGAGAAGAGGAGAAAATGCCTAAATCATGGGGAAGGTTTTGTGCTTTAATTCATGCGCAGCCTGGATGTCCAATACCCAAAAATGAGCTTCTTGATATATATTATAATGGACCAACTGATGAATCTAGGACATACCTACATAGTTTTGTTGATTGTGTTTTCAGGAAGAGAACTCCCAAAGAAGCTAAGGAATTAATGACTAAAATAAGCAAGAATTATGATGACTGGACTTCACCTGAGTCAACTACACCCGAGCCAACTATGCCTTAGCCAACACCAACACCAAAGAAGAGTGGAGTGATTGAACTAAATGATGAACTGATGAAGGAAGCTAAGAAATGTCTTAAGGAGAAGGGTATTAAATATGAAGTTGTGAATAATTTACCTCCTATAGAAGAATTATGTAAGCCAATCTCCCACTCATCCACTATTGAGGTACACTCTCTCCAACATTTTGATGAAGGTGATATTCCTTATTCCAAACCTCCTGATCAATGCTTAGAAGAATTTGATATCTTTGTTGTCAAGCAAGATAATTTTAATAAGAGAGTGCAGAATCATTTAATGGAAAACTCAAGAGTTATTAATGAGTTGAGAGATATTGTGGAAAGAACCTCCAATGATGTTAAAATGCTTGTTAAACATTTCCAAATGGTTCAAACTCAAATTGATCAGCTTACTAAATTACAAAAAGATTTGCTAGCTAATGCTTCTAAAGAAAAACATGCTTATGAAATTTGAACTAGGAGTGGTGCTTCCACTCAGGATTCTTTATATCTTGAGGGGCATCCTAAAAGAATTGAGCAGGATTCTCAACAAATTGAAAATAGAGGTACTTCTTATAAGAGAAAGAAAAAGAAACATAAAACGGTTGTAGAATATTCTGAACCTGCTATAGATCCTAATAGTATATCTGGCTCTAATGCTTAAACTGAGAGTGGTAATGAGAAAAATGATGCTCCGGATAAAGAAGAAATTGAAGAAGATCCTGAAAGGCACACTAAGAATACTAAGTACACTAAGGAATATTTTGTTGCTAACAAACATGGTAGTGAAAGAGAGCCTTGGGTCCAATAACCAATGCCTTTTCCTGATAAGAAACACAAGTCAAAGGAAGAAGAACACTATAACAAGTTTTGTGAGTGGATGAGACCTTTATTTTTGCAAATTCCTTTGACTGATGCTATTAAATTTCCTACGTATTCAAAGTATATGAAGGATATTGTCTCTAATAAAAGGAAGATTCCTAATGAGGAAATTTCTACTTTACTTGCTAATTATTCCTTTAATGGTAAGGTTCCAAAGAAACTTGGAGACCTAGGGATTCCAACTATTCCATGTTGTGTTAAAAATAATTATGTTAGAACTGCTTTGTGTGATTTGGGAGCAGGAGTTAGTGTTATGCCTTTTTCTCTCTACAAGAGACTTCAATTGGAAAAATTGATACCAACTGATATATCTTTGCAAATGGCTGATAAATCTACTACTATTCCTGTTGGTATATGTGAGGATGTTCCTATTCAAGCGGATCATAATTGCTTGATATTAACTGACTTTGTTGTTCTTGAAATGCCTGAAGATGATAATATATCTATTATTCTTGGGAGACCTTTCCTTAATACTGTAGGAGCTATCATTAATTGTAATCAAGGAAATGTAACTTTTAATGTTAATGACAAGGATCATAATGTCTATTTCCCCAAGAAGATTGATAAGACTTATGGCCTAAATTCAATTGAAAATATTGTGGGCATCCAAGTTGGAGAAATATATTGTCCCATACCACGAGAAAAATATGAAACTATTATGATTGGGACTATTATTATCAGGGTTGAGGTAACATAATCATTTAGTGGAATGCAAAGTTTTGTTTCATATTAAATTGTTTTGGTAACAAGACCTGATCAACCTTGTTAACAAAGGGATTTTAATGAACAAAACAATGTTTTCACCATGATTATCCTTGCTCACTTTTATTTTATCCATTTTAATCTTTGCTTTCACTTAGTTTACTTTTCTATTGCTAGTCGCTTGCATATTAGAGTGTCTTAGAACTTCTGAAGTTTTAGTTTTGTTTTGTATTGCATCATTCCAAAATCATTTTTCTGCCAGAAAATCATTCATCGTTACCTGAAAATTGCCCAAAAATAGAGTGTCTCGAAAAATTCCAGAAAATTCATATTAAATTTTTACGCCAAAAGAGGGGCAGAGAGGTACCTGGAGTGACCCAAGGGGGCCCACCAGTCAGGCACACCACCTGGTGGCGCAGCCACACCAGAGGCGCGCCTGGCCATGGTGTGAGCCACCCCTGGCCCTCCACTTATCCTCTCACCTGCCACTCCCTTCTCTCTCCCGAGAAAATACCAATTCATTGATCAAACCCATGTTCTTGCTGTTCTTGCTCATGATTTTCGATCTCCTTGCTCAGCCCACCTTTGCTGCTGAGATTTGGAGCATTTGTTCTCCGGTATGTGACTCCTCTGCTTGTCCAAGTAGATTTGTGATTAATGGATTATATCTTGAGCATTTTTCTATTATAGGTGATAGGTTAAGTGAGCTTGCATGCTTGTTCTATGCTTAGGGAAATTATTTTGATGCATGTTTAGCCCTCTTGCAAGTCCCTATGAGTAGTTCCTTTCATTATGTAATCACTTTGCAATCATTTTTTGTGATGGTTGTCTAAAATTTCAGAAAGAGGAGAGATGGACAACCATACTTTTGGAGAAGTATTTGAGAGAGACACACCCATGAGGGCAAGGCCTTCGAGATCAGCTTCTCAATTTAGGCCATCATATAATGAAGATCTTATTGCACCGCGCTTTGGCAATGAGGGAGATGAGGGATATGCTCACCCATCTAGCTTCCCTTGTTTTACCTTTTTGTAGGATGCATGGATCCTTGATGATTTCTTACTTCTTGTCCAGAGGGTTGGTCTAACCACCTACATGCAGGATGAGAGTGAGCAATATGCCTTGCTCACCAAAACTTTTGTTGAAAGTTTCACTTTCACTAACACCCCTTATAGGTCAACTGTTTCATTCAAAATCTATGATATGCCTATTACCATGCCATTGGAAAGATTTTGCAGCATTATAGGCATTGGCATGACTGGGACAGTAAAGAAGATCCAAGGTCGACCTACTGATTTGCTGGAGCTCTACCGAAGTGTAACGAATGATGATGACCGCACAGCTCAGCAAGGGAAGATAAGAAACATTCAACTCCCAGCTCTTAGATATTTTGCTTACTATCTTGCCACTAGCATTCTTGGTAGGGAGAACACTAGTAATATTTCTAATTATCATTTAGCTTTTCTTACTGATGCACTTAATAATCAAACCAAGTATAATCTTGGCTCTCTCATCGCTCGCCACTTCGCTACTAGAGGACCCATTTATGGGGGCATTATTGTTGCACGCATGGTTGTTGCCTTGGAACTTTCTGTTGATCCTAATGATACTTTGTTGACACCACAAAGGCTTGATCTTGCTGCTATGAAAACACATCACTTTGTTACTGCTAAATCTAGTACGGAGAGTTTAGTTTACAGGATGTTATTTACTGACGGAGATGAGAGGAAAATTCCCTTGCCACAGTCTACTTTGTTCAGTATTTGCAGGATGCCATGGTCGCGCTCCAAGGAGGAGGTGGATGAGCAGCTCCGCTTGCTTGGTTTCCACAGGTAGCACCAGGGGGATTTGCCCTCTTACGACTACTCTGTGCACTACACTAGTGCTTCCTCGAGTGCGTATCATTCTTCGTCATATTATGGAGGTGGTCCTTCTTGGCCAGCTTGGGATTGATCCCCACTTAGGCCAAAAGCCTAAGCTTGGGGGGAGGTATACCGACATTGTACTCATCTACATATCATGTTCTGTCAGTACTTTTTATATCCATGTTTCACTTTCTCTTTAGTTTTTGTTCTCGCTTTCTTTCTGCTTTCCAATACACAAAAATACCAAAAATATTTTTGTTATTTCTCTTTGTTTGCTTCTTTATCTTTTAGCCTTGGTTTGCTTCATCCTTTTTATCTTTGATTTGATTATTCGAAAAACCCAAAAAGATTTTGTTTTGTTTGCTCTTTCCTTTGGTTCTTGTCCTTAAAAATCAAAAACCCAAAAATATTTCTTGTTCTTCTCTGGTTTTGTGAAGTTCGTTGCAGGGTTCAGCGGTCCTTAGTGACTCCTTGGAGTTTGGTTTTATCTTATTATTCAAGCCACACAAGTGAAAGGCAATGATGATCTATGACAACTCGAGGTGTGGTAAGAGGCTGGTATGAACTCTATTTGTTTTCATTTTTGTACATATACTCATCACTGTGGGCATGCTTAGTCTATTCACGTAAGGTGTATGTTATTTAATGGATGCTTAGTAGTTCTTGCTCTCTTATGATCAGTTCCAATCCACTAATAGTTTGTAGCATGTCATATAAATGTTTGCTTGCATTGTTCTATTCATAACTTGGTATGACATTGTGGTATCCTCTTCTGAATGTTTTATTTGAATCGACTTGGCACATGCGCACGCATGCATATGACTAAACAAAAGGTCAGTTAAGCCTCGATGATTTATTTTGCCTTAGAGTTCTTATGTCGCTTTTATGCCACTATTAATCTTGTTTTGTCGCAAGCATGAGTATGATAGTTACTGCTCTCTCAATTGTCGCTCCCTTTCTATTGCTAGCCTTCACTTGTGCTGAGTATAAGCTTTACTCGTGCATCCAACTCCCCAAAACCAAAGTTGTCAAAAAGAGTCCACCATATCTACCTATTAGCATCATTGCTATTCCTTGCATATTTATTATGATTTGTTTTCTTCCAATAAAAATGTTTGCTAGTTATGTGAAAATTAGTTAGTAAAGCTCTCACGAACTTGATGGCACATTTTACTTTCTTGCACTTAATAAACCTGAACAATTGTGCCCATCTATGTTGCTTATATGCTTGCACTTTATAAGTTGAGAATTAGAAGAACCATGTTGTCATGGGGAATGCTTTCAACATTGCACTTATTATTCAGTTGATATCATGTTCTTTTGTTTATGGATCTCGGCGGTGTGAAATAAAAGGGGAGCTTGTAAGCTCATGGAGTTTGTATGTGTGTTAGAGAAACACCTGGACGACTAGCCTAAGCCATGCCTAATCAAGGTGGAAACTTGCAGCATAACCATAGTGAGCATTCTATGAAACATCCTCAATAAAAACCTATGCAAATAGCAAATAAAAAGATCGCTGAGATACTCATTGTCTGTTGCCTTGTCATTTTTATATGGGACAGCTCTTGTATCATGGGGCAAGGGGTAAGCCGTTAGCGGTTCTCTATGATACACATGTACTTACAATGACAAGAACTTACTTGTGACTGAAGTTGAGTAGCATGAGGTTCATCACTCGTAAGCAAGGGGCATGACATTTTCAACTTATAACTTGTCAAGCGTATCCTCATATTTGAGTCATTTTAACCTTAATCACCTCAAGATGCTTATGATAGGGGCAATGAGAGCTCAAAGCTAATGAGTACCATAGTTTCAACATTTGGAAGCGTTTCAAATCTTTTCTTTCACTTTTAGGTCGAGTCACCATTTATTCTTTGAGCACTTTCCTGAGAGCATAGCTGTCATTCCTAGTGTAATGTGCTTGTCCCAAAACACGGTTAATTGTGACATAACTTTGACGCTTGTATGTTTGATATTTGTACTTCTAGTCTTTACTTAAACTTCAGAGGTGCCTTGGCATTTATGTTTTGCCCCAAAAAGAAAGGCAAGTAAGCTACCACTTTATCATATCTTCTTATGAGCATTACAATCCTGCATATGCTTATGTATCATGTTGCTTATTATTATTGGTTTGGAATCTCTTCATAGCCTGCATGACTACTGGGTAAATTTATTTGCATACTCTTTACTATGAATTGCCTAAGTATTTGATCATATGTTGAGACTATATACATATTATGAAGCAAATGTGTTCATGAAAGTTCCTTTTATCACACTCAGTTTTCAACTAAATTGCTTGAGGACAAGCAATAAGCTAAGCTTGGGGGGAGTTGATACGTCCAAAACGTATCTACTTTCCAGAACACTAATGCAGACTAACGCTATTTTCGGCAAAATTGCTTTGGTGTCTTGTTTTTGTGCAGGAAATCAACTTTCAGGAAAAATCACGGAAAATGTCGCAAAACTCCTATTTTACCAGAAGACTCATGGAGCCATAAGATGAGACGGAGGGGGGCATGAGGGGCCCACACAACCTGGTGGCGTGGGCCAGGCCAGGCCGTGCCAGGGGGTGGTGTGGCCGCCTCAGTCTCCGCCTCGACCTCTCCTTTCACCTATATAAGCCCTCTAACCTAAAAACAGAGGGGGTTCGACATTTTTCCAGATAGAGTTCCGCTGCGCCGCCACCACCAGAAACCATGATTCAAAACCAGAAACTCCGTTCTGGCACCCTGCCAGGATGGGGAATTGGAGGAGATCGTCGCCATCATCATCACCATCGCTTCTCCATCAACCATCCATGATACCCCATCTATGCGTGAGTAATCCCCCATAGTAGGCTATGGGGATGGTTGGGATTGGATGAGATCGTTCATGTAATTTCATCAGATTGTTAGGGCAATGTGCCTAGTATCTATTGTTAGTGTTTTTTGACATTGTTGCAACTTTTTATGATTAATGCTTCTCACTAGGGCCCGAGTGCGATGATTTCAGATCTGAACATGTTATTGATTCATGATGATATTATTTTTTATGATCTTACCTACAAGTTGTGTACACATATTATTGTCCAAAACCCGAGGCCCCGAAGTGACAGAAATCGAGATAACTAGAGGGGGTGGATGTGATGTAAGGATCACGTGTGTTCATTGAGTGTTAATGCTTTGCTCCAGTGCTCTATTAAAATGATCACCTTAATTGCTAGTAGATTCCCTTGAGGCCCCACTGCAACAGGCTGGTAGGACAAAAGATGTTGTGCAAGTTCTCATTGCGAGCACGTATGACTATATATGGAACATATGCCTATGATTATTTAGTACTTGGATACTTTATCTTATTTATCTAAAAATGCCCTATGTCTTGATTATTACATGAATTGTCTTGTCCATGAAACGCCCGTCCATCCATCCCTATGCCTACTGCACTTTAATCCTATTGTTTACTGCAATTGTTACTACTATCTTTACTTTTACTACTTCTATCACTTTGCTATCGCTACTACAAAACGGTTACTACTGATAAACTACCGCGAGCAAGATTGTTTCCAGGTGCAGCTGAATTGACAGCTCAGTTGTTAAGGCTTATAAATATTCTTTGGATCCCCTTGTGTCGAATCAATAAATTGGGTTTTACTTCCCTCGAAGACTGTTGCGATCCCCTATACTTGTGGGTAATCATGTGCCAAGAGCTAGGGCACTAGGTACACTGGCGTACCCATGGTTTGGTTCTTCGGTTGACTTTGCATTACATATTTCCTACATCTTTAGAAACGTGCAAAAATCTTTCATTAGATGCTTCGATCACGTTCTTCCTGCTGAGTCGACGTAAAAGTGCATATTGTAGGGTCCTTCTAGCTTCTGCATTGGGGACATTGGGGGCTCCCGAGCTCTTGGCTGGTATTTCTATGCTGATTGGCTTCCACCAGCGTCATCTCTATTGTTGCAGTACCCGCTATTACAATCGTCGTTTCTTCGAATGTCCTCTCCTGAGAAGTCGATCATGACGTAGCTTGGCCCACTGTATCTATCGTTACTTCGCCTTCTTCTGTTGTTATTCCGCTTGTCCCAATCTTCTTCGGGTGAGCGCCCTTACTTGTTGTGTACTACGTCTTCACCATCTGCGGAGCAATTTTCCATGTCCATCAACTGCGAGATTGTTTTGGGCTTGACATGTCCCATCTCCTCGATAAATTCCCTCCAGCGAAGGCCATCATTGAAAGCATCAATCGCCCTTTTGTCGGATATAGCTTCAGTTGAGTTTTTAATGATGTTCCACTTCTGGATGAAAGCTCGTATTGGCTCTCCAGATTTCTTCTTGCACGCCCATAATTGCTATAAGGATGCGGGTCGCTTGAACGTGGATGCGAAATTTCGGATGATATTATCTTCAAGGTCGTTCCAGCTGTTGATGGATTCTTCGGGTAGTTGTTTGAGCCATGATTGTGTGGCACTGCTCAAGTGTAGCTGCAGGCTTTACACTGGGATAGCCTTGAAGCCACCCTGTAGTTTAACGGTTTCCAGGTAATCTTCCAGCCAGGCTTCGGGTTCCTGGAGACCGTCGTATTTTTGGTGGTCGTGAGGAAGTTTGAAATCCTTAGGTACTGGGGTTTTGCAAACCTACTGGGTAAAGCAACTAGCCCCACATAATTTGTACTCATCCTCGCTTTTTCCATCGTAGTATCTTCGGCTACTGTGCTCTTCCCTTGATCTATCTACCCTGCACTGTGTAATGTCGTTCCTTACGTCGTCTCTTGGTCTAGAATTTAGAAAGTGCACCCGATGCAACGACCGAGAACAACGGGTGTGTCCCACATGCCGAGGGATGCTGCAACGGCATGGTCATTTATCGGGTTGCCAGGTGATTCCCTATTCTCCTTGTGCGAGGGATGCTCCCACCATGCCGAGGTTCATGAGCACGGAGTGACTGAGTGCCGCCCGGGGATCCTCGGGTGGTGGTTGAGTTGTGAGTAGGTAGGTCTGGGCGGCGACAATCACGACTTGCACTGTTTTTTGCTTTGATGTGTCCCGCCTGGTCCACGGACATGAAGGACAGGTCTAGATCCTGAGTAAGCTTGTTTCTTTCGGCTTCTGGAATATTATATGGCCAAGAGTTTCCTCTCCTTGGTGCACCTCTAGTTACACTACTGGATCCACGGGTAGCGCTCAGCTGCGCCCGCTAGATGCTAGATTCGTCGGCTAGCCTTTTTGTTTCATCGAGTTGCCTTTGCATCCTGAGCAAATCCCTCTTCTTGTGATGGAGTAAGTACTGGTATGCCATCAGATTCTCACACTAGTAGGAAAAGGCTTATCCACAAGGGTCATATTAATGGCGCACCTCTAAAGGGTGCCCCACGGATATTTATCAGTGGCGCACTAGCGCATTGATGCGCCACTGACCGGCAGTTATCCACGGCGCACGCTCGGAACGGTGCGCCACTCTTATGTGGGCCTTAGAGTTGGTGGCCGACCCCGTCCATGGGCGGTATATCCGTGGCACATGAAATGCGTGTGCGCCATGGATAGCAGTGATATCAGTGGCGCACGGCTATCTGGTGCGCCACGGGAGTAGGTGGACCCGTGCATCTGCAAAGGTGGTAACTTACCTGCGGTGCATGGCCTTGAGGTGCACCACGGATAGATTTATCAGTGGCGCACGCTGTACTGGTGCGCCACGGGTAGGTCGTTCCAGCCACACAAAAAGGTGGCACTTTCCCCTACCTATCTCCACTAGTGCAAGCACCATCATTTCTAACATAGATCTAGCTCGAGTTGCTCCTCCTCTCCACCCCATTTTCTCCAATAATTCCTCCATTTTAGGTTGCCAAAACCTCTTTGGGTTTGATGGATCTATAAAGGAAACTCCTCTCTACCGTGTAGATCCACAAAAGTAAGCGCGCACACCTTTTCTCTCATCCTCCACATCTCTTGTCTCCATCAAGTTTGACTAACCACACCACACGCTCTCTCGTGTGTCCTTGCTCGTCTCGGTGTAACTTGTGCTTGTTTTGTGTGTGAATGACGATGTTGGTGGTATATATATATGTATGATGTTGGCTTGTATGTGATGAGGCTTTTTCGTCGCTGCTCGAGAGATGTTTACATGGATATATGCTTTTGTTCTTGTGTATGCTTTGTGTTGTGCAGGTGCCGGTGTGTGTGGTGCAATGAATGTTTGCTGAAATGTTGATTCATTTCTGTTTTGGCAAATCCCTAAAAGAACCACAAATTTAGAAACTAAGATGATGTTTTTAGAGTTACCTTATAATCTGAAATTAATAGATGCTTACTATCAGTGTTTGTTGTTAGTGCTTACTTTCCGCAAAACTTACTGTCAGTGTGAAATCATCTAAAATTAACAAAATCACCAGTAACGCACCTGCACAGTAATGCATTTTGGCAGCAATACCAAGGAGCTTAGTAGAGATAATGAAGGACAACGAGTTAATCTACAATCATGAAATTAGAGGACTTACTTCAGAGAACTCCACATGTAGAACATGAAGTATATAAAGTAAAAACAAATAGATTAGTAGATAAGTTCGTGAAGTTTAGGTTTATTTTCAAGTAAATGCACATGAAGGTTCTGACTTGCCAGGATTTGTCTATACATTTTCTTTATAGAGATTTATTTCCAAGTAAATGCACATTGAGGTTCTGACTTGCAGGATTTGTCTATACATTTTCTTTCTATATCTAGCTTCATTTCTTGATACAATGAGTTGTGATGTCCATAACCATAGGTCATGCAAAGAGTACGTCATAGGTCCCAATAGCTAAGGTGAAATTACATATAATAAGGCAGGGTTCAAGTGGTTTAGAACTTGGGAAGTTTCAGGCTGTAAGAAATCTAGAGATGGGAGAAACATTAGGCATCCAGAAAGATTTTTCTTATGTTAATCCAATTATCCAACTCTTTCCAAATAAACACAAACAAGCTAACCAGCGACCTCTAGGTGTAACTTGTTGTAATCTTCCTCATGGAAGTTCCAGCAATATCTCATTTGAAACTAGGTCCATGGACCAAATACCAGAAGTAGATTGAATTTATTTAACTCTGCATTATTAGTGTACAATAAGCAACAACATCGAAGTATTTTATTTAAAGCAAGTTGGGGTAGGTAGATCGGAAACCCACCCGAAACGTATGGAAAAGCATGAAGAAGTCATTGTTTGTTCAATTGAATTATCTTTCTGTAATATTTTGCTTACTATACATAGAAAGATGGGTGAAGCTAGAGTTGAGATTTTTCCCTAGCTTGATTTTTGTGTATCAGTGGGAATATGTTATTGATGCATCGAATAGAAGGAAATGCTTGAGTACAAACCATGCAATGTAATCTGATATTATTAGGGTGAAGCTAGAGTTTGGATTCTGACTCACTTGTTTTATTATGTATCAGTGGGACATGGTAATATGAAAATGCAAGGCAATGCTTGAATATTACAAGCCACACATTACCCAAGAATTTGTTTATTTACCACTAAATACTAAACACTGAGGTCATGTTCTGCATCTTCTCATTTCTTATTTCTAATGATGATGTTTGTAAGGTGTTAAATTTGGTTGCAGTGTTAGTATAGATATTTTCAGTCATTTTAAACATTGAGCTCTTGTTTCTTGATTATATTCTGCTAAATTAATACATATTTAAATATGCGTGTTTATATTCTGCTATATTCTTCTATAATGGTTCTATATTGGTATTTTAAGAATCTTATAATGGAGGTGGTGGTGGGCATTTTCTTTACATGCTTGTATGAATCACTGGTGGTGGTGGTGGACATTTTGTGTATGGCGTCGCTGCCCTTTTTCTCAATTTTTGCAGGGATTCCAAATTGAGTGCCTGTTACTCCCGAAATGTTGATTCATTTCTGTTTCGGTGAGAAATGGCACTCCTAGGTAGCCTTTTTAGGGTAGGTGCTGTCAAATTTTCCAATCGATTTCTTATACTAATTAGTTGCATATACTTGTTTAGTCCAAAGATGTAGACCAGACAAGTCAACAACGGGGCCGGCCCTTCGAAGCAAATGACTGTCAAATAAGAAGCCCGGGAGGCCAACCTGCCGGTTTGGCGGTTTTCCCAAAGGTCGGAGGATGAGCAGGAAATAGCTGCCATGGCCGACAACAAAGAATACAAAAGGCGACGACGATGCTGGAACGAGTGATGGCGACGAGGATGATACCACCTATGCTGACGTCGAATGCACCAATGGCACCAAGGATGACACCATTGATGTTGACAAATGCACTGACATCGGTGATACGTTGCTAACGTATCTATAATTTTTGATGTTCCATGCTTGGTTTTTATCTACTTTCTTATGTTTTTCCCACACTTTGGAGTATTTCTATACACTTTCTTGGACTAACCTATTAACAAGATGCCATAGTGCCAGTTGCCCGTTTTCTGCTGTTTTTGGTTCCGAGAAAGTCAGAAAATGAATATTCTCGGAATTGGACCGAACAAAAGCCAAAGTCGATATTTTACCGGAAGAGTCACAGAGCCAGAAGGCGAGACGGAGAGGGTCCACAGGGCGGCCACACCATGTGGTAGCGCGGGTCCACCCTGGCCACGCCACCAGGTGGTGTGGGCCCCCTGGCCACCCACCGACCTTGCCTCTTCGCCTATAAGATGCCTCCCGATACAAAAACCCTAAGTCGTCCAGCCTCCAGCCATGAAAAGTTCTGTAGCGCCGCTGCCACCGAAGGGGAGATTCAGGGGACAGAAAGTCTCTGTTCCAGCACCCTGCTAGGACGGGGAAGTTCCCTCGGAGCCATCTCCATTCTCCACCACCATCTCCATGACCATTGCTGATTCTCATGATGATGAGGGAGTAGTTCTTCCTTGAGGCTAAGGGTTCTACCGGTAGCTATCTGTTCATCTCTCTTTATGCATGATATTATTGAGATCATGAGCTTGTAATCTATAGATCTACCTTGCTACTCAAGTGCTTTAATAGATCTCTGATCTCCCCATGTGTGTGAAGTTGACAGTGTGCACACCATGGTGGCACTTAGGCTAGAGATTACAAATACTTGTATGAGTTATATTTGGAGTTGGATGTCTTTATGAAATTGTGGTATTTGTTTGAACCATCTAGTGCTCAAGGTGACAGTGTGGGGTTATCTATATGTGGAAAGCAAACTTTGAGGTGTGTTGTTATAGCCCTACCATCGATTAGAGTGTCCAACCGGAGAGTAGTTAAGAGTAGTGTCATAAAGAGAAGATATTTATATGAGAGTGTTCACTAGTGAAAGTATGATCCCTAGGCCTTGTTTCTAAGCATTGAAACACCATTTGCAACTAGATCTGTTACATGTTTGCTTGTTTCCATCTTTATTTCAGTTTGCCTTTAGTCTCTTCCACGCCATCAAGCTATTTTCTAGCACCATTGTCTTATATCCATACCACTTGTATTTTACTATCTCTTCGCCGAACTAGTGCACCTATACACCTGACAAGTGTATTTCGTGTGTTGGGGACACAAGAGACTTCTTGTATCTTGATTGCAGGGTTGCTTGAGAGGGATACCTTTGACCACTTCCTCCCTGAGTTCGATAAACCTTGGGTGATCCACTTAAGGGAAAACTTGCTGCTGTTCTACAAACCTCTGCACTTGGAGGCCCAACAACTGTCTACAAGAATAGCAGTGCGTAGACATCAAGCTATTTTTTGGCGCCGTTGCCGGGGAGGTAAGGTAAAAGGTACTCACATCCTCCGGTGTGAGTGCGCTAAGTTATTTCCTTTAGATTCTGCAATTTTTCCTTTTTGTGTCTTGTTTCTATTTTCACTAGTTAGGCTTAATGGAAAACAATAACAAAATTAGAGAGCTTTATAGTATTTATCTTGAGTTAGGACATGAAGTGTTTGAAGAGAAAATTAAAAAAACCTATGGAACTTTATTTGCATGCAAATAGCAATGTTGTTAGTATGAATTCTTTGGACACCATTATTGCTAATGCTATGGAAAAGTCTAAGCTTGGGGAAGCTAGCTTTTATGAAAATGATCTTTTTAGTTCCCCAGCTTTGGAATATAGCTATTCTATTGCTTATGATGATACCAAACCTCCAATATATGATGATTACAATGATGAATATGATATTTTTAGTCCACCTACTATTGAGGAGAAAATTAATTATAATTACAATATGCCTCATATATTTGATGATTATGGTGATGAGAATAATAATGATAGCTATTTTGTTGAATTTTCTCCCACCACAATTAATAAGAATGACTATGCTTATGTGCAGAGTAATAATCATTGTATGCATGTGGCTCATGATAAGATTGTTTTATCCGATAGTTATATTGTTAATTTTATTCATGTTGCTACTGAAAGTTATTATGAGAGAGGTAAACATGGTCTTATGTATCTCAACAATATTAAGTTTCCCCTCTTTGTGTTGAAAGTATTGAAGTTGCACTTGTTTTGCTTTACTATGCTTATTGCTTTGTGCTTTCATGACTTGTTTCTTTACAAGATTCATATTCATAGGAAGTGGGTTAGACTTAAATGTGTTTTTAATTTGCTTCTTGATGCTCTCTTTTACTTTAGTTTATATTTCTTATGTGAGCATCTTCTCAAACTATCATGCCTAACTTAAAGGCGTTAAAGAAAAGTACTTATTGGGACATAACCCAAAAGTTTTAGATGAGTCTTGAAAGTTATTACCTCAGTAATAACCTCTCCTTATCCTTTTTATTTGCTTTTTGTGCCAAGAGTAACCTCTAATGAGAGATAAGTAATGATTGGGAAAGTTGCTGTCCCGAAACAGATTTTTGTGCTTCACTGTAAAAATTCGTGTAAAATCTCTGTACGTCATTTCGAGGCGTGAATTATTGTGCTGCTGCCCCAGGTTGCTATCTAACTTTCGTTAGTTCAACACTTTTTTATTTGATCAACAGAAGGTCTTCGAAAAATTTGTTTTTACCTGCTGGTCTGTTTTGACAGATTTCTGCCATTATTTGCATTTGCTTCTTGTTGATTCTTTTTTTGGGTTCTCTTTGGGGAATTGAGCTTTTCAAGGGAAGTGCTACAGTAGCTTGTGTTTTTATGGAAGTTTTATTGGTGTTGAAACTAAACCCAAAGACTTATTATCTTCAGTGCACTAATGTTGCTAATAAAGATTGTGTGAAGTTTTGTATGAAGGAAAAAAATTAGGTGTATGGAAGGAGTGAGTAATGAGATGAAGGATGGACTAAAGCTCAAGCTTGGGGATGCCACACGTGTCACCCCAAGAAATATCCAAGAAGTACAAGCGTCAAAGCTTGGGGCTGCCCAAGGCATCCCCTTCTTCATCAATAAAAATTCCAGGTTTCTTCCAAACACTTCATCTTTATTGTTTCATGCACAGTTGTGTTGTTCTTGGAGCGTCTTCTTTTTTGTTTTTTGTTTTGGTTTTCATTTGCTTGGTTTGCTTAGTTTTCTGAATAAATTGGTTGGACCCCCCCTCTTTCATACATTGGTTTTCATATAGTTTGGTTTGGATTGGAAAAGAGTAGGAAAAGTTCATGCTTAAGTGGTAAAGCGAGCTTGTTTTTGACTGTGGCCTATGCTTTGTCATGCCATGCTTGATATTGTTTTGGCTTTATGCTTAGTATTCTTTGCTGTAGCATGACTTGTTATAAACAATTGAGATTTCTTAATGTGCCTTGGAAGAATCATGCGTTGTTTTAGCATATTAAAGCATAGTATTGTGGTATTCTCCTTTGATGCTTTATTTAGGTTGACTTGGTACATGCTCACACCATGTTATGACTATCCCAAGTCACCATAGCCTTTATGATCCTTTAGTTTTCAACTTGTAGTATCACTTTATGCTTTGATTAATGTTGTTTTTTCGCTCTGCATGATTATGGCCATTATTGCTCTCTTAGTTGGTCGCTCCCAGTCTTTTGCTAGCTTCCGTAACGAAGTATGAGTTCCACTCATGCATCCAACTCCTAAACCAAGTTATTCCAAAGGGTCCACCATACCTACCTATTAGCATATGCTATTCCAAGTATATTCATGTTTTTGTCTACCTGTTGGGGGGATACCCCCGGGTAGGGTCACGCCGGGGTATAAAGGCCAAGTTAGCCGAGGTACGGCAAGGTCAAAGCATGTGCTGGCCGAGTCACCTCAAGGCAGGCCGGATCACGGAGTAACCCGGACCAGGGGACATCCACCTAACTTGGTCTCAACCGACTTAAGCCGTATGTCGGTAAGACGTGTCTAACTTGTATGCAGAAACAGGTGTGGCCGGATCAACTATGTAGGATCCGGGTTATATCAAGCTTGTAAGAGAAGGAAGGTATCTCGCTGGTCAAAGGTGACAACTGTACGCAGAGCGTGAGCGAAGCGGACAGAGGCCGGACCACCGAGGCGTGGCCGACAAAGGTGATGCAGCCAATGTCGGCTGACGCGGGCACCGTAGAGGCTCACGTAGCCTCTACTTAGATGACGCGGGGGGAAAAGTGACCCGGTCGGCTTACTATTTTGGGAGGAGGCATATTCCCTGGAATATGCCTCCACGTATGCCCTAAATGGAGACCTAGCCACCCCTATATAAGGAGGGCTAGGGTTTCTGTAGAGAGGGTTTATTTCTTAGAGATTGATCTGAGGGCTAGCTAGTGGTGAGAGTAAGAGAGTTCCTTCTTCCTCCTCTCTCCAATACAGCTCAAGGAGCACTTGTAATCTATGAAGGCGAATAAAATACAAAGCTTCCGTGTGTGGAATCACCACACTATCCCTCCCCGGATTCCCCTAGTGCATTTAGTCCCCACACTTAGCCTATACATGGCATCTATCGTGACACCACCACGACAGTTGGCGCCCACCGTGGGGCTAGCGGCGCTAGCAAGGGTGAAGATCCGGACGGGAAACCTCATCGGCACCAGCGAACGCATTGTCTCCGGGCTCGTTCAGCGCTTTGGAGCGCTGGATTTTGTCAGCGACAACGCTGGCTGCTTCGGCACGCGTCCTCTTCCGTGCAACGGCCTCTTCGTCAAGCTCGGTGCGCACAAGGTCTACATTCCTGTCGATGTGTCGTGCGTTCACCCGTGGCGTGTCGTCGAAGGAGGGGAGCCACCCCTTAGCATGTTTCAATGGGCGCGTATCACTCGCTCCCCGGACCGTGCAGAGGTGATGATGACTACGCCAGATGCGGGCGCAAGCAAAGATCCGGCACCAGACCGGAGGTAACACCCAGGGCACCAAGGAAAAGTAGAGGTCCTCCACTAGAGAGGCCTGAGAATGTGCTGCAGCAGGCGATGGATAGCTTGGCAAACCCAGTAGCAGTAGCAGTAGATCCGGCTCAGCCACAGGCCGAGCTAGAGGAAACTAGGCGAAAAATACTAGAAGGAGCGAAAAAGATAGCCGCGGCTCGCAGTCGTTGAACATGACGTTGCGTGTCTACGCAAAGGCAAACAAAGTAGATGCTGTAAAAGTTAAGGGGAGAAATCTCATGAGTGAAATGAACAGAGAAGGTGATACTAGGATTGAGGAATCAGAGAACTGTCTGTCCGTGGGGCTACCGAAGTACAGTACCCCGGCAAAGAACCTCAGAGCAGCAGATGCGGCTGCATCCGAGTTAGAGGGTCTGATGGGTGAAGCCCGTCAGAGACAACAAGATAGGGTCAATGAGTTGGTTCGGATCGCGAACAGGCAAAACGAGGAGCTGCTCAGGGCAAACCCGGAGAGAGCTGGGGCCTCCAAGATCGTTCATTCGGTGGTGGGTAACCCGGAGAAATCCGCTGGAGCCACATCGTCTCCTCATGGTGGTCCTAGGAGAGAAGAGGTGGTAACCTCGGCTAGGAGAAATAAGCAGATAGTTCCATATGACCCGGCAAGGGCAGGGAAAGGAAAAGAGGTGCAGAGAGATGATGATCGAAGGAGTGTGAGCCGAGGTGAAGTTGGCTGAGGTAACCGCGACCAATGCAATGCCGGTCAAAGGAATGTTGTAAACGGCAATGCCGGACAACGTAATGCGGAAGGTGCAGGTCAACCGCAGCAGCCGAATATGCCACGACAAGAGCGTAGTGCCGACCAAGGTATGCAACAAAGGGCGGCTCCACCGGAGCAAGATAGATACAATGATGGTAATTCGGAGATGGTGAATACTGGCTATCCCAGGCCAGATTACCACGTGATAGGATCAAGGTTGGGAGGCAGAGACTTGATGCCTGATGACGCCAGGCTAAAACTGGATTGGTTGTATAGGTCGGAGCAAATTGAATGTCAAGGTCTTCCGGGTCCAGCGTGTTTTGGGCCCCGGATCATGAAGGAACCTCCAGTACCTAACTTCCAATTGCCTAGAGGCACAAAGACGTATGACGACAGCACTAAGCCGGAGGATTGGTTGATTAACTATGCAACTGCTGTAAAGATTACCACAGGCAACTTGAGGTGGGCTGTGAGATATGTACCCCAGATGTTGGAGGGGCCAGCGAGGGTATGGCTGAACAACTTGCCACCCGAAAGTATTAACTGCTGGATCGATTTCGAGGAGATGTTTGTTAGCAATTTCTCCAGTACGTATCAGAGGCCCAACAGGCCACAAACCCTGGCAATGTGTAGGCAAAGACCGAATGAGACTGACCGGGAGTTCATAACCCGTTGGTGCAATGTGCGAAACTCGTGTGAGGGCGTGATTGAGTCACAGGCCATAGCTTGGTTTGCGCAAGGGTGCAGATATGCAAGCGTGCTATGGCAAAGGTTGCAAAGGGAAATGCCAACCACCTTGGCAGAAACGATCCGGATTGTTGATTCATATGCCTTGGGTGATCCAACGCAACCTAGGCTCAACTCGAACGAGTCAGGCGAGGAGTACTACCAGAGAGATGGAGCCGGGTCATCCCGGAGGAATGATTACCGAGGTAAAAGAAGAGATGACAGACAAGATTACCGGTACAGTTTGCAACAAGTTGCGGCTGTGAATCAAGATCAACCCGGAGCAGGAGGCAGTCAACGCAAAAAAAACCGGAGGGCAGCAATGGACACCAAGAATTGATGGGAAGAAAACTTGGACGCCATAGCAGAAAAAATAGTGGCAAGAGAAGAAGGACCGTCCGAGGTACACCTATGAATCAATGCTGGATCAGCCATGTAAGTTTCACACGCCTAATCCAAGTAACCCGGCGGGTCACACAACTAGGCAATGTGAGTGTATGTGAAAGATAGAACAAAGTGGTTCGGGGAATGCTCAGGCACCTCGGAATGATCAGCCTGATCGACAGGAGTTACCCCGGCAGCAATTGCTCTCAAAGGAGCGAACACGCAACAGCTAATGTTGTCTCCCCCTCTGCCGAGGTATGACAACAATGAGAGAAGGGATGCAGTGCATCAGGTGGAAAACCAAAACCAGCAGGATCAGAGGTACCCTGGAAACGAGGGGAGGAATGAGTACAGAGAGCACCATCAGAGTTAATGTGTGTTCACTACGGAAGAGACAGACAGAAAGAGCTTGCAGCGCCGACATATGGAGGTGAATGCGGTAATGCCAGTTGTGACGAGGTACATGCCTTGGTCGGACCAGGAAATTACTTGGAGCATCAAAGATCATCCCAAGCTTATGCCAAGTCCTGGTTCATATGCACTGCTGCTGGATACGACATTCATTGGGCCTAACATCAACGTGAGGTTCTCCAAGGTGTTGATTGACAATGGTAGTAGCATTAATATCATGTATGCGGATACTATGCGCAAGTTGGGTATCTCGGAAAACATGCTCCAAGCTACAAGGACAACTTTCCATGGCATTGTGCCAGGCATTTCTTGTGAGCCCATAGGCAAGGTCCGGGTTGACGTTTTGTTCGGCACAAGAGATAACTGCCGAACTGAGAATTTGGAGTTTGAAGTGGTGAACTTAGAAAGTGTGTATCACGCGTTGCTCGGTAGACCGGCACTGAACAAGTTTATGGCAAGCTGCCACATCAGTTATCTGAAGATGAAGTTGCCTGGGCCAAATGGTGTGATCACCATAGCCGGAGATTTCCTACGTTCCATTGAGTGTGCATCAGCTGGGTCAAACCTAGCCGAGTCACTCGTGATCGCACAAGAAAAGAGAAAAATCCAAGAAGTGGCGGCATTGGCTTAGTCCGCGCAGCAGTATATGTCGGCACTGAGTAACCCGCATGGTAGTGTCTCATCCCAAGCAACAAAAGATACCAAGAAGGTGCATGTTGATGATATGTTACCTGAGCATACCGTAACAATTGGGGCCGGGTTAAATGACAAATAGGAAAGCGAGCTCGTCAACTTCCTCCGTGAGAATCGGGATATTTTTGCTTGGTCCACACAGGACTTGCAAGGTGTTCCGAGAGAGTTGGCCGAGCACTCTTTGAATGTGAGACCTGGAGCAAAGCCGGTGAAGCAACCCCTCCGCCGCTTCGCCGAAGATAGGAGAAAAGTCATAGGAGATGAGATAGCTCGGTTGTTGACTGCAGGATTTATCATGGAAGTGCTTTACCCGGATTGGCTGTCTAATCTGGTGCTGGTGGATAAGAAAAAGGATGATCCGAACGTGGCAGTGGTTTGGCGTGTGTGTATCGATTACACGAACCTGAATAAGGCGTGTCCAAAAGATCCATTCCCACTGCCAAGGATAGACCAAGTCATAGATTCCACTACTGGGTGTGAGTTGTTGTCGTTCATTGATGCATATTCTGGTTTATACCAGATACCTCTGAACCCAAGTGATCAAATAAAGACTGCGTTTATTACCCTGTATGGGGCTTATTGCTATCGCACCATGCCCTTTGGTTTACGTAATGCGGGAGCAACATACCAGAGATGTATGCAAAAATGTTTGCATGACCAAATTGGTCAAAATGTGCAGGTGTACGTGGATGATGTTGTGATAAAGACTAAGGAAAGCAAAACGCTCCTTGACGATATCAGGCAGACGTTCGCGAACCTGAGGAGGTTCCGGATGAAGCTTAACCCGAAAAAATGTACCTTCGGTGTCCCGGCTGGAAAATTACTTGGATTCCTCGTCTTCAGCCGAGGTATTGAGGTCAATCAAACTAAAATCCGGGCCATAGAGCGAATGGAACTGCCGAAGTGTCTTAACGATGTCCAGAAGTTCACTGGTTGCCTGGCATCGCTAAGTCGGTTTGTATGTCGGTTGGGAGAAAAGGCACTGCCTCTCTACCAACTCATGAAAAAGTCAGATAAGTTCGTTTGGACGCCGCAGGCCAATGAAGCCTTTACCCAGTTAAAGAAAATGTTAGCCACTGCACCAGTGTTAGCCTCTCCACTATCCAAGGAGCCAATGTTGCTCTATATAGCCGCAACCAATCGAGTTGTAAGTGCAGTGATTGTGGTAGAGCGCGACGAAGAGGGTAAATCGGTGCAAAGGCCAGTGTATTATCTGAGCGAGGTATTATCAGCCTCAAAGTAGAACTATCCTCACAATCAGAAAGTGGCGTATGGCGTGTATATGGCAGCTAAGAAGCTGAAGCACTATTTCGAGGCACACCCAATCAAGGTAATATGTGAAGCTCCCATATCCAAGATAATGAGTAACAAGGATGCAAGTGGCAGAATTGCAAAATGGGCAATTGAACTAGAACCTTATGCGCCACAATATGATAGAAGAGAAGCAATTAAATCTCAAGTTGTGGCGGACTTTTTTGTGGATTGGGCCGAGGTGCAATATGAGCCACCATTGCCAGATCCGAACTACTGGAGAATGCACTTTGACGGATCAAAAACAAAAAACGAGTTAGGTGCCGGAGTTGTGCTTACCTGGCCCAAGAAGGACCTGTTGAAATATGTGTTGCAGATCCACTTCACTGCCTCAAACAATGTTGCAGAATATGAAGCACTTATACATGGGCTCAAAGTGACAAAAGAGGTTGGAATACGTCGGATCCAATGCTTCGGTGACTCGGATCTGGTAGTCTAGCAGGTCTCCGGGCAATGGGATGCTTTGGACGCAAACATGGCGTTATACAGATTTCATGTGCAGAAAATGTCTGGTTACTTTGAGGGATGTGAATTTCACCATATACCTTAGGTGGAAAATGAGGCTGCCGACGTATTGTCGAAGCTCGGTTCAACCCGACAAGCAATTCCACCCGGCGTAGCATTGGAGCACCTCAGAAAACCATCCATCAGGCCATCCCCGGAGTCCGACTTGATTTTTATCCCGGATAATCCGGAATCAGAGGTTGTGCCCATGGACATTGATGTAGGGATTGGTGTGCGGAACCCGGGGACTGACTTGGCAAACCCGAGGACTGCCACGACAAACCCGGGGACTGCGCAGTGTGATCCGATAGAAGTTATGCCGGTGGATCTGATGGAAATTGATGAGGAGATATTCCCAGTGAGAGCTGTACCAGCTTGGGCGTTGCCAATATTCCAATTCCTGAAAGATGGAACCTTACCCTTTGAGGAGGTACTTTCCAGGCAAACCCAGAGGAGAGCAAAAGCATACACGATCATCAATTCCGAGCTATACAAAAGGAGTGTGACTAATGTCCTCCAAGGATGTGTTGACCCGGAGGAAGGACTCGACATCCTCCGAGATATACATCAAGGGGAATGTGGGAATCAAGCCTCATCCAGAGCCTTGGTAGCAAAAGCTTTCTGCCATGGGTTTTACTGGCCAAGTGCCTTAGAACAAGCAGAAGATCTGGTGAGAAAATGCAATGTCTGTCAGAGATATGCAACAAAAACACATATGCCAATGTCAGAGCTCAAGACCATACCAATTACATGGCCATTTAATGTATGGTGCTTGGATATGGTTGGCCCATTTAAACCAGCAAAGGGAAATATGACTCACATTTTGGTCATGGTGGACAAGTTTACAAAGTGGATTGAAGTGAAGCCAATAAGAAAATGTGATGGAGCTACGGCCGTAACATTTCTCAAAGACATCATCTTGAGATACGGTTATCCTCACAGTATCATAACAGATAATGGCACAAACTTTGCTGAAGGAGCATTTGCACGTTTTTGCCGAGATAAGAAGATCTGGCTAGATGTTGCCTCGGTAGCCCACCCCGCATCGAACGGACAAGTGGAAAGATCCAATGGATTAGTATTATCCGGGATAAAACCCCGACTCATTGAGCCGCTGCAAAGATCAGTGGGTGCTGGATAGAAGAACTACCAGCGGTACTATGGAGTTTAAGAACAACTCTGAATCGATCAACAGGCTATACGCCATTCTTTCTGGTATATGGGGCAGAAGCTGTATTACCAGCCGACATAGAGCATGATTCGCCTAGGGTCACCCAATACACAGAAGCCGAAGTGCAAGAAGCCCGGCAAAATGATGTTGATCTACTGGAAGAAGCGAGAGAATTGGCATTGTCCAGATCCGCCATATATCAGCAAAATCTCCGACGCTATCATAGCCAGAAAGTAAACCCCCGAGTTTTCCGGGAAGGTGATCTGGTACTCCGGTTGGTACAACGTACTGCTGGCATGCATAAGTTATCCCCCCCATGGGAAGGGCCGTTCATTGTGAGCAAAGCATTGCACAATGATTCTTATTATCTTATCGATGCAAAGCCACAGGAAAAGAACAAGGCGGACAGGTCCGACGAGGAATCTAAGCGTCCATGGAATGTAGCTCTACTTCGTCCTTTCTACACTTAGCAGAGAAGTGTATGTATCCAAGTTCCTCATATGTCAGTATGTATGCCGGCAATGAGCTTATCAATGAAATCTTGGCACCTCGAGCAGTAACTCGGGGACTGCCTTAGTAATTTATGTTGTCCTTTATATTTATTGTTTATATGACGGCTGGCGTAAGTTGCTTCTACTTAGGTTGGGTTAGTAGTGTGTGAGCACCAAGAACCTAACTCTTCGACTTGCTGTTGTCCAACAAGATTTGGCTTCATGGCAAGCAAGAGAACAAGTTTGGAATTGCGTAGCACATGAAAAACGACTAAGGGAAAAAACTTAATCGAGCCGACATTTGTTTTTCGAACTAACCTTGTGTGTACTTTAAATTTATCACGTTGAATTATTTTGAGATAATCCCAAAGTTTCCAAGTATTGTTAAGACAATTTTTGAAGCTCGGACTCGTAAGTCATAAAACCGAACCAAGGTAGACGCGAGCCGAGCCAAAAGATTGGAAGAACGAGAAAAGGAAACTCGGGGACTACGCCCATGTCAATCCAGCATAAAAACTTAGTAGCAAAATACCACTTGTGCACTTGATATAACTGCACCTGGCATACCGGGGATCTGATGAAATTTAAAAGTTTTTTCAATCAAGGGGCAGCAGGAGGAAGTTCGGCGTCATCTTCGCCTTCCTCGACGTCCGAAGCCTCATCCTCTTCGTCTTCATCCGAGCCATCTTTAGCATTTTCAGCATTCTCATCATCGACGGCATCTAGAAAGCTCGGTCCCTCGTTCCACTGGTGCACGGTTGCGTATTGGATAAAGCTGTGAGCGCAAGCCTTGCGCCGAGCTACCCAATCCGGGTCAGTAGACCACTTTGATCCCATGCGCATGTGTGCAAGGAGATTGAGGTCAATCTTCTCGTACCACGTGAGCACGTAGTGGAGAACGATATCAGCTCCGGCACGCCCAGCAGATTCTCTCCAGATATCAAGCTGAGTCTCGCAGTCCATAAGCCTGACAAAGAGAATAGACAGATTCTCTGGAGTATCTTCTTCAGGCCAAAAGGCGTTGAAGATCCGGATTACCACGTCCATAACATCCTTGCCATAGTTCCTCACGGTCTCGACTCTGGAGGACAAGCTGACTATCAGATCTTCGAGGTCAAGAGGAATGGAGCCAGGACCAGACGGAGTACCCCTCTGCTGGCGGAACTTGGTAACAGCCTTGGATGCAATAGCATCGCTCTCTGGGAACTTGTCTGAAAAAAATAACACAGGTGGAATAAGTAAAGGAAGTAAACCCGGAAAGATCAACGTCGGGTGAAGGAAAAGAACTTACTGGAGATATGGTTGTGAACCCGGGACAGCTCCTTAATGCAGTTGTCGCACCTCTCCCGGAGTTGCACAAGTTCAGCATTCGCCGACTCAAGCTTGATGTCGGCCTCCTTGAGCAATTCCTGGTCCTTGGCAATCTGGAGATTGAGGCGCTCGCGCTCTTTAGTATAGTCCTGGCCGGCTTTCCGAAGCTCGGTTTGGTGCTCTGCTTTTAATTTCTTCATATCAGCCTTTAGCTTGGCAATCTCATCATCTTTGGCTCGGAGAAGGGCAAGCTCATCATCTTTGTTTTTGAGCTCAGCCTGATGTTGTCCTCCTTGTTCGAGAAAATGCAGCATCATATCAGGCACGGGCACACTATCTTCAAGAGATGCTGAAATAGTTCATTGACCCGGCAAAGCCGAGGTATGAATGTTTGCCGAGCCAAGGAGGAAAGGAGATAGAAAGCATAGCAAGGTTAAGCAAAAATAACTTACCCTTGATTTGGTCAAGATTTTTCCTCATAATCATGTTCTCAGCCTCCACCCCAACTGTGAAAACCGAATGATGGATTAGTTCGACAGAAGAAAATGATGGAAAACGGAAAAATGCCGAGGAAGAAACTTACCCCTCTTACCATGATCAGCAAGGAGTGCGTTATGCTTGGCGCGCAGCATCTTGTGAGTGTCCAGGAGACGCTGAAACTCAGCACTCCGGCGGTTGGTGGTCACCTGAAAAGAGTACCAAGAGATAGCTTAGTCTTGTGCATATTCGAAGTGTACAATATCTAGGCCAAGTGGAACTTAACCCGGCTCTAGGTGTGTGCATATTCGAAGTGTAGAAAATCCGGGCCAAGTGGAACTTAACCCGGCTCTAGGTGTGTGCATATTCGAAGTGTATAAAATCTGGGCCAAGTGGAACTTAACCCGGCTCTAGGTGTGTGCATATTCAAAGTGTAGAAAATCTGGGCCAAGTGGAACTTAACCCAGCTCTAGGTGTGTGCATATTCGAAGTGTACAAAATCTGGGCCAAGTGGAACTTAACCCGGCTCTAGGTGTGTGCATATTCGAAGTGTACAAAATTCGGGCCAAGTGGAACTTAACCCGGCTCTAGGTGTGTGCATATTCGAAGTGTACAAAATCCGGGCCAAGTGGAACTTAACCCGGCTCTAGGTGTGTGCATATTCGAAGTGTACAAGATCCGGGCCAAGTGGAACTTAACCCGGCTCTAGGTGTGTGCATATTTGATTATCAAGGAGCTACGATTAGTTTTCTAAGGAGCATCCGGCCGAGTAACAAGTTACTCCCCCGGAGGCTCGGGGACTAATGGCTATATCAGATATGTCTACAACTTGTTAAAGGAAAAGACGAGGTAACATACCTCCATCATCCGGCCCGCAAGGTTAATGGCCTTGGCGGCAGTGTTCATCTGCGCAGAAAATTCGGCAGGACCGAACTTCTCCGGGAGATTGTTTATGTGGACGAACTCCGCCTTGTTCCAATTTTTTACAAATTCAACAAGGTTCGAGGGTAACGTTCGCCGATGGGCATGTGGGGCGCTACCAAAACCTTGGCATGCGCCTCCCTCCTCTCAACCTGGGCAAGGGCTGGGCTGGTGTGCAAAACAAGTTGCACACCAGTTGGCTCAGCAGGGGCGTCCTTCGGTGCTGGAGGATTCTTGGAAAGCATGGACGCGAGCGTGCGCTGTCCAGCCTCGACGGACATTGCCTTGGTGGCGTCAGGGGCCTTTTTGCCCTTGGGCTGCTGAGGGGTGGTAGTGGTTGCAGCAGATTTATCCTTGGGAGCTGCCTTGGCGCTGCTGGTTTCTTCTCGCCGAGCCTTAGAAGACTCGGATGAGGTGAAGGGGCTCGGTGCTGCTGCTGTTGCTTTTGTTGCTGCTGGGGCTAGAGTTGGTGCTATTACTGGTGCTGATTTCTTTTTCTGCTGAGGGGCTGAAGGAACCTCGGTGGTATCTGGTTGCGGCGGACCCGAAGTTGTGGTTGTTGCCGCCTCGACAGAGCCAGTCTCCCCCGCTCCGAGGTTGCCCTCCGGAATTGGGCTCAGCGGGCGTGAGTCATCGCCACGAAGAGGAGAAGGGCTGTGTCGGAGCGGCGACACAATGCCGGATCCACTCTGTGGGACATCCACCGCGGCCCTGCCAAATCAAATAAAGTATGATGAGAAATTATAAGGAAAGAAGAACAAGTGAATGGCAAAGGGAAAAGAGGCTTACTCATCCGAGGTCAAGGGCTCCTTGGGCTTCCGAGCCCTCCGGGTCGTGGCCTTGGTTGGAGGCTTGGTGGCAGTTTTGTCCCTAGACTTCTTTCGCGTTTTGGCTGGCTGAGAAGGTCCGGAGGAGGAAGTTGATGCGGCACCCCTTTTCTTCTTCAGCGCGACCGGAACAGGATCACCCACGGCAAGGGGAGGATCTTCATGGATCTGCCCACCGGGGTTAGCTGATGCCGGAAAAGCATAAGAAAGGGGGACAGTGTCAAATGCTTCCATCACCTCAACATCCGAATCATCTTCATCATCGAGCCACATAGAAGAGAGTTTACCGGTGGGTCGCTTGGTTGCATCGGCCATGGGGAGGAACATCTCCTGGTCCGGTTCTTCCTCGTCCGAGGTGTCCCGGTCAGGCGCCCATTTGAGGGTAGGGTCGGTGCTATCCTCGATGGTCTGCTGAAGAAACATCTAAGGGAAAGGAAAAGCAACAGAATTAAAACCAACAACAATATCGACATATGATTTGACTCGAAAAAGGGTAAAAGCACGAGACTTACCGAAGGAGGAAGCCTATCCCGGCAAAAATGTTCAATCCCCCACGTCCACTCAGATGAGAAGTCCTTGTGGGTGGTGAACAGGGCCTTGACCCAGCGGTCGATCTTTGTGTTGCTTAACACGAAAGACGAGGTCTGATTGGGGTCGCAGCCCTAGCTCATGGCACACCTTATGAGTGCGTTTCTAGAGGGGGGAGATCCGGTTGCGGACGAATGTGATCATGGCATCCTCGTTGCGCAACCCGAGCTACTTCAGCTCCACGAACCTCTTGTTGACCTGGTTCTCCAAGACGGTGGGCTTCTTGGGGATAATGTCCCACAAATCCGGGTTAGGAGGACCCGGAGTATAGGCGCGCAGCCGGATCAGGTCCTCAGTGGTGTTGTTCTGGACATAAAAGAAAGTCCGGGCCCATCCCTTGCAGGAGTCTAATCCTGTGACTCGGGGGAAGATGGACAACTTCCGGGGACAGATGGACGCAGCGCCGAACTGCGTGAGCTTCTTGTCCTCCAGATCAAGCTGGATGTTCGGAATCACGTTCCGGCGTAGGCCAAAGAACCGGTGTCGTGGTGGTGTCAAGGCAGATGCCATGTATAGGCTAAAGGTGGGGACTAATACTCGCTAGGGGAATCCAGGGAGGGATAGTGAAGTGATTCTCCACACAAGAGTTTGTATTGATTTACTTCCAAGGTTACAAGTGCTCCTAGAGCTGTATTGGCGAGAGGAGGAAGAAGGAGCTCTCGTACTCTCACCCACAGATCACACCTGAAACCCTAGCCCAAAACAGAATCGCAGAGAGATCAACCCCTTCTACAGAAGCCCTAGCCCCCCTTTTATAGGGGAGGCTCGGTTTCCGCCTAGGGCATACGTGGAGGCATATTCTTAGGAATATGCCTCCTCCGAAAGTGGTAAGCCGACCGGGGTGCTTTTTCCCCCGCGTCACACATGCTTTAGCTACGTGAGCCTCTCCGGCGCCCTCGTCAGCCGACACGGGCGTCGTCACGCTTGTCGGCCACGCCCCGGTGGTCCTGTCCTTGCTCGCTTCGCTCAGGCAGTGCGTACCGGGGCTCCTTTTGACCAGCGAGATTCCTTCCTTCTCCTAGAAGCTTGCTGTGACCCGGATGATGGTTCTTCCGGCCACACCCGTTCCTGCATACAAGTAAAACATGCACTTCTGACTTACTGCTTAAGTCGGATGAGACCTAGTTAGGCGAACGCCCCCAGGTCCGGATTACCCCGTGATTCGGCCTGCCTTGAGATGACCCGGCTAGCATCTGCTTTGGCCTTGCCGAACCTCGGCTAACTCGGCCTTTATACCCCGGTGTGACCCTACTCGGGGGTATCCCCCAACATTAGTCCCCAAAGCTGGTGCGGTCTTAGCTGCCTTGGCCGCTAAGGCCACACCAGGTTCAATCTTGTGCCCCGGTCGTTATTGCCGAGTTACCTCTGTACCTCGGACTGCTTGGATTTACGTTCCCTTCGCACATTTCAAGTTTTCACTTGTCGGCCGGGTTACCACAGTTCCATCCGGGTCTTGCTTCCTTGTCTCGTACGTTAACCCATGTGAAGGGTAATCATTATGTCGTCTTATTTTAAGGGACCGTATAGTAACCGCCGCAGTAATTCTCAGTTATCACTGTGCGCGGGTCACGTCACGCCTGCCTCCTCGTTTACTGCATCAGCGCGTCGCGTCACAGGACTCTCTCTGCCCTGTGGCCCTCCGTGTGGCTCCTCACTAATTGGTCCGGACGGGTGATACATGGCCACAGCGTGTGGCCGGTCCACAGGGCGCGATCCCACTCACCCCTGATGGGAGTGGTTAAATAGCGGAGGGGTGCGTCCCTTAGGATTTTCCCCCCTCCGCACCCCTCTGCCCGCTGCTATTCTTCTTCCTCTTCCCCGCGACCACGCCGACGCCAGCATCGCCAAATAGCAGCGTCGCCGCCGCGCTTCTCCATCGCACGTCCGCGTTGCCCCCACCGCGACGCAAATTTCTCGCCACGGGTCCGCGCCAGTCCCGGCCACTGTCCCCCGCCGCCTCCAGTGCCAGTGAGGGCCTCGAGGACCAGATGACTGAAGAGGAACTCATTGTTGCTGAGCAGGAGATGGAAGAGGATGCCGCGGCGGCGGACCGTGGCGCGTGGGTCGGCTCCTGGGTCTGCCAGGATGACCTGGACTAGCTCTACCGGACCAGACGCATCCCTGCCGGCATCGCCACGCGCCTTCCTTCCAATGAACTGGCCCCCTCACCCAATGAGGGCGAGTTCGTCGTGTTCTTGTCCCATTTCCAACGGGGCTTCGGCTTGCCGGTGAGTGATTTTTTCGGGACTGGCTTGGTACATACCAACTCCAGCCACACCACCTTCCAGCCAACGCCATCACCTCTCTTTCTGCCTTTGCTTCTACGATCGAAGGGTACGCCGGACTATGGCCCATGAAAGAGCTATGGATCCGGTTCTTTGGCCTTGGTCGCAACGTCATTCCCAACATCCACGCTGATCCGGAGGACAAGCGGCTCACTCAATTTGGAGCGGCCTCCATTTCACCCCGGCGATTTTCTGTTTTTCCCCGGGTCACCGGGCTAGAGTCCTGCAAAGGATGGGCCCGGACCTTCTTCTATATCCGGAATACGGGCACCGAAGACTTGATCCGATTGCTTCCCTACACTCCGGGTCCACCTAACCCGGACCTGTGGGATGTGATCCCCAAGAAGCCCACAGCCTTGGCCAACCAAGTGAGGAAAAGGTTCGCGGAACTGAAGGAGCTCGGGCTATGCAACGTTGATGCCATGATCATCTTTGTGCGTAACCGAATCTCACCCCTCCAGAAGCGCACCCACAAGGTGTGCCACATGAGCTACGGCCGCGATCCTAACCGGACCTCATCCTTCGAGCTGACCAACTCGGAGATTTATCGCCGGGTTAAGGCTCTCTTCACCACTCACAAGGACTTTTCCACTGATTGGACTTGGGGGATTGAGCATTTCTGCCGTGACCGGCTTCCTCCCACGGTAAGTTTCATGCTGCAAACTTAACCCGGACTAATTACATGTCAGTTATTGTTGCAATTTTTGACTCTTTTGTCCGCTCTTTTCCTCAGCAATTCCTTCAACAGACCCTTGAGGACGGCACCGATCCGTCCCTTAAGTGGGTGCCAGACCGGGAGACTCCGGATGAGGAAGAGCCGGACCAGGAGATGTTCCTCCCTATGACCGACGCCACAAAACGACCCACGGGTAAATCCTCTTCTATTAGAGATTGGCCCGATGATGAAGATGACTTGGAAATCGAGGTGATTGAACCTCTTGAGGCTGTCCCCCTTTCTTTTGCTTTTCCGCCATCAGCTCTCCCCGGTGGTCATATTCACGAGGATCCCCCTCTCGCTACGGGCGAGCCTGTTCCGGTGGCAATGAAGAAGAAACGTGGGGCTTCTTCGAGTTCTTCCTCTAGACCCTCTCAGCCTGTTAAAAGGCAAAAGAAGTCCGGGGACAAGACTGCCCCCAAACCAGCAGGCAATGCCCTAGCACGAAGGGCTCGGAAACCCAAAGCGGCCGAAACCTCGGATGCGTAAGTCCTTCTTTCTTCTGTAACTCGTTCTTCCCTACTTCATTGTAATTTTTCTTCTGACGTTATTTGATTTCGCAGGGCTCCGGTGGAGGTCCCTCAAAGTGGATCTAGCATCTCTTCCCCTCTCCGACCTAGCCCTTCTCCCCGTCGTGACGACGAGTCACGCCCGCTGAGCCCTATCCCAGAGGGTTCTGCGGCCGCTCCGGGTTCAGCTCCACCTCGGCAAGAGGAGGGTAACCTTGGAGCGGGGAAGACCGGCCCAGCCGGAGCAACAACATCCACCGCCTCGACAACGCCTCAACCAGTAGCCACCGAGGCTACTTCGGCCCCAGCACCAGTTCCAGTACCAGCAACCAAACCAACAACCAGACCAGCACCAACTCCAACCTCGGCATCAGCACCAACTCTGGCAGCGAAAACTTCGGCGTCGGCCCAAAGCCTAGCAGCGAGAGTACCAGCGCCTAGTTCCTCTGCATCCTTCGAGTCCTCTCAACCTTGGCAAGGAACTACCCCGGCAATTTCTAAGGGGAAAACCACTGCTACAACTTCCTCTACCCAGCAAGCCAAAGGCAAGAAGGCTCCAGACGCTACCAAGCCCACTGCCGTCGAGTCTGGGCAGCGCACCCTTGTGTCAATGCTCCCCAAGAAGACATCAGCGGCAAAGGACGCGCCTGCCAAGCCAACCGAAGCCCAGCAGTTGGTTCTGCACACCAGCCCCGCCCTTGCCCTGGTGGAGAGGAAAGAAGCGCATGCAAAGGGCTTGGTGACGCCCCATATGCCCACGGGTGAACGGAACCCTCCGAGCCTGATGGAATTTGTTATGAATTGGAACAAGGCCGAGATAGTCCAGGAATCTGATCTCCCAGAAAAGTTCGGTCCTGCCGAGTTTTCCGCTCAGATGAACACGGCCGCAAAAGCTATTAACCTCGCTGGGCGAATGATGGAGGTACGTTGCTCCTCCTTGACAAGTTGTATGTAATAACCATTAGTCCCCGAGCCTCCAGGGGAGTGACTTGTTACTCGGCTGGATGCTCTTTTAGAACACTAACGTAGCTCCGTGAGAACTTCGAACATGCACACACCTAGAGCCGGGTTAAGTTTCACTTGGCCCGGATTTTAGTACACTTCGAACATGCACACACCTAGAGCCGGGTTAAGTTCAACTTGGCCCAGATTTTAGTACACTTCGAACATGCACACACCTAGAGCCGGGTTAAGTTCCACTTGGTCCGGATTTTAGTACACTTCGAACATGCACACACCTAGAGCCGGGTTAAGTTCCACTTGGCCCAGATTTTAGTGCACTTCGAACATGCACACACCTAGAACCGGGTTAAGTTCCACTTGGCCCGGATTTTAGTGCACTTCGAACATGCACACACCTAGAGCCGGGTTAAGTTCCACTTGGCCCAGATTTTTAGTGCACTTCGAACATGCACACACCTAGAGCCGGGTTAAGTTCCACTTGGCCCGGATTTTTAGTACGCTTCGAATATGCACTAGGCTGACTTAAGTTTCTGTATCTCTTTTAGGTGACCACCAACCGCTGGAGTGCTGAATTCCAACGCTTGCTGGATACGCACAAGAATCTTCGCGCAAAACAGGCTGCACTCATCGCGGAGTACGAGAAAAGGGGTAAATTTCTTCCTTATCCTTTCCTCAATTTTCTTCAACTTCGTTTGCCGAACTAATCTGATTGTTCGGTTCCCACAGCTGGGGTGGAAGCTGAAAACAAGATAATGCGGAAGAACTTGGAGCAGATCAAGGGTACGTCCTTCTTGTCAGTCTTTACCGTGGTTTCCATCGGCTTTCCTCCTTGGCTCGGCAAACATTCATTCCTCGGCACTGCCGGGCCAACGCACTATTTCAGCATCGCTTGAAGATAGTGTGCCTGTGCCTGACGTGATGCTACATTTTCTCGAACAAGCAGGGCAGCACCAAGCCGAACTAAAGAAGAAAGATGATGAGCTCACCCTCCTCCGGACCAAAGACGATGAGATAGCCAAGCTCAAGGTTGAGATGGCTAAAATGAAGGCGCAGCACGAAACCGAGCTAAAAAGGCTGGCCAGGACTACACCGAAGAACGTGAGCGCCTCAAGCTCCAAAATGCTAAGGACCGTGAGCTTCTTCAGGAAGCCGAGGTCAAACTTGAGTCGGCAAATGCTGAGCTCGAGCAGCTTCGGAAGAGGCGTGATGCTTGCACCAAGGAATTGACCCGGATTCACAGTCACATCTCATGTAATTTCTTTTCCTTTATCCGCCTTATTTCTCCGGGTTACTTCATATGTCTTGTTTTCTCAACTTTGTCCTTTGCCTTGTTTCCCAGGCCACTTTCCAGAGGGTACTGCTATTGCAAGTGCTGCTGTCGCCAATTTCCGCCGAGAAAGGGGTACTCCGGTCGCTCCTGAGGGTGAGAGCATTCCCTTTGACATGGAGGACCTGTTGGTCAGCCTGTCGTCTCACGTGGAAATCATTAAGAACTACGGCAGGGACCTCCTCGATGTTTCAGTCCGAGTCTTCAACGCCTTCTGGCCCGCCGATGATGCTCCGGAGAGAGTCACACAGCTCGCTGAAAAGCTTTTAGAAATCGAGACATAGCTCGACCTCTGGCGAGAGTCCGCTGGACGTGCTGCAGCCGATACCATCCTTCACCACATTCTGACGTGGTATGAGAAGATAGATCTCAGCCTCCTCACACGCCTGCGCACCGGATCCAAATGGACAGATGACCCGGAGTGGGTAGCTCGGAGCCAGGCTTGCGCCCACAGCCTCATCGAATATGCCCCCATTCACGAATGGACTGAGGGTCCGAGCTTCCTGGAAGTCGCTGGCGAAGAAGAAGTTGAGAACGTTGAAGATGATTCGGGTGAGGAGGAAGAGGACACTACCTCGGATATCGAAGAGGGCGATGATGATGCCGAACTTCCTCCCGCTGGTCCTTAAGTAAAAACACTTGAAAATTTATGAGATCCCCGGTATGCCGGGTGGAATTGTATTCCAAACACATGTGATATTTTGCTACTAAGTGCTTATGCCGGATTAACTTGGGCGTAGTCCCCGAGTTTCCTTTTCTTGTTCGTTCAATCTTTTGGCTCGGATCATGTCTACCTTGATTCGGTTTTACAACTTATGAATCCGAGCTTGAAAAATTGTCTTAACAATACTGGGAAACTTTTAGACTTAGCTCAAAAATAAAACTGTATAACAATTTGAAAATGAATATGGGGTTAGTCCGAAACATAAACATCAGCTCGAATAAATTCTTTTCCTTAGTCGTTTTTCATGTGCTACGCAATTCCAAACTTGTTCTCTTGCTTGCCATGAAGCCAATTCTTGTTGGACAGCAGCAAGTCGAAGAGTTGGGTTTTTGGTGCTCACACACTACTAATCCGAGTTAAGTAGAATAACTTACTCCATATGACGCGCAGAAAATAACCAACATTATTAAGGCAGTCCCCGAGTTACTGCTCGAGGTGCCAACATTTCATTGATAAGCTCATTGCCGACATACATACCGACATATGAGATAACCCGGATACATACACTTCTTAGCTAGGTGTAGAAAGGCCGAAGTAGAGCTATGTTCCATGGTCGCTTGGATTCCTCTCCGGACATGTCTGCCTTGTTCTTTTCCTGTGGCTTTGCATCTATAAGATAGTAAGAATCGTTGTGCAATGCTTTGCTCACGATGAATGGCCCTTCCCATGGGGGGATAATTTATGCATTCCAGTAGTACGTTGTACCAACCGGAGCACCAGATCGCCTTCCCGAAAGACGGGGCACACTTTCCGGCTATGATAGCGTCGGAGATTTTGCTGATATATGGCGGATCTAGACAGTGCCAGTTCTCTCGCTTCTTCCAGTAGATCAACATCATTTTGCCGGGCTTCTTGCACTTCGGCTTCTGTGTATTGGGTGACCCTAGGCGAATCATGCTCTATGTCGGCTGGTAATACAGCTTCTGCCCCATATACCAGAAAGAATGGCGTATAGCCTGTTGATCGATTCGGAGTTGTTCTTAAACTCCACAGTACCGCTGGTAGTTCTTCTATCCAGCACCCCGCTGATCTTTGTAGCGGCTCAATGAGCCGGGGTTTTATTCCGGATAATACTAATCCGTTGGATCTTTCCACTTACCCGTTCGATGCGGGGTGAGCTACCGAGCCTACGTCCAGCTGGATCCTCTTATCCCGGCAGAAACGAGCAAACGCTCCTTCCGCAAAATTTGTGCCATTGTCAGTTATGATACTGTGAGGATAACCGTACCTCAAGATGATATCCTTGAGAAACGTTACGGTCGTAGCTCCATCACATTTTCTTATAGGCTTTACCTCAATCCACTTCGTAAACTTGTCCACCATTACCAGAATGTGAGTCATATTTCCCCTTGCTGGTTTGAACGGGCCAACCATATCCAAGCACCATACGGCAAATGGCCAAGTGATTGGGATGGTCTTGAGTTCCGACATTGGCATATGTGTCTTGGTAGCGTACCTCTGACAACCATTACATTTTCTCACCAGATCTTCTGCTTGCTCTAAGGCATTTGGCCAGTAGAATCCGTGTCGGAAAGCTTTTGCTACCAAGGCTCGGGATGAGGCGTGATGCCCGCATTCCCTCTGATGTATATCTCGGATGATTTCAAGCCCTTCTTCCGGGTCAACACACCGCTGGAGGACATTGGTCACACTTCTTTTGTATAACTCGGAATTGATGATCGTGTAGGCCTTTTCCCTCCTCTGTGTTTGCCTGGACAGCACCTCCTCAGTGGGTAACGTTCCATCCTTCAGGAACTGAAATATAGGCAGTGCCCAAGCCGGTATTGGCCGCATGCGGAACACGTCCTCGTCTATCTCCATCTGATCCACCGGCATAACTTCAACTGGACCATGTTGAGCAGTCCCCGGGTCTTGCGAAGCAGTCCCCGGGTTTGCCGAAGCTGTCCCCGGGTTTTGCGCACCACTTCCTGTGTCCACGTCCATGGGCACAACTCCGGATTCTGTGTCCTCCGGGACGTAGATTGACTCGGATTCTGGGGATGGCCTGATGGATGGTTTCCTGAGGTGCTCTAATGCTACACCCGGTGGAATTGCTTGTCTAGTTGACCCGAGCTTCGACAGCATGTCGGCAGCCTCATTTTCCACCCGGGGTACATGATGAAATTCGCATCCCTCAAAGTAACCAGAAATCTTCTGCACATGAAATCTGTATAGTGCCATGTTTGGATCAAGGGCGTCCCACACACCGGACACTTGCTGCACCACCAAATCCGAGTCGCCAAAGCATATGATCCGACGTATACCAATTTCTTTTGCTACCTTGAGCCCATGCACAAGTGCTTCATACTCAGCGACATTGTTTGATGCCGTGAAGTGGATCTGCAGCACTCAAAGTGCATTCGCCAATAGTTCGGATCAGGAAGCGGTGGTTCGTACTGCACCTCGGTCCAGTCCATGAAAAAGTCCGCCATAGCTTGAGATTTGATGGCTTCTCGTCTGTCATATTGCGGAGCATAAGGAGCTAGCTCAATTGCCCATTTTGCAATTCTGCCGCTTGCATCCTTGTTACTCATTATCTCGGATATGGGGGCCTCACATATGACCCGGATGGGATGCTCCTCGAAGTAGTGCTTCAGTTTCTTGGCGGCCATGTACATGCCATATGCCACTTTTTGATAACGTGGGTAGTTCTGCTTTGAGGTTGACAACACTTCACTCAAATAATACACCGGCCTTTGCACCGACTTACCTTCCTCATCGCGCTCCACCACTATCACTGCACTTACAACTCGGTTGGTTGCGGCTATATAGAGTAACATTGGCTCCTTTGATAGTGGTGAGGCTAGCACTGGTGCCGTGGCTAACATTTTCTTTAGGTGGGAAAAGGCTTCATCGGCCTGCGGTGTCCAAATGAACTTATCAGACTTTTTCATGAGTTGGTAAAGAGGCAAAGCCTTTTCTCCCAACCGACATACAAACCGACTTAACGAGGCCAGGCAACCTGTGAACTTCTGGACATCGTTAAGACACTTTGGCAGTTCCATTCGTTCGATGGCCCGGATTTTGGTTGGATTAACCTCGATACCTCGGCTGGAGACGAGAAAACCGAGAAATTTTCCAGCCGGGACACCAAAAGTGCATTTTTCTGGGTTAAGTTTCATCCGGAACCTTCTTAGGTTTGTAAACGTTTGCCTGATATCGTCAAGGAGCGTTTTGCTTTCCTTGGTCTTGATAACCACATCATCCACGTACACCTGTACATTTTGACCTATTTGGTCGTGCAAACATTTTTGCATACACCTCTGGTACGTTGCCCCTGCATTACGTAAACCAAACGGCATGGTGCCATAGCAATAAGCCCCATACGGGGTAATAAACGTAGTCTTTATTTGATCATCCGGATTCAGAGGTATCTGGTGGAAACCAGAATAAGCATCAATGAATGACAACAGTTCACATCCAGTAGTTGAGTCTATGACCTGATCTATTCTTGGCAGCGGAAATGGGTCTTTCAGACATGCCTTGTTCAGGTTCGTGTAATCAATACACATGCGCCAAACCACTGCCACGTTCGGGTCATCCTTTTTCTTTTCTACCAGCACCAGATTAGATAGCCAATCCGGGTAAAGAACCTCCATGATAAATCCCGCAGCTAGCAACCGAGCTATCTCATCCCCAATGACTTTCCTCCTATCTTTGGCGAAGCGGCGGAGTGGCTGCTTCACCGGCTTAGCTCCGGGTCTTACATTCAAAGAGTGCTCGGCCAATTCCCTCGGAACACCTTGCAAGTCCTGTGTGGACCAAGAAAAAATGTCCCGATTCTCATGGAGGAAGTTGACGAGCTCGCTTTCCTATTTATCACTTAGCCCGGCACCAATTGTTACGGTGCGCTCTGGGAACATGTCATCAACGGGAACCTTCTTGGTATCTTTCGTGGCCTGGAAAGAGACAGTTCCATGCGGGTTACTCAGCGCCGGCATATACTGCTGCGCGGACTGAGCCAATGCCGCCACCTCTTGAATTTTTCTTTTTTCCTGCGCGATCACAAGTGACTCGGCTAAGTTTGATCCGGCCGACGCCCACTCCATGGAAAGTTGGAAGTCCCCAGCAATGGTAATCACTCCGTTTGGTCCGGGCAATTTCATCTTCAAGTAGCTGATATGACAACTTGCCATGAACTTGTTCAGCGCTGGCCTTCCGAGCAACGCATGATACGCGCGTTCTAAGTTCACCACTTCGAACTCCAGATTTTCAGTTCGGCAATTATCCCTCGTGCCGAACAAGACGTCAACCCGGACCTTGCCTATGGGCTCGCAACAAATGTCGGGCACAATGCCATGGAAAGTTGTCCTCGTGGCCTGGAGCATGTTCTCCGAGATACCCAACTTGCGCATTGTGTCCGCATACATGATATTTATGCTACTGCCGTTGTCGATCAGTACCTTTGAGAACCTTACGTTAATGCTAGGTCCAATGAACGTAGGATCCGGCACCAATGCATACGAACCAGGGCTCGGCATGAGCTTGGGATGATCCCTAATGCTCCAGGTGATTTCCTGATCGGACCAAGGCATGTACCTCGTCACTGCAGGCATTACTGCATTCACCTCCATATGCCTACGCTGCAAGCTTTTTCTATCAGTTTCTTCTGTGGTGAATACACAGTAGCTCTGGTGATGCTCCCTGTACTCGTTTCTCCCCTCATTTCCGGGGTGCCTCTGATCCGGCTGATGCTGCTTTTCTACCTGATGCACGGCATCCCTTCTTTCATTGTTATCATACCTCGGTGGAGGGGGAGGCAACATTAGCTGTTGCGTGCTCACTCCGGAGAGCAATTGCTGCCGGGGTAACTCCTGCCGAGGCTGATCATTCCGGGGTGCCTGAGCATTCCTCGAACCACCTTGCTCGATCTTGCGCATCCACTCGCATTGCCTCGTCGTATGACCCGCTGGGTTGTTCGGATTTGGCGTGTGAAACTTACATGGCTGGTCCAACATCGACTCGTAAGTATACCTCGGACGGTCTTTCCTTTCTTGCCACTGCTTCTTTTGTTCCGGTGTCCAAGTTTTCTTTCCATCGTTCCTTGGAGTCCATTGACCTCTAGTTTTCTTGCGCTGGCTACCCCCTGCTCCGGGTTGATCTTGATTCACAGTTGCAACTTGGTGCGAACCGTACCGGTGGTCCGGTCTATCATCTCTCCTCTTTCCTCTGTAATCATTCCTCTGGGATGATCCGGATCCATCCCTCTGATAGTACTCATCGCTTGACTCGTTTGACGCGAGCCTTGGTTGGGTCGGGTCACCCAACGCATACAAATCTGCAATCCGGATCATTTCTGCCAACGTAGCTGGCATTTTCCGTTGCAACTTCATCCACAGCTCGCTTCCATATTTGCACCCCTGTGCAAACCATGCTATGGCCTGTGATTCTATCACGCCCTCACATGAGTTTCTCACGGTACACCACTGGGTCAAGAACTCCCGGTCTGTCTCATTGGGTCTTTGCTAGCACATAGCTAGGGTCTGTGGCCTATTTGGCCTTTGATACGTACTCGAAAAATTGCTGATGAACATCTCCTCGAAATCTATCAAGTAGTTGATGCTTCCTGGTGGCAAATTGTTCAACCACACCCTTGCCGGGCCTTCCAACATCTGGGGTACATACCGTACAGCCCATCTCAGGTTGCCTATGGCAATTTTTACAGCCGTAGCATAGTTTATCAGCCAATCCTCTGGCTTGGTACTACCGTCATAGGTCTTGGTGCCCCTGGGCAGCTAAAAGTTCGGTACTGGTGGCTCTTTCATGATCCGGGGTCCAAAACATGCTGGACCCGGTGGACCTTGACATTCAATCTGTTCTGACCTATACAGTCGATCCAGTTTCAACCTTGCATCGTCCGGCATCAAATCCCTACTTCCCAATATCGACCCTATCACATGATAGTCAGGTCTTAGATATCCCGCATTTGCCATCTCTGAATCACCGCCGTTGTACCGGTTTTGCTCTTGCGGCGCACCTTTCTGTTGCACACCTCGGCCGGCACTGTGCTCTTGCCTTGGTATGTTCCGCTGCTGCGGTTATCTTGCTCCAGCTGAGTTTTGCTGCCCGGCATTGTCGTTGACAACGTTCCCTTGACCGGCATTGTCTTGGTCGCGGTTACCTCGGCCAGCTTCGCCTCGGCTCACACTCCATCGATCATCATTTTTCTGCGCTTCTTTTTCTTTCCCTGCCCGTGTCGGGTCATACAGGACAATCTGTTTGTTCCGTCTGGCCGAGGTTACCACCTCCTCTCTCCTTGGACCACCATGAGGGGATGATGCGGCTCCAGCGGATTTTTCCGGGTTACCCACCACCGAATGGACGATCTTGGAGGCTCCAGCTCTTTCCGGGTTTGCCCTGAGTAGTTCCTCGTTTTGCCCATTTGCAATCCGAACCAGCTCGTTTACCCGATCTTGCTGCCTTTGCCGGGCTTCACCCGTCAGTCCCTCTAACTCGGACGCAGCTGCATCCGCTGCTCTAAGGTTCTTGGCGGGGGTACTATACCTCGGCAGCCCCACGGACAAACAGTTTTCTGATTCCTCGATTCCAGCATCACCTTCTCTGTTCATCTCGCTCATGAGATTTCTCCCTTTGACTTTTACATTATCAACCTTGTTCGCCTTAGCGTACTCACGCAGCGTCATGTTCAACGACTGCTGGGCCGCGGCTATTTTCTTTGCGCCCTCTAGTATTTTCTGCCTAGTTTCTTCCAGCTCGGCATGTGCACGAGCCGGATCTACCGCTGCTACTACAGGGTTTGCCAAGCTATCCATTGCCTCTCTCAACACGTTTTCCGGCCTCTCTAGCGGAGGACCTCTACCTTTCCTTGGTGCGTTGGGCGTTACCTCTGGATCTGGCGCTGGATCTTTGCTCGCACCCGCACCTGGCGCTGTCATCATTACCTCTGCATGGTCCGGGGAACGAGCGATACGCTCCCCATGAGCCACAGTGAGGGGCAGTTCGCCTGCTTCGACGACATGGCGCGGATGAACGCTAGACACATCCACCGCAACGTAGACCTTGTGCACGCCGAGCTTGACGAAGATGCCGTTGCGCGGGAGAGGGCGCGTGCCGAAGCAGCCTGCGTTGTTGCTGATGAAGTCCCGCGCTCCAAAGCGCTGAACGAGCCTGGAGACGATGCACTCGCCGGTGGCGATGATGTTTCCCGTCCGGATCTTGACCCCCGCTAGCGCCGCTAGCCCCACGGTGGGCGCCAACTGTCGTGGTGGTGTCATGGCAGATGCCATGTATAGGCTAAAGGTGGGGACTAATACTCGCTAGGGGAATCCAGGGAGGGATAGTGAAGTGATTCTCCACACAAGAGTTTGTATTGATTTACTTCCAAGGTTACAAGTGCTCCTAGAGCTGTATTGGCGAGAGGAGGAAGTAGGAGCTCTCGTACTCTCACCCACAGATCACACCTGAAACCCTAGCCCAAAACAGAATCGCAGAGAGATCAACCCCTTCTACAGAAGCCCTAACCCCCTTTTATAGGGGAGGCTCGGTTTCCGCCTAGGGCATACGTGGAGGCATATTCTTAGGAATATGCCTCCTCCCAAAGTGGTAAGCCGACCGGGGTGCTTTTTCCCCCGCGTCACACATGCTTTAGCTACGTGAGCCTCTCCGGCGCCTAGGGCATACGTGAAGTGCTGGCATTGGCAGGAAGGTGGTGCGGCTGGAGCTCGTACATGTTTAACCAATCATGGAAAAAATCGCTGACTGGCAGACCGAACCCCCACTGGAAGCGCGACAAGAACACCACAAACTCACCTGGATTGGGTGAGGGGGCAAGTTCGGCGGCGGCGAGGCGTGCGGTGACGCCCGCTGGGATGCGCCTGGTGCGGTAGAGCCAATCCAGGTCGTCCTGGCAGACCCAGGATCCAGCCCACGCCCCGCGGTCCACGGTCGCTGCATCTTCTTCCATCTCCTGCTCGGCGATGATGAGCTCTTCTTATGTCATCTCGAGGTCGCTGCCCTCACTGGCGCTAGCGGCGGAGGGTGGCAGCGGCCTAGACAGACGAGGACCCGTGGCGGAGGAAGTGCGCAGGGGCGGCGGTGACGCGGGTGCGCGTAGAAGCAGTGCGGCGGCGGCGCTGCTACTCAAGCACGGTGGCGGCGGCGCTGTCGCGGGGGAAGATGAGGAAGAAGAAGAGGTAGAGGGGCGCGAAAGTGGGGAAAGGACCCAAGGGGCGCGCCCCTCCCCTATTTAACCGCTCCCTCAGGGGGGTAGTGGGATCGCGTTTGCGGGCGGGCCACACCGTGTGGCCGTGTACAATCTCAACTAACCAATCAGCATCGAGCCACACAGAAGGCCACAGGACGCAGCGGATCCCATGACGTGACGTTATGATGCAGTTAACGAGGAGGCGGGCACGATGTGACGTGCGCTATAGTGATAACTGACAATTACTGCGGCGGTTACTGTGGCTTGCCCTTAAAATGAGGCAATGTGATGATTAGATTCCACGTGGGGAAGCGTACGAGAGAAGGAAGAGTGACCCGGATGGGTATGTGGTAACCCGGCCAGCAAGTAAAAACTTGGAATGTGCCAAGGGAAAGTAAACCCATAGAATCCGAGATAAGAGGTAACTCGGAAGGGGAACACAAAGCTCAGTGAAATTGAACCTGTTGTGGCCTTAGCGGCTAAGGCAGCTAAGACCGCACCAGCTTCGGGGACTAATGTTGGGGGGATACCCCTGGGTAGGGTCACACTGGGGTATAAAGGCCAAGTTAGCCGAGGTACGGCAAGGTCAAAGCATGTGTTGGCCGAGTCACCTCAAGGCAGGCCGGATCACGGAGTAACCTGGACCAGGGGACGTCCACCTAACTTGGTCTCAACCGACTTAAGCCGTATGTCGGTAAGATGCATCTAACTTGTATGCAGGAACAGGTGTGGCCGGATCAACTATGTAGGATCCGGGTTATATCAAGCTTGTAAGAGAAGGAAGGTATCTCGTTGGTCAAAGGAGACAACTGTACGCAGAGCGTGAGCGAAGCGGACAGAGGCCGGACCACCGAGGCATGGCCGACAAAGGTGACAAAGCCAATGTCGGCTGACGTGGGTGCCGTAGAGGCTCACGTAGCCTCTACATAGATGACGCGGGGGAAAAGTGACCCGGTCGGCTTACTATTTTGGGAGGAGGCATATTCCCTGGAATATGCCTCCACGTATGCCCTAAGTGGAGACCTAGCCACCCCTATATAAGGAGGGCTATGGTTTCTGTAGAGAGGGTTGATTTCTGAGAGATTGGTCTGAGGTCTAGCTAGTGGTGAGAGTAAGAGAGTTCCTTCTTCCTCCTCTCTCCAATACAGCTCAAGGAGCACTTGTAATCTGTGAAGGCGAATAAAATACAAAGCTTCCGTGTGTGGAATCACCACACTATCCCTCCCCGGATTCCCCTAGTGCATTTAGTCCCCACACTTAGCCTATACATGGCATCTACCGTGACACCACCACGACACTACCTTCCAAATTAAACTTGTTATGAGAAAATTAGTGATTAAAGCTCTCACGAACTTGATGGCACACTTTACTTTCTTGCAATTAATAAACATGACCCATTGTGTCCATCTTTGTTGCGTATATGCTTGCGCTTTATAAGTTGAAATTAGCAGAACCATGTATCATGGGGAATGCTTTCAACATTGCACTTGTACTTTGTACCCCGTTGATATCATGTTCTTTTGCTTATGGATCCCAACGGTGTGAAATAAAAGTGGAACTTGTATGATCATGGAGTTTGTATGTGTGTTAGAGAAACGCCTGGGCCGCTAGCCTAAGCCATGCCTAATCATGGTGGAAACTTGCATCATAACCATAATGAGCACTCTATGAAGAATCCTCAATAAAAACCTATGCAAATAGCAAATAAAAAGATCGCTGAGATGCTCATTGTCTACTTGCCTTGTCATTTTGATTATGGGATAGCTCCTGTATCATGTGCAAGGGGTACCCCTTTGGCAGTTCTCTATGATACAAATGTACTTACAATGACAAGAGCTTACTTGTGACTAAAGTTGAGTAGCATGAGGTTCGGTCTTCGTAAGTAAGGGGCGTGAGATTTCAGCTATAACTTGTCAAGCATATCCTCTTAGTTGTGTCACTTTAACCTTAACCACCTTCAAGATGCTTATGATAGGGGCAATGGGAGCTGAAAGCTAATAAGTACCATAATTTTTGGAAGCTCTTTATGAAACTTGAATCCCTACTTCCTTCTATGAAGGCCTTTCTTTTACTTTTATGTTGAGTCTCCACCTTCTATCTTTATCCACCTACTTTGAGAGCATAGTGGCCATTCTTAGTTCTATGTGCATTGTCCCAAGACTTGTTGATTGATGCATAGCTTTGATATTGCTTGTTTTAAACTATTTGTATCTAGTCACTCTTATGAACTTTGAAGGTGTCCTATGCATTTATGTTTGCTACTCTATGAGGGACAAGCTGAATGCCACTATGCTATGTTTTATTTATGTGAAACAAACAAACGTCTTACAAAGCATTGTTATTCATGAATCTTTTGTTTGTGCCTTTTCATGTTGCAGCATAGTTGCTATGTCTTATTGTTAGAACTTTGTCTTTCATGCTATGTTGAAGTACTATGATCCCAGCTATCAATGTTTTACAAATACTTTGATCAAGTTTATGATGGTGCATGTCACCTCAAAAATTATTCTTTCTTTTTATCACTTACCTACTCGAGGACGAGCAGGAGTTAAGCTTGGGGATGTTGATACGTTGCTAACGTATCTATAATTTTTGGTGTTCCATGCTTGGTTTTTATCTACTTTCTTATGTTTTGCCCACACTTTGGAGTATTTCTATACACTTTCTTGGACTAACCTATTAACAAGATGCTAGAGTGCCTGTTGCCTGTTTTCTACTGTTTTTGGTTCCAGGAAAGTCAGAAAATGAATATTCTCGGAATTAGACCAGACAAAATCCAAAGTCGATATTTTACTGGAAGACTCACGGAGCCAGAAGACGAGACGAAAAGGGGCCACAGGGCGGCCACACCATGTGGTGGCACAGGTCCACCCTGGTCGCGCCACCAGGTGGTGTGGGCCCCCTGGTCGCCCACCGACCTTGCCTCTTCGCCTATAAGATGCCTCCTGATGCAAAAACCCTAAGTCGTCAAGCCTCCAGCCACGAAAAGTTCCGCAGCGCCGCCACCACCAAAGAGGAGATTCAGGGGACAGAAAGTCTCTGTTCCGGCACCCTGCTGGGACGGGGAAGTGCCCCTGGAGCCATCTCCATCGATCTCCACCACCATCTCCATCACCATTGCTGATTCCCATGATGATGAGGGAGTAGTTCTTCCTCGAGGCTAAGGGTTCGACCTATAGCTATGTGTTCATCTCTCTCTTTATGCATGATCTTATTGAGATCATGAGCTTGTAATCTATAGATCTACCTTGCTACTCAAGTGCTTTAATAGATCTCTGATCTCCCCATGTGTGTGAAGCTGACAGTGTGCACACCACGGTGGCACTTAGGCTAGAGATTACAAATACTTATTATGAGTTATATTTGGAGTTAGATGTCTTTATGAAATTGTGGTGTTTGTTTGAACCATCTAGTGCTCAAGGTGATAGTGTGGGGCTATCTAGGTGTGGAAAGCAAACTTTGAGGTGTGCTGTTATAGCCCTACCATCGATTAGAGTGTCCAACCGGAGAGTAGTTAAGAGTAGTATCATAAAGAGAAGAAATTTATATGAGAGTGTTCACTAGTGAAAGTATGATCCCTAGGCCTTGTTTCTAAGCATTGAAACACCATTTTCAACTAGATCTGTTACATGTTTGCTTGTTGCCATTTTTATTTCAGTTTGCCTTTAGTCTCTTCCATGCCATCAAGCTATTTTCTAGCACCGTTGTCTTATATCCATACCACTTGTATTTTACTATCTCTTCACCGAACTAGTGCACCTATACACCTGACAAGTGTATTGGGTGTGTTAGGGACACAAGAGACTTCTTGTATCTTGATTGCAGGGTTGCTTGAGAGGGATACCTTTGACCACTACCTCCCTGAGTTCGATAAACCTTGGGTGATCCACTTAAGGGGAAACTTGTTGTTGTTCTACAAACCTCTGCACTTGGAGGCCCAACAACTGTCTACAAGAATAGAAGTGCGTAGACATCAACAGGTGAACAGACGGATGGTGGTGTCGCCTCGGCAACTAAGAAGAAGGCCGTGAGCAAGAATCGGGACCGGCCAACGCTCGGCACAAAGCGCGATGAGTTCAACAAAGTGTCAGAGAGTGGTGCACCCATGGCGCCTGCACCCCTTGCCGCTGGGTATGGGATACAACTCGGGTGCATTGTATGGGAGACTATGACACTCAACACGAGGAACCTACGAGAACCCAACAATGCGCATTTCATCCAGCTCCTCATGCATAAGCTTCACATACGCTACAAGTTCCCCCATGATTATGACAACCTTGAGGTCAAGAATAATGCAGTGAACGAGGTAGCCCTCACAAAGATGAGCACCCTCTTGAGCAACTAGAGAAGTCGGGTGAATAAACGAATTGACTAAAAATGAAAGCTGAGAGGAGATAAAGAAGAACAAGCCACTGCTCGAACACGACGACTATCTCGTCTTCAAGGAGGGGTTGGAGACCGATACATCAAAATCTTGGACGGCGTGGGGGAAGAAAATGCGTGACCAAAACATAGGTAACCACCAGGTTGGGAGCGGCGGTTACAGCGGAATAAAGCAGATTTGGGAGAAGGAGGATGCCGAGCTTAGGCATCTTCTAAACCAAACATGTTTGATAGATTCAAGGGAGAGCAGGTGAGGCACTCTGTGCGGGCCCGCTACTTCTTGTGCCCTATAACAAAGGAATTCAAAACCATAGACCCGGATGTGCTGGATTTCGAAAAACACCTGGTAACCAACTAACCGCGCGGATCTCAAGTCGATTGTCGATCAATAATGAAGCCAAAATTCTAAATGGGTTCACCTTCCTTTTGCGAGCAGATGAAATAGCGGATGAGGAAGATTGCCCCACAACGGGCTGCCGGAGCCATGGGACACTCCTTTCAACAGGGCAGTGAACATTGTCAAGAAGAGGCCCAAGAAGATGAAGATGACGTCCGGTGGATGTGTTCCCGGCTATGGGCTGACCACGAAAGTCGGTCCACTTAAAAGAGGACTCAAAGATCAGAAAGGAGAGAAGGACCAAGGTGGAGGCTCAGCATAGACGGGAGATCACAGAGCTCCAGGCACAAGTGGCCCAGTTGCCGGTGCAAATGGAGGCGCAAATGGAGGAAAAGTTGGAAGAAAGGTTGCACCTGATCATTCCTCCTCGGCTGTGGGAGGGTCTAGCCTAGTGGAATGCCGCTGGTGGAGTTGGGCCGATACCGGTGCCCAGCGTGTCTGGCAGCAACTCATCCCATCAAGTGTCGCCTAACTTGGTGACCCTGCCCTCCATCACCTTGGCATAGTCGGTCGCATTGGTGAGCATGCCGGTGCCTAAAACCAATACGCAGCTGGTGGTGCCCAACACCAACATGCAACTGGTGTTGCCTCGTGATGCACCCGAGCAGGATGTGATGCAGCCCCACGTGTCCATATTAGCCGAGCTCGACGCCCTCACCAAGTTAACTAATTATGCTCCATCGAGGCCCAACTTCATACACCGATGTTGGTCTTTGATCAACTTCCATCTGATCATGATCCCCAACATGTTTTCCTACTGGACGCAAATTGCACATTACTGCAGTATGTGGACGGCATGCTGAAGGATGTAGCCAAGGGTAGTATCGTTCAACCGAAGATGCTCATGATGCACAACAAGCCGATCCCTGCTAGCATTTTTAGGGTCACCTTAGTAAGGGCATTGAAGGATTGCGATGGCATTGACCCCCCAACCAACCTGAAGGAGCAGATGAGCATAAGACCCTTAGAGGTTGCTATGGCTGGCCCTTGCTATGCCCCAAGTACCATATTCGCCTTGCTATGGCGCACCGTTGCCCCAACTAATAAGACCTGCCCACTGGTGTTCGTCACCAACACCAAGAGGCATCAACAATTAGTCGCACACACGCCATCGCCACAGCTCGAGGACGTGCATGATGCACTTCACGTCGCCAACGATGAGGATGACATTGACGGCTACCTCAACACCATGGCCACCGACGGATTGTACATGCCTCCTATTGGAGAGCCAGCCTCCCGCGATCCCCAAGTCGGTCGTCCCATGTCATGCACGCAGCGTCTGCACTTCGGCATTGGTTCTGATCAAGAGATGCCTCCAGGTGACACCTATGGTACACAACCCAATCCGACGGTGGTCTTCAGCCCCGCCACACTCCACAAGGCGGCCAAGGAGCAGTTAGGAAGATCTGATGGTCCTGTCGAGAAGACGAAGAAGGGTCGGAAGCATAGCCGGAGCAAGAAGGCTTCGAGCCAGCCACTTCAGAAGAGGATACTACGGGCTCAGGATGGCATGAGACAAGAGCCCCGTGATTTCACGATGCACATAGCGAGTAAGCCGATTCTGATTAAGGATATGCGCGATGTCGCGGTGGACCCATAGTGAATATGCATCACTCAATTATGCATCTTGATACCACCCTTCTTAAAGAGAAGAAGCCCGGATACCCGGTATTCACATGCAAGGTGCCATCGGGCCATGGCTTCGTCAATCAAGCACCCGTAGATATATTCTTCATGCGGTACGGGGACATCTACAATCTGCTGCACTCAAAGGAGCTAGACTATAAGTTGGTATGTTTGTACTCGCTCAATATGGCATTGAAGGCCAAGAGGAGAAAATCTGAGGCATCGTGATAGTGGACCCCTACTACATGCGTGAGGTTGTTTTGGCAAACGATGGGGATCAGGCAATGGTGGAAGAGTACCTCGGTAATATCTTCCATGAGAACCATACCATTGATTCCATTCTTGTGCCTTGCTTTCCCGAGTAAGTAAACACACATTAGGTCGCCGTCGGAACAAATTCTTGCTTAGATTTTTGTTGTCCTCTTCCAACAATTAGTTCTATTTCAATTGTGCTGCGCAGAGGCATATATTGCACACTCATCTCCATTTGTCCGAGGTTATCGCAAGCAACGTACTTCGACTCATCGAGTGACACGAAGCCAAAGGACTACGATAGATTCAAGAGAGTTCTAGATGATGATCTACAAGTCTACGTTGAAAAGGGAGGCAAATTCTCCAAGAGGGGGCAATAACCAAGGATGGAAAACATGTGTTCATGCACCACAACGAAGTTCCCCTATGCCAAGCAGCCGACTACTAGTGTGAAGGAGGCCTTCTACGTCCTCCATCACATCAAGGGGTTCATGCAGGATTCATAGGTCAAGGCGCTGCTAGCTGATCTTCGACACTGGGACACACAGGTGGTGGCGATCGATGATGCGGACCTTATGGAGGACTTTTGGCGCATCCAGACTCAGGTCTGCCAAATCATCTATGACGATGTTGAAACAAAAGGGGGGGTCATGTACATGCCCATCGTGTTGAGTAACCTGAGATTGAAGAACGCCTCGACATGCAGCGCAACACCAGGACGTTCATGACGAGAGAGGGTGTGACCCCGTTCCCGACGAGGTCTACATGATGTGGGTGTGCCTAGCTAGCAGTTTTGGTCGTGTGTGTGTCATGTTGTAGACTTTACTATCCTCGTGATGTTTCGGAACTATCGTTTGACGTGTGTGTCATAAACATTATTAACTTCCCCAGGATAGTAAAACCCTTGATGGTCGATGTTGGACTTGCTTATATGATTGTCATCGATGCTATAATTTATTTTAGTTTATGAATATGTGCTATATTTTGTGATCATGCAATCATGTTTGTAGTTTGACATTCTTTTCGTTTTATAACATATACTACATGTCTTGTCTATGTATGCCTTGTCTACAGAGATGGCGAAGTGGTACATGGTATACAAGGGTCAGGTTCCAGGGGTCTATGACAAGTGGGATAACTACCAGGCACAAGTGAACAACTTCAGCGGCAACAGCTACAAATGGTACAAGACAAGAGATCCGGCAGTGACACATGTGGAAGAAGAACCGGATGAAGATCTTGATCATGGTCTCGGTGTTTCTCCCCGTTGTCGTCGTTATCCTCTATTCGATCATAGTCTAGGGTGATAGCTCTATTTGTAATGTGATGATTGAGTTTGTACTACCACTTTGTATAATAATCTAACACTTGAATTCATATTTGATGTATTTCAGCACTTTGGATCATTATCATCTCAGTTTCAGTGTGTTGATGTATAACTATTGTATAAACGAAAAAATGCACTCGAGTAGTCAGTGGCACACCATTTTTGACTTCCATGGCGCACCTTATATATGGCACACCATGTATACGTGCGCTGCTGAGAATATACATGGTGCACGTAGTGGACGTGCGCCACTGAGAAAGAACCACCAGTAGCGTGCGGGGGCGTGCACCACTAAATATATATGTGGCGCACAGGTGGGACGTGCGCCACTGACTATAGACCTATCCGTGGCGCACCTAGACGTGCACCACGGATAAATATTTTCAGTGGCGTATTATTAGTGGCACACGCCCCGTGCGCCACTGATAGACCTTTTCCTACTAGTGTCACACGTGGCTTCTGCTATCATTGGGACTACACCTTAAACTGTGTCCCTTGCTTTTTTCAAGTTTCTGCTGATAGCCAAAGAGTTACCCGCTCGCTGTCGTGTGTTCCTTCTCTTCCTTGTATGATGCAATTGTTGGACGGATATCCTTCGTTTTGTGGTTTCCTGCATTATCATCTGATAAAATATCATTGGGATCAAGGATCGGATTGCCGTTGGAGTCGCGTGGTGTTGATGGGTCACCGATAATCACGCACACTTGGTGATGCATCATGTATGAGTTGTTGTTGTCATGTTTGGATCCGTAGGAGACATTGTTTCGGAAGCTAGTGAAGTCCCATGGGTCCTTTTCTAGGTAGATTTCAGCCATCCTGATTCCGAAGTCGATGCTTTCTGTGGTGGTGTTTGCTAGACTTGAGCCACGTGGTGGTGTTAGCTAGTACTCTGACCCGAAGGAGAGACCGTCATATAGATCAGCCAGATCCCCTAGATCAACAGATTTTCCGAAGTTTTCTTCGTCGCTTGTCGGCTAGGGTGTGGCTTCTTCAGATGAGCCGACGGAAGATGCATGTATCGCTATAGGCACTGTTGTTATGACCGATGGACCCGAAGAGATCGGGGTCGATAGGCAGGGATCCTTGGGTTCCTCCACCTAGAAATGGAAACTCCCGATGATGAGATTGGATCTTCCACTGAAGTCAACGGTAACTGTAACAGGGGTGGGAAGGCGTTGTTCTGCTGCTGTCAGATTGCTACTTGGTGAAAGGGGGTCGCCTAATCCATGATTCCAGTGTTCAGGTTTCCCATAGACGACGCCAATTGACGAGGGGTAACCTCGGCAATACCCATGATTATGGACTTATGGTTTCAGAGAAAAGGAAATGTTGGGGATTTCGTCGGCTGATCAGACAAACAAGGGAGTCAAAGTGTCGTCTAATTACTTGTGGACAATATGGTTACAAATTGCTCAAGGCTATCGATGCCTCTTCGTTGGATCCTCCTAGCCTTTATATAATACGCTGGGTCCCGAGGCCATATACGGATAAGTTATAAGTTACAATTACAACACTAATACAATGTCGGTTTCTAGTCTTTCCTTGTCTAGTAAGATATGCCTTCCGTCGAATGCTTCTTGGGCCTTCTTTAATTTGTTTTGGGCCTTGCGGGCTATGAGCCTTTATGTAACTAGGCTAACTAATCATAAGGACCCGAGTAATCATACTCATGTCAATAGGCTTGGAAAGCCAAATGGTTCTTTTCTTGACACCACTTTGGGTACCAACATATTTGGCAAACACATTGCCCACCTCATCCTTACAAAGTGAATAAACATCATCAATCATGATAGGTTTGGATGAGGAGTTACCAATGGTGCATGAGGAAGAAATGTGTCCCTTTTCATGACTAACTTAGCAAGTTCTTCTCTTGCTATCTTTCTTTTTAGGTGAAGCAACAACTTGAGGAAGAGCTTGAATCTTCTTAGGAGGAGGCCCACCTCTAACTAGAGGTAGATCTTGAGGCCGCTTCCCTTTTTCTTCCCACTAAGGGGATTTTTATTCAATGGGCAAGATCTAACATGATGCCCTTCTTCCTTGCACATTAAGCAAATAATGTTGGCCAGATTCTTGACTTGTTCTTAGCCCTTCTTATTGTTTCCCTTGTGCTTCATCTTGATAGTGGGATTGTTCTTGATGTTGGAGTTGAATCCAAGCCCACTCTTGTCACTTGGGGGGTCTTCGCACACTCAAAATTTTCTTGAGTGTGGTCTTCCCTTCATGACACTTTTTCAAGTCATTCTTCAAAGAAGTGACTTGAGACGTGAGCTATTCGATTACCTCTACATGGTTAGTATTAACAACAATACTAGAGGAATTAGATGCTTCATTGTTAGAGCAACAAGACAAGGAATGTAATTCTTCACAAGATATAGTATGGTTATGCAAAGATGGATTACAAGGACTAGCACATGGCAATATCACATTAGGAGTAGAAGTAGTACTAATGTCCACATGAGGCTCACAAGATGTTACCTTGAACACACTAGCCTCATGAGCCAACTTTAGCCTACCATGGGATACTAGAAGATTCTCATGTGAGCTTGAGAGCTTAACACGACTTTCTTCCAATTTCCCATAGTTGCTAGATAGCAAAGCAAGTTGAGCCTTTAGCTCAACATTCTACATCAAAATTGATGCTTCACAAGAAACAGAGTTAGTAGCACAAGCATCATCATTAATTGCAAGAGGTGAGGGCAACTTGGCGAGCTCTTTTAAATATGAAGCTTTAAGTTGCTCATGCGACTTAGTGAGTCTGATGAGCTCACTATTAATGACCCAAGAGCCATTTTCAAGGTGCTTAAAATCCTCAATAAGTTTAGCATGGGCAACTACAAGTTCATCATTTTAGTTTTGAGAACATTTGCCACCACAAGTTATCTATCATGGTTTTCCTTTACTCTAGATAATTCTAGAGTAAAAGTCTCCTCAAGAGATTCCTTGGTGGTTTGTTCTTCTTCAAGGGAGCTCTTTAGATAAGAAATATCGTTAGCATACTCACGCTCATGTTCATTCTTTTGAAAAATGATATTTTCTTGCTCCTCAATAAGTTTCTTGCCCCCAATAGCACAAGTCATAATTTCAACAAAGTTGGAGCAAGAAATTTTATTTTTATGAAGAGTGGGAAAGAAAATCTCTCCCATCTCTTAAATAGAGGCAATATCATAATTAACAAGATGATCATAATCATTATCAACTTCATCACCATCATCATGAGATACAATTGGATCCAAAGAGGTTTCGTTTGTTCCCTTAGCCATAAGGCATATGTGAGAACTGGAAGAGGGCAATGATGAGGAAGTACTTGAAGCTCCAAAAAAAACCTTGTCTTGGTCCATAGATTCTTCGGTTTCCTCTACATGGTTTGCAACACAAGTACTAGAGGAAATATAAGCATTTTTATCATGGTAACAAGACACAACATGCATATGATCATGAGATTTATTCAAGCCATTTCTACAAGATATGCAAGGACTATCAACACAAGCATGTAAGGAGTTTTGGGTGCTACAAGTGTTAACGTCCAAAGATAGAACATTGCAACCAGATAGAGATGATGGATGACCAATAGTGAGCTCAATATCCAATTTTCATTTCTACAACCACTCGCCATATCATTACCTTGTGAAAAATCACATGTTGGTGAAGTGTAGAAAGATGAGAGCTCATCACGGCTGGAGGTGGAGAGAATACAATCATCCTCAATAATGTTGGACATATCATATTTATCTTGAAGCTTTGTCCAAATCTCATGAGAATTCTGACAAGGCATGATTGAAGAAATAACTATATTGCTCACAACAAGTAAAAATACTTTAGTAGCTTGGGCATCTATGTAAGAGTTCACCATCTCCTCTAAAGATTGATTTTGGGGATCCATAGGAGGAGAGAAACCCATATATATAATTCCCTCAATGGATGGGTTATGCCCCAGAAATAATCAAGGATGCGGACTTTCCAATCAACATAATTTGTGACATCAAATAAATAAAAGGAATCATGCACTAATCCCCTAGTCGACATCTTTACTCTCAAGGTGGTGAAGCCTAAAAGCAAGAGACCTTGATCTATTACCAATTGAAACATCACAGATGCCGCCTAGAGGGGGTGAATAGACAGCTTAAAACTTTTACAAGATGGGCTTAACAAAGGAGGAATAAAACTAGTGTTTACTTTCCCAAGAACAAAAGCTATATATACTATGGTTCACCTATGTGCACCAAAAACTTATGCTAAGCAATAGAAGAAACAAGGTGATAACAAGATAGATTACTTCAAGCATGAAGGCTATCACAATGTAAAGTGCATAATTAAAGGGCTCGAGTATAGGGATAACCGAGGCACGCAGAGATGGTGATGTTTTACCAAGTTCCTCCCTACAAGTGAGTACATATCGTTGGAGGGGTGGGTGGTACTAAGACCACCAATGCCACAAGAGGCCTCACCCTATTCTACAAAGCACCCGTCGCATGGTAGGCACCCGATCCACTATGGAACACTTGATGGTGGTCACCAGACCCGTACAAGATTGGGGCAATCGCCACAACTTAATTGGAGGCTCCCAATAATCACCACAAAGGACACTAACTTGGGAGAGCTCCACAACTTAATTGGAGGCCCCAAGAACTCACCACAAAGGCCACACAACTGTCTAGGGTTCCAAGAACCCAAGAGTAACAAGCTTCTTAATTTCACCAACGAAATCCTCCGAGGAGAATTCAAACTGATGCACCTAATGCAATGGCAAGTCCTTCACTCCCAAATTCCACCAAAGCTACAAAAGTTATTGGAAAAATAAGAGAGGAAGAACACAAGAGGAAATCGACAAGAGACTCCAAGATCTAAATCCAATGGGTTCCCCTCACTTAGAGGAGAGGTTGATTGGTGGAAATGTAGATCTAGATCTCCTCTCTCTTTTCCCTCAAGAAGATGCAAGAATAATTGGAGGGATTGGGAGATAGCAAGCTTGGGAAGGTCAATAATGTAGGAGAAAACTTGCAAGAAGAATTGGGGAACCATTGGGGAAGAAGGCCCCTTAAATAGGTCCCCCCAAAATCCAACCGTTGTAGTCCAAAAACAAGATCCCTAGTACTACCGGACTTCCCCGGCACTACCGGATATTCCCTGGGGTTCCTGAGTCACCCAAACGCACTTTTACCAGGAAATCCTGGTACTACCGGACTTTTTCCCAGTACTACCGGAATTCTTGGGGTTCCCGGGTCTCCAAACGCACTCCTTGCAGATACGCATGGTACGACCAAATTTTTACAACTCCTGGACACTCAGTACAAAAATGGTAATAACTTTTGCATCTAGACTCCAATTTTGATGATCTTAGACTTGTTTGGAAGAGGAAAATAAGAACTACAATATCAGGCAGAGAAACATGATTTTCCAACCATAGATATAAAACCACAAGATGAAAGGTTTGACCTCTCTAAAAGAGACGAGCGGGTAAAACCTCCAAAACGCAAAACACAATAACTTTACCTTGGAAACTTTGAATAGGTTGAAACCAATTTTGTTAGAAATATACAAACAAGTAGCATCCAACAGAAATGGAAATATTGGATACCACCAAGGGAGAAATCTAGTTTATATATGTGAGATATCTCCCTAGGTGTGGATCCAGAAATCTCGCAAGATCAAAAAGGCAATAAGATATATAAGGGAAATCTATTTTTGATAAACTAGAACTTGTTATGAATATTACCACAAGCTCTAGAACCTAACTTGGATAATATACAAATAACAACCAAGAAATATGATGCTAAGTATGCAAAGATTTGAGCTCTCTCCAAAAGATACGATCAAGTTACTCACTCGAGGGCCCCTCTTGATAGTATGGTTATCTAACCTAAATCCAGTATCCCAACTACCAACATGAGACTGGAAAAAGGGAAAAGCTATCAAGATTATACCTTTGCCTTGAGCATTCCACTTGATCTTGATGTAGAAGATCTTGTCCTCCTCAAGATCGAACACCTTTCTTGATTGCTCTTGCCACGCTTGCTTGATGAAGACTTGCAAATAGTTCCCCCATACACCATGGGAAACCTCTTCTTTGAGCTTGTGTTCATCGATTCATGAACACTTAGGATGACAAGCTTCAAGCATCAGATATTCTAGAGATGGCGCATCTTGAGCTTGCACTTCATTTCTTCTAATTTCATTCGGATGATGTCTTGAAGATACACATGAGGAATTCCATATTCTTCTTCAAGACACTCTTGATCTTTTTTATATAAGATTCCAAAAGGCCCAAAGCCCTTGGACATTGCTTCTTATTCTTATTATTCAATTATTCTACTTTGAAGCCAACACACGGTCCAAGCGATGCCAATGGACAATTCGTAAGAAGTGCAACTCAATGCAAACATTAGTCCATAGAGATTATCATTAATTATCAAAACCACACATGGGCGCCCACGTGCTCTTTCAATTATCCTTGAAATTATACTTAACATCATATTCTCACATGTTTGCTCTTGGTTTATAATCTTAGGTTCTCTAAGTACCTCTACATTATAACAACGGATAATTCTCAAGCTTTAAAAAGCTTCATAATCTCTATAGATCTACTTGTACTACAAGAATACTGCCCTTTTAGGCCTTACCACTATGGATTTGGCATTCTCCACGGGGTTAAATAAGCATAGCCTTATTTGTTAATTCTTGATAAGGTTCTATTCTTCTTGTAATATCTTTCAAATAAGCCTAACATGTGTTACTCCCCCTACAATAACATGTTGTTAAAGGGTTTGAGGTGTACTTCTTTGGTATTTAGCACTATTATAAGGATAATAGTAGAGTTTTACATGGCTTCTTTTTGCAAGATAACACAATGAATATTTCCTTACGAGGTACTCTGGCTTGGTGATACACTACTTTTGTTTAATTATGGTATAGGATAATCTAGTAAAAAGTATTTTGCCTGCTCAAAGAGATACTAGATAAGTAACTTCACATAGAAATATTAAACAAGTAACTATTCTATAATAAAAATAACATGAAAGACTTCCAATTAAATGTGATAAGGTTACTCTCAGGTGAATACTTGATGAGTGCATATTTGCATCATGTTTTATATTATTATTTTGCATTGTAGATGTAGGATCTTGGTATTTTACGGTGTTCGCGTGCACATTTTATATCTGTTTTCACCAGGATCAGGACAGATGATGGATCCAATGGACACAATTCTTGAAGCAGTTGTACTATGGAGAAAAGGAGTAAAAACAATGTAAATCGCTTATTTGGGAAATATTAATAATACTAGAAGAAAACCAGAAGCGAATGAGGGAGACAGGGGCGCAACGACCAAATATACGGGCGGAGCGATTTTCCCGTTGTATAGCTCCGGCCATATAGCTGGCGTCGCCTCCGCCTCGTCAAATAGTTTCACCCCGTGCAATTGGTTCGAGGAGACGACATACAGAACACCAGAAATCGCAGAAACCTCACCTCGGGAAGGCATATGGAGGGGGAACTCATCCACCGGGGATCCATCCTCGCCCTGTGCAGATCTAGGAGGCTAAGGCATCAATCTTCATCATCCACCACTACATCACCACCATCTCCATCCATCCCATCTACATCTTGTCTAGATCTTGTTGTAATTCCTATACTCGTTGTGGATTTATACAATTACTATTCATCTATGCTTGTTTCCATTACCATTGCCATGATGTTGATTGCCTCCATGTCTGAGTAGATATTTAGTTCTTGGGGATATGGAGAAACCCTAGTATGAGATTTAAATAAGATAAAGTCTATTGTGATATTCATTGTTGTGACCATCTGTTAGATTTTCTACATCTTGATGTTGAGAGAAGTCGATCTCTCAATATTTGCCTCTTGTGGGGACTTGATGGAGGAAACTACTTGTTGGTAAACTGAGGTGTGCTAGCACTTACAGTGACTATTAATCTATTGGCGCCCCTTACGTATCAACTAAACTCATGGAACACTATCCATGCCATGGGATACGTCCTACGGGATTACGTCCCTTAATAGCACAGTAATTCGATTGATGTCGATTGCTAACTGTTGTGGTTTTGAGGATAATGTACACAGCGGTTGCTGGCTAATCGTCCATATACAGAGTTCCTCCCACACATACATAGTTGAGAATGTTCATGATGATAATCTTTATCTTAGATCGTTACAATACTAGTGGTGTATCCGCTACTCCCTGAGAATGCCTTTTTCCCTATTGCAATTCCATTCTCTTTTACATACACGATACTTACTTTCTGTACTCAGTTATTTTACTTTAGTTTTAGTGCTCTTATACCCAAAACCCAAAAACACCTTTTTATACAATACTCACACTTTATCTTGTCGCTTAGAACTTTATCTAGCATTTCTATCATAATATTTATTTCAAGAGTTATTAGACTTCAGACTCCTACTCCCTGTGGGATCGATATCTCTATTTTGAAACTAGCTACAAACGATCCGTTCTCTTGCAGTCATCAAGCTATTTACTGGCACTGTTGCTGGGGAGCTAAACGTTGTAGGTCTTTAAGTTTTTGCTTATTTATTTTTGTCTTGCTAATTTTTGTTTTGAGTTACAGGTATCCACCAACATGATGGAGTTTGAGCATATGACTAGTGCTAACCCACTCAACCACTTTGGGAAGCCCTATGATATTTATAAAAGAGACAAATCCAATGAGAAGACAAGGGGGTTTGAAATAAATCCTCTACTACTTAGTATTCTACATAAGAAGAAATTTACTGGAGATGAATAAGATCCTGATCCATATGAGCATATTGCATGTTTTAAAGATATATGTGGCACTTTTCTATTGACGGGATATACCGCCGATGAGGTAAGGGTTAAACTTTTTAGTCAAACTTTGACAAGCATAGCTCTCTCATGGTATAGATCTCTACCCCTTGAAGCCACTACTACTTGGGATAATCTAGCTTGTGAATTTCTCTCAAAATATTACCCATTATCAAAATATTTTGGAATCAGGCGTCTTATAATGACTTGGAAGAATCGTGCTAATGAAGGACTAGTAAGAGCTTATATTAGATTTAAAGATTTACTACGACTATGTCCTCATCATGATTTGCCTGAATGGTATTTACTACATATCTTTTATGGCGGTTTAATTGAACCTAATAAAATTGAACTAAACTCTTTCGCTGAAGGAGCCTTTATGAATCTTCGTATACCTAAAGCTTGGGATTTACGTAATAGAATTCGTGATCATAGAGTTTCATGGAATTTTGGTCTAGGAAGTGGAGGCGTAGAAATAGAGCATGATTGTATTCATGACTATAATAAAAAAGGCCATGTTAAAGAACTATCTAAAGAACTTTATTTAGATTCAGATCTTGTGTTGCAAGTTGTTAAAGCTTTTATAGAACATATTAAAGCTCCAAAGGAGGGTCCAGTCAAGTATGATCCACCACCCGAACCAGAAAATAAAAGAGAAGAGGAAGCAATACTGGCCTCCGTAGAACAAATTTATGAAGTGCCTTTCCCTAACATTGCACAAAAGCATATTCTTGAATATGAGCAGGTCAAAGCAGTACGGGAAAAGAGGGAAGAGGGAAGCATGCTAGAAGTCGGGGAACATCTGGAAGAAACCAAAGATGAAAAGGTAACTAAGGAAGCAATTATGGCTATGTACTCACACTATAACATAGTTGAACTTGATGAAGAGACTTCCGTATTGGTTGAAGGTAAAACAAAAGTAAACAATGTGGGTAAGCCTATTCGTCCCTGCATAGTTAAAGAAACCTCTCATTACGGTTTATGTGATCTTGGCACTGAAGTTAATGTTATATCTTATGATGTTTACTTAGAAATAAAAGAAGAAATAGAACTAGCTACAATTGAAAATACTGATATAACAATTATGTTAGCCAATAAAAACCTGAGAATTCCAATGGGAGTAGTTGATAATGCAACTGTCACAATTGGCAATAAAGTTTTTCCTATTGATTTTGTAGTTGTTGATATGCCAGCTGACACTCTTTGCCCAGTTATATTTGGAAGGAACTTTTTGGGTGATATAGGTGCCTATGTTAACTTCAAGAAGGAGATTGTGTCTCTTAAGCTTGGGGGAACGAAAAACAAATTCCATTTCTCCAAATTTAAAGACAGGCCTCCACCAATACAAGAGGAAGAGAGAACTATTGAGGAAATGGCAGCTCTTTTCTTAGGTAATCAAGAAGAAGAAATAGATGAATATCCAAATTATGAAGAAATAATTATGGAGGACAAGTCCCTGGGAGAACAAGAAAATGAATTTGACTCACTACCCATTTTGGGGACTCCAACTGACGAGGCTTTTGAAGAGCCAGAGAAGAGAGGGGATGAGGAATTACCACCCCCAGAGTTGAATACTCTACTAGAAAATCTTAAATATGGGTTTTTAGATGATACTAATAAATTCCCTGTTATTATTAGTGCTAAACTTTCAGGAGAAGAAGAACTCATGAGGACACTTAAGGAGCATTGCCAGGCCTTTGGGTACTCAATGGATGACTTGAAGGGCATTAGTCCCATGATAGTCGTCCATCGAATATTCATGGAAGAAGGTGTTAAACCAGTTGCAGAATTCAATACAAGACTGAAATCTGAAATGAAAGACGTGGTAAGAAAAAATTGTACGCCTATTGGATGCAGGTATAATCTATCCTGTTAAAGAAACTGAATGGGTAAGTCATGTTCATTGTGTTCCTAAGAAGGGTGGTTTTACTGTTGTCCCTAATGAAAACAATGAATTGATACCTACTAGAACTGTTGTTGGGCATAGGATGTGCATAGACTTCAGGAAATTAAACAAAGAAACTAGGAAAGATCACTATTCATTACTGTTCATAGATCAAACATTAGAAAGGTTAGCAAACCATACTCATTTTTGTTACTTGGATGGATACTCTGGTTTCTCTCAAATAGTTGTTCATCCAGATGACCAACTTAAAACAACTTTCATAAGTCCTTACGGTTTACATGCTTACCGATGTATGCCCTTTGGTTTATGTAATGCTCCAGCTACTTTTCAAAGATGCATGACTGCTATTTTTGCTGATTTTATAGAACTTATAATGGAAGTATTTATGGATGACTTTTTTGTCTATGGAACTTCATTTACTAGTTGTTTAGATAATCTCAAGAGAGTTTTGCAGCATTGTGAAGAAACTAATCTCGTCCTAAACTGGGAGAAGTGCCATTTTATGGTCAAAGAAGGTATAGTCCTTGGACACCAGGTATCAGGTAGGGGAATTGAAGTCGATAGAGCTAAGGTTGAAGCAACAGAGAGAATGCCACCACCTATGGATATTAAAGGTATAAGAAGTTTTCTTGGTCATGTGGGATTTTATAGAAGGTTCAGTAGAAATTTCTCTGGAATATCTAAACCTTTGACAAACCTCTTGCAAAAGGGAATTAGCTTTAGTTTTGATGATAAGTATCTTGAAGCTTTTGATAAACTCAAAAATGCCTTATCTTGTGCTCCTATTATTAAACCACCTATCTGGGATACAACCTTTGATTTAATATGCGAAGCTAGTGATGATGTTGTAGGAGTAACTCTGGGACAACATATTGGTCGTAGATTTAATATTATACATCATGCTAGTAGAACTCTCAATGGTGCTCAAAAGAACTACCCTAAGGAAGAAAAGGAACTATTTGATGTATTTTTCTCTTGTGATAAATTTTGTTCCTATATAGTTGATACAAAGGTAAGAGTTCACATGGATCATGATGGCTTAAGAGAACTTCTTGAAAGGAAAGACCATAAGCCAAGGCTGATCCGTTAGATTCTTTCACTTCAAGAATTTGAGCTGCAGATTATGCAGAGGCAGGAAATAAGGATGCTAGAAGCAGTGTCCATGATTGCCCTGCAAGACACCAATCTTATTGAGAGGAATTTTAGTCCTGGTGATTTTCGTTTATGGGAATTATTCGACGAACTAAAGTCAAATCCTCCAAGAGAGAAGAAGTCTTTGCTATGGGAGGAATTTTCCATACTCGAATAAACAATGTTAAGTGCAAGGTAAGTGTTCTTACCCAAATAAGTGATTTATTTTCACAATTCTTACTCTTAAAAATTCTGCCTTTGAATTCCTTGTATTTTTCTAAAGTTTTAGAGGGGTTTTCCCAACTATACGGGCGGAGCTATACGACCGGAGAGGGAGCTCCCGCCGTATAGTTGGTCGTTAAACTCTCAGATGGTTTTGGTTTTGATGTCTGTATCTATACGGTCGCAACTATACGACTGGAACCAAAAATTCCGGCTGTATAGTTGGTCGTTAAACTCTCAGACACTTTCAGTTTTGATGTCTGTATCTATACGTTCGCAACTATATGATCAGAACCAAAAAATTTGGCCGTATAGTTGGTCGTTAAACTCTCAAACACTTTTCGTTCAATCTTTTGTTTACTATCTAAAAAAATATTGTCGGTTCCGAGTCGTGATTTAATCGACCTAGATTCGAGATACTTGGAAATATCTGCGCGGAAATATCTGGGCGACAATTTGGTGTTTCTCGCAAGTTTTACCGACCTCTGACCCCCCTTATATACTGCCAGTGTCTCTCTCTATAATCATAATCTCCAGAAACAGATCTACTTCTTATTCACACGAAAGAAGATCAAGGCCATCCCTATAGAGTTCCTCAACACCGACCATGGGTGCCGGAAGAGGGATTTGAAGGTTCTAGGGCTTAGGATCAAAGAGTTGGACAATGAGAAGCCAGGGACACCCAAACACCTCCGATTGCTGCGAATTTATCTTGATAAACTAGATGAAGATATCAAACGGACAACCAAAGCAGGTTTTTCTATGAGTCTTTAAGGCACTACAAACACTTCAGGATAACAATGAGTTCATTAAGGAACAAGTGAAGGTGCTGGAGAGGAACAATCTTTTCTACAAACTGCATGTTAAAGAATCAGAAGTTGTCAATCAATCCCTCCGCCTCAGGCTGGCCCACGAGGAGAAGATACCACCTGCCATGGCGCCATAGTGATCTACAACAATCACGGTATCAAATAATCGCAAGGGATTATTTGATCCCGCATAGCTTGATTCCAAGCTTGGGGAGATCTTTAATACCTTGTAATCTATCTTATAAGTTTTATTACTATTTTTCGCATTAGTTCAAACTATAAATAAAGTTTGCGTCATTAGAATTACCTTTAGGAATAGTCGATCCCTTTTACGAAATTCCGAGTTTATTATTATATATGGAGCAATACTGAGTTTGCATTTACTTTATTAATATATGAATGGCTTGAGTATAATTTTACTTGCACTTGATGATAGCAATAGGAGTCTTCCACACCATTGGTATTAATAGAACACCTAAAGATAATTTAGTCAATATGTTGTAAGTCTATGGTTTGATTTACAAAAGAAAAATTATCTACATAGTTAAGGAAGAAGAAGCCTTGAACAAAGAAAAATAAAGTGCTATCAAAATAGAGTGGGAACAAGTCGAGGTAGAATCTTCAAGTCATAAGAATGCTTCATATACAGTTGGAATTTGGTAACTGAGATTGTTAAACTTTGAATTCCTACACGAAGTGGAATATATGGCTAGCTCCTTTGCATAGCACTTAAACAAAAGTGTGAGCATATATATACAAAAGAAAAGAAAAAGAAGAATAAAAAGAGCGAATGTGCAAAGAGAAAGTAGGCATATACCACTGAGTTGTAGTATGACAAAGAGATACTTTTGAGATTCTAAATCACAAGTGAATATGCTGATCCTAAAACACTTGGGACTACCTCGTTAACTCATTTGGTTGAACCAGATTCTTTTACATTATGTTGAGATTCATCTTTTATGAACTATTGATCACTAAGGCGTGGAAGCCTTCTAATACTATTCCGATGGTTCGAGCAAGGTACTATTCATGAACTTATTCTTATGTATCGTACATGATAAACACATGCTGCAATTGCCTCATTTATTTTATCGACTCAGCTTCATGAATATGAGGATCACATCCATTAAGCTAGAGCTTGCTCGGGACGAGCAAGAGTCTAAGCTTGGGGAAGTTGATGAGTGCATATTTGCATCATGTTTTATATTATTATTTTGCATTGTAGATGTAGGATCTTGGTATTTTACAGCGTTCGCATGCACATTTTATGTCCATTTCACCAGGATCAGGACAGATGATGGATCCAATGGACACAATTCTTGAAGCAATTGTACTATGGAGAAAAGGAGTCAAAACAACGTAAATTGCTTATTTGGGAAATATTAATAATACCAGAAGAAAACCAGAAGCGAACGAGGGAGACAGAGGGCGCAATGACCAACTATACGGGGAGAGCAATTTCCCGCCGTATAGCTCCGGCCATATAGCTGGCATCACCTCCGCCTCGTCAAATAGTTTCACCCTGTGCAATTGGTTCGAGGAGACGACATACAAAACACCAGAAATCGCAGAAACCTCACCTCCGAAAGGCATCTGGAGGGGGAACTCATCCACCGGGGATCCATCTTCGCCTTGCGCGGATCTAGGAGGCTAAGGCATTGATCTTCATCATCCACCGCTGCATCACCACCATCTCCATCCATCCCATCTACATCTTGTCTAGATCTTGTTGTAATTCCTATACTCGTTGTGTATTTATACAAGTACTATTCATCTATGATTATTTCCATTACCATTGCCATGATGTTGATTGCCTCCATGTCTGAGTAGATCTTTAGTTCTTGGGGAGATGGAGAAACCCTAGTATGAGACTGAAATAAGATAAAGTCTATAATGATATTCATCGCTGTGACCATGTGTTATATTCTCTACATCTTGATGTTGAGAGAAGTCGAGCTCTCAATATTTGCCTCTCGTGGGACTTGATGGAGGGAACTAATAGTTGGTAGCCAGAGGCATGCTAGCACTTACAATGACTACAAAGTTGTTGGCACCCCTTGGGAAACCGAGGAAACTCACGGAACACTATCCATGCCATGGGATACGTCCTACGGGATTATGCCCCTTAATAGCATAGTAACTCGATTGACGTTGATTGCTGACTGCTGTGGTTATGAGCATGATGTGATCAGCGGTTGCTGCCTAATTGTCCAAATACGGAGTTCCTCCCACACATACATAGTTTAGAATGTTCATGGTAATAATCTTTATCTTAGCTCATAATACTAGTGGTGTATCCGCTACTCCCTGAGAACGCTTTTTCCCTATTGTAGTTCCAATCTTTCTTACATACACGATACTTACTTTCTGTATTGAGTTATTTTGCTTTACTTTATTATTGCTCTTATACCTAAAACCCCAAAACACCCTTTTACACAATAATCGCATTTTATCTTGTTACTTAAAACTTAATCTAGCATTTCTATCGTAATATTTATTTCAAGAGTTATTAGACTTCAGACTCCTGCTCCCTATGGGATCGATATCTTTATTTCAAAACTAGCTACAAACGATTTGTGCTCTTGCAGTCATCAATACTCATCACAATTACAAGGAGATGTGGTGTAGATTAGACGGCTTCCTAGAGTCACTACCCAACCTACATGTGTAACATCCCAATTTCAGCAACCCTTAGTTGTCCAGAATGCAAAAATCAGGGGGAACAAAAACTTTTTCTTGTTTAGGGTTAAAGTGTTTGCTTGTTGTTTGACTATGTTATGATTATGATTGTGTATTAGAAGATATAATCCCTACCTCAACACTAGTTGACAAAAGCTACTTCCCAAAACTATCTTGGCTTATTATCCATATTCTCGAATGTTCTGGCATTTCAAAACCTGAGCCAAGAAGCCCTTGCAAACGAACTATTTTAGTAGCTTCTATTTCCCTAAACTATGGAGAATAACCTATTATAATATCCTTATGTTTTATAGACAGAACCTTCAACCCTTCTTATCTCTAAGATTTCCAAAACCTTTTATAAATCTTTTGAATTCTACTCTTGGTAGATGTACCAAGGACCTTACCTTGTTCAAACTCCAACCTTTCAAAATTTTACCATCCTTACCTCAAGCTAAGCTTGATGGTAACCCCAGTAGTAGGTTTGCTTTGGTTGTAAGATGACTTGCCTTGATCTGCTAAGATGAAGTGCCTTGATCTCTTGTCTGATGAATTGCTTTGATCTGCTGTTTGACTTGTTTGCTTAGGAAGTAGTATGAGCCACTCTAGGAGCTCATCAGATGGATCAATATACTCTAAAATCACCAAACCCTAAGCAAGAATACAATCTGGATCTAATCTCTAGATACTAGGTGATCATCTAAAACCCTTAACCAGATCAGCTCTGAAGTGATCTAAATCTAGAAGCTTCCAAGTCAATGAAGACCAGTATCAAGCAAGGATCCTTCCTACTCAACCTACACTTCAACATCATCCCTTTGATGATGCTTTGGTACCTTGCAACCCATCAAAATCATCACCACCCACATTCTAGTCAAAAACCCTAAATCTGCCAAATTTGGCTGTCTGGAATCTGTTTCAACATCACCTTCTTGAATGTCTCCTTTTCTCAACCCTTGTGCCTTTTTGAAAATGCAATTGAACCATCTGGTTAACCATCCTAAGGACTACCAATTCCCACTCTTTCCCTTGGTTAGATCATCCTCCAACCCACTTGTCCTTGATGGTTTTGCAGGCAAGAAAATAACTTTTCCTGCAAATCTAGTCATCATGCCTACTTTGATAGAAGCTCACACCACCATACCACCTTCTCTGGACCAACTCTTTGCATGGTTGTGTTCTAATCATACAGGTCTATCAACATCTACTTCACTTGTTCCAATTGGATCTTGGTACTTCCTAAACCCACCTAGTTTTGAAGGCTGGTTGATAATCTGCTTTGGCAGGCTTATTTTATTCAAAGTTTGAAATCAATTCTTGGTGAACTCAAGCAAGATCAAGCTCAAACCTATATACCATGTTTATGTTCATCACTTGTTATATCCATCCATCTATCCCATGCCCCAAGGGGAGATCTGAGCTCCAAGATCCAACAAGGTTTTGATGGTATGAAAATAACATCCCCCTAGATCCACAACTCCTTGTTTTACATCTAATTCAAGTTGGTTTTCAAATTCCTAAGGTTGCTAATGCTTGCTACACCTTGTCTACGTCATCTACCTTGAGCATCAAAATTTATCAAATTTTATCCATAATTATTATGGCTCAAAAACAATTTAATCTCATTAATAGACCAAAATCTCCAAAACTCCTTCCATAAAGGAAAGTTTGGTTTTTGCCAAAACACTTCCCTAAATTTAAGCACAATTGAGTCCAATATATCATACCCTACCGTCCCGCTTCAAAAATAATTATTTTTTAGGTGTTTCAATAATTCTTTTTGCCTATTTTCTTAAATGGCAGAAATAGAATAATAACTGTTTTAAATACTTTTGTTCATCAATAAATTCAGGGAAAAATCTCCTAAGTGTCTAATCATATTTGGAAAGATCTCAAGCCCAAAAACCATATTGTTCCAATCCAATTTATTCAATTAAAAGCCATAAAACAGATTTAGCAATAACTGAAGAATTGATATAAAGAGTATCTAAGCACCACTGAAAAATCCCAAATAATTCCAGGAGGTGTCTATTGACCTTACCCTTACCCCAACACCCTTGCCCCATCTTGCATAAGTCAAGTTTCTAGACTTCCTTCATAACCATCTATTTGATCATTTTTGCACATTAAGCAAAACCTCAAATCCAAACCCCATCAAACCTCAACCCTTTGGGTTAGCCAAACTTCCACATCGCACCTCTCACCCCAGGTCAACACCACTGTAGCAAGCCCTAGACACTTGTACTTTTTGCTTGGAATGGAGAGAGAGGGACCCCATATCTTGAAAAATCTTGGGCATTAATGGGCAGCAGCCCCACCCCTCCCTGTTGGCCCCTCTCCATGACACAGCATACCCCACACCCCCTCTCCAGTGCTCTAAGCACCCAATGGGGAGGCCATGGACCTGCCCCTGCCCTCCCATGGACATATTTCACCATACACCCTCCCCCTCGAGTTAAATAGGCCAAAGGCTATCCAGCTTGCCTCTGCCCCCTCATTTCACTCCTTTCCCCAGAACTCACCTCCCCCGAGCTCCCCATCCCTTCCTTCCCTCTCCTCTGGCCACAAGAAGAAGAACCACCATTTTCGGCCATTTTTGAGCTCGAGCTCGAGGTGCCTTCTCCCTTGCTCCCCTCCAACTGCATGTGGCCTCAGTGCAACCCCCTACCCCTGATCTACCTTCCCCAAGCTCTAGAGCTCCTCCCAGCACCTGTCTCGGCTAGGAAAAGGAGAGTTCCTCCTCTTGGTTTTCTTCAAGAAATCGACTTGGTGGTCTCCCTCCTGCTCTTCTACTCTCTGTATTGGCGTTTTTAGCCTCCTCGGAGCCAACACTAACCGCCCCGGGCCTCCCCTTCTACATGCAGGCTCCCTAGAAGCGGATTTGATGAGCTACCGAGTGTGCACCACCACCGTCTTCGCGCGAGGCTCCTGCCGAGGCAGCACCTACCCTTGTCGCCCATCCTCGGGCTCGTCGCGGACTACCGCGTCGCCCTGGAGCCTCCCCAGCGCCTCTCTGCACCCTCAGATGAGCTACGGCGCTGCCCCCGACCATCCTAGGGTTCAGCTGCCGCCAGGCCCGTCCCGCTGGAGACGACGACTCCCTAGGGTTGATCTCCCTCCGATCCAACGGCCCTAGTCCGCCCATACCCGTTCGGCCCCTGCTGCCGCTGACCGATGGGGCCCCCTTGGAGGGTTTGAACCCTGGCCTCCCGCATGTGGTGACGCTGAGGCGGGCCGTTTCTGCCCCTCTCGGCCCAGTCCCGCTCAAAATCCGACCCGTCCGGTGCAAAGTTTTTATTTTTGATCTCTAGATCTGAACCTTGCTCCTTGGTTTAAATCGAAATAAAAATGGAAAATGCGTTTTTTGTCCAGATCACAATTCTTATCAAGTACCTTAGTGTTTTGTGCAACACTCAGAACTGGTCACTTGCCAAAAATAATTTTCATTATTTACTGGCATTATATCCACTAAAATGTATCTTTTACACTAAATAAATTTCTCTGTGATCTAGCCTTATCCAAATTGGATGGATCAAAGTTTATATGAAAGGTATTTGCTATACCTACCACTTAGACTTTATATCATGTCAAGGTGAACCCGATTTTTACCTCAGTAAAAATAACAAAAATAACTATTTATTGACTTTAAAAAATTCCACAAGCCAAACTATAACCCTTTCTAAGTTGATTCCAACTCTGAGTAATGTGGTACACTAAGGTACATTAAAATCCAGGAGATCAAAATTTATTGAGGCTCTGTTTAATTTTGGTGAATTAATCATCTCTACCTAGGGTATTTCAAGTAAAACAATCACTACAGAAGTTTTACAAATCCGAATTGGGTGATTCCAATTTATAATGAAAAGTATTCAAAGTACCTATCATTTGGCTTTGGAATCATATCAAAAGATTCTGTAGAATTAATCTGGTGAAAAAAGACAAAACAGCTCCAGAACTGACTTTAGGATTTTCCCAAGGGCATTATCGTAAATATTTATGCATGATTCCAACTCTCAGTGATTCAGTACATCAACTACTACAAAACTGTCCAAGGAAATAATTTTTGGAACTCCAGAACTTTTCTGGTGAATTATTTCCTAAAACTAGAGTCTTAATCACTAGAAAATGCTTTATAAATCAAGGGAGATTGGTAAATTAGTGAAACCACTTTTGTTGGCCTTATTTTGTCAATACCTACCTGATGGTATCATATTTGCATATTGATATCACACAGACCCAAGCCTAGTTCTAAATCCCCTTAACCGGTGGTATTTGGACAAATACATCCTAAAACAAAGACCACAAGGGCAATTAAAGTAATTCCAGTTACAACCCACTCAATCTATCAAAACCTACTGATTTGAGTAATGTGTGGTATGTTTGTTTGATGTATGGTAATGATGCTTGTATGCCTTGTTTTGATTGTGGTCTTGCTTGTTTGCATGTATACTCGATGACGACGATAGTTGCGCTTGTATTGACACCGAGAAGAAGAGATCTTATTATTATTGGTATTGGTATTCTTGGTTATCTAAAGAAGAAGTCCAGGGACATATTTCCATATTGATGATCATCAGGCAAGCCACCTTCTTTCTCCTAAGCCTTGTCCTACTGTTTTACTTATGCATGTTTTATCTACTGTTTATTAAAAAATGCACAGTTTTACTATATGTTGATGAATATATGGTAGTGGTTTGGATCCTCCGAACTATTACATTTTTTTACTATTAAGTACAAACCCCTTGATGACACCTACTGGCCCCTAGTAGAATAGATGGTGTATATCACCATAACCCTCTGGAGACCCCATTTTAGCCGAAGCAAAGCTAGATGATGGGAAGACCCCGGAAAAAGTTTTACCAAATGTTTTATGATAAAACCTTGGTGAGGTGGGACCTCCCAAGAGTTGTTGAGAAATAAAAAGGTTTTGTTTTACAAAATGCTGAAGGAAAGCTGGAGGAAAAAGGTTTACGAAAATGCACCTGGTTCTTTGCAGTTTAGCTATAACAACTTAACCCGTGTAACCACATTACACTGGAATGGGACAGAGCTAGATTTGATGTTTTTATATTCTCGTATAATCTGCCTCGCAACTACTACAGGGGATCACGATCCCTGGAGGCTGGGCCTTCTCCCTTAAAGGTCCATGTGGGACATCGACCTGGAGAAGGAACGGACTGTCTGCGGGCAGCCAGGCATTACTATGAGCCCCTCATTGAAAGCGCACACTCGAGAAGTGGATAAAGCGCTCTGGTTGGTCCTCGGTACCCGACGTTCGGGTTTTGAGGGGAGTAACACTCATAGGGTAGGCACTTATATTGGAGTGGGCATCCGGGGAGTCTTGATCGGTTACTCGACCCACGATCGGTGTAGATCAGGGTAGTGCACACGGATGGTGTGGGGAAAGTGTACAACCTCTGCAGAGTGTAAATCTATTCGAATAGCTGTGTCCGCGGTTATGGACGGGTTGGACAAACTTCTATAGAGCGGTGCTGGTTTTGTTTTCAAAAAAGATTTCAGAAAAGAAATGGCTTTGGAAATGTTTTGACCATGGAATGGTTGTAAAGGAGAAAGGTTTTGACCATGGGATGGTCAGAAGGAGGAGAAAGGAGTTTGATCGTGGGATGACCTGAAGATGGGAATAAATGGGTACCCCAATCCTAGTATTTACAAAACTTTTCAAAAGGTTTCCAAAAAAATGGTTTACGAAAGTTTTCAACAAAGATATGTAGATGCTATATCTACAAGAGAAACTATTTGAGAAAAGAACCTCTCTTGAAGCCCTCCTATTACCATAGCCATATTGCATATCCTCTTGTTATTATTATTTTTCCTAGGGTGGTTTGCGAGTACAATCAAAGTACTCACTGGCATTGTCCCTGGCTATCTACTTGGTCAGATATCAGGAAGAGGATGAAGTTGACGGCTAAGCGAGCTAGGACGTTCTCCCAGTCAGTTGCCTGTAGGTTAAGGCATGGCTCGGGCTCTACGCTTAATGAAGTTCCGCTGATGTGGATCGATGTAGCCATAATGGCAACTAAGGTATGTCATGTATTCGATATGTATTGGATGTTTACTTTGATACTTGTCGGTTATGTGCCACGACTAACTGATCATGGGATCGTGGTTGTATGCATAACAGGGATTTTTGGAGGATTAATCCGGGGGGCCACAACATGTCTTCTTTAAAAGGTTTTAATCCTAAGGTCAGAGCATTTACTCTGATACCAGCTGTGGTGACCCAGCATACCACTTCATGATGTATTATACTATAGTCATTCACATAACACAAATGAAACACTGTTCCACTAGTATTACATCCCCTAGAGTGGTACAACAGAAACATCGTGAGTCCAAATTATGACTTTGGATTACATATAACACATTACAAAAGATCTAGAGAACTTCCTTGAAATAGTGAGGAGATTATTATACAGAAGAAAACCAGAAAGAGCAACTTGAAGTCTAATCTAGGAGTACTGATATTAATATATATGGCTTGCCATTGATGTTATAGCAATGCTCTACAGAAGAAGGTTATAGCTTCTAGGAATTTATTTATACTCTACGCTTCAGCTTGACTTCCATAGCTTCTGGTGTAGTCGTCGGCTTTGTTGATTTCCACTGGATATCTTCAACTCTTCAAAGTGGATCATTTCCTGAGAATGCCCTTGACTTCTCCGAGATCTAGTAAGGATTAAGAAGATATGGTTGAGTACGAGCATACTCAGAAAGTTCACTAAAAGGGACCGTTTGATGCAATATCTACAGCCGTAGACCATAGGACATAGGCTATGCAGGTTTTTGTAAACATTTCTTCAAAGGTTGCTTTTATTCTGAAATGTTATGTCCATCAGCCTCCACAGGTTTACCAGAACTTCATGGAGTTCCTCTCCTGTCGCATTCGTAGCTCCTTGATACGTCCAAAACGTATCTACTTTCCCGAACACTTTTGCTATTGTTTCTCCTCTAAACTTGTGTGATTTGGATGCAACTAACACCGACTGACGCTGATTTTAGCAGAATTACCCTGGTGTCTAGTTTTTGTACAGAAAATCAACTATCAGGAAAAATCCCGCAAAATATGCCAAAAATCCTATTTCGCCAGAAGACTCACGGAGCCAGAATACGAGACGGGGTAGGGCTGGGCCCAGGCCACACCACCTGGCCACGCGGGCTAGGCCTGGCCGTGCCAGGGGGTGGTCTGGCCGCCCCAGACACCCCCTTGGTCTCCCACTTCGCCTATAAGTTGCCTTCTGACCTTAAAACTCGGGGGTTTGACGTTTTTCTAGAAAGAGTTCCGCTCCGCCGCCACCACCAGATTTCGTAATAGGAACCAGAAACTCCGTTCTGGCACCCTGCCGGGATGGGGAATTGGAGGAGATCATCATCACCATCGCTTCTCTATCGACCATCCATGTTTCCCCCATCTATGAGTGAGTAATCCCCCGCTATAGGCTATGGGGATGGTAGGGATTGGATGAGATTGTTCATGTAATAGCATCAGATTGTTAGGGCATGGTGCCTAGTATCTTCTATTAGTGCTTTTTGACTTTGTTGCGACTTGTTATGCTTAATGCTTGTCACTAGGGCCCGAGTGCCATGAGTTCAGATCTGAACATGTTATTGATTCATTATGATAGTATTGTTTATGGTCTTACTTGCAAGTTGTATACACACGTTGTTGTTCGGAACCAATGGCCCCGAAGTGACAGAAATTGGGATAACCGGAGGGAATGGCTTTGATGTGAGGATCACATGTGTTCATGGAGTGTTAATGCTTTGCTCCGGTGCTCTATTAAAAGGAGCACCTTAATTTCTAGAAGTTCCCTTGAGGCCCCGCTGCAAATGGGCTGGCAGGACAAAAGATGTTGTGCAAGTTCTCATTTCGAGCACATATTCCTATATATGGAACACATGCCTATGATTATTTAGTACTTGGATGCTTTATCTTATTTATCTGCAATTGCCATATGTTCTGATTGCCATGTGAATTGTCTTGTCCATGCAACGCCCGTCCATCCATCCCTATGCCTACCGTGCTCGAATCCTACGGTTTACTGCAATTGTTACTACTGACTTTACTTTACTACTGCTGTTACTTTACTATTCCTACTACAAAACTATTGCTACTGATAAACTGATGTGAGCAAGATTGTTTCCAGGTGCAGCTGAATTGACAACTCAGTTGTTAAGGCTTATAAATATTCTTTGGCTCCCCTTGTGTCAAATCAATAAATTGGGTTTCACTTCCCTCGAAAATACTGCGATACACCCCCTATACTTGTGGGTCATCAAGACTATTTTCTGGCGTCGTTGTCGGGGAGCATAGCTTTATTTATCAAGTCCACTTGGAATCATTATTGTTCGTTGCCATCCATCCATCATTGGTAAGTCTCGTGATGGCAAGGTTCCTATTTTACCATCCACTACAAGAAGAGGTATGGTTCTGGACACCTCTGTTGCTCTTGATTCACCGTCTGTTATGAGTAAGCTCCTTACACCACCACATACACATGTTACACACACTGCTACTACTATTGAATCTGAAACTTCTGATACTTATGATGCTGCTTCTACTGTGCTTGATAAGAGTGGTTCATTGGGTCCTTCCCAAGATGCTACGATTGCTAGAACTATAGCTGGAAATACCGAAACTCCTTACGAAGACACTACTACACATGTTAGTTCACTTGAGTCTAGAGAGAGCTATGATATTGAAGATGGTTAAGTTGAGATGACCGATGAATTTATTAAAGAATGTCAAAACACCCATGATAGGAGTGCTACTAAGAGTCTTCTTGAGAGGCGTACTATTAGACCCAAATTATCTCCTAATGCTAAGTTTGTTGCTTCTCCCATAAACATTAAAGATGAAGATTATGATTTCTCTCTTGATTTATCCTATATAGCTATTGTTGAGAAAGAACCTTTTGTGGGACTAAGAATGAAAGTGCGGTAGCACATATGACTGAGCTTTCTACCATGAGTGGCTTATTTTCTGATGATATTAAGATGCGTACTTACTTTGTTGCTAAGCTTTTCCCCTTTTCACTGAAAGGAGAATCTAAAACTTGATTTAGTAATTTACCTCCTGGATCTATTGATATCCCTGATTGCTTGATTAGTACTTTCCTGCAGAAATATTTTCCTCCTAGTGCTAGACATGCTATTTTGCAGGAACTTTTTGATTTTAAACAGGGAGAAAAGGATATATTGCATGAATCTTGGGCAAGGTTTTGTGCTTTGATTCATGCACAGGTTGGATGTCCATTACCTAAGAATGAGCTTCTTGATATATTTTATAATGGACTAACTGAAGAATCTAGGACATACCTGGATAGTTGTGCTGATTGTGTTTTCAGGAATAGGACTCCCAAGGAAGCTGAGGAATTAATGGCTAAAATAAGCAAGAACTATGAAGATTGGACTCCTCCTGAACCAGCTATACCTGAAATAATTATACCTGAACCAGCTATAACTGAAATAATTATACCCGAACCAGCTATACTGGCGCCTATACCATCATCTAGGAAGAGGGGAGTTATTGAATTGAATGATAAAGTGATGAAGGAAGCTAAGAAATGTCTTAATGAGAAGGGAATTAAAGCTGCAGATGTCAAGAATTTACCTCCTATAGAAGAATTATGTAAGCTAATTCCCCATTCATCCACTATTGAGGTACACTCTCTCCAACACTTTGATGAAGGTGATATCCCTTACTCTAAACCTCCTAATCAATGCTTAGAAGAATTCAATATTTTCATTGTTAAGCAAGATAATTTGAATAAAAGGGTGCAAAATCATCTAATAGAAAAGTCTAGAGCTATTGTTGAGTTAAAGGATATTGTGGAAATAACCTCTAATGATGTTAAAATGCTTGTTAAACATTTTCAAATGGTTCAAACTCAACTAGATCAACTTATTAAAGTGCAAAAAGACTTGCTAGTTAATGCTGCTAAAGAAAAACATGCTTATGAAATTAGAACTAGAAGTGGAGCTGCTACCCAGGATCCTATATATCCTGAGGGGCATCCCAAAAGAATTGAGTAGGATTCTCAACAAGCTGAAAATAGTGGTACTACTCGTAAGAAAAGAAAAAAGAAACATAAAACTATTGTAGAACCCTCTGAACCTGCTAAAGATCCAAATAGTATATCTACCTCTAATGCTGAAACTGAAAGTGGTAATGAAGAAAATGATGTTCCTGATAAAGAAAAAGTTGAAGAAGAACCTGAAAATCACACTAAGAATACTAAATACACTAAAGAAGATCTTGTTGCTAAGAAACATGGTAGTGAGAGAGAGCCTTGGGTCCAAAAACCTATGTCCTTCCTTGATAAGAAACACAAGTCAAAGGAAGATGAACACTATAATAAGTTTTGTGAGTGGATGAAACCTTTATTCTTGCAAATTCCTTTGACTGTTGCTATTAAATTGCCTCCCTATTCAAAGTATATGAAGGATATTGTCTCGAATAAAAGGAAGATCCCTAATGAAGAAATTTCTACTTTGCTTGCTAATTATTCCTTTAATGGTAAGGTTCCAAAGAAAATTTTGAAACTATTATGATTGGGACCATTGCTATCAAAGTTGAGGTAACATAATCATTAGTGAAATACAAAGTTTTGTTTCATATAAAATTGTTTTGGTAACAAGACCTGATTAACCTTGTTAACAAAAGGATTTCATTGAACAAAACAATGTTTTCACCATGATTATCTCTGCTTACTTCTATTCTTTTCATTTTAGTTTTTGCTTTCGTTTAGTTTACTTTTTTGTTGTTAGTTGCTTGCATGTTAGAATGTCTTAGAACTTCTGTAGTTCTAGCCTTGTTTTGTCATTGCATCATTCCAAAAAAAATCTTTCTATCAGAAAATCATTCTTTTATACCTGAAAATTGCTCAAAAATAAAGTGTCCCGAAAAATTCCAGAAAATTCATATTAAATTTTTGCATGAAAAAAGGGGCAGAGAAGTGCCTGGAAGGTACCAGGGGGGCCACCAGGTAGGCACACCACCTGGTGGCGTGGCCTGCCCAGGGGCGCGCCTGCCTATGGTCTGGGCCACCCCTGGCCCTCCACTCACTCTCTCACTTTCCACTTTCTTCTCTCTCCCGAGTAAACACCAGTTCATTGCTCGAAATCGCATTCTTGTTATGCTTGCCCTCGATTTTTCGATCTCCTTGCTCAGCCCATCTTTGCTACTGAAATTTGGAGCATTTCTTCTCTAGTATGTGACTCCTCTGCTTGTCCAAGTAGATTTGTGTTCAGTGGTTTATATCTTGAGTATTTTGCTGCTGTAGGTGACAGGTTTTTAGAGCTTGTAAGCCTGTTTGATGCTTAGAGATATAGTTTTGATGCATGTTTAGGCCTCTTACAAGTCCCTATGAGTAGTGCCCTTCATTATATATTCACTTTGCAATCACTTGTTTAATAGATGCTTAAATTTCAGAATAGAAGATGAATGAGCATCAACTCAACCAACATGAATTGAGGGTGCCTGAGGTTATGATGTTTCACCGAGAGGAGGAACTTTTTCCTTCCATCTATCCATGCTCCGAATTCATGAGGGCTGTAGGAATTTCCCAGGACTTCCATACTTTGGTTGCTAATGCAGGATTGGAGCACTTTTTAGAAGATGAACCTTGTCAATTTGTTAAACTAATGATGTATGTAGTGCAAGATTTTCAATTTAGTTACTCTTTGCCTAACCCCATGGTCCACTACAAAATTTACAATATAGCTATCGACCTTTCATTCGATGACTTTTGTGCAGCTATTAAGGTACCTCAGTGGGGATCATATGGAAGGATTAAAGAGCGACTTGCACCACTCATGGACTTGTACGCAGAGATTTTCCAAGGGAGCAGCTTCTCGAAGGAGAGCGGGAAAATCCGTAACATTCATCTCCCCTCTATTCGCTACTTTGCTTACTTTATTGTCAAGTGTGTTCTTGCTAGGAAAACTTCCAATAAGTTATCTTCGTATGATCTAGCATTCATCTCTACTGCTCTTAAACGAGATAGGACTTATAACTTGGGTGCCTTGATAGATTTCCGCCTTGCTGCTAACCGCGAGAAAGGTGGAATTTGAGGAGGCCTCATTGCTTCTCGTTTATTAGCGTTGCATGGTTTAGTGCCCCATCATCTAGACCTACAGTTTCCCATAGAAAGGCATGATCTTAATTCCATAATACAACATAAATTTGTTTCTTCTTGGGCTAATCTGAGTGTGTTGTCCTATGAAATAACCTTTCTCAAGGCTGGTTGGAGAAGGAGCAAGTCTGAGTGAGTTATTCTTTTGCCTGCACCTGTTTTGTTTAACCTTGATAACATGGTAGGATGGTCCCTCATAGAGGAGGAGCTTGATACGTACTTGGGAGAGCTCTCCCAACAGGAGCAGGATACGAGAAGGGAGGTCACAGATGATTCGGCCCACCCCTCGAATGAGGGGGAGTCTTCATATCAGCAGCCTACCTATGATTGGGGAGATTTTTCTTCCCAAGGGCCTAACTACGATCATTCTTACAATGACCTGCCTGCTTGGAACCCTTACTCGTATTTGGATTGATACCCACTTAGGCCAAAAGCCTAAGCTTGGGGGGAGGTACACGACATCACACTCATCTCCATATCATTTTGCGTCGGTACTTTGTATATTCATGTTTCGTCCTCTTTTTAGTTTTCTTTCTTCCTTTGCTTTTGCTTTCTAAAACACAAAAAGACCAAAAATATTTCTGTTGTTTCACTTTGTTTTCTTCTTCTTTTTGCCTTGGTTTGCTCTTTCCTTTTTTTGCTTTGCTTGAACTATTCGAAAAAACCCAAAAAGATTTTGCTTTGCTTGTTCTTCCTTTTTGGTTCTTGTTTTAAAAATCGAAAACACCAAAAATATTTGTTGTTCTTCTTTGGTTTTGTGAGTTTGTTGCAGGGTTCAGCAGTTCTCACTGGAATTTGGTTTCATATTATTATTCAAGCCACACAAGTTAAGAGCAATAATGAGGATTAATGACAACTTGAGGTGTGGTAAGAGGCTGGTAACGAACTCTATTTGTTTTCATTTTTGTACATGTACTCATCATTGTGGGCATGCTTAGCCTATTCATGTAGGGTGTATGTTATTTATGGATTCTTAGTAGTTCTTGCTTTCATATGATTAGTTCCAGCTTGCTAATAGTTTGTGGCATGTCATATGAATATTTGCATACATTACTCTATTCATAACTTGGTATGACACCGGGGTATCCTCCTCTGAATGTTTCACTTGAATTGACTTGGCACATGCTCATGCATGCATATGACTGAAATAATCAGTTAAGCCTCGATGAATTATTTTATCTAAGGGGTCTTGAATCACTTTCATGCCATGATTAGTCATGTTTTGTTGCAAGCATGATTATCACAATTACTGCTCTCTCGTTTGTCGCTCCCTTACTCTTGCTAGCCCCCACTTGCACTGAGTATAAGCTTTACTCATGTTTCCAACTCCCCAAAACCAATATTGCCAAAAGTTTCCACCATATCTACCTACTAGCATCATTTTCTATTCCGTGCATATTAAGTATGCCTCGTTTTCTTCCGAATAAAATGTTTGCTTGTTATGAGAAAGTTAGTTAGTAAAGCTCTCACGAACTTGATGGCACACTTTACTTTATTGCACTTAATAATCTTGAACCATTGCGTCCATCTTTGTTGCGTATATGCTTGCGCTTTATAAGTTGAAGTTAGCAGAACCATGTATCATGGGGAACGCTTTCAACATTGCATGGGTACTTTGTACCTCGTTGATATCATGTTCTTTTGCTTATGGATCCCGGTGGTGTGAAATAAAAGTGGAACTTGTAAGATCATGGAATTTGTATGTGTGTTAGAGAAACGCCTTGGTCGCTAGCCTAAGCCATGCCTAATCATGGTGGAAACTTGCAGCATAACCATAATGAGCATTCTATGAAGCATCCTCAATAAAAACCTATGCAAATAGCAAATAAAAAGATCGCTGACATGCTCATTGTCTGCTTGCCTTGTCATTTTGATTATGGGATAGCTCCTGTATCATGTGCAAGGGGTACCCCGTTGGCGGTTCTCTATGATACATATGTACTTACAATGACAAGAGCTTACTTGTGACTGAAGTTGAGTAGCATGAGGTCCGGTACTCGTAAGTAAGGGGCATGAGACTTTAGCTTATAACTTGTCAAGCATATCCTCTTAGTTGTGTCACTTTAACCTTAACCATTTAAAGATGCTTATGATAGGGGCAATGAGAGCTCAAAGCTAATGAGTACATACTTTCAGCATTTGGAAGCCTTTCAAAATATTCAAAACCTTTTTCATTTCCTTATTGAGTCACCACCTATTCTATGAGCACTTTCTTGAGAGCATGGTTGTCATTCTTAGTATAATGTGCTTGTCTCAAAACTTGATTATTTGTGTTATGACTATGATGCTTGTATCTTTGATATCTTTACTTCTAGTCTTCACCTGAACTTCAGAGGTGCCTTGGCATTCACAATCAAAGGCAAGCGAGATACCACTCTATCATACCTTGTTATGAGCATTGTAATGTTGCTTATGTTTATGTTTCATGCTACTTATTATTTTTGAGTTGGAATCTCTTCATAGCTTGCAATGCCTATTAAGTAAACTTAGTTGCATACTCCTTATTATGAATTGTCTAAGTAGTTGATCACATGCTGAGGATATATACATCATATGAAGCAAATGAGTTCGTGAAAGTTTCTTTTATCGCACTCAGTTTTCAACTGAATTGCTTGAGGACAAGCAATAAGCTAAGCTTGGGGGTTGATACGTCCAAAACGTATCTACTTTCCCGAACACTTTTGCTATTGTTTCTCCTCTAAACTTGTGTGATTTGGATGCAACTAACACGGACTGACGCTGTTTTCAGCAGAATTACCCTCGTGTCTAGTTTTTGTGCAGAAAATCAACTATCAGGAAAAATCCTGGAAAATATGCCAAAAATCATATTTCGCCAGAAGACTCACGGAGCCAGAATACGAGACAGAGTGGGGCTGGGCCCAGGCCACACCACCTGGGCACGCGGGCTAGGCCTAGCCGCGCCAGGGGGTGGTCTGGCCGCCCCAGACACCCCCTCGGCCTCCCTCTTCGCCTATAAGTTGCCTTCTGACCTAAAAACTCGGGGGTTCGACGTTTTTCCAGAAAGAGTTCCGATTTGTTGCCACCACCAGATTTCGTGATTCGGAACCAGAAACTCCGTTCTGGCACCCTGCCGGGACGAGGAATTGGAGGAGATCATCGCCATCATCATCACCATCGCTTCTCCATCGACCATCCATGTTTCCCCCATCTATGAGTGAGTAATCCCCCGTTGTAGGCTATGGGGATGGTAGGGATTGGATGAGATCGTTCATGTAATGGCATCAGATTGTTAGGGCATTGTGCCTAGTATCTTCTATTAGTGCTTTTTGACTTTGTTGCGACTTGTTATGCTTAATGCTTGTCACTAGGGCCCGAGTGCCATGATTTCATATCTGAACATGTTATTGATTCATTATGATAGTATTGTTTATGGTCTTACCTGCAAGTTGTAGACACACGTTGTTGTCCGGAACCAATGGCCCCGAAGTGACAGAAATCGGGATAACCGGAGGGAATGGCTTTGATGTGAGGATCACATGTGTTCACGGAGTGTTAATGATTTGCTCCCGTGCTCTATTAAAAGGAGCACCTTAATTGCCAGTAGTTCCCTTGAGGCCCCGCTGCAAACGGGCTGGCAGGACAAAAGATGTTGTGCAAGTTCTCATTACGAGCATGTATGACTATATATGGAACACATGCCTATGATTATTTAGTACTTGGATGCTTTATCTTATTTACCTGCAATTGCCCTATGTTCTGATTGCCATGTGAATTGTCTTGTCCATGCAACGCCCGTCCATCCATCCATATGCCTACCGCGCTCGAATCCTACTGTTTACTGCAATTGTTACTATTGTCTTTACTTTACTACTGCTATTACTTTACTATTCCTACTACAAAACTATTGCTACTGATAAACTGATGTGAGCAAGATTGTTTCCAGGTGCAGCTGAATTGACAACTCAGTTGTTAAGGCTTATAAATATTCTTTGGCTCCCCTTGTGTCGAATCAATAAATTGGGTTTCACTTCCCTCGAAAATACTGTGATACACCCCCTATACTTGTGGGTCATCACTCCTTCCTAGAACAGGGAGTAACATGTCATATTTTATACACTCTATAGAGGTGCATCACTTTTCCTATAAGACATCTTAAGTCTTTTTTCTTAGTCGGGAGTATGCCCCCATTCAAACTTACATGGTTTGAGGCCCAGTCTAAGATCCAAGTCGATCACTGCCCTTCTTCAGGACCCTGCATGCCCATTAGATTGCACGCTAGACCTAGGATAAAACATGTTTCCAATGACAGCCTGAAGCATGCAACCCTTGTAGATACCAGATGTCGTGGGATGTTGAGGGATCCCACCCATATTCTACCAATCTTCTCCGAGAATTACAGCCACAACCCAGTCATCCGTTGACATGCGAGAGGAAGAAGATCCAGCTGACTTCTCCGTCCATTCCAGATCTTATGATTAACATGTATTATATGATGCAAGAATCACTGGCGACATTGGTATTAAGTCCTAGGTATTATGTTCCTTTACCACTAGAAAAATCATAGTAGGTTATTACCACTTGGTAAATAACCCATAATCGGATCATTACGAAAATAGAGTTTTCTGACCTTTTTGAAATGTAGGTGATAACAATAGTATATTGCAAAAAAATTGTAGAAAATAACCAAAGGACATGATAAAGTGTGAACTTGAATTTGTGATTACATGATTATGCAATTACGGTCTTTGGGACGATATAAGATCCAATATGTGAAAACATCATCATTGGTCTACTAAGGACTAATGTTTAAATAAGTAATATGCTATTATGCATAAGTAATGCTATGCATTTTATAAAACTCCCAAATTTAATCCCCAATATTATAAGTGAGTTGGGATTAGGTGATTTCTTTAAGATTTGGTGTATCTTTAAGTGTTCTTTACACGCAAATATATCTACTAGAGAATTAAAACTAACATACAAGATACAAAAGTAAAGTATAATAACAACATATGATTAAGGTTAATTGATATCATGTAACTATTATGAAAGTCTATGTTTTAGGTTGTTAAGAGTTTAAAGAAATAACATAGTGTGTTTGTTTGAAGTGGCAAAAAGAATAACATTTGAAGAAAATATTGTTTCTTTTAAGTTATTCAATTTTAAGATTACTAGGATTAAAGCTATGGTTTTTTATGAAGTACAAATGATTTTGAGTTATTATACTTCTAGATTATTATATATTAGACCAAAGTTAACTATAAAAATATAAATGAATTTAATACATAAGGTGTCTAAAACATTACCAAGCTCTAGGTTTTTCCTAAGCATAATCAAAGATATGAGATCATTCACTTCTAATGTAAGTGAACGATGAGTTCAAAATTTGTGTTGCCATTACAATCCTAAAAACAAGTGTTATTGTATTCCTGGTAGCATAAATAGATGATCTCAATAGTTTGCTAGGGTTTGAAGTATTTAGACATACTTTACAATTAATTCTATTAAAGAAGTAACTTTATCTAAATTTTAATTGTTTCAGCTTTGCAAAATTACATTCTATGTTTCAATAAATCCTAGTCAATTAAAGCTAACCAAGATTTATGTTGATTTATAATGATAAAAGAGAATATATCCTTTTTATTTTAATAGAATAAAAGGACTATAGAGTCAATAATAACACTTATTTGTTTGTATATCCTAAAATGACTTGGAATTTTATAAATAACATTTTTATTAAAATAATGGATTTATTTTTATACACAAAAAAGATTTTTATTGGTTTTTAGTACTTTTCCTTATTTTTTATATTTCATTGAGGATTATAGTGGCTTTAGTATTTAGCTATATTTTATTTAACTCAAGAAAGTAGTGTTATATTTTTCCTATGTAGAGATTGTTTTGTGATCAGTTTGATATATTATATGTATTTTTTAGGATTTTGCTATATTTTTCTATGGCTTATATACTCATAGGGGAAATATGGTCATTTAATTTATTTTCTATTCTTTTTCTCTTAATTTTATCTATGGAACTAGGCCTAGCCTGTGAGCCAGCCCAGCCCACCAGCCAACTCGGCCCATAAAGGCCCAACTAGGATGGCCTGGATCAATCCCACCCTGGCCCATCTCCCTACTCCCTATCTTTCTCGCACGACACCACCCCCTTGCTCCCCTTCTCATGCTCACTCGATGCCTCTGCCCCCGTCTTGATTCCGACCAGGCCAGGTTGTTCCGACCACCGTCACCAGTGGTAAAAGATGAGGCTCTCTCTCCTCTACACTCTTGTCCATCTCAATTTGAGGATCAAGCCCTCACCCGATCACTCTCTTCCACCAACTAGCGCTACGGTTACGAATGTCATGGCTTCATCGTGCTCCGGCTACTCTGTGGTGGTGTGCTGGTGATGCTCTAGCCCCTCCCATGCCCCTTTGGGGCTTTTATACCGAGGACGCTGTCACCGGTCGCCGGCTTGGCGCAGGCGTAACACCATCGTGCCCCCTATTTCACGGTCACCTCCTTGGTCAGCGTCGCCTCTGCTTCACCGCCGACGAGCTACGTCTCGCCTCTCCCCAGGTAGGTATCCTTCTTCCTCTGCCTTCTTCTCTACCACTCTACTACTTGCATTCATGTGTTCACCTTGTCTATGGTTCCTCCCCTCTCCGGTTTCTCTCAAATGTTATAGAGACTTGCGTAGTATGGGTGCCACACCTCTAGTTTACCGAGGCTAATTCAAAGATGGTATATCAACAATGACATGCTCTGATAAACTTATTGGTGTGGGTAAAGATACACTGAATTGCTCAGTCTTTGGTACAATGTCAGGTTTAACTGAATGGTTGGTTTAGTGATTGATTCCTTAAGATTTTTAGCTTGATAAGTAGGTACTTGAGTTATTTTAGTAATACTTCATTACATAGAAATGGATTCCTGGTACATTCTGGTTATAAGATGGTTATATATGTGTTGCTTATAATTAATCTCAATATGATTTTATAGTCATTCTAGCATAATAGAGTGAATAGTTGGTTTCATATTTATAATAGTTTGATGTGTAGTGTTGTTATCTGAATACATTCATACATACCCATTCTAAATCTTGGGAAGAAAGGATTTAAATACTGATGTGTACTTAGAGAGGGTTTGCTTGATTATTGCTAGTGGATTTGTATACATGTATTTACTGTTGGCTCAAAATATCTTGTTGCTAGGTTGACTTGCTAAATTCAGGTGTGAGACATGCATGATGAACTGAACCTTTGGTTCAGTGATGGTCTTGGTACTACAAGCTTAACTAAACAGCCATGTGTTGAGCTTAATTATAGCTCATCTAGAGCAAGTACTTGCTATATGGTACCATTTGTATTCTCATATGCTTAACTGAACCTTGTGGTTCAGTGATGTGTTAAACTTGACATGTTTATCCATGTAAAGTATCCAAGAAGAATGATTCCTAGCAAAATGACTTAGGAAAATGATTTGAAATTCTCTATGATTGCCTGCAGATACTACAAAGGTAGATGATTTTTGTAATGAGATTACTAATTTAATTAGGTGCTTCTGCTAAGCTGATTTTGCTACTCTGGAACCTCCCTATGTGTGTGAACAATGACCTCGATCACATGCATGATCAGCTACTTGATTGACTAGCTAAAGTTTCATGATTAGTTGGCAATGATGCATAGGTTGAGGCACTGATCCAGATAAGAACATATACTTTGTAACACCCTAGACTCTCTGTGCCTGGGCTGTCACTCCTGGAAGCTTACTAGGATCTCTAGACTGGCCCCACAAATCAACACTAGTCTTTTCTGTGCACTTTGTCCTCACTCGTGCGCACCCAGGACCCATTTCCCGGTCGGTCACCCATCCTCAAATTACTTTAGGCCACGCACGCTTAACCTGGAGGTTCTTTTTTAGATGAGATTCTGAAAATAAGTTGCAACTTGTTGATATGGGTTCCTATCAATCCTATTAAGCCATGTGCCAGGATCTCACATACACCCACCCTTAGAAGATCGATGCCCTCATCGATCAACCACAAGCCAGGAACGTCCCCTCTTGGCACACATCTGTGCATCCAGTGCCGGCACATGTGGCACGTTGTGTCCACTCTAGGCCACACGTCCCATGCTCCACATGTCCCGCTACTGACCTGCACACGCCCGTTTAACTGTGAGGATCGGCTCTAGTACCACTTTGTAATCCCCGGACCTCACATTTATAAATCACAAGCCGGTATAAACCCGAATTGGGGAGGACGCACTAACATGAAGGCCACGAGGCCGCCCACAAGAAGGCCGCAATGGCAGGGAATAGTACCGGCCAACCATCCACCCAAAATTCATGGTTATAGCTTCGAGTATGAGAAACATGACCGGCTAGCTGCGAGTCTAACATACACAAGTGAGTATGTACACCAGCGACATACAAGAGTACATCAGAGTTGGTCCATCTAAAAGAAATAGAAATATATTGCAACACCATTATAGCAAGAACCAAATTATATAGATAGTAGTAATAATATTTTAGAATTATATCCTCATACATCACTCAACAAATCATCAAGTGGAAGCAAAAACATGGATCCGAGTATGGATTAAGAGTCAAATCGGCATAACATGCAACAGAAATAAGCACATTCCTGCCCATAGATCTCAAAGATCTCCATCCTTCGAAATCTCTATGCAAGAGGGTCGTTGCCTACATCATCAGCCTCATCGACATAGTATCCACCATATGGATATACTTGACAACCTAATCCATAATCGATGTGAGACCCTAGGGGTACTCAGCAAGTCTTTATGCATCTAAAGGATTAACCTGGGGTGACGCAATTGCAGTGAAAGATAAATAGCTAAATAGTTCTATAAAGACATGCTACAACATCTGCCCAACCAGATATGGACGAATGCTCATTAATTAGAACCAACAGTTATATAAGCAACATAAGTAAACATCGCTCGACCTTATTGTCGCTTATCGAATGAGAAGGCAGAAGAACATCCCATCTGTTGGCAATTTTATTAATCATTCCATAAGTGTTGTACTATTTACTAGTCATGTTTTAGTAAAATTAAACATGGTACTATAGTTATAGTTGTCTATGATCGAGAAACTGTGCTCTAAGTCGTCCATAACTGCGGACATGGCTTTCATAAAGATTTACCCTACAAGGGTGCACAAATAGCAACACACGCACAATCAACCATGGGAAGAACCAAATAAAAAGCAACGAGACATCACGATAAAGCATTCACAAGATTCAAAAATTATTTCGGGGGGGCACCCCACTAAGATACCCGCAACGAAGTTGGCCGGCTCCGAGACGGACCCAGGGTTTGTGTCAATGGCTATAAACGACTGTGAACCTGAAAGTTTGACTAGGCTTGCCGATACCGTGAAAACTTCCACGTTCCGAAATAGTACAAGCGCTCCATGCGCAATAGTAGATAAAGCAGTAAAGCATGGCATAAGTACATGATAGTAATAACACCACAAACTAGTTTGTGGCCCCAAGAAATAAGATGTGAATCAAGCTCAGGTGAAGGGGATTCATGGTCCCACATGTGTATGGTGCGATAGTCAGGGAACAAGAATCAAGTACTCGGGTCCTACGGGACACAAGTGTGATTGGAAGAATAAAATAATAGCTACTGCCCACCGGTACCTCTTTCTTTAGTTATCACATTACTACGCAGGTTAAGTTGTTTAGGTGCCTCGTTATCCACAACAGACTCGCACAAACCCTGCACATGCAATTCTACGACTCATGTGGCTTAAACAACTCTTGTAGTAATGGCTCATAGGATTGAGGATACAAGCTTCGGTGGGGTTTAAAAGTAAAGGCTATGCAGTACTTGGGATTTCAATTTAATGTGAATTATGACACAATGATGTAAGAATAAAGATAGAGTCATAGGTGCTATATGTAATGCAAAAATGGGGAATTGCTTGCCAGTTAGCTCAATAGTAGGATAAATGGGAGTCGGGTAGTACTCTTGGTTCTCCTCATGACTCTCTTGCTCGGCGTCTATCCGGAATAAGAACCAAACACACAAAGGGCCACAATAAATAAAGTGCGCAATCATATGTGAAAGGTCACTTATGCCCTTCCTATGATTTTGATGTTTCTTGACAACACTTAGATAGTTTAATCTGTTGTTAAATGTTGCAGGAGATATCAGATACTCGAGAGTTTTTGTGCACTAAAGATAAAGGGCTAACTAGGATCATGTCTGTGCAGGAAGGAAGTCCTGGCCGGACTATCCGGCAGATATGCGCGGAATATTCGGCCCTGACGGACTATCCGGCTGGTTTCTGCTAGACTGTCCGGCCCTGGGGTTTCATCGACCTGCTCGGACATTCAGAACACCATATCGGACACTCCCCGGACTCGGTCCGGACACTGGCTGGAAACTTTGCCAGGCCGGAGTGTCTGGTCGGTTTCACCTGGAGTGTCCGGCTCTACCGAACTGTCCGGCTGATGTTGGCCGGACTGTCCGGGTAAGTGGCTCCCAATGGCTCTAATTCCAGGGGGGCTATATAAAGGCCCCTTCTTCTACCTTGGGAGCTTCTCGTCCACCTCAAGAACTCTAGCACCATTTGAGCCACCAAATCCACAAGATCTCTTCACTCATCCATCCAAAGTCACTGATCTTTGGAGAATCGAAGGAGTAGGCCTTGATCTACAGCTTCACCAAGAGCGATATTCATTTCCCCCTCATTCACTTGAGGGCCCCTTGTTCTAGTGTTTCATTGGAAACCCTAGCTTGTGATTTGGTTCTTACTAGCTTGTCTTTGATTGTTTGACAGCTTGCTTGTATTCGGGAGCCTCCAATTAGGTTGTGGATGTGTGCCTCGAACTTGTTGTAAAGGTGCCGTCTTCCACCTCGAAGGTTGTCGTATAGTGGAAGAGGTGAATCGAACCTGTTGGGGTGAGGTTCATCGGAGAACAAGGGAAGCCTCTCGTGGCGTTGGTGGTTTGAAACCACCCCTCTCTAAACGTAGACGTACTTCCCCTCAAAAGGAAGGAACTACGGGAAACAAATCCTTGTGTCTCCGCGTGCTCCACTTTGGTTACTTCTATCCTTTACCGCACTTTACTTATCTAGTTCTTGTTTAGTGGATGTGCTAGATTGGCATATAGGGAAATTCACCATAGTTGCACGATCTAGAGAATTTACGTTTCATGTCAAACTCTAAGAGATTATGGGCAACTCAGGAGATGAGCGCGGGAGTGAGGCTAGCCACTCGGTGACCATGGTAGATCTCAAGATTTTGGAAACAAGCTTGAGCTCTACTTTGGGCAACAAAATCCAATAGTTGCGACAACTTGTTGAGCGACTTGTGATGGAAAAGTCAGCCTCACCTCCTCCCTCTCAAGAGGAAACACCACCCAACCCTAAGGCTAATGCTTCGGCTAAACCAATGGGTGAAGGGGTGGGGGCGAACATAATTCCACTAACTCCACCACCAAAAAGGGTGATGCGAAGGAAGAGCACCATGCGGTTCCCAGACGGTACTCTCCAGACCCTCCAATCCCTCATCCCCATATAAATAATAGAGGTGACCCACCTAAGTTAACTACACATACTTTTGCTCAATGGCAAGTTTTAATGAAATCTCATGTGCGCAGCTCTTGCATTGATTTGTGGAATATTATTGAAGAAGGACTCAGAATTGAGGATCCAATCAACTTGACTAAAAGAGAAGTGGTCAATAGCCAACTCAATGCGACTGCCCTACACATGATCCAACTTGGAGTGGGGCCAAAGGATTTTCCCCACATTGAACACTACAATACCGCCAAGGAAGCTTGGGATGCCCTCATTGAATTGTTTGTTGGCAATGAGAGCATCAGAAGAAATAGGTATGATGCCTTAAGCAATGAGGCAGAAGGATTCTTTATGAAGGATGGTGAGGATCATGAAGACATGTATCAAAGACTCAAATCCATAGCCACCGCCTTCAGGAATATTGGTGCCTCTCACATTGATGATTCTTGGATCAAGAGGAAGTATGTGAGTGCTCTCGTGCCTTTCGAGCCCACTGACTTGAAGAGTCTCCAAGGAAGACACAACTACCATATCATGACCTCCAATGAAGTTATGCAAGAGATGGCCACTTTCAAGGTTGCTGCCAAGAATGCCAAAGACACCCGTGCTCGTGCCATTGGAATGAGTAGTGGTGTCAATCTTGCCTTGAAGGCCAAGGTTGTGGAGTATGATGAAGATGAAGGGAGTGATGAGGGACTTTCAATGAGCCACCTTGAGGATGTCAAGGTTGCTCATGGTGAATACATGGCCTTCTATGCAAGAAACTTTTGGAAAGATCCCGCCAAGGCCAAGATGGAGATGCAACGAAGAAGCAACCACAATGGGAGAAGAGACAATGGGTCGAAGTTGAGAACTTGCTTCAATTGTGGTAACCGCTATCACTTTGTTGCCAGTTGTCCCTATGAGAAAAGAGAAGATCATGGGGTAAACTTGTGTTGAAGAAGACCTCCAACGCACCTTTCAAGAAACCCTTCATCAAGAAGAATCCCATCAACAAGAAGTCGGGTGAAATTGTCTTGATAACACATGAAGAATTCTCCTCCTCCGATGATGATGATGATGATGAAGAGGATACATCAAGTGGTATGGCTTCTCTTGCCACTATATCTACACCTACATTCTCACTCTTAAACTCTCCAAATGAAAATATCTCCAACAAGAATGTCACTTGTCTTCTGGCAAGAGGAACGGAGGTATTATCACTGTCACACCCCACCTCCTTAGTTGATGATGAGTTATCTCTTGAGTTTAAAAAGGAATTAGCTACTTTTGATGTGTTTATGAACAACTTGCAAGGGTAACACAAGAAACATTTTGTGGACCTCTTAAATCAACTTTCTCACACACAAGAGCTTCTAGATTAGAGATGTAAATTAGGAAGAGAGCACATGATTGAGGTAGAATCTCTAAATAATTCTCTAGAATAAGAACAAGAGACTAGGATGTCTCTTGAAACTAAACTTGAGGGACTTGATGAAGCTAATGACTTAATTATTAATAAACTCATCAAGGAACGTGACCATGCTATTGCTAAATATAAAAAGGCTAAAAAGGACAAGATTGAGTTTGGCGTTGTTCATGAAAAACTTGCCGAGGACTTTAGGATGCTTGACAAGGCTCACAAGGCCTTGGAGAGTGAACTCTTGTTTCTCACAAAGTCTAGTGAAAAGCCTCAAACTCAATTGATCAACATTCCTTCACCTAGTACTTTCATTCCGTCTAGTTGTACAAATATACTTGAAGAAAATGCTAGGTTGAAGGGGGAGCTAGCTAAGGCCACCTTACCCAAAGGAAATAAGGCAATTGATGACCTCTTGAGTAAGCAGAGGCCAAATGGTGAGAAAGGGGCATTGGCTTTTTCCCTAAAGCCAAGAAGAACAATAAGAAGAAGGCCAAGCCTGCACAAGAAAAAGACAAGCCATTGTGGGTAGTAAGACCACGAATGGCAAAACTATGTCTCATGATGATTTTGTGGGAAGTGCTAACCCTCACTATGTTTTAATGCATGATTATTATGGTGATGTTTATGCACAATATGTTGGCCCATTTGATGGTTATATTGCTTGGTCTATTTGTGTTCCAAAGATCCTTGTTGCTAGCAAAAGAGGACCCATTGAAAAATGGGTACCTAAAAACTAGTTTGATCTTTTGTAGACCTATGCTTCCGGAGGGTCAAAAATGGGTGCTTGATAGTGGATGCACAAGTCATATGACCGGAAGCGCTTCTAGTGTCAAGGAGTTGAGACCAAATGTTGATCAAATATACGTGACATATGCCGACAAGTCAAAGTCTAAGGTAATGTGTTTCGGCAAAGTTGTGGTTGCACACGATATCGCTCTCGTGGACGTCATGCTTGTTGAGACCCTTGGCTATAATTTACTTCCAGTTTGTGCTCTTGGGAAGATGGGTTTTGCCGTCTTTATTGATAATAATATTGTGATCCTCATGTGGAGCAAGTCTCTAAAGGTCGCTTTCGTTGGGTATGTCGAAAATGACTTGTATGTGGTGGACTTTTGGGGGGAAACCACTACAAGTGCGATGTGCTTATTCAGAAAGGCTAATGTGAGTTGGTTATGGCAACGCCGTCTAGCCCATGTCAACATGAGAACTTTGCAAAGCCTTCATAAGGATGGTCATATTGTTGGACTAAAATAAAATGTTTGCTTTGCCAAAGATCGTGTTTGTAGGGCATGTGTTTAAGGAAAGATGCATGATTCTCCCCACAAGCCAAAGAACTACATTAAGTCCAAGAGGATCTTGGAGCTCCTTCATGTGGATATATTTGGTCCTCCATCTCATGCAAGCCTTGGTGGGAAGAAATATTGCTTGGTGATTGTTGATGACTACTCAAGATACACTTGGGTATATTTCTTCAAGATGAAAAGTGAGACCCAAGAAAACTTCATTGACTTCATCAACATGGCTCAACGTCAACACAATGTCCCTGTGTTAACAATAAGAAGTGACAATGGTACCGAGTTCAAGAACTACACATTGAATGGATTTCTTAGTGATGAGGGAATAAAACATCAATATTTTGCTAGATATACCCCGTAACAAAATGGTGTAGCTGAGAGGAAGAACCAAACTCTTATTGATATGGCAAGGACCATGTTGGCGGAGTTTAAATCTCCATACAATTTTTGGGCTGAAGCAATCTCCACCGCATGCCATGCATCAAACCGTCTCTACCTCCGTAAATAATTGATCAAAACTCCATATGAAATTCTTACCGGTAACAAGCCCAACATTTCATACTTCCGGGTGTTCGGTTGTAAGTGTTTCTATCGCATTAAGGGTGTTCATTTGTCCAAGTTTGATTCTAAAGCATTAGAGGGTATTTTTGTTGGTTATGGTCTCGAATCCCACACTTATAGAATCTATGACAAGCTCTCCGGAACTGTCATAGAATCTTGTAGTGTGGTTTTTGAAGAATATGATGGTCCCCAAGCGGGGCGTGTTGATGTCTGTGATGTAGATGATGAAATGCCTCGGGATGCCATAGGAAGAATGGGTGCGGGATTCATCCGCCCTGTTGAGGAACCCCTTATGGAGGATCGAGAAGAACTATGCTCTACTCAAGTGGAGCCCTCATCTTCACAACATCAACAAGCTCCTATCAAGGAGGACAATGACCCAAGCCAAAGACAAGTTGTGGACCCTCAACCAATTCATCAAGAAGAAACCTCTAGTCAGGAGGTGCTTGAGTCTCCATTTGCTAGAATGTCCAGCGGTGCTAAGTCTATTACACAAGGAAGATCTGTAGAAATTGCCATAAGTGAAGCCCAACGCCTATCTAGAAGTATGCTTGATCAAGACCAAGCTCAATCTATGCCTCTTGTAGAAGAGAATGACTCCAATGATTATCAAGGTCAAGTTAATGGTCAAGACGAGGACCAAAATGATGAAGTGATCCCCACAAGAAACAACTAGGAGATCGAAACTCGTCGCCAAGTTAGAATGGATAGAATATTGGAATTAAGAAACCACACTCATGAGAATGTGGTAGGAGACCTAAGAAGAGGGATATCCACTCGATCTCACCTGAAGAACGTTGGTGAACACCAAGCACACATTTCCATGGTGGAACCAGAAAGTATGGGAAGCTCTTGAAGATTCAGATTGGTTCGATGCAATGCACAAAGAGCTCAAAAACTTTGAGAGAAACAAAGTATGGAAGTTAGTTGAAAAGCCAAAAGATTGCCGCAATGTTATAGGCACCAAGTGGATATTCAAGAACAAGCAAGATGAGCATGCAATTGTGGTGAGGAACAAGGCAAGATTGGTTGCACAAGGTTTCTCTCAAATTGAAGGCATTGATTATGGAGAGACATATGCACCCGTGGCTCGCCTTGAGTCCATCTGTATCCTTCTTGCTTATGTGGCACATCATAAATTTAAATTACAACAAATGGATGTAGAAAGTGCATTTCTTAATGATCCATTGCATGAGTTGGTATATGTAAAGAAACCCTCGGGGTTTGAGGATCCCAACTTTCCAAACCACGTCTACAAACTTGATAAGGTGCTCTATGGGCTCAAACAAGCCCCATGCACGTGGTATGAGCACCTTAGAGAGTTGGTGCTAGATCGTGGGTTTGAGGTTGGGAAAAATCGATCCCACTCTTTTTACTAAGAAGGTCAACGGGGAGCTTTTTGTATGCCAAATATATGTATATGATATTATCTTTGGCTCATCTAACAAAGCTTTTAATGATGAATTCTCAAAGCTTATGACTGGCAGGTTCATGATGTCTATGATGGGAGAATTGAGGGTATTCCTTGGCTTTGAGATCAAACAAGTAAGAGGAGGGACATTCTTCAACCAAGCCAAGTATACTCAAGATATGCTCAAGAGATTCAACATGAAAGATCTAAATGGAGCTCCCACTCCCATGGCAACAAAGACCCATCTTGAACTAAACCCAAATGGTAAAGATATGGATCAAAAGGTATATCGGTCCATGATTGGTTCTTTGCTTTACCTTTGTGCATCTAGACTAGATATTGTGTTGAGTGTAGGAGTGTGTGCAAGATATCAAGCGGCTCCTAAAGAAAGCCATTTGATGGCGGTCAAGAGAATCTTTCATTATTTGGTCCATACCCCAAACTATGGTATTTGGTATCCTAGGGGCTCAACTTTCTCTCTTTGTGGATACACGGATTCGGATTGGGCTAGTGACAAGGATGATAGAAAATCAACCTCCGGGGCTTGCCAATTCCTTGGGAGGTCTTTGGTGTGTTGGTCTTCTAAGAAGAAAAATTGTATATCTCTCTCCACCGCCGAAGCCGAGTATGTGGCAGCTACTAGTGCTTGTACTCAATTGCTATGGATGAGGCAAACTTTAAAGGAATACAGTGTCCATTGTAACAAAGTTCCTCTTCTTTGTGATAATGAAAGTTCTATCAAGATTGCCTATAACCCATTGGATCATACAAGGACAAAGCATATTGAGATTCGTCATCACTTCATTAGAGATCATGTTGCCCGAGGTGATATTGAGCTATCCTATGTGTCAACCAAAGATCAACTTGCCGACATTTTCATGAAGCCACTTGATGAAGCAAGGTTTTGTTATTTGAGGAATGAACTAAATATCATAGATTCAAGGAGCTTGACTTGATCACCTTGCATACTCACCTATATCTTGACTCTTATTTGGTTTAGGTGCAGGCATGGAGATAGGGGGAGTGCGGTCCTAATACATTGGACTATCCCTCCCCCCATAATACCAACATTAAGAAAATCAATCCTCTTTATATCATTTAGTGATATGTGAGCTTCATTGATGAGTAGTGGATATGAACCCAAGGATAATTATTCGCGGTGTCATGCCACAGACTCTTACATGGTGGCCTCGGCCACCGCCCTCTTCATATTTGAAGAGTCGATTCTTGATTTGTTTGGTTTGGATATTAATTCGTCATCTTCTTGACTATGTATGGTTTCTTGGATCTCCACAGTACATATTCTGAATCCCAGGCCTATACTCATCCCAAAAAACATGCTCCTCTTGCCACACATTTGTCCACTATTTGAATCTGGGTTTTTCTGGTCGTGGGGGTGGACTGTCCGCACTGAACCGACCGGAATGTTCGGCCAAGCCGAACACTCCGCTTGATTCAGCCCAGACACTCCATCCGGTCCAGACACTCCAGTGAATCTCACCCGGACAGTCCGGCCCCAGCGGTTTCAATCTTGTAAAAGGGGTCAGGGAGAAGTGGACGGTTCAGTCCTCCTTCTCCTCCTCGACTTCCTCTTCTCCAAAACATTGCTGCCCCGACCAGGATCTCCACCGGGAGGGCTCCTCCACCCTAGATCCGCCGTTGCCACTGGCCATTACCTTCCCCTTGCCGCTGGGACCCGTTCCCCTCCGGTGCAAGCCTCCATGGATGCTAGAATTTTGCCTCCCCCTTCTCCATCTCTAGGGTTTCCTCTAGATGCATTTTTGGAGGCAATGGCCCATCTAGATCCATGGATACATCATACTGCGTGCAATACTCATCATTGTAGTAGTTCTAGTAATCCCGATCTGCTCTAGTTGAACACTCTCACATTGTTCGAAAAATCACCAGGGCTCCAGCCGGAATGTCCGGCGAGTACAGGGCGGACACTTCGGTCCAGCTGGAATGTCCGGTCTGTACGCACCGGACTGTCCGAGTCAGGCGGAGTCTCCGGGGTGTTTTTGCCGGACAGTCTGGGTGTTCTCAACCAGTGTTGATCTTGCATTACTTTAGCTACTGCTTTGTACTTACACCTCCTGGACAAATGTGCTTACCCATATGCTTCCCTTCTACTCTGAATTCGTAGGTAGCTCTCGTCCTTGTCGCTCTAGGGATGCTCAGAAAACCCATCCTCGTAGGCTCTGGGACGAAGAGAGTGATTTCCATATTGATCCATCCATGGTCAGGCGGGCTGCTCGTGATTATGGTGCAGCTAAGTACAAGAAGGTCAGAAAACTGAAAAGAGATGAAGCCAAGCGCCAGAAGTATGAGGCATTGACCACACTAGCAGAGTTGGGCACCGAGGAGTTTGTGGAGATGCGAGTCCAGCAGTTCAATTCTCTACAACGCACTTCTAAGGATGATCACTTCTAGAGGAATGAGTAGGCCCTACTCTTTTCTGAGGTGTTTTCTGCTTTTAGGACTCCCGTGTGCCCCATGCAATGGTTGGATATTTAGAAGCTCCAAGCTCACAGGTACTTTGAGGATGCTCTCTGGGTGACTGAGAAGATGGGGCTGCACACCATCTTTCAAGCAAGAGAAGACTACAAAATTCAGTTAGTCCAGTAGTTCTATGCCACGGTGGTCTTTGGGGACACTTCTGACATTCCCCTTGAGTGGATCTCTGGCACTACTAGGTGTCGCTCCAGCATGGCTCAGTTTGCACACATCCTTGTAGTGCCTTTCAACCCCAATGCTCCCAGTGGTCACAGGATGCATGTACATGGTCAGGCATATGACAAGAAGCTGTTGGCCCCAATCTACTCTCAGAATGGTGTGGTTGGCCAAACCACCAACATCAAGCTCATCTACAACATTCAGCTTCGCATGTTTCTCCACACTCTCACTCCCAAGGCAGGCAACAAGGATGAGATAAGAGGTGCAAAGATCAATCTTATGGCCCATGCCCACTTAGTGTATGCTCACGGTCCAGGTCATCTAGGTGGTGCCATAGATATCATGGATTTCATCTATCAGGACATGTACAAGTGCATCACTGACAAGAAGTGTCCTCTGTTTGCTCCATATGTGATGAATCTCATTGTTGCTCAGGCTCCAGCCACTCCACTACTCTACACTGACCTTGTTGCACACCTTCCTGCCAAGCTACAAAGGAAGGGTGCCCCCACCACCAAGGCACCTTGTGGATACCCCCCTGCTCAGGACATATTTGAGGAGATAGATGCAGATGCCTCTGATAGTGATGATGGATCTGAGGAGGTACCGGAGGCTGTGACCCGTGGCCCTCGCATGAAGCATGCCAAAAATGCATATCGCTTCACCACCTCCAAGGAGGAAGTGCACAAGAAGGTGAAGAAGGCCTCTTGGTGGAAGAAGCTTCTTCTTTGCTAGAACATTAACATTCGCCATGGACAGTACGATGCATACAAGGCAAACCGGAATGTGATGAAGGAACTCAAGCGCATCAACCAACCCATGGATGTTGATCCTACTCAGCAGCAGGCGTCAGATGGCACTCTTTCCTATGGTCACTGGAGTCAGGGACGTGTGGACTGGTCCATGTTTGAGGACGTATCTTCTTCTTCTCGCCCTCACGGCCAGAGCTCTACTCAGGAGGATCAGGATGATGAGGACAGCGATGAGGACAAGGATGAGGAGGAGGAGGAGCACGACGATGACTACAGTGGCTAGAGTTGGCTTTGGGATGCTTTAGTCGTGCTATTTTCCCTTTTTGGCATCTCGATGCCAAAGGGAGAGAAGTATACCATTTATTAGGTTGCTAGCGGGGATTTGCATGGGTACACGAGCTTCATGTTGTTTTGATTTGCCTCTTTGAAGCTTTGTGTCTTTATCTTACTTGCTTGAGTACTATGTTGTGTTGAACTCCATTATATGTGTGGTGACATGCTTACCCGGTTATGTTAATGACTATGTTATGCCTAGTTTATCGATCTAATTGTTATTATATCATGTCATAACTTGTTAGCTTCAAAATCTAGTGAGAATATGATCCTAGGATGTGTGATCTTGTATTCAAATGCAAAGCTAAAAATGGTCACACATCTAGGGGGGGCCTACGAGATTCTATAAATCTCCTATTGTGCAAATAATTATCTATCCTTTATGCAAATCCTTGGGTTGTCATCAAACACCAAAAAGGGGGAGATTGAAAGGGCACTTATGCCCTTCCTATGATTTTGATGTTTGTTGACAACACTTGGATAGTTTAATCGTTTGTTAAATGTTGCAGAAGATATCAGATACTCGAGAGTTTTTGTGCACTGAAGCTATAGGGCTGACCAGGATCATGTCTGTGCAGGAAGGAAGTCCTGGCCGGACTGTCCGGCAGATATGCGTCGGAATATCTGGCCTAGTCGGACTATCCGACTGGTTTCTGCCGGACTGTCCAGCCCTGGGGTTTCATCGACCTGCTCGGACATTCAGAACACCATATCGGACACTCACTGGCCAGAAACTTTGCCAGGCCAGAGTGTCTAGTCAATTTCACCCGGAGTGTCCGGCTCTATCGGACTGTCTGCTGATGTTGGCCGGACTGTCCAGGGTAAGTGGCTCCCAACGACTCTAATTCCAGGGGGCCTATATAAAGGCCCCTTCTTCTACCTTGGAAGCTGCCCGTCCACCTCAAGAACTCTAGTACCATTTGAGCCACCAAATCCACAAGATCTCCTCACTCAACCATCCAAAGTCACTGGTCTTTGGAGAATCGAAGGAGGAGGCCTTGATTTATAGCTTCACCAAGAGAGATCTTCATTTCCCCCTCATTCACTTGAGGGCCCCTTGTTCTAGTGTTTCATTGGAAACCCTAGCTTGTGATTTGGTTCTTACTAGCTTGTCTTTGATTGTTTGATAGCTTGCTTGTATTCGAGAGCCTCCAATTAGGTTGTGGATGTGTGCCTCGAACTTGTTGTAAAGGTGCCGGCTTCCACCTCGAAGGTTGTCGTATAGTGGAAGAGGTGAATCGAACCCGTTGGGGTGAGGTTCATCGAAGAACAAGGGAGGCCTCTCGTGGCGTTGGTGGTTTGAAACCACCCCCTCTCCAAACGTAGACGTACTTCCCCTCAAAAGGAAGGAACTATGGGAAACAAATCCTTATGTCTCTGCGTGCTCCACTTTGGTTACCTCTATCCTTTACCGCACTTTACTTATCTAGTTCTTGTTTAGTGGATGTGCTAGATTGACATATAGGGAAATTCACCATAGTTACATGATCTAGAGAATTTACCTTTCATGTCAAACCCTAACTTGAAAAAGAGTAAAATTTGAAGTAGCACCTATTCACCCCCCTCTAGGTGCCCATACGATCCTTTCAATATGAACATATGCAACAAGCAAAACAAGGTATGCCATGATAGAATGATGCACAGTTTCATGGTATAACATAGCATGGCATGTGTGAGGTGTAAGAACAATAATAAAGCATTTTAATTAATTATTTAGGCATGTTTTCCTCCCATAAACCTTGCTATATATTATATATTTATATGATGCATGCTTCAATTGGTATCATATAATGCATAATTAGAACGGGCTCGTAGTGCTGATCGATTTAGATATATCATTTGTTGAATTTGGAATTACGGAATTAAAGTTATGAATTTATTAAGAAAATGGCATTTAATGATAATTAATTAATTCGAAATTTTAATTGCCCAGAAATTATTTTAAATAGCATATTCATATTCCTGGCATTTTTCTCATTAGAAAACATATATCATTTGTATTATTTGAAAATATGAATTAAAATTTATTATTAAATGCAAAACAATTCAAATTAGGGTCAAAGTCAAAGGTTTGACTAGTCAGGGTCACATCTGGTATGTTCACTTGTGGCTTGTGGAGTTGTTGCTACTCAAACACTTGTGTTCTTGTAGTTGTGCTTGATCAGCTTGCCCAATCCTCCTTTCTCCACCTAAATCCGCTCCTGGCTGCTCCTCTATTGTGTGCAATTTGGTTGTGCTATTGATGTGGATGACCTACCTTTCCTGGTATTGCTGGCCTTCTCCTCCCTTGTGTTGTTGGACTGCTTTGGTTGATGCTCTTGGTGGGAGAGGAAAATCTAATGTGGAGATGATATGGAAGTGGTGTCTGGCTGTGGATGTGGTCTAGTGAAGTGGATGTGTGTGGATTTGCTATCCACAACTAGTTTAAGAGTGTGATGCCTCTTATGCTACTGCCCTTGTGCTTGTGTTGTCTACATCACAAAATTTGCATGTGGTGATGGTGTTGCTCCTCTGTGTGTGTGGCCCTAGTCTGATGTGGGTCACCAAGTCCCCTTTCTTCTCTTCCTGGTGTAAGCTACGGTTGGGCTTATGCATATCCATGTAACACTAGCTTCCTTTATTTCTTGACTGCTAGTGTAAATATTGATCTAGCTCATGCTGATGTGGATATTGATGGTTGGCTGCCATTCATGATATTTGCTAAGCTTATCACTTTAAGAAACAGCTAGTTTAGCTGATTAGTGCTAAACTTGACTAACATTTATAGTTGGCCCCTTTTTTCTTAAGTTAAACTTAGCTAGAGCTAGAGGGTATTATAGCTTGCCTACCGTTGCCTAAGATTGTGTGGACCATAGCATGGAAAAATGATTGCCTTGTCCCACAGATGCCTCTCTCTATTTAAAGTGTATAGAAGCAAATGATCCATGTCCTAAGTGTTGCCTAGATTTGGTAATGCCCTCTAGTTCTAAGTTGTATAATTTAGGAGTACTTCCTAAATTCTCTATCTAAGTTTAATAAATTAAACTGCCTCACCCTTTTTTATGAGGCAAACATTTTAACATAACAATATGTTTTCTTTTTTGTTGGTACTTGTCTTAATTTGTTGCAGGGCTCTGAATGAAGAAGAAATGAAGAGGATAAAGAAGATAAAGGAAAATTAGATAGTTTTAGTTTAAAACTTTTCTATTCTCTTACTAATTTGTAATTTCCTTTTTTGAACAAATGTAAAGACATTGTATTCTTTTTGGTTGTAATAAAGTAAAGTTTTATTCTTTACTCATGTTAGTATACAATAAATGTTGTAAAGTAATCACATTTATTTAATAAGGATTATTATTATTTATCCCATATTGTATTGTAATTATGGAATTTTCTATAATTTTTTAGATTGAAATTTAAATACAAATTTTACTTGAATTGTATGAACTCACATTTCAATTTGAAATTCAAATTGTTCCCCCAAAAGTAATAAAATCAACAAAGGTCATGTCGAAATTCAGAGCACTCACTAATGACCTAAATCTCAGTCATCAGAATAAGAGGAATCTCGACCACTTTGTGTTTCAAACAAATGCGCGAAAATTCTTCGGATTTTCTTATACATGAATGCAATGCACACACACATGTGTTCCCGCTATTTCTAGATGCTAATCCTGAGACGTTATAGTAGCCAAGGCAATATAGGCCGCAAAGAGTAATAATGGCAAGGAAACTAAAGCATCGCAAAAAGGGTAGCAATAGAGAGAAGCAAAACCATAAAATAAAATAGGTAGCAAAAGATGAGTGCTTGTCTGGAAAACCTTGTGAAAATACACCTAAGAACTCGCCGTAGCTCGCGTCAACTCAACATCCTAATATGGTAAAAAGCAAAACATTAAAAGAAGCAACGAATGCAATATTTAATGACCTGACAAAAGTTCCGGCACGTTCAAGAAGCTGTTGGCCCCAATCTACTCCCAGAATGGTGTGGTTGGCCAAACCACCAACATCAAGCTCATCTACAACATTCAGCTTCGCATGTTTCTCCACACTCTCACTCCCAAGGCAGGCAACAAGGATGAGATGAGAGGTGCAGAGATCAATCTTATGGCCCATGCCCACTTAGTGTATGCTCACGGTCCAGGTCATCTAGGTGGTGCCATAGATATCATGGATTTCATCTATCAGGACATGTACAAGTGCATCACTTACAAGAAGTGTCCTCTGTTTGCTCCATATGTGATGAATCTCATTGTTGCTCAGGCTCCAGCCACTCCACTACTCTACACTGACCTTGTTGCACACCTTCCTACTAAGTACAGAGGAAGGGTGCCCCCACCACCAAGGCACCTTGTGGCTACCCCCCTGCTCAGGACATATTTGAGGATGATGAGATAGATGCAGATGCCTCTGATAGTGATGATGGAGCTGAGGAGGTACCGGAGGCTGTGACCCGTGGCCCTCGCATGAAGCATGCCAACAATGCATATCGCTTCACCACCTCCAAGGAGGAAGTGCACAATAAGGTGAAGAATGCCTCCTGGTGGAAGAAGCTTATTTTTTGCTAGAACATTGACATTCGCCATGGACAGTATGATGCATACAAGGCAAACCGGAATGTGATGAAGGAACTCAAGCGGATCAACCAACCCATGGATGTTGATCCTGCTCAGCAGCAGGCGTCAGATGGCACTCTTTCCTATGGTCACTGGAGTCAGGGACGTGTGGACTGGTCCATGTTTGAGGAAGTATCTTCTTCTTCTCGCCCTCACGGCCAGAGCTCTACTCAGGAGGATCAGGATGATGAGGACAGCGATGAGGACGAGGATGAGGACGAGGAGGAGCACGATGACGACTATAGTGGCTAGAGTTGGCTTTGGGATGCTTTAATCGTGCTCTTTTCCCTTTTTAGCGTCTCGATGCCAAAGGGGGAGAAGTATCCCATTTATTAGGTTGCTAGCGGGGATTTGCATGGGTACACGAGCTTCACGTTGTTTTGATTTGCCTCTTTGAAGCTTTGTGTCTTTATCTTACTTGCTTGAGTACTATGTTGTGTTGAACTCCATTATATGTGTGGTGACATGCTTACCCGATTATGTTAATGACTATGTTATGCCTAGTTTATCGATCTAATTGTTATTATATCATGTCATAACTTGTTAGCTTCAAAACCTAGTGAGTATATGATCCTAGGATGTGTGATCTTGTATTCAAATGCAAAGCTAAAAATGGTCACACATCTAGGGGGAGCCCTACTAGATTCTATAAATCTCCTATTGTGCAAATTATTATCTATCCTTTATGCAAATCCTTGGGTTGTCACCAAACACCAAAAAGGGGGAGATTGAAAGGGCACTTATGCCCTTCCTATGATTTTGATGTTTGTTGACAACACTTGGATAGTTTAATCGTTTGTTAAATGTTGCAGAAGATATCAGATACTCGAGAGTTTTTGTGCACTGAAGATATAGGGCTGACCAGGATCATGTCTGTGCAGGAAGGAAGTCCTGGCCGGACTATCCGACAGATATGCGTCGGAATATCTGACCCAGCCGGACTATCCGACTGGTTTCTGCCGGACTGTCCAGCCCTGGGGTTTCATCGACCTGCTCGGACATTCAGAACACCATATCGGACACTCACTGGCCAGAAACTTTGCCAGGCCAGAGTGTCTAGTCAATTTCACCCGGAGTGTCCGGCTCTATCGGACTGTCTGCTGATGTTGGCCGGACTGTCCAGGGTAAGTGGCTCCCAACGACTCTAATTCCAGGGGGCCTATATAAAGGCCCCTTCTTCTACCTTGGAAGCTGCCCGTCCACCTCAAGAACTCTAGTACCATTTGAGCCACCAAATCCACAAGATCTCCTCACTCAACCATCCAAAGTCACTGGTCTTTGGAGAATCGAAGGAGGAGGCCTTGATTTATAGCTTCACCAAGAGAGATCTTCATTTCCCCCTCATTCACTTGAGGGCCCCTTGTTCTAGTGTTTCATTGGAAACCCTAGCTTGTGATTTGGTTCTTACTAGCTTGTCTTTGATTGTTTGATAGCTTGCTTGTATTCGGGAGCCTCCAATTAGGTTGTGGATGTGTGCCTCGAACTTGTTGTAAAGGTGCCGGCTTCCACCTCGAAGGTTGTCGTATAGTGGAAGAGGTGAATCGAACCCGTTGGGGTGAGGTTCATCGGAGAACAAGAGAGGCCTCTCATGGCGTTGGTGGTTTGAAACCACCCCCTCTCCCAACATAGACGTATTTCCCCTCAAAAGGAAGGAACTATGGGAAACAAATCCTTATGTCTCCGCGTGCTCCACTTTGGTTACCTCTATCCTTTACCGCCCTTTACTTATCTAGTTCTTGTTTAGTGGATGTGCTAGATTGACATATAGGGAAATTTATCATAGTTACATGATCTAGAGAATTTACCTTTCATGTCAAACCCTAACTTGAAAAAGTGTAAAATTTGAAGTAGCACCTATTCACCCCCCCCCCCCTCTAGGTGCCCATACGATCCTTTCAATATGAACATATGCAACAAGCAAAACAAGGTATGCCATGATAGAATGATGCACAGTTTCATGGTATAACATAGCATGGCATGTGTGAGGTGTAAGAACAATAATAAAGCATTTTAATTATTTAGGGATGTTTTCCTCCCATAAACCTTGCTATATATTTAATATTTATATGATGCATGCTTCAATTGGTATCATAGAATGCATAATTAGAACGGGCTCGTAGTGCTGATCGATAGACATATCATTTGTTGAATTTGGAATTATGGAGTTAAAGTTATGAATTTATTAATAAAATGGCATTTAATGATAGTTAATTAATTCAAAATTTTAATTGCCCAGAAATTATTTTTAATAGCATATTCATATTCCTGGCATTTTTCTAATTAGAAAACATATATCATTTGTATTATTTGAAAATATGGATTTAAATTTATTATTAAATGCAAAACAATTCAAATTAGGGTCAAAGTCAAAGGTTTGACTAGTCAGGGTCACATCTGGTCAAATTTGAAAATATGTTTGAATTCGTATTTGAAAATTATTTATATTCCATTTTATAAGTTTTACTAAATTCAAATTCTTTTAAAAGATACGAATTTATTTAGATATATTCAATTTTTGGAATTTTATTTGTATTAGGAAAGATCCTACGGTTTTTCTCACTCACGCGCGTTATACTCACTCTCACAGACAAGTGGGGACAGGAGGTCAGCGGGTCCACACACGCGCACACCAGCGCGGTGGTGACACGTGGGGCAGCCAGGGATTGCGGGTTGAGGCCAACAAAACATGGGGTGGTTTTTAGAAAAGGTTTCGGTGACGATTAACGAAACTGAAGATCACTTTGTGAGAAAAAGCTAGCTCAGGCTGATGTTTAGAGGACGAAGGCGAGCAAACGGTTGGGAGAAACGCGATGCTGCACAAACGAAAAATGAAGATCACACCTCAGGCTTCAACCTTCATTCAGATTGTACTCCCGAGGAGGTCTGCAGCGACCGGAAACAGGTCAGGAACAGGGAGACTGACTATTGTTGAGGTTCGCTAGGGAACTGCCGTTGCTGCAGGTTGAAGATCGACAACGACCGTGCGCGTAGGAGCAATCTTTCGATGAAGATTCCGAGCTCGGTGGATCACCGTTTTGCGCAGGCTCTCTGTGCTCGGGATATCACTCCTTGCAGCTTAATAGGATATCTAGATTAGCCCCACAGACCAACACTTGTCTTTTCTGCGTACTTTGTCCTCACTCGTGTGCACTCGGGACCCACTTCCCGGTCGGTCACCCTTCCTTAAATTGCTCTAGGCCAAGCATGCTTAACCTCAGAGTTCTTTTCATATGAGCTTTCGGAAAAGAAGTTGCAACCTGTTGATATGGTATCCTATCAATCCTATTAAGCCATGCGCCAGGATCTCACATACACCCACTCTTAGAAGATCGACGCCCTCGTCAATCAACCACAAGCCAGGAACATCCCCTATGGGCACACGTCTGTGCGTCCTGTGCTGGCACATGTGCCATGTCGTGTCCACTCTGGGCCACATGCGCCATGCTCCACATGTCCCACCACTGACCCAGACATGCCCATGTAACCGCAAGGATCGGCTCTGATACCACTTTGTAACACCCTGGACTCTTCGTGCCCGGGCTATCACTCCTGGCAGCTTAATAGGATATCTAGACTGGCCCCACAAACCAACACTAGTCTTTTATGCGCACTTTGTCCTCACTCGTGCGCACCCAGGACCCACTTCTCGGTCAGTCACCCTTCCTCAAATTGCTGTAGGCCAAGCATGCTTAACCTTAGAGTTCTTTTCAGATGAGCTTCCAGAAAAGAAGTTGCAACTTGTTGATATGGGTATCCTATTAATCCTATTAAGCCATGCGTCAGGATCTCACATACTTATCTTTGGGCTTTACATCTCTGTGATGAGCTTAGTATAGCATTTCTATACGGATCTGAGAGAACCTATACTTCAATTCCTATTTGGAATCTATTATTACTATTTCTTAAGCTAGACTGATTGGAACAAATGTCATACTCTGGTATGTTCACCTGTGGCTTGTGGAGTTGTTGCTACTCCAACACTTGTGTTCTTGTAGTTGTGCTTGATCAGCTTGCCCAATCCTCCTTTCTCCACCTAAATCCGATCCTAGCTGCTCCTCTGTTGTGTGCAATTTGGTTGTGCTATTGATGTGGATGACCTACCTTTCCTGGTATTGCTGGCCTTCTCCTCCCTTGTGTTGTTGGACTGCTTTGGTTGATGCTCTTGGTGGGAGAGGAAAATCTAATGTGGAGATGATATGGAAGTGGTGTCTGGCTGTGGATGTGGTCTAGTGAAGTGGATGTGTGTGGATTTGCTATCCACAACTAGTTTAAGAGTGTGATGCCTCTTATGCTACTGCCCTTGTGCTTGTGTTGTCTACATCACAAAAGTTGCATGTGGTGATGGTGTTGCTTGTGTGTGTGTGTGGCCCTAGTCTAATGTGGGTCACCAAGTCCCCTTTCTTCTCTTCCTGGTGTAAGCTACGGTTGGGCTTATGCATATCCATGTAACACTAGCTTTCTTTATTTCTTGACTGCTAGTGTAAATATTGATCTAGCTGATGCTGATGTGGATAATGATGGTTGGCTGCCATTCTTGATATTTGCTAAGCTTATAACTTTAAGAAACAGTTAGTTTAGCTGATTAGTGCTAAACTTGACTAACATTTATAGTTGGCCCTTTTTTTCTTAAGTTAAACTTAGCTAGAGCTAGAGGGTATTATAACCTTGCCTACCGTTGCCTAAGATTGTGTGGACCATAGCATGGAAAAATGATTGCCTTGTCCCACAGATGCCTCTCTCTATTTAAAGTGTATAGAAGCAACTGATCCATGTCCTAAGTGTTGCCTAGATTTGGTAATGCCCTCTAGTTCTAAGTTGTATAATTTAGGAGTACTTCCTAAATTCTCTATCTAAGTTTAATAAATTAAACTGCCTCACCCTTTTTTATGAGGCAAACATTTTAACATAACAATATGTTTTCTTTTTTGTTGGTACTTTTCTTAATTTGTTGCAGGGCTCTAATGAAGAAGAAATGAAGAGGATAAAGAAGATAAAGGAAAATTAGATAGTTTTAGTTTAAAACTTTTCTATTCTCTTACTAATTTGTAATTTCCTTTTTTGAACAAATGTAAAGACATTGTATTCTTTTTGGTTGTAATAAAGTAAAGTTTTATTCTTTACTCATGTTAGTATACAATAAATGTTGTAAAGTAATCACATTTATTTAATAAGGATTATTATTATTTATCCCATATTGTATTGTAATTATGGAATTTTCTATAATTTTTTAGATTTAAATTTAAATACAAATTTTATTTGAATTGTATGAACTCACATTTCAATTTGAAATTCAAATTGTTCCCCCAAAAGCAATAAAATCAACAAAGGTCATGTCGAAATTCAGAGCACTCACTAATGACCTAAATCTCAGTCATCAGAATAAGAGGAATCTCGACCACTTTGTGTTTCAAACAAATGCGCGAAAATTCTTCGGATTTTTTATACATGAATGCAATGCACACACATGTGTTCCCGCTATTTCTAGATGCTAATCCTGAGACGTTATAGTAGCCAAGGCAATATAGGCCGCAAAGAGTAATAATGGCAAGGAAACTAAAGCATCACAAAAAGGATAGCAATAGAGAGAAGCAAAACCATAAAATAAAATAGGTAGCAAAAGATGAGTGCTCGTCTAGAAAACCTTGTGAAAATACACCTAAGAACTCGCCATAGCTCGCGTCAAGTCAACATCCTAATCTGGTAAAAAGCAAAACATTAAAAGAAGCAACGAATGCAATATTTAATGACATGACAAAAGTTCCGGCACGTTCATGATATGATACTTGACATGGAAAGATGTGATGCAACTTAATCAAATCCCAACTTATTTTGAGAGTGTCAATGAAATCAAAACTTCGATCAAATTGTCAAATTTTTGCATTGGTGTTAATGTTCTGCTAAACGCTAGTGAATTAATCAAATTCCAATATGTATATCGAACTAAGTTTTACCTTATGTAATTGTCCTACTAGGTAGTTACTCTATCGAAGACTGGAGCTTGACTTTATATGGAACAATTAATATTGCTTACAGAGTTATACTTATTTTTGCAGGGAAAACGAGATTGTAATAAATAATCCTAAAGTCATTACAATCGAGTGCGATAAGGTAGAGAAGAAATTCGGGTACCGAGCCTAACCACACTTAAGTCTTTTGTTCTAACATAATAATGGGGTGCTTGTCTCTGTGGTAGTTTTCTTCTACTTGTTGTAGGTCGAATGTTGATTGCACTACCTGATGTTGATTTCTTGGCATACTTATAAGAAATTATGCATGGAATGGAACAGTGCCTGAGTAACAACTACAGAGATAACAAAGCAGGATTGCCTAGTACGATAAGCTCTACTACGACAAGATTTACCTGGCTCCGATGATGGAGGGATGAGGACGACGACGTGCCTTCGGCTCGTGCTAGTGTTTGTAGTCGTCGTTACGTGGTTCAATGACCTATTTGTGTAATTTTTATTATTTTTGTTTTTTTACTATTACTACTAATGAGGATTATCAATGGATAGGTGGAATTTGAAAAAAAGCAGGATTGCCTGAGCAGCACCGAAACCACGGACAGAAAAAAAATGCGGGCATTTGTATTCACAGAATATTCCTCCCGTCCCCCGTATTACTTCCTCCCCATCGTATACCGTCCGATCAACGAGTAGCCCCACTGTAGCCGTCCGATCATTCCATCTCTAGAACCTTCTCCACTACTCTGTAGTATGGGCTGGGCTGGGCCGGGCCGAAGGCAACACTATCGCCGTCTAGTGACGGCGAGTGATTTACCGTCCCCGTCCAATTGCGCAATTAACGCTAGTAAAGGTCTCGCAGACGGAGAGAATTCGCGATTCCCGCGCCACAATTAGGGCTCCGGACTCCAACTCCGGCAGGTAGGGTTCGGCGCTTTACGCAGAAGGGGGAGCGTGGCCGCCGGCTATATAAAGGACGACCCCCCGAGGCAGCCGCCTTCATTCTACTCATCACCATCCCCACATCTCCTTCCTCCCTCCAGTCCACACGCGAGAGCTCGGGAACGAGAGGAACCTAGGAGAGGCGAGGCGGCGGAGGTTCGACGACGAGATGCAGATCTTCGTGAAGACTCTGACGGGGAAGACCATCACCCTCGAGGTCGAGAGCAGCGACACCATCGACAACGTCAAGGCCAAGATCCAGGACAAGGAAGGTACCGACCCTTCTTCTCGTGTATATCACCGCTTCGTCTTTCCTTTCCATGGCTAGATCGATTGAATCCACCATTTTGGATCTTTGTTTGGCTGATTCGCTCTGTCGCTGCCGTGTTGTTGATCGATCCGCAGGCATCCCGCCGGACCAGCAGCGCCTCATCTTCGCGGGGAAGCAGCTGGACGATGGCCGCACCCTGGCCGACTACAACATCCAGAAGGAGTCCACGCTCCACCTCGTGCTTCGCCTCCGCGGGGGCCACTGCATGATCGAGCCCAACCTCAAGGCCCTCGCTCAGAAGTACAACCAGGCCAAGCTCGTCTGCCGCAAGTAATGAACTAATCCCTGCACCCTTCTCAAAGTAGCTGCCTTTGTTCATACTACTCTGAACTGTCTCAATCGGTAAAAAAGGCAGTACGAATTGTCTGATTCGATAAAAAAATGCTGCTTTTTGGATGTGCTTATACTACATAGGCGTATGATTTCCTTGTGTGTAATTTGTTTGTACCTTGTGCTTTATACCTGAATATATTTTTATGATTAAGTCAGTAGCCAAAGGAATTTTCGTGATAGGTTATTTGGGAACATTATTACTTAGTCATGTGACTGGTAGTACTATATCATCGAGTAGTATGATGTGCCCTTGCATCCTGATGTTGACCTGTGATAGTTGATCAGAAAAAAATAGATCTTTAGTGCCATCTACCTTGATTGATTTGGTTCAGCAGTTATTTCTCACAGATCGGACATGATTTTTAGCTTTTTGCACTGCTCATTTACTCAGTGTTTGGTTCAGCAGTTATCTTTAGTTCCCATTTGCTCATGTTCCATTAGGTTTCATCTCATACTGGTTGTGTGACTTCTCTGATTGTTGCCTTGCGAAAATATATACCAAGTTAATTATGCCTGTCATTTGTGAAGTCACCCTACCTGAAAAAACCACGCTTCCTCTCTAAACTGCTGTCTGGAAGAATACTCTTGCCTGCAATAAGTGTGCTTATTCTTTTGTGAACTGGTGTAATTGTGTACAGTACTGCTATTTGATAGCCGAAGTGCTTAATTGATCTTGCATGCTCTCACTCTTCTCTTTGTGTAGACAATAAGTTGTTCACTGTAACTTCATGATTGTGATGTAGCTAACCTTTTTTCACCCTCTTATAGGTGCTATTCACGTCTGCCACCCAGGGCTACGAATTGCCGCAAGAAGAAGTGTGGCAACAGCAACCAGGTGAGCCTTTGTTTCTTATCATGAAATAAATTGTAAAATTGCAAGTGTTTAACTATTTACATGTAAGCTAGCTTCAATGTTCTTCTCCTTGGTGACGTTAATCCATTATGATTTATCATGATGCTTGTCCCATAGTTGGTTAATTGGTTTCACTGCACTCTAGTACTCCCTCTGACCCAAATTAGTTGACACAAATTTGTCAAGATACGGATGTATCTAATACTAAATCATGTCTAGATACAGTCGAATCTACACAAATCTAAGTCAACTAATTTGGGTCGGAGGGAGTATATATTTCTTGATTCTACAACTGAATTTGTGTTATTCCTGCTTAGGATCGGCCTGTGCTGCCCTGTTAAACCATCTTCTCATGTATATATATTTCTGATACGTGGATCTGATACAAGAAATTTGTTTCCGCATCAAATATTGTGTCCATACTTTTCATCTAATGAATTTTCTCCAACCAATTCTTATCAGCTGCGGGCAAAGAAGAAGTGCAGGTACTGCTGAAGATCCATGCATCAGTTGAATCAGTGGTCTACTTGTCTCAGCTTATCAAAATCGTCAGAAATTCATAGGCAGATGAATCAGTTGTCCACCTGTCTCAGCTTGTCAAAACTGTCAGGGTTTTTATCTTAATGTAGTAGTATTCGGCTGGAAGTTGAGCACTGGCTCTTTTGAATAACTGGTTATGGTTCGATGCATGCTGAGAACATGATTGTAATATGGTACCTTAATTATTATGGCTGGAGTGAGCAGTTATCTATTCTATTTGTGCTGTTCCGTTTTTTTTTTAGTGTGAGTTTCTCGTCGGGTTCCTGCTATCATTCAGCATGCTTTGGAGCCCTAAGAAATACAGTATTTAGCCCTGATTGTTCAATCAAACACCACTGTAAGTGCCAGGCTCTTCTGTCTAGAATGTGCAACACTTCTTTTGTATCTTGCTGCGATTGGAATGAACAACACATCTAGAAGTGCTAGTCGTGCCTAGGAAGACACTTGTTTTTTATAACTGGAACTAGTTACCATTAATTACCACTTAGTAGTTGTTCCCTCGCCGATCTCTACATTCCGTTTTAACCTTTTTGTTTTGTCCAACCAAGTTTGTGACCACCTTAAACAGAAAGTTACAGCTTAGGAGCCTTGCATAACTCCAGGTCTCTCTCTCTCTCAAACGTAACTTGTCCTGTGAATTATAGCTCATAAAAAGTTTAAAATATTATGGACCCTGCCTCCTCAAACTTCCAATTGGATATCAGGTGTCCAAGTGCCATTAGATGTCAGTTAAATACTTTTTAACTTCCCATGGGATGAAGAAACATGATCAGGTACACTACATGATAAAAGGGGGAAGAGAAACTAATTGTCTAGGCTGGCCCTTGCATCTTCACATAACTAGTTTACAGCTTATACTTGATAATGAAAGTTAAAACTCTAATGAGTACAACAGTAATATAAGTGGCAACAACAACAATTACTCGAAAGTAAAGCTAGTTTTCACCATCTAGACTTGGACACAGGCTTCATAGAAAATTTTCACCAGTCTTTCTTGGCGACTGCTTCTGAACTTCTAGTCCAACAAACTTGTACAGGATGCAAAATAATTAGGATCACAAACACTAGCAATCCAACTCCACGCCCATTTATTACTGCTACAAAAGGTATGCTGATGGGAAGATGTTACATTGGCAATGAGATGCAAAATAATTAGGATCACAAACACTAGCAATCCAACTCCACGCCCATTTATTACTGCTACAAAAGGTATGCTGACGGCAAGATGTTACATTGGCAATGAGTAGTGGGTAAACAAACATGCTCTTAATCTTGATGAACCTGCAGCTTAGTATAATTCTTTCCAGTAGATAATACCAGTCAGAATTGATACATCAACACCAATGAGCCAGGAAAAAAGTTGGCCAGAGAATGAAGCGAATATCATTGTGTCATTCAGATCCCAATGGCGAGGTTATATGGATTCAACTCTTAAAGTTGAAGAGCAAAATAGCAAGTTGCCAAGAATGTGATGGGCTTCAAACTACAAGACCGCTCATCAATATGAATAACTCTTTTAAATGAAGGATGCACAGTGCTGTTATATAATGGAAAATACAGATGGGGAAAATCCAACACAAAGTCATTTAGTTTTGTTGCTATTTTTTTCAAAAGGAACTAAAAATTTAAAACAGAAATTATACAGAGTGAAACCCAGAGAAAAATGTGAACATTTTGAGTCAAACCAGGCAGCCATGTATACGAAGGCGTGTGTATTTTGGACTGTGTAGATAAAATGTGACTCAATCCCATCAGGCCAGCACCCGTGTATAAAAAAGTGTGAATTTTGGACTGTGGATCAAAGAATCTCAATAGTAATGTTACAAATAAAAACTGCTACAAAGTTGTCCCGGAGACAATGTCACTGAGCTCTGGGACCTTTTCTTGGCTGACTTGAAGAAGCACAGATCTTTTAGGGTTGGAGAGCAGCAGCTGCTGCATGTCCTTT